>CM059572.1:44363890-45573491 GCA_030386875.1 Morinoia aosen | reverse complement strand
CGACACAGCGTGCTAAACTTGTATCGACTTTGGAAACATGAGTTTTTTTTGTCTTTAGTCGTTTCGTGTGATTTACTGCATTTTTACATTTGTACCTTTTTGAACCTTGAATCCGTGTTTGTCTAATTGTACATTTACATTCATTTCTTATCTTCAGCGACATATGTCAGATTTTTGTAATAAGCTGATGATGGGTAGTTGCCCGAAACGGTCTCAGTATGATGAAATTTCATCAGTGATTCTGCTCTCCTATTCTTATGAAAGTAAAAAAAATACTTTGTCAGCTGCCTGGCTCCTCACCCATGAGCTGTACTGGGCAAACTGCGCCAGTCAGCAGGTGGAAGCCTAAAAAGAGAAAAAATTCTTAGGAGTAGACCGAGAATAAGCGCAGAAACTTGAGACCACCAGCTCATATGATTTGTGTTTTCAAGGCGACGCTGACAAACGTGTACTTGCCTCTCTCATTTCTTTTTATGATAGAATTTATTGATAATGGTTGATTGATAACCTGAGTGACTTGCCCCTACTTTAGAGACCTAATTTTGCTGTCTCTTTTCCACAGATAGGGTAAAGAAAGCCAGAATAGGCACTTATTTTGCAGACTAAAATATGCTGTCACAAGTCTAAATTTGAGGGACCTTTCCTCATCGTCTGTAAGTATTTAGAGTACCCTCTTTCAACTTGTGATGTTACCTAACTCGTTTTCTTTTTTACATTGTGAAGCATTCATGTTAAAACTATAAACTTGTTGTGCGATCGTCCACCTTTGTTCAAATAAAGTGCTTATTGACTAATGACCGCTGTGTTGAGACTGTTAGATACGGATGTGTATTCATGTATATATCCTTTTATGCTTCATCAAAAAGACACTTTGAACATTGGGCAAAAAAAAAAAAAGCGATTCATGTATCATTGCCTAGCGTTAGTGACACGAGTTTTACAATATTCGTGTGCGTATCATAAATGTGTTCTTTCTAAATGTGTCTCTAGCGGTGTGTCTTTGGCAGGGTGTTCTTGATAATGGGTTCCTCGACTAGGTACTTATTCTCTTCCTTGCCAACGCAACGGAAACCTTTCTTGTTTCGTGAACTTATTTCCTAGCTTGCTGTTCCTGTGCACCTTGTGCGCAGATTCCGCGTTCCTCCAACTCCACACTAAATGGTGCCTTCTTCTTTCCTCTCTTGGAACATCTTTGTCGTAGTTGCGGGAGGCTAAAACTTTCCTATATAATGATAATAATTGAGTCATGGAATATCATTGTGCTATGTCGTTCTGAGGACTATGCCCCGTGACCACTCTTATCGCCCACCGGTCATTGAAATGTCATGCCTAGCGTTAGCACTACCCGATTGCCTCTTATGTCTCCGGTATGAAGTTTCTTTCTTGTCGTGCGGTGATATATAAATGGTGCCCTCCTCCTTCCTATCTCAGAACATCTTGTCGTGGTTAAGGGAAGCTAAACCCCTCTCGTGTAACAACGAATACTGTGTTATGAATTCCGTCACTAGACTATCATACCTAGTTCTAACATTATTTAGCTGTTATCTGTGTCTTGCTCAAGATGTAGGATGCTCCTTTCTCGTCATGCAGCACCGTATAACTTAATTGTTCATTCGACTATAACCTTAAATTGGGGTTTTTGTCACGTAATTCCTAGCCCGAGTCTGAATCATATTTGTCTGTGCAGATATACGGCTCAACGGGATAAGAAATAAAAAACCTGAAGAGACCTCGTTTCCCTTTGGGCGTCCTACTGAGTTCCGTTCAATGGCGTGCCGAAGCGAAGATCAATTCCGCTAGCGCACGACATTACAGTATATAGACGACAGCGGAAGGTGCCCTCCCACGAAGAAGCCCTCCAAAGAGGAGGCCCACAGCCGATTCTCAGCCGCCCGCGGCGAATATCCGAGACCACAGAAATGACCTCTCTCGGAAGAAAGAGCAAGCCTAGACTTCCACAGCTGGAAGAACAATTCCATACGGAGCTAGCAGCCTTGAACAATCTCCTGAATGGTGCAGTACCACGAGATCTCAAGACGCCCAGCGAGGTGGATCAAGTCCACGCTGGAATCCGAGCAAAGGCTAAGACCGTCAAGCGAATCGGAGACCAGCTGGTCCTAGCCCTAGAGGGCTCGGGAGCCACAGCAGAAGCGACAGCAGTTCGAGACTCACTGACAATCGCCAGAGCCCGCAGGAAGAAGCTGATGGGTTCAATGGGTCGCAGAAGTGAGGAGCTCCTGGGGAGCTCGTCACGAAGTGCGACAAAGGAACCCTCCCAGCGCAAGAGCTTGAGGTCAAAGAGGACCTCGTCCAAGAACCAGCAGCAAGGCGCTGCCCATCAGAACAAGCCCCCAAAATCATCATTGGCTGAGAACAGGAACAGACACCGTTCCAACCGTCGGGGCAGAGACCAGGCCAGCCCCAGCCATCGTCGTCAGAGTCACCAAGGTTCGAGCTATTACAGCCAGAGTCAAGACAGTGAGAGCGATCATAGCCAGAGCCTTCCCAGCGCCAGCTCTCGTCACAAAGACGGCGAATCCGAGCGCCGCGAGCCCCCTAGCCAAGGCAATAAGCAGATGCTTATTGACATCACTGAAGAGCCATCGGTACTGTTGGCGCAAATCGCCATCGAGAGGTCGAAATTGAGGAACAGGAACCGAACGAAGAATGATCGGCACTTCGGTGAGCAGAATACTGAGCGCAAAGAGGACCGCACAGGAGCATGGGTCGACCTAGCCTTCCAGCATCACGTCATCGAACCCGCAGGGGGCACAACGGCGGTTGCGAATGCGTCGCCCCGTGACACCGATCTCGCACCTCCGATGAATCTTTCCGCACCAGCATTCCAGCCCCGGGCTTCCACCGGCTTACCTGCCGTGGTCTTTGAAACGAAGCCACCAGTGATCGACGGAGCTATGAGGCTCTCGATGATCGAAGATCTAAAAAAGGCGCCAAGCCAACCTTACGCGGGAGAGGCTCACCTGTTCCACAGATGGTTCGATGCCATCAAGAGAAGGATGGAGAGGCTCGCCGTGGAGCCCATCGACGCCATCGAGATCCTCACGAACCACACCTGCGGCGAGCCAAGAAGCCTCATTGACGACACCCTGGCAGCTACCTACCTGGACACGGCGGCCCTGCTCACCCTCATCGTCGAACAACTGAAGACCCGCTTCGCCTCTGAAGACAGGGTAGCCGATAGCCTGCTCGAACGCCTCGCCCAAACATCTGATATAAAGGGCATGAAGGGCGACCGCACGGTTGGTCTCAAGCTGCGGAAGTTCAGTGACGCCTGCCTGGCGATTCATCACACAATGCAGCACAACAAAAGCCTGGCCTTCCTGAACACCGACGTAGGGCTGTCTCCCATCATTGAGAGGCTACCCTTCTTCGTTCTGGACGCCTGGAGAAGCGAACGAACTAGGCACAGAAGACTGTTTGGATCGCTACCTGATTTCGCCAGGTTCTGCGAGTTCATCAAAACGCTGTCGGACACCCAGTGTGATAGTTTTGGGGCATCGAACCTCAACTGGGTGAGCAATCGACTCGACACGGCCGCCCCCGCTCGCCTCAATCCAAGAGCCTCGCGAGTTCTCTACGCGTCCTCAGAGAATCAAACCGGCAGCTGCATTCTCCACCAGAGTGCACAGCACGCGACAAACTCGTGCCAAACGGTAAGAAAGATGGAATCTCGGAAGAAGAAGGACTTCATACGCGAGCATAATTTATGTTACCGTTGTCTAGGCCCTCACTGGGCAAAGCACTGCAATGAAGTTGTGAAGTGCGATGACTGCGGAGCCAGCAGTCACAGCACAGCCGCCCACATCAACTGGCGAGCAGCTGGAGATTCGAGTGAAACCACTCGTCAGGAGAGACCCAGTCGAGAACCGAGCGACGACAGAGCTCAGAGCGAACTCGGGGAGAGATTGAGAGCTGTGGCCCTGGCCTCTCGCGTACCCACAGCCGAGGCGGGTGCATGCAGCAAAATTGTTCTGGCAGACGTTATCGACGAGAGCACGGGTCGGTCGTGCCGCGCCTACGTAATCTTAGATGAGCAAAGCACCACGTCCTTCTGCTCTCCCAAGCTGTTGAACGCCCTCCGCGTGACAACCCCCAAGTCCCACTACGAGCTGGAAACGCTGACCGATCAATCCGCCGCTCGATACGGCAGACGCGTGTCAGGGCTGAAAATAAAGGGAGTGTCCGAAGACCAAACCTTCGAGCTCCCACCGATGTTGGAATGCAACTCCATCCCCGATAGAAAGAGAGCGGTCGCGACCTACGAACGCGTCGCAAGAACCCCGGAGATATCGCACCTCGCTCGGCATTTCTTGCCCTTGGACAAACACGCAGAAGTTGCGGCGCTCCTGGGGACGGACTGCGGAGACCTACTCTACAGTCACTCCGACAAACAACGCCGCAAGGCTCCGTTCGTCCACCACACCGCCTTGGGCTGGGCAGTGGTCGGCAAGGTGAACGACGACGTCAGCCCCGAAGGAGAGCACTCTTACACGGTCGCAAGAATCGTAGCCGAAGTCGCTCTCGAAACCTGTGGCCCGGAGGCGTGCCTTGAACTGTTTTCAGGAAAAGACGCTATTACCCAGCAGCACAGCGATGAGACCTCCCAACCGCGGCCCCCAGACGACCGCGGAGACCCTGAAAGGACAAAAAACACAAGGGCAGAGGAAGACAATCAAGCGGAAGCCCCGCTAACGACGAGATTTATCGACCAGTCAGCAACAAACGATGAAATGGACGCTCAGTGCGATCCAGACAGCGCATCACCGAAGCCCAAGAAGAAACGGAAATGGGAGCTCCCGTACCCCGGCGATCCGAAGAGAAAGCACGACGCGCACCATGCTGAGCGCACATCTGTTGACAAGAGAGCTCGACAGGACGGGCCAAGCAAAAGGGGAGGCGGCCATGCGGCTCCCGACCCTCCAGGAAACGCCGAGCACCCACCTCTATCTTCCCTTTACCAGCCTCTCAGTACCGCCTGCGCGACAAGCTGCCGTCGGAATCTGAAGCATCGGGACAAGCATGACGCACTCGCCGACGCACGAGGAATGCCGGGCAGCGTCGAGAAAGACCAGGAGACAACACCCGGACCCCTCCAGAGGTCCACCACCCGCCAGCGACGGAAAGTTCGACGTTGGTCGGGGAAGCAGAGAGGACTCCTCGATGAGTCACGCCCGCGCAGCCGGTGGAAGGCCACCCACGCGTCGCTGAAGACGACACCAACGCGTCCCGCGGGGCGAGACGACTGCGACGAGCACGTAGCGGGTGGCGCCCCGCCACTGAACCAGCCCTCAACCAGCGCTCCCCCCCCCCCCCCCCCCCCCCCCCCCCCCGAAGGCAGTTATTGGTGGCCAGAGCCACCAAAGGGGGGGGAGTGTCACGTCTTGCAAGACGTGACAAAATTTAAAGAATTTTGATAGTTTGATTCCGGCAACATTCCGCGGATCCGCACTTCGTCCGCAAGAATGACGCCAACGTTTTGTTTGTTCGAAGTGCGTGGAAGGAGCAGGTTCCCGGATAATCTTAAGTTAATACGTCCTTTTAAACGTGAATTCGTGACAGGAGACTATTTTTTTGAACGTGTTACCTTAGCGGCTACGTTTGTCAATCGCCTTAACGTATTTGTGTTTAGATAGCGGTGAACAGCCGGCTTCTGGAGCATTCGAGGATGTTTCCGGTGGCCGGTGAGCCACCCACATTAAGCTAGACTAGCCTCGTGATGTCGTTAGGCCTGGTGTTTTCTTTCGGTGCAGCCAGTAAGCTGCTGTGTAATGCTGGAAATTAGTCAGATTATAAGCTGAGCACTGCGATTTTACCTGATGAATTTTTCTATTTCATTTCACTGCTTCAAGTGATTCTGTATTAAAGTTCAAATGTTTCTTCCTTCTTTTGCTCAGCAACATTGCATAATAGTCAAGCCATGTCAACTATGTCGTCATAGAAAGTAAATACAGCGTTGTAAACAGTGTCATAGGCAGTAAATGTAATATGGAGAGACTGACATTTCAATGCTCTAGAATTGACACATGATTGTTTGAAGTTTATTGCATTTCATAGATTGACGCAATTTATATTTATTTGAGAATACAATTCAACCACTGCTTCACTATTTAAAGATTTGTGTATTAAAAAAATACAAACTATGTTGTGGTTCTTCCATGAATTAGACACCAGTTGTTGATAGTAAAAAGCACACAGCGACACAGCGTGCTAAACTTGTATCGACTTTGGAAACATGAGTTTTTTTTGTCTTTAGTCGTTTCGTGTGATTTACTGCATTTTTACATTTGTATCTTTTTGAACCTTGAATCCGTGTTTGTCTAATTGTACATTTACATTCATTTCTTATCTTCAGCGACATATGTCAGATTTTTGTAATAAGCTGATGATGGGTAGTTGCCCGAAACGGTCTCAGTATGATGAAATTTCATCAGTGATTCTGCTCTCCTATTCTTATGAAAGTAAAAAAAATACTTTGTCAGCTGCCTGGCTCCTCACCCATGAGCTGTACTGGGCAAACTGCGCCAGTCAGCAGGTGGAAGCCTAAAAAGAGAAAAAATTCTTAGGAGTAGACCGAGAATAAGCGCAGAAACTTGAGACCACCAGCTCATATGATTTGTGTTTTCAAGGCGACGCTGACAAAGTATTTTTTTTACTTTCATAAGAATAGGAGAGCAGAATCACTGATGAAATTTCATCATACTGAGACCGTTTCGGGCAACTACCCATCATCAGCTTATTACAAAAATCTGACATATGTCGCTGAAGATAAGAAATGAGTGTAAATGTACAATTAGACAAACACGGATTCAAGGTTCAAAAAGGTACAAATGTAAAAATGCAGTAAATCACACGAAACGACTAAAGACAAAAAAAACTCATGTTTCCAAAGTCGATACAAGTTTAGCACGCTGTGTCGCTGTGTGCTTTTTACTATCAACAACTGGTGTCTAATTCATGGAAGAACCACAACATAGTTTGTATTTTTTTAATACACAAATCTTTAAATAGTGAAGCAGTGGTTGAATTGTATTCTCAAATAAATATAAATTGCGTCAATCTATGAAATGCAATAAACTTCAAACAATCATGTGTCAATTCTAGAGCATTGAAATGTCAGTCTCTCCATATTACATTTACTGCCTATGACACTGTTTACAACGCTGTATTTACTTTCTATGACGACATAGTTGACATGGCTTGACTATTATGCAATGTTGCTGAGCAAAAGAAGGAAGAAACATTTGAACTTTAATACAGAATCACTTGAAGCAGTGAAATGAAATAGAAAAATTCATCAGGTAAAATCGCAGTGCTCAGCTTATAATCTGACTAATTTCCAGCATTACACAGCAGCTTACTGGCTGCACCGAAAGAAAACACCAGGCCTAACGACATCACGAGGCTAGTCTAGCTTAATGTGGGTGGCTCACCGGCCACCGGAAACATCCTCGAATGCTCCAGAAGCCGGCTGTTCACCGCTATCTAAACACAAATACGTTAAGGCGATTGACAAACGTAGCCGCTAAGGTAACACGTTCAAAAAAATAGTCTCCTGTCACGAATTCACGTTTAAAAGGACGTATTAACTTAAGATTATCCGGGAACCTGCTCCTTCCACGCACTTCGAACAAACAAAACGTTCTTGCGGACGAAGTGCGGATCCGCGGAATGTTGCCGGAATCAAACTATCAAAATTCTTTAAATTTTGTCACGTCTTGCAAGACGTGACAATAATCATCCCTCTCAAGTTTTACCTCTCTGTAGCTGGATCCCGAAGTTCGGTTAAAGCGTTTGGCCCTCACGCTCGCACAATTTGTAGCTCTGTAGCATAATCAGGAAACATAACCGCGATCCCCACTTTCAAAGCGCTCGGCGCTCATCAAATACGACGCTCAGGCGAAATTTGTGTGAGACAAAGCTAGTATAGGTGTAATGAATGCTGTAACTATTCATAGTTTGAGCTCACATTACATTTGTCAACGTATTTAATTCAGAAGAGGAAAGAAAGAAATGAGATATAAGTGTATTAAGTTTAGACCGTTAAAATAAATGACTTTTTGGTGGACAAAGGGACAAATCCAGTGATAAAAACACTCCAGATAAGACACGAATGTAAATTTATACCTAAATCCGAAGGATGAATGCAATGGGAGTGACTAGGACGTTAAGAAGTCAAAAAGATTGGGAAAAGAATAACAACTCAGTAAAAACGCTTCAAATGCGAAGTTGCATGGTGAGAGGTAAATGTATAATGAGAGCAAACAGACACACAAAACTTGGCCATCTACGTTGGTATACACTAACTCAGCACAGAAGGAAAATATCTTGAGCTCCACTCACTACACAAAACCCAGATCAAGTTGTCTCGGCGCGGTGATTATTCTGCAACAAGACCGAGGGACAGGACAGCGCCGCGAATTAGATGAGAGTTTGGGCTGGAAGGCTCTCCTCATTGGATTTGAGGCAATAACCAGCCATTATCTACGAGCTCCCAGCAAACCTGCCCTAAGTGGCTCTGTCGACAGGGAATCTTCCGAGCGCATCTCTCCTATGTTTGGGAGCGATGGACTCCCGTGTTTAGGCCTTCCGGGAGTCCAAGGGAGGGTGTTATAGAGGTTTGGACCTTGTGCTGCCAGCTGTGGGTTCTGTAGCTCCCATGTCGAGCACTTGTTATAGAGACTCGATAGTTATCGCTGGATAGAACTTTACACTTCTCGAGGGAGTCTTGTGCGGGAACTACAAGCGTTCGTTCAAGATGCATGGCAAAGCTCATGGCTTGTATTTTATGAGCAGAGAAAATTAAAAAAGGGATTTAGCGCGGCAGCTTCGACCCCTGGAACTCATTACGGCATCCTACACCTCTGGCGAAGCGCCTGGAATTATTTTCTACGCGACCAGTCGTGACAATGGTCGCTGATGCACTCTAATGACTAAGCCGCGTGGCAAGGAAACTTGTAAGTTAATTTCCAGAAGCCAAAAAACTCATTTTCTCCTCGTATAAGAACACACATGAGTCATATTAACGTACATCGAAATATCCCTAAATGGACCAATAACCCTTTCGTTAATTCCTTCTAAACATGCTAATTTTTGATACGATAAAAAGAGAAAATGAGGCTGGAAAACGTCTTGGGTAGCAGTCGATAGCTGCTAGAAGTGATTGGAAAACGCGAGGCGTTCGACACGCAGCCAATCAAGTATTACAGGTTCGTAACAGAACCCTGAGATGACACAGTCGTTTGAGATAGTTTTGTTCTCAGGGAAAAATTTCCAGCACACTCGAAGTATGAGCGTAGTTGAGGTTGTTGAGATTTGTGAAGAATTAACTTTTTGAGTAGTGCCGACGCTGTACTTTTTGGATAACCGAAACAATTACGCAGGTCTGTTGCAACACTTGTTTCGTAAGGCCAAAATATTCCTAAATGTACGCGCTTATGATTTTATCATAACGAAATAAATATTACCTTATATTGCAGAATTCTTGTTCAACTTCATGGTTTGGTACTCAAAATTCAAAAATTATCAGTAGGGAAAACTCTAGATGTTACTCAATGCACTGAAGATCAAATATAATACTACAAACAAACCTTACTGCCCGTGTCGGTAGTACGTGCAGCATTCTTTGCGCACTATTCTTACAGTGCTGCAGGGACCGAAACTTAAACTGTTCCTTTCATTTCATTTATTGGCGTCATAAAAAATGCCGCGTTATTTCATTTTCTGGTTTTAAAATCGGTGATTCCGGCACCGTCCACTCGAGCTCATGGGAGATTTCGGCTCGACAGCGAGGTTTTGTGAGCCTCCTTACAAAAAAGGCGTCCACTGCAGCATTGCGCTGTAGCAGCCGTCACTGACAGATGAACAGCATCAGTCATCAAACTTGACTGATGCTCTGCACTGCTGGAACGAGGAAACGACTGCTTTTAAAATATCGAGCAGAGCAGGCAAGCTTAGTGAAATCTTCTTGAACATGCTGTCCTGGTTGTACAGTTCAGTCATGTATTGTTCGTTTAAACAGGATCCTGTCATAAGGTAACTCATTCCTTCGGTTATAGGAAAACTTGGAAAATTTTGATCGGAGATTTTGTAGATAGTTTGCTTTGTAAACGAGGTTGTTAATATGAGATAGTGTATTTTGAAGTATGCAATCTCAACAGTTCATAGATGTCGCCATTTCTGTGCTGTTGAGACATCATTCAAAATATGGAAATGATATAAAGGAAAATAACAGCCTCACTCCTTTGAAAATTTCGCTGAAGTATTCGTCCCACAGCATAGTTCGTTAGTCTCGCGGTCATCGTCCCACGGAAAAAAGAAACACACGTCGCGGTCGATGATCGAATACAATTGGCAAACAAAAATTGTCAAATCTTGGGGCACGCATCATTGAAACGACTGCTATATCGTGCTAAAACGAATGTACTAGTGTTTGTGTGAACATCGATGACTTTGAATAGCCCTGCCATTGATTTTTACCGTCACGTTGGTGCCTGTGCGTGATTGGTGTTTGGCAACGTGGGATTCGGATGGCAACTCTAGAGTAGGCCCGTAGGCTCGTTCCTGTTGCTCTTATGTTCTACGTGAGGTAATCCACACATGTGAACTGTAAGTGCGGAATTTCTTAAGAGCACGGACACATGCAGTCTCGAGACACATGGGACACATGCTCGGACACATGGAGTCTCGAGACACTGCAGAGACACATGCTCTGACGTAGACTCGGACTATTACTTACACGTAGATTTGGTGATACTAGCACATTTCTACGAAATTTGAAATGTTTTCCGTTCTTTTCATAAATTCCAATACCACATTAATTTCGGCGTAAAAACTTTGTCCAGAAATACTACCCTCACAAGATTTTGGGAAACATGTCTCGTAACTTCATATTTTTTTGCCAAAATACTTTAAGAAAATGTGTAAAAACCGTTATCACTGTTATTCTTGAGCGTGAGAATGTGGACCAAAGTTTGCACGTGTGTGTTAAGAACAATTCTTAACTGTTCGGTCGGAAAAACAAGCGGCGATTGTTTGGGGTAGAGGTATCACAAGGCAAGCCGGGGTTTCGAGGGCGTTGGGCGGATGTGACGTAGTAACAGAGGCCCACACAATCTAAGCGAATCACCGCGCGCCAAAGGTATGACGCAAGAAGGTGTGTCTCAACACGCACCAATGAGAGTCCCAGACGTCAGAACGAGCAAGAATTCCGCCAATAAGGTTGCAGATGCTGCCTCTGTAGAATAGAAGCGTCGAGAACGATCGAGAAAGAGGGAAGCGAAACACATATAAGGCCCGTAGAAGGAA
The DNA here is from genome assembly GCA_030386875.1 of Morinoia aosen. Taxonomy (NCBI): domain Eukaryota; kingdom Metazoa; phylum Arthropoda; class Malacostraca; order Amphipoda; family Talitridae; genus Morinoia; species Morinoia aosen. Next base: position 45,562,166 of record CM059572.1, on the reverse strand, counting down.
GCATGGGGAGGAATTTTTGAACACACGTGAGAGACTGCGCAAGACGTCTGAGGGTGTTCTACACAATAGGCCAGCCTCGTCGGCTGGCCTTATACCCAACTGCAACTTGAAAGTTAATAATTCGAGGCACATAAAATAACGTTGGACGTCGGAAGTCATTGAAGCATCGTCTTACAAAGGAAGCCTAATCGAAGTAAACCAGCCTCGCATCGGTGATCGTCATGAATAAACGCGTCGGAGATTCAACCAAGAGCATTCAACATCTGTGCATCGGGGTCGAACTGACAGTCAACTTCAGCGGCAGTCGTCAACATTGCAAATGGCAAACAGTTAAGTTCGTCCACCCACAATGCGTAAAGCAACACGCAAATCTACAGTGAAGTGGCTTGCCATTGAAACTCTTAAGACACTCCAGGCACCACGGCGGCTGTGAACTCGAGTTGGAATGCCGGCGGCACGATGAGGGAGCGGCAGAGGCGTCGCTGCAGCGCGGGCAAGACATCAGCCTACACCTGCAGCAAACCTAAAGCTACGACGCGGAACATTAGCAGTGAGCAACAGCATCGTCAGTGAATGTCCATCAGTGAATCATTTATTATCAAAAGTGCGAGTGTTTCATAGTTGTGAGAGCTCTTTTAGGTGGTGATTGAAGTTCAATTTCAGATGTAGAGCAGCACACAGATAAGTGCTTTCCAAAGTATCGTGAAGGATCATCTAATTTTATAGGCAACCGATTTATTGTGTCTATTTAGTCGAGGATCGACTTCCCGTTGTATGATTCGACACCGTGTCACAATTCCAGGTTAAATCGTGATGTGTTACTCTCGCAAATATTATGATTTGTGTTACTGTGGATGCGTGAATCGTTGTCAACGAGGGAGTATTTGTAACTTGAAGGCTCGGTAAGCAGCACATTTGTATGATGTCGTGTTTAAATATTATGGCGGTAGAAACTTACGTATTTTTCATTGACGCCGCTGTGCCATTTCAAATCATTTCGTTCCCATGCCTTGTGTGTTTATCCACGTGTTCATCTCAAAAATAAATGTGTCTTAATCTTTCAAATTCTTTTATTCTCCATGTCTGGTATACAGGTGTACGCAAGCATAAAGGATAATACTATAACATGTGTGGGGGTTGGAATTCCCTCAGCGTATGGAAAGGGGGTCCTAAACCCACCCCTTTCTCTGTATCGCAACAGGAGAAATATATATTAATTGTCCTATGTAAGCGTACTGTCTGTATATCAACATGGAGATTTTTTTATTATTTTCAGTTGTCTAAAAAATCTGTTTCTTCTTTTTTTTAATTCAGTCAAATAGTCGCTCGATAATTAAGCAGAATTTTCTGCAAGTACAATTCATCCGTGTCATTTCGTGGGCATTCCAACTTGGAGTAAAATTTCTAACGTAGAGAGCGGTGCCGTGGACGTGCTGTACCGACGCCTAACGCCGGTCGCGCGGTTGAAGGACGGAGTAATAAAATGGAGATTCTGGCAGCTGCAGTCGGACTAAATCTGAGCGCCTAATTTGAAGTGTACTTGACTAAGTGTTATCCATGGCCATTAATTTCGAAATGCTATGAGGAATTGATATTTTCCGAGATCTTTGCTCAGTTTTCTCGTGCCGCTGAGTTAATTCAGTTAATGTTGTTTGAGAAAATATTAAATCAAAGTTCAATTGATAGCGTTGTCTTCTTGGCACATTTTCTTTTTGGTGCATCCGAGAGGCAGCATAATTTGGCCACGTTCCGTAACAGGATGAAATGCAAATTGGATTGTGTGCTTCGTGATATCTATTTCTCAGCATGGGTGAATTTTTTAAATGATTTATGCGGTGTCCGAATATTTTTTTTGTGTGTGTAATGATCAAACAGTCAATTCAATCATATAAGTGCTCAATGTTAAATAGAAATTTCTGCCTGTTAAATTTTTCTCGATGCATTTTTGAGTGCCGTCTAATTGACGGCCCAGAGTTTGAGGAGACAGGCAGGCACTGGACACTGCTCGTAAGGCGATAAACCAAATTCTTGTGGTCGTAGCCAGACCATCTCCTGAAGTGGCTAATTTAAACGAGCGAGACTAAGTCATTTGAAGCTGAGTGATCCATTAACATTAGTTTTTTATAAATCAAATAAGAAACTCACTTCATCAGTATTACACAAAGTGTTCAAGCTCGTCATAATGCTGAGTTGACTTGATGTAACTTTCCACAGCGAATCTAGCCCCAATTATTTAGAATAATGAAGCATGGTTTCCTGAGCATTTCTAATTTTCTTGAACTTCCAAAACCATCAAATCCTGTCAAATGCTGCAGTGAGTCATCAAATTTAAATGTCCTTCATTCTTCAGTGGAAATTTACAGTTGAATGTGTTATGAGTAGAAATAATCATTGTGCATCAGTAGATAAGCTCTGCTGCGTTTGCTAGGAGAATACTTGCTCTATTTTCTTGACGCTGTGTTCTATAAAATTTTTCTTGAGTGCTAAAAATTTTTTTTTGGTTGAATTTTATATCATGTGTACAATTATTAGGTTTAACTGAATTTAGGTGTGCAGCGATGGCTCTGGAGAATAACGCCGTAAATTTAGCAAACACCGCCTCATCTTAAGAGAATCTTTGGAACAAGTTTACATTTATCTGGGCTTTGAGACATTCAGTAATTAATCTAGTTGGAATTTTCTTTTAAATGATACCTCACTTATAAATAATTTGCAAAAATTTTGGGCCTCGTGTGCGTCAAGCTTCTCCAATCAGCTTCAGCAACATAATTCATATTTTCACTCGTTGATATCTGAGTGCTTCAATTATAAAATTGACATCTGCTGAGAAGCAGTAATGGGAATTTTGAGAATCAATTTCCTTGCTATCAAAGGGGTGGTAAATTCTTGTTGCAAAATTGTTGAATGAATTAAGTGACGGTGCTTAGGATAAAAATTAAATGTAGTGTGTTAAAGTAAGTGATGATTTTCTACGATGCTGCGCATTCAGTTCGTGGTCTAATTTTATTTGCTTAGATAGAAATGACGCCGCTGCTCGTGTGTTAAGTAAAGTAAATTCGTCATCCTCTTCTTATCACAAGATCATTGTGATAAGCTCCAGTACATCAGAGTGAGAGTTTAAATAATTGCTTCAATAATAATACACCAAAATCATTAAATATTTTGGGTGATTTTTCACATGTGCCAAGTATACAATCCATTTCGACCCTGACATGAGTTAATCCATACCTTTATATCAAATTCACTGAGCATAAAATTTTGCTTCCTTAACTTTTATAAATTCATGATGTTTGAAAATTTCCTTTTGATGTGAATTCGACAGTAGAGCGTAGTAATTTAAGATTATTCAATCCTAGCTGCCTTCAGGTAGGAAGGAATTTTATTATATTAAGTGTCTGTAGATTTTAAAAGGTAAACACGTGGATTAAATGCAATTTTTTTTGTAGTCTAAACGGTTACAGGTCGCCGATAAAATAATTTTTCTGTATCAGTTTGAACGCGTATTGAATTTAAGCTCGCATTTTTGTTTAAATCGTTGATTGCCCAGAATAGGAACCTTCAAGTTGATGCTCACCATGATGAATTGAAACTTTTAATAATTTTGTTAACACTGGAATATACCACCCAATTGGAGTTTGTTCCTAAGGAGTTAATGAAAATTAAAGAGGAGATTTGCTGTATCAAGGAGGATTTTTGCTGTATCAAAGTGAGAATTTCATGAAGTCAGCTACAATACTCGATGTATAAATTTCGTTTTTGAAGTTGCAAGCGTAATGCATTTAATATTTTTATAAAATCTTAAATGATGCTGTCCATTCTCGTCGGTAATTCAAACTGAATTATTGTGTAACACTGAGAGTGTGTTCTTGCTTAGGCAAAGTTAACGAGTTAGCTTCACGGAAATATGAGCGTTTCACATTGTCGGAAATGTACAATATTCCATATGGAGACTTTATTTTCTGTTAGAAGGATTTAATACAGCGTGAGAATTGAAATGAAAAGCATTGCAGTGAATACATGGAATTTATCTTGACAATAAGAATCAGCGTGACAGTCTGCGGTGCAGCGAAGCTATGTAATTTATGGCCGTTCTGAGCCAAGGCTATAAAATTCTCTTGTGCGTGAAGTTAGGTGTGGTATTACGTGAGGTTATAATGTAGGATTTGAAAGTAGGAAATGTCTGAGAGAGTATGATCAGTAACATTGATTTATAAATGTGTCGTATCAAAATGACGAGTTATTTGAGTCAAACTGGTGAAGGTATCAGCGCCGTGGTGTGGGAATTTCTTGATCACTCTTTCCCCATAATGTTGTTGACGCTGACGCTGGTCATTCTCAAACATCATTGGTATACGTCATTAATTTCATTTTTTGTTCATTGTCATGTAGGCATGATAATCATTAGGGTGATAATTCCCTTAATGCGTTGTTTAACGACGTTGGTGAAACTTCGAAACAGAAAGAATATATACAAATCGTATGTACGAACGATGTCGTCGAGCAACGTGGAATCATTTAAATGTGCTGCTCTGAATCTGGGGCTGAGAATCGGATAAATTTGTGTTATGTCTATTTTATTTCTGCATTTCTTTGTATGTCGGTATTGCTAGAATGTCGGATCGCTAGAAAAGCCTTCGCGGCCGAGTATAACGTAAAGTCCGATGACCTGATAGTACCCAATGTATGTGTAATTTTTCTGGTGTGTCGGTGTTGTCATAATGTCTGATCGTTAGAAAAGCCTTCGCGGCAGAGTATAATGTAAAGTTAGACGCCTTGACAATACCCAATGCATATGTGTTTTTTTTTATTGGTGCGTATTCAGGATTTCGGCCTACAAGGTAAATCTCCTGCGAGTTCGTACATCATGTGTAATAATGTTCATATAGTCTTGTGAGGTGATTTGACCGATTAGTAACACCGTCGAACGAATTTCGGCTTTGTCTAGAGTTGGTTGAGGATACCGGAAATTAAATATTTTATGTGTGTATGGAGGAATTCTTCGCGTAGCTCACGTCCGCCTCACTCAAGGCAGATTTGAAGGAAACCGAGGAACCATTCTTACGTTGAGCGACCATGTAATGCGCTGTCTCTCGATTACCAAGTAACCATGTTAGACAATTAAACGCGTATTTACGGAAGTTGATCTTGGCACTATAACGCGAACCTAAGGGGTTGATGTCATGCTAGGCGCCGAGCTGACTGAGAACAAAACCTGAAGGTCTTCGCAAATAAATGTGCTTCATTTTCTACAATTATAATGAAAGAGCTTATGAGCTCCGACGTGGGAGTCCAACGCGTATTGACGCCGTAATCTACAGGATTTGTCCGCGAGTTTACGCAACGAGGATCTACGGAATTTTCCACGAATTCACGTGACGCCAAGGATGAATTTTTTATGGAAAAGCTTCAGTAACTTCGATTCTCAGCAGGGGGCCCTCTCCAGTATCAGTAGCAAGCCAGGATCAGTAGCAAGCCAGGATCAGTAGCAAGCCAGGATCAGTAGCAAGCCAGAATCAGTAGCAAGCCGAGGATCAGTAGCAAGCCGAGGAGCAACAAGTCACAGGAACAACAACCACAAGCTGTAACTAGGCGCGCAGGAGGAGCAACAGCAAGTTTGTTGCAAGGAAACGTCTACTTTGAATCAAAGGATGAAATGATAATTATGAGGAAGAAAACTTGAGGTCGGAAAATTACCTCCATTGGAGATTGTGTTTTTAGGTGGATTGCAACCGAGAAAGCTGAAAGGATGTCTCTGCTTGTAACAAATTCGCCGATTTTTCGTTCTCTAATTGATATGTTTATCTATGTCGATGAATTGCCGAGAGCAATTCGAGAATAATATGTCGTGTGTGTTTTATTTGATGCGTGTAAGTTGTCGGATATGTGTGGTACCTTTACTGTGTTCTTTGCTATTTGCGTACTAAAATAATGTGTGTAAGAAATGCGTTTCAATTATTTAGTGTGTGTCAGGCATTAATGAATTTTTGTTATAAAAGCGTCAACATAGGCGTGTTGCAAGAAGGTAAATCATGAGGTGATACGTAAGGACATTCTGATGTCGGGGAAAGCGAAGGAATTGAAAGAAGGGGATGAACATTTTCTAATTTTTAAACGTAAGGGGTATGTCACGGTCATAATTAAAATTAACGGGTGAAAATTTGAACCAACTTTGCAAGTTGGCCCAAATTTTTCTGGGGCGATGAGGGTATTGTCCAGAAATACTACCCTCACAAGATTTTGGGAAACATGTCTCGTAACTTCATATTTTTTTGCCAAAATACTTTAAGAAAATGTGTAAAAACCGTTATCACTGTTATTCTTGAGCGTGAGAATGTGGACCAAAGTTTGCACGTGTGTGTTAAGAACAATTCTTAACTGTTCGGTCGGAAAAACAAGCGGCGATTGTTTGGGGTAGAGGTATCACAAGGCAAGCCGGGGTTTCGAGGGCGTTGGGCGGATGTGACGTAGTAACAGAGGCCCACACAATCTAAGCGAATCACCGCGCGCCAAAGGTATGACGCAAGAAGGTGTGTCTCAACACGCACCAATGAGAGTCCCAGACGTCAGAACGAGCAAGAATTCCGCCAATAAGGTTGCAGATGCTGCCTCTGTAGAATAGAAGCGTCGAGAACGATCGAGAAAAAGGGAAGCGAAACACATATAAGGCCCGTAGAAGGAAGCATGGGGAGGAATTTTTGAACACACGTGAGAGACTGCGCAAGACGTCTGAGGGTGTTCTACACAATAGGCCAGCCTCGTCGGCTGGCCTTATACCCAACTGCAACTTGAAAGTTAATAATTCGAGGCACATAAAATAACGTTGGACGTCGGAAGTCATTGAAGCATCGTCTTACAAAGGAAGCCTAATCGAAGTAAACCAGCCTCGCATCGGTGATCGTCATGAATAAACGCGTCGGAGATTCAACCAAGAGCATTCAACATCTGTGCATCGGGGTCGAACTGACAGTCAACTTCAGCGGCAGTCGTCAACATTGCAAATGGCAAACAGTTAAGTTCGTCCACCCACAATGCGTAAAGCAACACGCAAATCTACAGTGAAGTGGCTTGCCATTGAAACTCTTAAGACACTCCAGGCACCACGGCGGCTGTGAACTCGAGTTGGAATGCCGGCGGCACGATGAGGGAGCGGCAGAGGCGTCGCTGCAGCGCGGGCAAGACATCAGCCTACACCTGCAGCAAACCTAAAGCTACGACGCGGAACATTAGCAGTGAGCAACAGCATCGTCAGTGAATGTCCATCAGTGAATCATTTATTATCAAAAGTGCGAGTGTTTCATAGTTGTGAGAGCTCTTCCCCCTCACGCCATCCTGTCCTTGTCGCGGGGAGGGGGCTTGTGTGTTCAATGAAGCCCAAGGCTATGCTGTCCCAGGTTCAACCATGACAGACAGGCTTGGGCCGAGATCCAGACCAACTGGGATGGCAACATTGACAACCGAGCTGACAACTGGATACTCTCCTGGACACACACTGACCTCTCCTTGGATTTGTTTGTAAGGCCGGCCGGGACCTAGACCCGACCTGCCGGCCTGATAGTCGTGCGCGGCAAGGGTTAGCCGATGGCCGGGTGGAAAGGCGGGGGGCGGTTTAAACGCCAGTGAGGCGCGGAAACGTCTCGCTGGTTAGTCAAGCGCAACAACCTGCTGCATCTGCTCGCGCCAGGAGCTATGCCTGTGCTTAGTGAGTGTGCCCGTCGGGACTCCGTGAGCCTGACAGAAGGGTTCCCCTTGTTGGCGGCCGCCCAAAGCTGGTGCCGGCTCAGGGCACAGGTGAGACCTAACCTATTAACCATGGATATTTCAAACTCAAACCCCCCCCAAACCGTAAAACAACTTGATGGTGACGACCTCAACCCGCCCCCGGACTTCTTGGACACCTCCCAGACAGGAAATGCGGAAGGCAATTCTCTGTCAACCTCCGCGGCACCAAAACCATTGCAGAGCATATCTGCGAGTGGCGAGGAACGCGAGGAGCTGCAACAGCAAAGTGAATACACGCTCGAGCCTTTCAACCCGACATTTAATAAGAGACGCAACACAAATTCTAATCACCGAGGAGAGCCAACTTTGGACTCGGCCCGGAAGATGGCACAAGAGCAGGCACACCAGAAGCAACCACTTATTGCACGAGAGACTGGGATGCCTGAAACACCGCTAGGTCCCCACGATAGTGGCCCACGGTGGACGAGAGTAAACAGAGGAGGACCTGAACGACGTAGGCGCCCGCAGCGAACGGGAAGACAGTGGACTGCATATGATGAAGAGTATAAAGACACGCCGTACTATGCAAAGTACATCAATATAAACTTTCCAAACCTAGACATAATCAGAAACCTCAACGTGATCCAAGTTGACAAAGACATCAGAACCCAAATAGGTGACCCGGAGAAAATCTCAAGATGGGGCAAGAGTTCTCTACTAATAACCACCCAGTCGGAAGACCAAACGAAGAAACTCCAGTCCATAACACGCATTGCTGGAAATCCAGTTGTCGTTTCTCCCCATCGGACCCTCAATGTGATAAAGGGCGTTGTGCGTAGCCACGCTTTTGGAGGATGCTCAGAGGACGATTTGAGAAGGCAACTGAGCGACCAAGGAGTTACGGACGTCCGGCGAGTGAAGATAAAGAGAGAAGGAGAACTAGTTGCAACAAATACCTACATCCTTACCTTTGAAAAACATTCCCTTCCAAGAACCATCTCCCTCACATCTTGGCACCACGAAATTGTCGAAGCATACAAGGAGAGACCGCAGCAATGCTTTAGATGCCAGCGATTTGGCCACGTAGCTAAGTATTGCCGAAGTGAGACTGAAACCTGTGCCCGATGTGGAGAAACAGGACACAAAAAACTGGATTGTAGAAATCCGATCTGCTGCTACCATTGTCAGCAAGAACATTATTCCAACGATAGAAGCTGTCCCAAGTACATACTTGAAAATGAAGTCCTGGCCACTCAAGGAAAAGAAAAAATTCCCCGTCCTGAAGCTCTCCAAATGGTCCTGGAACGATCACCAGACCACAACCGCCTCTACAGCACGGTACTTCAAACGCCAAGATCAAACCCCGACACAGCAAATAACCCGGCGCGCACCGAAACGAATCTACAGGCAAGCACATCTAGTACAATACCTGGCGCCCTCAACACAACAACGCAAACGCTAAAACTCCCAGATGCAACACCAACTATCGCACCCACGACTATCCCGGACTCGACTCCACAACCAGCTGCAGAGGACGCTAATGTAAGTAAGACGCCACATAGACTGCCGGACAAAAGTGCCGTACCCCCGAAGCCACCAACGGAGGAAAGTGCGAGCGAACCCGGTAGCGGCAAAGACTTACCTCCTGGTGCAGTAAAAATGACGACTCATGGCAAAACCCAAGATAATTCACAAAAACAACTGGATCCTACTTGCCCACCACGGACCCAGATATCGAAGGAACCAACTAAGAAAACGCCAGCGCGCGAAGAAGGAAAAGCGAACAGATACACTTTTAAGAGACTCAATAGGCCAGACAGTCTAAACCAGCTATCAACATACGACAGTGACAGCTCGGTCGATCAAACCAGCAATAGCAAAAAAGACAATCCATCAAAGAAAGTACGGCAAAAGTCACCCAATAAATCCCACAGGACACCCTTGGGAACAAAGGAAATACCACCACGTGGTAGACCAGCCGTACGCCCTAGCTCTGGAGCTGCCAATCGTGGCTCTAATGAGTGCAAAATTCCTGTAATAGGCCAACAACCGCGGCCTTGGGAGCAGAATAGGCGCTGATGCTGAAGACACTCATCCAATGGAATCTACAATCCTACCGAACCAAATTCAATGAAATAAAAAAAATCTTACATGACCAAACACCAATTTGTATGTGTCTACAAGAAACAATGTTACGAAATCAACAAGCCCATCCCCCCTCGCATTATAAAATAATCATATCCACTGTTACTCGTGCCGACAACCATGAGCGAGGTGCTGCAATCCTCGTCCATTATTCAGTCCCATACAAAATATTGAGGCTGAACACAAACTTGCAGGCAGTTGCTGCTCGGATTCACCTCAACAAAAGCTACACTCTATGCTCCCTCTATCTACCCCACCTGGATGTCACCTATGAAGACCTAAACTCGCTAATACTACAGCTGCCTGAACCGTTCATAATCATGGGAGATTTTAATGCACGAAGTACGCTTTGGGGAGACCATACTACAAACGCCCGAGGACGATTGGTGGAGCGCCTACTGCTAACGCACGACGTCGCACTCCTCAACTCAGGCCAGCACACCCACTTCCATCACCAAACATCCACTACCTCTGCAATAGACCTGACGATTTGCTCGTCAAACTGCCAGCTCGACTTTAGATACTCCGTTCACGATGATTTGCACGACAGTGATCACTATCCAATTCAATTAGAACTCATCCAACCAACCACAAACCACGAGCGCATCCCCCGGTTTAATACTGCAAAAGCAAACTGGCCCATGTATTACACCCAAACTGCCGTCGAGAACCCTGAGTTGTATACAAGTGAAAATACAGAGATATTCCTGGACAACGTGTGCAACATTCTCCTATCGGCCGCCAATGCCGCTATACCTCTCACCAGCGGAACGCTTCAGAGACCACCAGTCCCGTGGTGGGATGAAGAATGCGACGACGTAAAGCGTGAGAGAAGAAGAGCAGGAAGAGCCTTGCGCAGATACAACAGCATCGCCAACAAAATACGTTACAACCGAGCGAGAGCCATTTGTAGGAAAACATTTCAACAGAAACGTCCCAAGTCATGGGAAACATACCTCAACAGCATCACATCCCGGACGAGCATGACCTCTGTCTGGAAAAGAGTGAAGAAACTATCAAGTAAGTTCACTCACTCCCCAACGCCAGTAATAGTGGACAACGACCAACGCCTCCATAGCAATCCGACTACAGTTGCAAACCTAATCGGAAACCACATAGCCACGACAAGCAACATCTCCAACGTCAGCGCTAACTTCTCAACCCATAAGCAAAGAATGGAGAGCCAGGTGCTACGCTTTGGAGACAACAACGATATTTACAATGTTCCACTCAATATAGAAGAACTACACGGAGCCCTATCAAGAAGTAAAGAAAAAGCCCCGGGACCTGATACCATTACCTATGCAATGGTAAAACGCGCGCATGAATCTTTCCACCAGCTCCTATTACACCTATTCAACTACATCTTTTTGCACGATGTATTCCCGGACCAGTGGAAAACTGCAATAATAATCCCCATCCCTAAACCAGGAAAAGACCCGCAGTGCGTGGGAAATTACAGACCGATTGCCCTCACAAGTTGCTTGAGCAAACTATTGGAAAGAATAATCAACTCACGGCTCATGTTCTTCTTAGAAGCAAATAATAAAATTACAAACGTGCAGTGCGGTTTCAGACCGTTCCATAGTACAACCGACAACGTCGTGTGCCTAGAAACCGCTATCCGTACGGCAATGAGTCAGAAGCAACACTTCCTGGTCATCTTCTTCGACTTGGCTAGGGCGTATGATACTGCATGGCGATATAATATAATTAAAAAGCTCCACACTGGAGGACTCAGAGGACACCTACTGCACTTTGTCAATAATTTCCTCACCGATCGCAAGATAAAGGTACGTGTAGGGAATTCCTTCTCCGACACAAAATATTTACAAGAAGGAGTGCCCCAGGGCAGTGTGCTAAGCTGCACCTGCTTCCTGATTGCGATCAACGATATAGCAGAAGACTTACCTCTCTATGTAAAAAGCTCCCTATATGTGGATGATTTTGCCGTATATATAGCAGGACACCGAACGGACACGCTGGAAAGACAACTCCAAATCGCAATAAACCGACTGGAACGCTGGACTGACCGAACTGGATTTCGTTTTTCTACTACCAAGACAAACAGCATGCATATCTGCCGAGTACGTGGGTGTACCAAAATCGCACCGCAACTGGTCCTACATGGGGAAAACATCAACCAGGTGCAGACATACAAATACCTCGGCTTAACTATAGATGAGAGCCTAACATGGCGACCCCACATTCAACAACTGAAGACGTCATGCATTAAAGGGCTGAACCTCCTGAAGTTCCTCGCCCACTCGTCATACGGATCCGACAAAAAACTGTTACTACGTCTCTACATAGCCCTAATCAAACCTAAAATTGATTATGGATGCGAAGCCTATGGGTCCGCCTGCCCTTCGCTACTGGCGACTATACAACCGATCCAAAATGCAGCTTTGAGAATAGCAGCTGGCGCCTTTCGAAGCTCACCCATAGATTCACTACACAGCGAGACCGGGACCAAGACAGTAGAGCAATATCGTGCAATAAAAATTATGAACTACTATCTCCGCCTGCAAATAAACCCCAATACATACACACTTCAAGAACTTAGAAATATCCCGCCTCATACCTACGCTCCAGAATCGACGACACCCCGACCATTTTACGTGAGAGCCACGAATCTGCTGGAATACTACGATGTACGCTTCGACAATGTGCTGGTGGAAATGCCATACGTCTTCCCACCCTGGCAAGCAGGTGCTCAAAGATTGTGCAGGGAGATGTACAATGTGAGGAAATCGCAGGTGGGGCCAGTGGCAGCTCGATCGGTGTTCTTGGACCACTTGGCATCCCACAGCGCGTCAACAATATATTACACGGACGGTGCTCGTAATGAATCCGGTACTGGATTTGCTGTAGTACGGGGGGATAATGAATCATCTGAAAGGATCCAACGAGTAGCATCCAGCTACACAGCTGAACTGTATGCTATCCTGACTGCTGTCCAAGCCTGCCGCTTTGCTTCCACGGGATCTGTGACCATTGTGTCTGACTGTCGTAGTGCGCTTATGGGGATTGCACAATACAAACCTCGACACCCTCTCAGTCTTGCAATTCAACTGGCGATACAGCAAAGTGGGAAACGGATTGCGCTCTGCTGGGTACCTAGTCACGTTGGGGTGAGGGGCAACGAGCGGGCGGATACTGCCGCCGTTCTGGCAACCCACCGGCAAACCATCGTACGAAAACCAATTCCCTCAACTGACTACAAAGCAGCAATAAAGAGTAAGGTGAATCGAAAGTGGGCAGAGGAGTGGGCAGCCCAAGCGGACAACAAACTGAGATCATTAAAAGAATCAATAGTGCCCTTCGCTACCAGCTACCAGCAAAACCGCCCTTGGGAAGTGAAACTATGCCGACTACGCATTGGCCACACGCACGCCACTCATGGACATTTGATGGAGGGGGGCATGGCACCGACGTGCGGGGCTTGTGAGGCCCCACTGACAGTGCACCACATACTTGTCGAGTGTCGGTGTCATGATACTGCGCGGAACCTCTGGTTTGGCGGACGTCCCCCGGACACCTTGGAGGGTTACCTTGGAGATGGCGACCAGGTTAAGTTTGGGGGACCGTTGTACAACTTTATCAGACAAATAAACTTCTACAACTACATCTGAAAGTGAAACTTGCCTACGCAGTGGATTAACTACTACGGAACCAACTTGCCCTGATACGGAAACGACAAGAAAACTTAACGCGGGAAACCAGTAAAACTGAGAATCACTGCTGAGATCAACACTTGTGCGGCTGCGGTGGTAAAACCAGGAATATAATAATAATAATGTGAGAGCTCTTTTAGGTGGTGATTGAAGTTCAATTTCAGATGTAGAGCAGCACACAGATAAGTGCTTTCCAAAGTATCGTGAAGGATCATCTAATTTTATAGGCAACCGATTTATTGTGTCTATTTAGTCGAGGATCGACTTCCCGTTGTATGATTCGACACCGTGTCACAATTCCAGGTTAAATCGTGATGTGTTACTCTCGCAAATATTATGATTTGTGTTACTGTGGATGCGTGAATCGTTGTCAACGAGGGAGTATTTGTAACTTGAAGGCTCGGTAAGCAGCACATTTGTATGATGTCGTGTTTAAATATTATGGCGGTAGAAACTTACGTATTTTTCATTGACGCCGCTGTGCCATTTCAAATCATTTCGTTCCCATGCCTTGTGTGTTTATCCACGTGTTCATCTCAAAAATAAATGTGTCTTAATCTTTCAAATTCTTTTATTCTCCATGTCTGGTATACAGGTGTACGCAAGCATAAAGGATAATACTATAACATGTGTGGGGGTTGGAATTCCCTCAGCGTATGGAAAGGGGGTCCTAAACCCACCCCTTTCTCTGTATCGCAACAACTTCGAATTAAAATGTCTTGAATCGGCTCTGCCTGAATGGCTTGAGACTCGGATGTGCAATATCGGTTTTCACTGTTTCAAAATATTCTCCGAAATTTTATCGAGGATTTTCAAAAGAATATCGAGAAAAAGTTTATTTTATCGTGTACTTAATGCAATTTGCTGTGGAATCGAAACTTGCCATAAGCGCGATTTTCAACGAGTTAACCCAGTCTAACTTTTTCGCCGCCTGCATGTATGTTTTTTGCAACCCCAGTAATTAAATCACTTAGGCGGCGAAAAACATGCATGTTCCGGCGAAAAAGGTAGACTGGGAAGTCATCCCCTTGAGGCGGCATGTGTGAAATGTTCACTTAGATCAGTGTTGTTCACTAATTTTGGCAAGAGAGCCACTTCGGTTATACGCATTGATTGAGAGAACCGGAGCTACTGCAAGTTAGCTCATATTATATAAATTATTTATTAATTAATTACTTTATATATTTTTGGAGAGCCGCGCAATGAAAACCGCTGACTTAGATCGTGGCGCTCTCTGTGCAACAACCAAATTCGCTCATCAGTTTGTAATACCTTCTGTGTACTCAGCAACATAAGGCCTTCGAATAACAGATATTTTTTTATTTGAAAACCAGATTTATCTAGAATAAGCGGAAAAAATTCCCAGGGAAAGGTTCATATCTACTGAAAGCGTTTCGGCCTCCAGCTTCGTCTTTATTCTGGACACTATTTGCATGCCCACATCGTTAAAAACGGCCTCGGATGATTTAAGACACCTTTTTCACGATAGCTCGTTTTTCTAGTACTTCTTTGCTGACGCACTCCAACATTGCCGGAAATTGGAGTGGGAGCTTTACAGCGCTACGCTTTTAAGCGAAGTCGTTTAAAACGAATTTTGTTTTACTTCCTTTGCTTCGTGAACATTTCCTACGTGTCTATCTTCATGACATAAGGTATGCTTCTCCATCAGCGGGCAATAAAAACCTGCGACATTTTCAAGTTCAGCAGATGCGAAAAAAAAAATGCTGTAAATTTATTTAGGTTTCGCTACTGCATATATACAAGCAAAGAAAATCGCGATGCAATGTTTTCTGTATCGACCGCCTGTGCTTGTAAACCAATTATACAAAGTGTTCCCAAAAAATATACTCGCTCTTTGACTGCCGAGTAATCATGCAGTTCATCTTTTGACTGACAATTACTCATGTATTTTTGTTTCCGTTTGAGCGAAACTGAGTTTTCTTTTATGACATTTAGTTATCTTAAATTTATTGTTCTTCTCTTTGATTTGTCTCATCAAACTTGAATGTATGTCAATAAACACCACACTAAAACAAACTGCAAGATTACTGGGCAGTCAAAAAGCGAGTACATTTTTTGGGGCGCTCTATTCTTTTGCACACTCAAATTTTCCTTCAAGTCTATTCAGTCAGTAAAAGTTGTGCTCAAACTCTACTCAAACGGGCGTTATAAACGATCCTCCCTCATATAAAGTGTAGTGAGTTTTGGTTCCTTTAAAATCGTGTGCTCCGAAAATTCCCATAAAAATTATCGCTTGACAGACCAAAATTAGTTAGGAAGCCCTTTTTTTGCAAAGATGCGAATCAAATATTCCTTGAAAAAATAATAATGTTTCTTGTAGCAGTTCATCTACAACAAATACCCCCTTTTCTTGCTCATTATAATTTTTGTTCCAATTTGTCCGAAAGAAGCGCTAATACTTCCGTGCTCCTCAAGGTCTAAAACTTTCTAGCGAGCAAATTGAAGTTCATCGTGACGAATGCGGCACATTTCGCTCACTTTCTTATAAAGTGTCCTTTCGCCGCACAAGACCCGCTAGTAAAGTTTCATCCCAGCGTAAATGACCTGAGTTCAACAGTGTTTTACCTTAGGAACATTCGTTCCATTAGGAGCGCTACATCCCGGTATCCCCCCGTGCAACTGCCTTCCATTTGACCGCAACTCCGTTCTAATTTATACGAGGCACAGCTCGCAACTAAATTTCTTTTTCAAAGAACGACTCTACGGCAACACCGCCTGAGGTGTAGGGCCTGTTTTTCAAACAACTTTATTCTCCTGAGAAACGCTCGCTAGTTTTGACTATTGTATTTTCCGACTGGCCTTCCAAACACCTGAATTATTTGCACCACTTTGCAATAAACAAAGCGCGCATGCTTGTTCAGCCAAACGCAGGCAGTAATTGTTAAGCTTAACTTCACTCTGTTGTGAAGCATTTTCGTGGAAGTTATTTTAATATTTCAAATTTTCAACCTCATGATAATTTTTTTTTTGCAATTCATTCGCGCTTGTTCAAAGAGTGCCTCTGAGAAGCTCTTCAAAATGCTGCTTATATTCATCTATAATTCACGGAGAATGTTCTGATGCTGGCATAGCTTTTGTTTGTTTATGTTTTATTCATATGTAAGCTACATACTTTGCGCATTTTATACAGTTAGAAAAAATGAGTACTCCCTCATTCTGTTGTATCTTACAGAGTTGATTTTCTAAAAACTATTTTAGGGGCATTTCGGGCTTAATCTTCCGGTTGAAATTTTATCTGTATGTTATTTCTGTTGCTCAAGACTACGATATTTCACCGCCGTGCTTTTCGCGTGTCTTGCAGTCAGAAATTTCCGTCGAAAACCAAAAAGTATTCTTTTCGCCAGATAAAGTTATGACAGCCAAAACGAGGGCCGTTCATTGAGATACGTAAAACTGTCGCTCACATCTTCTCTTGAATGTTAACCCCCTACCTTATATGTACTACATTCATATCGTAAAATGCCTTCAGAATATATATTTGAATCACCCTCACGTATTGGAGCTTCATAACTTATGCGTGCTACATTTATGTAATAAAATACCTTCAAAATAGTCCTTGAAATCACCCTCACGTATTGGAGCTTCATAACTTATGCGTGCTACATTTATGTAATAAAATACCTTCAAAATAGTCCTTGAAATCACCCTCACGTATTGGAGCTTCATAACTTATGCGTGCTACATTTATGTAATAAAATACCTTCAAAATAGTCCTTGAAATCACCCTCACGTATTGGAGCTTCATAACTTATGCGTGCTACATTTATGTAATAAAATACCTTCAAAATAGTCCTTGAAATCACCCTCACGTATTGGAGCTTCATAACTTATGCGTGCTACATTTATGTAATAAAATACCTTCAAAATAGTCCTTGAAATCACCCTCACGTATTGGAGCTTCATAACTTATGCGTGCTACATTTATGTAATAAAATACCTTCAAAATAGTCCTTGAAATCATCTTCAGGTATTGGTGCTTCAAAAAAGTAAGCGGTGCGCGTACACGGATTAATGTAATCCTCTGGGGTAAAATAAAATGCGATAAAATGGAATGGAAAAAGCTTCAGCAGCGAGTCAGGTGGTCCGTTCTCGAGCTGCTCAATGAAATTTACAAGCCTTGGAGTCCTGGCTGCGAAGAAAGATTAGAAGTAAGTAGAAGTCCTTCTAGCAGTAAAGAATTGTAGGAATTATCCGCACAGTTGCCATCCAGAGGACTTTTTAACTCGAGGCAGAGAAATTCTTCGTAGAACGTACTGTATAGTGGGGTTTTATTCATACATATGTACCTTATGACTGCAGGTACGACTTTAGTTTCTTTCTCAAGAACAATGATGAGTACTTTACAATCGCACTTGTACTAACCAAATTATTTGATGGGGTGTTGCAGTCTTTACACCCATAAAAATATGGTCGTGTACCGTAGCTCCTTCACTACAGTAAGATACAAGAAACGATGGTTTTGCGCGTATTGTAGGTGGGTGAAATTGAAATAGTTGCACACTGAATGGACGAAATTTATGAGTTTGGCATATTAAGAGTTGATTCAAAGTGATTTGAATGGCCTTTACTGAGATACATATTGACAATATGAGGATAGAGTAGATGTTTTCAGGACGTGTTTTAATTCTAACTTTTTGGACTTGAACGCTTCCTCAACAATGCAAAGTGAAAAAATAAAGAAAAAACTTCAAGTCACTCAATATTCTTCGGCCGTGATCAACAAAAAACTAAGCGGAAATAATGTATGATAAGGTTATTAAGTAGAATGTTATTTTTAGAAGGTTCACAAGCTCCGTGCGTGGATGAAAGCTTCAACGTGAGATTTTAAAAGGCCAAAGTTTTAGACGATATGTTGCTCAACTACAAAACATTATAAGAAAACCTCTTTGAACTTCCACACTCTTGAAACTATACCTGCATCATCAGCCACGAAAGAAACAAAGGTAGAGTTATATTTTTTAAACTCTAGTCTCTTGATACAATGTTTAAAACTTTATCCACTTATAAAAAGGTCAACTCGTTAAAATTCCTAAACAGCTCAAACTGAGCTGCTTGGAGCAGAGGGCTCAAACGTCGTTTAAATCAATGCCTGATTTTCCGTGGCAGTCGTATAAAGCATGGCTCTCTTACTAGTATACTTTTAAGACTTTTTGATTCTCTTCCTAATGTAGTTTTAAAACTCATGAAGCCAAAGTCATTCAGCCAATCAAGACCCAGTTTTGTGGCCTATGATTTAATAGAATGTCTTCTTATGACTCATTCACCAGTTGATGAAGTCGCACATTTAAGCCAACCACCTAATGGAAGCGTATCTTTAAGACCTACCAGGTCGATGAAAACGCAACTTAAACACCTATGTATCAACAGACCAACCATCAACTGGTTAGTCTGAAGACTTCGTCTCCATCAATTTGAAGGTCCTAAACACTAAAGACACGTTTCAATCAACTGAAAGCTGCAGACCAATCAGTTGATGGACGCATATCCTTAAGACTCACCAGTTTATGAAGCGCAGTCTTAAGATCCTCCAGTTGACGAAGACGCAATTTTATTACCCACCAGTTAACATAGATGCATTCTTAAGACCCCCAACTGACACAGACAAGATTCACCAGTTAACGAAAAGGCAGTTTTAAGACACATTAGTAGACAGCGACGCAGTCTTACGACCCCCCAGGTAATAAAAATGCACTTTTAAGACCCACCAGTTGACAGACACAAGACTCACCAGCTGACGAAGACGCAATCTAATAACCCACCAGTTGACAGGCACAAGACTCACCAGCTGACAAAGACGCAATCTAATAACCCACCAGTTGACAGAGACTTAAGACTCACCAGTTGATGAAGATGCAGGTCTTGGCGAAGAGCATGAACCAGAGGTCTTTGTAGGGCTCCTTGCCTGCCATGGCGAGCAGGGAGTTGTAAACCAGCATGGCGCGGTACGGCAGCCACAGCGTCGCGAAAACCACCACCACCGCCACCAGCATCTTCACCACCTGCCAAGGAGTGCATCGTCATTATAAAACATGTTTTGCTAAAGATATCTACCAAGGGGAGCATCGTCATTACAAAACATGTTTTGCTAAAGATATCTACCAAGGGGTGCATCATCATTATAAAAGATGTTTTGATAAAGATTTCTACCAAGGGGAACATCGTCATTACAAAACATGTTTTGCTAAAGATATTTACTAAGGAGAGCATCGTCATTATAAAAGATGTTTTGCTAAAAAAATGCATGTTCCAAAAGCATCGCTATTTATCAGATGATTACAGTTCTCTTATTAGAAAACTTTCTCATTAGACAACCGTAGATGATTATCAAAATTTAATGTGCAATGGTTTTTCAATGGTTTTAACTTTGCTGGAAGGAGTGAAGCGCACATAGAAGGGTTCCCCCTGGAATGGCTTTAGTTTTCTATTGTATTTTCTTTTTTGATTTCTACAATCACCAGAGGAGCTGTTGTTACGCTGGTAAAAATACCGGTGTTGCGAGGCGGACTAGAACTTGGGTCTTCATGGTCTGAAGTCTGGTGGGCTACCTTCACGTCGAGGAAAACTTGCTTATTGCTGTTGTGATTTGTTTGTCATCGGCATCGATGCCTAATTTCGTCGTTCGTACGCTAGATTCTTTCCTTGAGAGGAAAAATTTTATACTAACGTTAGAAATTTTCTCGCTGACTTGAAAATTTCCACAGAAAATTGAAAATATTCACACTTAGGCGAAAATGACGTGTTTCTACTTTGGAAATTTTCTATACTGTAGTTCCAAATTCTTACGCTTACAGCTGTGGTACTAGTAACTGCTCCGTTAACGTAGAAGAGCATACTTCTGTAATCTTCATTAACATTTGGTCAACGAATTATCATTCACGAAATTCGAATTTTGAACCTAAGAAACTTAGTCATACTGTAAAAAAGAAGCCATACTAAGTAAATTTTTATACATTTTTATCCCATATACGACATGTAAACTTACTTTATCTCCACACAATTTCAGAACACATCAAGTGCTGCGTGAGTGTTGTACTCACAGTTTGGTTGTTTTTTGTGTCTGATGTGCACAACGACCATTTTTATCCGCCATATGTGTTTAATGCTCATACATATACATTTGTGCTCAAGTGCTCACTCTCGTACATTTTTGCTCATGCTTAGTAGTTGAGAACGCTCGCCCATTCTGCGGAAGGTTGTGAGTTCGAAGCCCAGCTTTGCGAGCCCAACGTTTCTTCTCGGTGGGAAAACGCAGAAGTTAGTCACTCTTGAGTAGTAGACTCGAGAATGTGAAATGAGCAGAGGCTCGGTGGCGCTTTACTGTCATTGCATCGTAACATAAATTATCAGATTTTGGAAAACCAAACACAGTACTTCATATGACCTGTGTAGCTGCAGTTTTAAAAAAAATACTGACGTCTGAGGTTTCATTTCCTACGTCTTCTTGATCTCAATTGAAAAGAAGATGAAAAAGACAAATTTTTGCTAGTTGTCGTTTAGAAACACGCTGGCGAAGGCAAGAAACATCAAGTGAGGCCTATTAGGTTCAAGTTTTTCTTATTTATTGATTTTTACGCTCATGTCGTTCGTCATTCGATTGAAAGTTCTACAGAATTAGCCCTTTGTTTATTTGTATTTTCAGAAACCGTTCTGACGGCATTGAAGTTGAGCACAGTTTCACAGCACAATCTGAGGAAGCTAATGAGCTTCATTAAATTCTAATTAGGCATAAAATGGCCCGCACGGGAGCTCAGGCTCGGATATGATCAGCGCAGTGCTGCACAATATGCGCTGCTGTAGCTGCCACGACGCTTTGTGTTCCTCAGCTAGAAGACACCCCCTTCGTCCGAAATGGCATCCGTTGACAATGCTCGATGAGGCCCAAAATTCAATGAAGTTATTACTTTTACAGCCGTGTAACTTTCTGATGACTCACTTGGTTGGTTGGTCCGTTATACGGTCGGATGTTGCTGGCTTGGTTGGTTGGTCCGTTATACGGTCGGATGTTGCTGGCTTGGTTGGTTGGTCCGTTATACGGTCGGTTGTTGCTGGCTTGGTTGGTTGGTTCGTTATACGGTCGGTTGTTGCTGGCTTGGTTGGTTGGTCCGTTATACGGTCGGTTGTTGCTGGCTTGGTTGGTTGATGTGAGTGCGTGTGTCTGTGACGCTCATAAGGATGATTAATGACCGTATCTGTCATACGAGCTTCACCAATGCACAAGTACAAGAATATTTTGATCGCGGGTACTGTTGGGATGAATATATTTGTGTGTCATCCACATCTGAAAGATTTATTTGAGGAAAATATCAAGTCATGTCATTACTGACGAGTCGTATATAGTTTTATAGTACTAAAGTCTCCACTTCATAATGCGTGTCAATAAGAAAGCCAAGATGTTTTATTCAGTTTCGCTTTTTTTTTATTGTGTGCCGCTATTTTTCGAATTTGTAATACTGGTAACGAAGACGAACCAATCAGCAGAAGAACTCAGGTAACGACTCACACTCTGAGTCGTGTAACGCAGTGGGATATGAACTGCCCTGACCAGAAACTGCACTGACCAGAAACCGCACTGACAAGAAACCGCCATGACCAGAAACTGCACTGACCAGAAACCGCACTGACCAGAAACCGCCATGACCAGAAACCATTCTGACCAGAAGCTGCACTGACGAGACACCGCAGTGACCAGCAACCGCACGACGTGAGCTGGAGACGCAACTCCCGAAGCCTTCTCGTTACGTTTATTAATGCAGAATTCGCACGTATTTTTCGCAGGCAGATCTTTTGCCATTTTAATTGGCGGAGTTCGGCAGAAAGTTCTCCCTTCATCAAGAGCAGCCCCCAATTTTCATCAGCTTCAAACGCAGCACATTTTTGATGCACAAGTCGATGAGAGATTCCCAATACCAGGCTAATTAATTGTCACTTATTTAAATATTTTTAGCCGCCTAATTTCAGTTCATGCCAAAAGACCTCAAAAAATTGGAGCCGTAGAATTGAAAAAGAGCGGTTCGTTAGTCCCTTGTTTTGGGCGCTAGAGAGCGAGCGTTTTTCGACCCTCCGGCATCGATGCCAACACTTGTCTGGCAGTTTTTAAACTCTTTTGTAGAACATCGAGGATATATATTATTGAAGTATTTTATATTGCTTCTTGCACTGATTTTTCTGTGGCAATCCCGCAGTAGTGCAATCAGTGAACGGTGTTTTTTACTGCGCACCTGAATATTGAATAATTAAAAATTTAATTCATACTAATACTTTAAAATATACCAATTTCTTGTATGGTATGTACGTACTTCCTCCAACAACTCTTCAGTATTTATATTTCTCTTATGAATTGTAAATCCATTGAAAACAGAAAATAATCTTCTGAGGTATACCCTCCTCCCTGTACCCACTTCTGCATCACCACAAGACGATCAATGCTCGCACTCTCACACTCATGAGAACACGAACTGCATATGTTAAACATTTGTGTATAAATTCAGGCACTCAACGCAGTCGCTTGATAGTCAAAGACCATATAATCAATAACTGAACAGTGATAAACCATGTAGTCGAAAACATGTAGTCAAAGACCATGTAGTCAAAAACCAAGTAGTCAAACACAACACAATCAAAACACGTATAGTCAAACGCCATACAGCCAATGAACATAAATTGAAAACCATAATCATAGGTCGTTTAATAAAAGGCCGTAAAATCAACGACACCACATGCAGTCACAGACACAAGACAGTCACTCGATGCCCCGTACAGCTCACACTCGGCCGCGTCCGGGCGCAGTGGCGCATTTCGCCTCTTTTGCAAGGAGTGAAATAGTGGGGCAGGTGGCAGCGAGATGGCGGCGGTATTTTATGCCGCTAGCAGGGGAGATTAAATTGATGGGTAGGTCGGGGCATCGAACTGTGGCGGCCCTTGTGTTCAGTGGGGTGTGTATCTGTTGTGGTCAGTGGGTGTGTTGGTCAGGTTGTCTGTGTGTGTGTGTTGGTCGGGTGGTCAATGGGTGTGTTGATCAGTGGGGTGAGTATTTCCTATGGTCTGTGGTGTGTTGGTCACGTTGTCTGTGTGTGTGTTGGTCGGGTGGTCAATGGGTGTGATGGTCAGTGGGGTGAGTATCTGCTGTGGTCAGTGGTGTGTTGGTCGGCTGGCCAGTGGTGTGTTGGTCGGCTGGTCAGTTGGTGTGTTGGTCGGCTGGTCAGTGGGTGTGTTGGTCGGCTGGTCAGTGGGTGTGTTGGTCGGCTGGTCAGTGGGTGTGTTGGTCGGCTGGTCAGTGGGTGTGTTGGTCGGTTAGTCAGTGGGTCTGTTGGTCGGCTGGTCAGTGGTGTGTTGGTCAGGTGGTCGGTGGTGTGATAGTCAGGTGGTCAGTGGGTGTAATGGTCAGGTGGTCAGTGGGTGTGTTGGTCAGGTAGTTGTGGTGGTCAATGGGTCTGTTGGTCAGTGGGTGTGTTGGTCAGGCGGTCAAAGGGTGCATTTGTCAGTAGAATTAGGCCGCTTATTCTAACAAACGATGAATGAAAGGATGGGTCAGATGGCCAAGGTTATAACAGTCAGATGGGAAGAGCTCAGCAAACATTATGGAGGCGATCAAAGGCTGGAGGGAATCTTTAGCGGGGGATCTGTGGTATGGGTAGTTGTGGTCAGATTAACTGCGGCAATGATGGCTAGTATGGAACGTTGAGTTATGTTGCGATACGGAGAAAGGGGTGGGTTTAGGACCCCCCTCCCATACGCTGAGGGACTCTCAACCCCCGTACACATTTTATAGTATTATCCTTCATGCTTGCGTACACCTGCATACCAGACATGGAGAATAAAAGGATTGAAGATTTACATGAATTTATTTTTTGGGAAAAACACGTGGCTAAATACACAAGGCATTGGAACGAAATGATTTGAAAGGGCACAACTGCGTTAATGAAAGTATGCACATTTCTACCGCCATAAAAATTTAAACACGACATGGTATAAATGTGATGCTTACCGATAATTCAAGTTACCAATACTCCTTCGTTGACAACAGATTACGCATCCACAAAATCGCGGGCTCCACAGCAACACAAGCATAATATTTACGAGAATGACACATCACGATATAACCTGTAATTGTGACAAGGTGTCGAATCATATGAAGCGTCGCACCATTCACAACGTGAATTCGATCCTCGACTAAATAAACACAGGAAACCGATTGCCTATAATTTATATGATTTTGCGCAACACTTTGAAAAGCACTTTTCTGGGTGCTGTTCTACAACTGAAATTGAACTTTTATCACCACCTAACAGAGCTCTCACAACCATGAAGCACTCGCCCCTTTGATAATAAGTGGTTCACTGATAGACATTCACTGCCGATGTGCTGTCGCTCACTGCTGATTTTCTTCGTCCTTGCTGAGAATATCTGCTGTTCTGGACTGATCTCTCGCTGACGCGCTGTTGGTGGACGAACTTAACTGTTGATATTCGCAACGTTAGTAATTGCATTACGCTTGCCGATTACCGCTGCCTCGCTGCTGTGCTACGAATGGCTCCTGACGCACGTCAGTACTTTGAAGTTTGTAGATACACTGGACGCCTCCTCTCGAAACTTCGATGGTTAACTTTCACTTTAGATGTTGGATTTTGGCTGCTCATGTCGAAAGTGTGCCGGCGGCGCTCTTCATTTGCAGTCAACACCGGACTTGGTATAATGCCGGGTAATACCGGCGTCTGCCAGTATTCCGGCTGCAAAACCCCTCCTTGATTATGCGTCTCTCTCGTAGCGTCACCGAGTGGCAAATCCCTCACGAGGCTTCATCCCAACCCCTTATAAGTATTTCCCTTTCTTCCTTCGAGATTGATCTCGAACATTCCATTCTACAGAGGCCGTCTCTGCATCCTGATTGGCGGGATCCTTGTTTGTTCTGACGTCTGGGCCTCCCATTGGTGTGTGCTCAGACACACCTTCTCGCGTGATCGCTAGGCAAGCGTTCATTGGTTTAGCACAATTGGTTCTCTGCTGACGTCTCCCCTTTTCCCTTCGAAGCAGCCCCGCTTGCCGTCTGCGGCACCGGCCTAACCGTCAAATTCCACTCCTTGAAGTATTTTCCCAAAGAATATTTTGCGAGCATGTTTCCCCCCAAAAAAAGTATTTTCCCAAGAACATTTTACGAGCCTGTTTCCCCCAAAAAATATATTACGAGAGTATTTCTCAAAAATTCCCAAAAACATTTTATACATTTTATGAGAGTAGTATTTCCTCACAGTTAGGTGAGCAGTGGATCTAGAGTTGAATTATAATTCTCTGCAAAAAAATGATGGCATGAAGTGATACGTGTACGAACACTACTGAATGCGTTAGCTCTTTATATAGTCGACATGTATGAGGAAGCCCTTGACTGCCACATACGCTACATTTCAGCAACTCGTGAATGTACTTTTTAAGTAGTGTTTCCTTATCCAAATTTTTAACTCTGCAAAAGTGTTCGAGTTCTTCGCGTCTCAAAATACGAGGGAAAATACTTTCACTCGGACTGAAACGCTGTCAATTGTAGAAATTCTGTAAATCTGTCAGTCTATAAAAGTCAACGTTTCGAACTAACTAACAACATCTTCTGGCTGAAAATACAGTGTGCAAAAAAATGTAACAGCCACATTAATTTAAACGTAAATTTTATACTTGAGCTACATCAGCCGAAATAAATATGTTATAAATCAGAATACAAAATGAAGAGATAAGCAAAATTTGTACCACGGGAATATGAAATCACAAGACTATGTAAGAGCATTGCACAACGGCTATATATGTTTAAATCACAAGAGATACGGGTGAAATGAACAATCGAGCGTATGTTTCAAACTCCTAATCTACAGTTTATTGACTAAATTTTGAGCGGAAAAGTCATTTTTATTTTCATTGAGGGCAGATTCAAGCTTATGAATTTGAGACGCATCTGTAATTTGAATATGATTTTTTTAATAACATTTTATAAAATTGTGAACTTCAATATTGGTCTTTATTCGAGGCCTTAAAACTATGGTCAACACAGAAATTACTAAGATCCATGACAGCGAAAAAGTATGGTCAATTTGGCCAAAAACGGCGTTACACCAAAGAAAGTAGCGCTAGGGGCTGTAGGGTAATCTCCTTCTAACGGCACATTCTATTTACAAAACCTATATCAGCTTCAATTTCAGATTTTACAAAAGTTTTGTTGTTCGTGAGATACACGTTTTTGTTGAAAACTGCTTGTAAAATACCAGTTCGTGATCAACATATTCATAACAAGCACTATCTTCTATTCTTCAGAACTTTTTTTTTGAGTATCGCAATTTGAATTCTGATTTCACAATTGGTATTACAATATGATGAATATTGTAAAGCGCACATTCGTGCGCACTTTTAATAATCTTCGCTACTTATGGATCTACCGCATTTTACCATACTTTTTCGCTGGCGAGTGTCTTAAAAGTAGAACCTTGATATTTGTTCGTAGACGATCTTTATTTCCTTATTTTTCAATTTTTTTAATATCTCTTTCACAAATATACATCCAATTCAACTTCTTTTCTTGGACGAAAATTGCACCGGTTAAGGTAGTATCTGCAAGAAAAACTCGGGTCTGACGTCAGACTTCGTTCCTGTTCCGGACACATTTACTTGCTCACAATTCTTGTGTGACGTCTTTTTTTGAGTCTGCGCGGCCTCTCTAACGAAGATGAACGGTCCTCGTTGTATAATTTCATGCGGTGCCTCGGACGCTCATAAGACGGCTCGAAACGCACTGCTTTATTTGCGCGAGTAGCGGTAGCCGTGATGAAACGTGTGTGCTTTGTATGCTAGACACACATACCACATCTGTGTCTTGTACACTTGTTACTCACGCAACATGTGTTTCTTTACACTAGACACACATATTAAATGTGTTCTAAGTGTAATGTCATTCTCACACATTACAAGTCTTTTTTACTCCAGACATAGTTACAAGTGGTTCGTGAACTGCTACTTGCATACCCATGCTGCAGGTGTTTTTTTACACTAGATACACGTATTGCATTAGTTACACTCACACTGCACGAGTCTTTTTTATACTAGACACACTTACTCGTAAGTTAGTTACACTCACACACAGCACAGCTTTTACACTAGACACACGGACTGCATGCGTGCTGTATGTATTAGTTAGACTCACACAGCACAATTTTTGTTTTATACTAGACACACTGACACGTGCTTCGTGAACTAGTTAAACACACACAGCGCGAGTTTTCCCGATACTAAACTCACATACCTGGTGTTGTGTACCCACATCGCTACAGTCCGCCACCACCATACAGTATGTCCCACAAAAACCCGAACTGAGTATTTGTTTTCCCGTATCAGTAATACCATCATCAGAATACCATGAGCATTTAATTTCTAGCAAAATTATCCATCAAAATTAACATATGGAAAAAGTATTACTGATTATGATGGTATTACTGATACGGGGAAATGAATACTCGGTTCGGGTTTTTGTGGGAGGTACTTGTGGTGTCTCGTCCGGGTCTCTGATTGGTGGGAACGCCTGTTTACTTTCACGTCGGACCGCGCGGTGTATTGAAGCGTGCGAGGGAACGCCTGTTTACTTTCACGTCGGACCGCGCGGTGTATTGAAACGTGCGAGGGAACGCCTGTTTACTTTCACGTCGGACCGCGCCTCAGGCTGCTTTACACTCCGGGCAGACTTGTGAATATCTATTGACTTGTGAATATCGATAGACTTGTGAAATATCTTTGCCCGAAGTGAGTGCCTGAGGTGCAAACGAACCGGCAAGGTGAGGAAAACACAACTGGAATAAACGCCGTATTATTATGAAGATCGCCGACAATAATGGCACAAGGAAATATTACAGTCGAGTAATACAGTGACAGATGACGTCTTGGCGGACCGACGGTTGTCGGGGAGACGCTGCGTGGTTGAGGGACGAGAGCAAACCGGTGAGGCTGCTGCTGTCCGAGGGTCTCCGACCAAGGAGTACCAGAGGCGGTAGCGGAGAACTGGTGCGACTAGCAAGCAACCAGACGTGGCGGCTGGCTGTCGAGGAGGTGGTGAAGCCGACGGGTGAGGTGCTGGCGGAGCGTCGAGGCTTAGTGTGAATATCAGGGCCGCTGAGAGTGTACTGTGCTCCGCTGGCTGCGCGGCTGTTTATATAGGCCTCGCTGGAGGTTGACTCCACCCGGCCGGGTCTCTGATTGGCGGGAACGCCTGTTTACTTTCACGTCGGACCGCGCGGTGTATTGAAGCGTGCGAGGGAACGCCTGTTTACTTTCACGTCGGACCGCGCGATAGCATGCGAGGGAACGCCTGTTTACTTTCACGTCGGACCGCGCGGTGTATTTTTCCCCGCCTCAAACACTGGAGTTGCGTGTGGTCTCATCTCCAACCATGAAGCGTGCGAAGGTTGTGGTGGTGTGTGTTCATACCACCACATACTGTATAACACTCACATGGGATGCTCATAAGCAGAGGCTGCAAGCACTTGCGGCCTTGGCAGCTTCCCTTGGACTTGTGTCTCCCCTGAATATCTCTCCTGTCAATTGACCAACTTTCCTCATAAATGCTATGGGTAACTTTCGCCCGAAATTAATTTGAGACCTGTTGTTTTAACTCCACAAGATTTCCAGATGAAAAATAGCAATTATTTTTTCAAATTGTTCCATTGCATCGTATGGATTGCTCTGCATCGTTCCACAAAAGAACTTTTTTCCAATTTCTGGTGCCCATGCGGCTTGCCCACAATATTTATGATGACTCTCAAAGTAAAAGCTTTTAAAACTTTGACCGCGGTTGGCTTGGCTAAAGTAAAATATTCAACTCAAATTTGAGAAGTCAATTGTATTAAACAAGTTTCAAATAGTAAACATTAATTGGATCATGCCTTCATTTGGCTTGAATTAAGTATTTATAAATATTGAGTTCGTGACTATACTGGTCGGTTAACAGCATTATGAAAATCCCCTCTGTGGCCACCGGTGGCGCACGTTGCGGTCAAAGTGTTAAACCTAACTAGGCACATGTGAGTTTATCTATGTGTACACAAGTAGGTTTTGTTATGTGCACGTTAATGCAAAGACAAGCAAGCAGGTGTTTCGGTATTGCGAGAAGCCGCTGTACAATTAGACGGGCAAACACGGAAGTTCCCGGCTCTAGTTTGGGAGGGAGTGTGGTGCGGGCAGAGGGGACATTGGGTGACATCCAGCGTTTCATTACGGAGATGTTATCAAAATAGAAACATTCATGTACGAGATGTGCGCTTTATGAGAAGAAATAGATCAGCGATCTCTCCAAAAAATATCAAGATATTTGGTGAATTGAACGATTTTGAAAATGACTTGTATCATAGCTCAGTAGTTCAAAAAATATTCGATAATTTCTTAGCTTCAAAAAGCAAAAATAATAGTTTTGAGTCACAAAAGGGGAAAATAGTATGTTCGCCTTATGTATCAGTCATAACCCAATGAAGCACTCGTTCTTAATTTCCGAGCTCCGAAGCCCTTTGAGAAACTTATGAAAGCTACTCACCTCCTGATAGAACATATGTACGTTACATATGTAATTTACAAAATACGGGTGGGTCTCAACAACCCGAACTCATACATCAAATAGCAATGACATAGCTATTGCTCAAATTATTTTTGTACGGTTTTTGAAAGTAGGAAAGTATCAGGGATACGTAAATCACCGGGTACAAAAAATTAATCAAGACTTTGATATTTAATATCAAAGTAACGTCAGGGCTCACCCTCGATTTTTCATTTATTTATTTTCAGTGAACATGGATTTCAGTTTTACTGTGTACTTAAAGATTCCTGAAACGCAACCGTGTCTCCCAGTTAGGTAACTACTTTCATTGATTCCGCTTCGCCTTCTTAGGACTTTTCTTTAGTACGAGACCCCCTTACACCAGATGGATGAGGTTGCTCGTAGAACTCATTTTAGAAAATATTCTTCTCAACACAGGCATTTATAAAGTCATCGTATCCACAATACAGCGAGTAGGAATTTTATATTTTGTCTCTCGTTGTCAAAGGTGTTGAATTTGGGCTTATTCAAAATTCAAAAGTGTTGAATTTGGGTTTTTTCAAAAATTCAACGGTGTTGAATTCTTGTTTTATTAAAAAATTCAAAAGAGTTGAATTTTAGTTCGTTCAAAAATGCTCTATTTCGGTTTTGGTTTAAAGTGTTACTGTTTGCTCGCAGTTGAACTTTGTCGTCCGTTTTGTTAATAAAACCAGAGCGTAGACGGTGACAACCAGCCATCGAACCAAGCAAGGTAACAAGTTTTAAAAATCCATACATTGACAAAATACGACGTCAAGAAAATTCATCCTCAGTACCCCTTGACTGACGACGTGACTCAAAAGACAAAGTTCCCTCAAAACTGATGCCTGGTCATGAAAACATGGTCAAGAAATGCAGAATTGTCGAGGTCAGCAAATAGAAATATCAAAAGTTCCGCGAGTTTCCTCAATTGAGATCGTTAGTTACTGATGACGGATTCAATCCCAATAAAATGAAAGGCTTTCAATTCCTTTATGATAAGTGCAATGTGAACGTCATGAAATTGCTGAGGCTTGCTTCACTTTCTCTCTGTATTTTATATTAGATTCATAATTCTCGCAGAAACGTCATATTATTTTTTGAACGTCAGTTCAGCACTTTACACCCGTCCATCACGCTTCATTTTACACAGCAAAAACGAAGGTATGGTGGGGCAAATTTAACAGAGAAAGTCATCTGTTCTAGTATTGAATTCCATGAGCTGAATCACTTACTTATTTTAATATTTGTTCCTTTTCTTTTGCAACATTCGGCATTAACCGCAAATGTCCCAATTTATATCGGTCATGAAGTGGACGGACATGAAATAATTTTGATCACATAACACAATAATGCCCTTAGTTCACTCAATCAGTGCTCCAGCATCCAGTATTGGCCCGTTATACTAGCTGTGCAGCATCCAGTATTGGCCCGTTACTGGCAGTGTCGCGTCCAATATTGGCTAGTTACTGGCTGTGCAGCATCCAGTATTGGCCCGTTACTGGCTGTGTCGCGTCCAATATTGGCTAGTTACTGGCTGTACCGCATCCAGTATTGGCCCGTTACTGGCTGTGCTGCCACTCGCCAATACTGACATCAGGCGACCGTAAATGTGCCTCGAGTGCCGCCACTCGCCAATACTGACGTCAGCCGACTGTAACTGTGCCTAGAGTGCCACCACTCGCCAATACTGACGTCAGACGACTGTAACTGTGCCTAGAGTGCCGCCACTCGCCAATACTGACGTCAGGCGACTGTAACAGTTAGTGTGCATCGAGTGCCGCCACTCGCTAATACTGAGTCAGGCGACCGTAAATGTGCCTAGAGCACTAGCACGAAGCCGTAGTCAACACGACTCCAATTCTCAGCAGAATAAAGTGCGAGTTGATAGCATAGATCCAATGTCCTTGTTTTCCGACATTTTTCCTCCGCTAATTGTTTTTCTCGCGTTCGCTGAACCCCTTGAAAAATGAAAGCAATTTCATCTTTTACAGATCAAGATTGAGTTATCGCCCTCGAATGGATTCGAAAATCAAGTTCAGGTTTCTTGAGCAATTTCTTCGGGTGGAGCGGCTCTGCGGGAGCGATTGCGTCACGCCTAGCAACCTTCTTCTAACGCACTGACGTCGAGAAAATATATAAATGCAATTAAAATCGTTCTTTATAAAACTGTCTACTCTAAACAACGTCATTCTTGAAGCACACCTGGAATAATTTTTACCTCTACATGTCTCTAAAATTATATCCGAAATTAATACGTCTGATTCTTAAAATGGAAAACAAGGTAAAAATTGCTCTACGTGTAGTCATCTTATTAACACAATTGGTAAAATGTAAATGAATAAAATTGAACATTTCGAGCTCAACAGTTCATCTTCAGCAAAATTTTTCGACAAAACAAAGCATGTCTCGTTGTAAAGATCGTCCCTTGTTGTGGGTAATTCACGTGATGCGTGATGTTTTGATCACCAGAGAATAATTTGGTCCTCATAGGGTTTAAAAAGTAGAGATTTGAAGTCTCCCACACTGCCTCACGTTATTTATTAACCATTTACTTCTCTAAAAAATGTGTGCACAATTTCCCTGGGAACCCCGAGTTTGCAAAATTAATATAAAATTATGCGTTACAATTATGAACCTGTTCTTGTCCTAGTAATTCTAAAGGAAACATTTGACATTACCTAATAGACAGTGTACGATGTAACTTATGTAATTTTTCGTCTAAAAATTTGACGATCTAAATATTCGGCTATGCGCTTTGTAACTTCTCGTCTAAATCATAATCGTTCTAAATCATTTGCTATACGTTCTGTAACTTCTCATCTTAAACATTGACAATCTAAATCATCTGTTGTTCGTTTTTCAGGCATTAACGAAGGCATTTTTATGGTCTCGACTTTCGCTAAGCATTTCCTGGTGTTCATAACGACAGACTGCTCTCGAACTTGCTCTTTGACATCATCATAACGCCATTACAGGAGCTGTCCCTCAAAGGCTTTAATCATGTCGTAAGTAATCCGATGTAATTGTGAGCGGTAGCTTCTAAAATGATTAAATCCATTGAGTTCCTCAAGGATCTGCCCTGGGACCCCATCCTCTAAGTGAATTTCATCAATGCTATCCATTACAATAACCACTTCATTTTTCATGTGAAAGTATCGTTGAATGATCCAAGATTTCATGTGGGATATTGATAACTCTACTTCATTTTTCAAATTCGTACTTTTGTGTGGCTAGCGCTCGTATCTCAGGTCTTCCTGATGCAAAGCACAGTGCAGCGAAGAATTTACTGCATACCGACCAGTGATATGCTTTACTCTTGCTCAACGCAAATGAAATTTCATCATTATACAAATTCATTTTCATCACACAATATTGCACTCTAACTCCATGATGAGCGGAATGCATTTTACACGCACATTAAATACGGGGATAGCCCGCTAGAAAGAACTTATTTCACCCAAATTCCACAGAGTATCGTTTTTTTCGGAATTCATATTTTTGGAGTTTGTTGATTGGAACCCTTTCGTGAAATCGGTTTTATGGAACCCATTTCCCGGTTTTATGGAACCCATTTCAAATCCTGTTCCTGGAATCCTTCCCCTAAAATCCTGTTTCTGGAATCCTTCCCCTAAAATCCTGTTCCTGGAATCCTTCCCCTAAAATCCTGTTTCTGGAATCCTTCCCCTAAAATCCTGTTCCTGGAATCCTTCCCCTAAAATCCTGTTTCTGGAATCCTTCCCCTAAAATCCTGTTCCTGGAGTCCTTCCCCTAAAATCCTGTTCCTGGAATCCTTCCCCTAAAATCCTGTTCCTGGAATCCTTCCCCTATAAAATCCTGTTTCTGTAATCCTTCCCCTAAAATCCTGTTTCTGGAATCCTTCCCCTAAAATCCTGTTCCTGGATTCCTTCCCCTATAAAATCCTGTTTCTGGAATCCTTCCCTTAAAATCCTGTTCCTGGAATCCTTCCCCTATAAAATCCTGTTTCTGGAATCCTTCCCCTAAAATCCTGTTCCTGGAATCCTTCCCCTAAAATCCTGTTCCTGGAATCCTTCTCCGAAAATCCTGTTCCTAGAACCCTTCTCCGAAAATCCTGTTCTTGGAATCCTTCTCCGAAAATACTGTTTCTGGAATCCTTCCCCTAAAATCCTGTTCCTGGAATCCTTCTCCAAAAATCCAGTTCCTGGAATCCTTCCCCTAAAATCCTGTTCCTGGAATCCTTCTCCGAAAATCCTGTTCCTGAAATCCTTCCCCTATAAAATCCTGTTTATGGAATCATTCCCCTAAAATCCTGTTCCTGGAACCCTTCCCCTATAAAATCCTGTTTCTGGAATCTTTCCCCTAAAATCCTGTTCCTGGAATCCTTCTCCAAAAATCTTGTTCCTGGAATTTATATTCAGAATTCCGTTACCTCCAATCGCTTCACTGAAATTCGCGTCTTGGAATCTATTTCCTTAAATTTTGCTCCTGAAATCTGATCCTGGAATGCATTTTCTGAAATCCGTTTCGTGGAATCTATTTCAGGAAACCCTGTTCTTGGAATATCCATTTCGTGAAATCCTGTTTCTCGAATCCATTTCCTGAAATCCTGTTCCTGTATTCTATCCCTTGAAATCCTTTTCCTGCAAACCATTTGGTGAAATTCCTTTTCCTGGAATCAATCTCTTAAAATCCTGTTCCTAAAATACTGTTCCTGAAACCTATTTCCTGAAATCCTGTTCCTGGAATCTCTCTCTTGAAATCCTGTTCCCGTAATCCATTTGGTGAAATCCTCTCTTGGATTGGGAACGCAGCTCAGGCCCGCCTCAACGCGCCCCAGCGCCGCCGATGCCACGGCACGGAAGCCTGACTTGCCCGTGAAAGGAAGTTCTCTAACCTTATTTATTCGCTCCCTGCTACTGAACACAGCTGCTTCGGAAGATGATTACGGCTTAGACAGTGCACCGTGGTTTGTTTTTTGGTATTTCCTAAAAGTTTCGGCTTTCTTACCAGTGCTCAGAAAGTTTTCTTCAGTTTAAATTGAGCAAATGTTTTGCCATTTCATCCCGAGGTTAAATTCTTGATGAAAGAAGAGGAGTCGTTAGATGTTAGGAGAACCCAATCCTTCTAATACTTCTCTAATTTTTATATTACACTACTAGCCAACACGCTCTGTCACAAATGACCGAATTTAAAAACGGTCCATTAAGCATGTAAGTCTGAGTTAAATTAGGCTAGTAATAATACCAAATGTTATTTTTCTCGGATTCCTTGAAGAACAGAAAGACTGCGATGAGAGTACCTATGACAGACGTCACTGACTCTCGAATTTGCTCTACAGTATGTCCCACAAAAACCCTAACCGAGTATTTATTTTCCCGTATCAGTAATATCATCATTAGAATACCATAAGCATTTTGCTTCAGGTTTGTGTGCGTGTGTCACTTTGCTTCTCTGGCTTCAGGTTTGTGTGCGTCAATTTGCGCTGAGGACTTCGGAAATTTACGACGGACTGTCAGTCTCCGTTTCGACAAAGGAATCTTCTTTGATGATCGCTTCATTATTACTATCGTGGTATATAAATGCTTTTTCAGCATTTTGACCTAAGGAGAAGGAGTGGGTGAGTGGAGAGCAACCTTAGTGAGTAGAAGAGTTCCCCTCTAGCCTATTTTATTCGTAATTTTCGTTTTCTGTCACCATCCGAAGACCGCAGTCTGATGGAAAGACCGCGAGTACCGAAAAAACTAGGATCGCACCAGGGCCTTTCTAGTTCGAAGGGTGCTTCATTCCAATCAAGCCTGATACAAATCATCCTGTACATTGGTTTCTCGAAGGCCTTATAACCAACACCAGGACGCAATTTCGGGTACACTCGGTCAAGCCGGTACCCATTTTAGACATCTGGGTAAAGGGGGAATTATGGCTGAGTTCTCCCTATTACCAACGGGGAGAAACACCGAGTGGCACTGCCGGGATTCGAACTGCCAACACCTCCTCGTGAAGAGCGCGGGCTCTTACCCACTCGGCCACGGTGATTAGAAAAACTAGGAACGCTCCAGGGTCTTTCTAGTTCAAAGTCTAATGCTTAGCCGCCCGCGTTTCGGATGAGACATTAAGAGCTGTCAGTAGAGCGTGGATGTGCGTTGCTGAATATGCAACGCGTCACTCTCTTCTCACGCTCAAAATTTGGCTAGACGCGAATATCGTCGCTCGTGCAGTTCAGAAGCCGAATTTTCGAACTTTCTTTCGTTGTAGCGGCACATCTAGCAGTAAAAGTTCTATTATCTTGGCCACGTTCCATGCTGTTTTTTGACAAAAGTTTTAGAGTTTCGTCATTTTTCCATAAAATGTGACCTCTTAGCATCTCGTAACCCTGCACAAATTTAGAAAAAACTCGATCCTGTCGAGAAAAAAAAACACGTGGCGCTGCCAAGTCGACAGAATAACTTTCGTTGCCGGCAATCCCGCTTCGACACTTATCGGTTTTAAACCTTCCCCTGGTGCAGTACGTCGCAAGCATTTAAGAACACGACACGAAGAGACCAGTTATTGGTGGAATTATTCTCGAGTTCTGTACTCGGTCGCAATAAACTCGAGCGTCTGCTTGCGTTGGTCTGACCTGAAAATTTCATTAGAACTTGAAGTTTAATTTCCTAAGCCGTCCAGGACGGTTGTTAAGTTAAGCTGCTGTGGATGGTTGTTCCACGTCGGCTTCGCTAGAGCCCCTTGAGGGTTCGGACTCTTTTCTGGAGGTTTGGCCCTCCGAAGCCCTTCTTTGTTTCGGTGTTAGACGGGGGATGTTTTATCGAATGTGAATCATTTATTGAATTTGCTGCGAGGTATTGGAAGGCGAGCTTTTTCCAAATGTCAACTCTAATGTTTGTGCCACGTCACGTTAGATGTTTTAGAGGTTTTCACGGTAGTAAAGTTTGAATTTTTTCGTTTTTGCTGTCGCAGAACTTGAAAAGGTTTTCTTGCGTCCAGCTTTGCACGAAAACGCCGAAGTATTCTTTTTAGCCGTTTCTTTCAAGTGTTTTGGAATTTTGCGAGTGAATCTCATTTTAAATACCTTTGGCATTGTACGAACGTACATGACAGACGGCTGGTTTAAAATCAGCATTGAGCACGCCTTTACTGTATTTCGAACGCATATTAAAGTTGAAATAACCTTCAAACAACTGGCCAAATAAATTTTTTTCAAGTCTTTCTCTGAAGAAATAATTGAAATTATTATTGTATTATTTTGCTAGCTCATTGTTCTGTTCGCTTATTTTGCTATGTGCGCATCAAATCAGTTATGCATTTTTCAGAGCCTCATATGTAACTCATCTTGAGTATGATATAATGGTTGACTGATTTCTTGCGTATTTACCATCTCTTTACATATTTCGACTCATAAACGTATTGACAAAAACTGCTCGTCGCATCTCTCTGAGCTGTATTATGTCACTTTTTGTGTCTTGATTTAACACTTTAAGTACGGCGTGACCCACCGGTGGCCACTGAGGGGATTTTCATAATGCTGCTGACCGACCAGCAATTACTGACTCAATTTTTATAAATACTAAACGATGGCTAAATGAAAGCATGTTCCAGTTAATGTTTGCTATTTTTAAAATATCTTACTACAATTTACTACAAATATGAGTTGGATATCGAACTTCAGTTTAACTCGCCGCATTTAACATGCTAATATTCGACTCAATGCTCGGGCTCGGCTGGCTTAAAGTTGCACCCAACTCATAAAACTTCATCGAACTTTTAAATAAATTAATTCTATTTTCACATAGACCTACTTCTGACATTTGTTCACTGCCTCGTTTGGGCATGTCCTATTCTACCTTCCTGCATTGGTTTACGATCTGCATATGCCCTTTCAATATGCTAATCATGTCTTGGTGCTACCTGACATTTCAAGGTTAATTTATGCTACAATACGAGGCGTGTTTGCACAACCGGTCGTCATCCTTCTAAATGATTAGAAGATTAGGTACATCGTAAGCTATATATTACTATAGAGCTATATTCACCGTATGCTGCATTATTCAACTCCTGCCCATCTGTGCCCGAGTACACTATGGTACTCTGTATTCCCATCCAAGATATGCCTCGTGTGTTCATTTACAAATAGTTTTTTGTATGAACTACAGCTCTAGCTTAGGAACAGCCCCGTGATTTTTAACGACGTGGCTACAGAAGTTGCGATAATATTTAGATCCTGTTGTATCCTAAATACCTCTCTATCTTGACTTCTATGCCTCACTTGGGAGCAGGAGTTGCGATAATATTCACGCCCTGTTGTATCCTAAATACCTCTCTATCTTGACTTCTATGCCTCACGTGGGAGCAGGAGTTGCGATAATATTCACGCCCTGTTTTATCCTAAATACCTCTCTATCTTGACTTCTATGCCTCACGTGGGAGCAGGAGTTGCGATAATATTCACGACCTATTGTATTCTAAATACCTCTCTATAACTACTTCTATGCCTCATTCCAAATTATTCACGGCACGATCCATACTGCGTAATGAGTCATTCCGTATTTTTAGAAGTCCCATTCCATTTTTTCTTTCGCACTGGAGCGCCTTTGAGCCCGGGAGCCGAACAGCAACACCGAGGGAGCTCACGCAGGTCGTTAAAATTCCTCTCTGTGGAATTTTTGCGGCGTGAAAAGCTGTTGCCTTCACAAAGCCTGAGTTGTATATTCCGGCTGCGGCGGCGCTCAGAATGTTCTAAGAATGTTTTATGGAGCTGTAAAGGGACGCTGCAATGTTAATAATATATTTAAATGCGCCATAGAGGCAGCTTAGGAAGAGTTTAAGTCACAAAGAACATCAGTTATTGTCGTATGTGCCACAAAATGTCTGCCGGAGGGACTTTGCATGAATATTTTGCTGAGAGTTGAGCTCGAGTTTCGGCCGTGCTCTGGAGCCTCTCCTGTGCTTCATACAGGCATCAAATGCATGAAAAATTAGCGACATGAAAACTTCAGCAGGATGCAGTGCCTGCTGTACCGAAGCCTATGCAGGTTTGTTAACTATTTAAGATCCTAGTGAATTATTCTCTCAAATCCGCATTGTTTGCTCACATAAGCTATTGCGCACACGCTAAAAAAATGACGTTTTTTCAACTATTTATGATCCTAGAATTTCAAACTACTCTCTCAAATCCGTATTGTTTTCTCACCAAAGATAGTGCACTCATGCTATAAAAAAAAATAATACGACGTTTTTTGAAGTTATCAACAAAATTGATCCATGAAAACTGTTTTTAAAAGAACAGTTTCCATGCGTGTTCTTTCTCCAGAAAAAGGTCATTCTCCTAAGGGCTTTATGTACAGCAAAGAAAGAAGGAAAAAAGCTCAAGTTGCGGGATTCGCTGCCCAGACTTGACTGTGAAGTCCTCAAGTCTTTTGCGGCTGCGCTGTCGGGCGTAGTTTGTGCTGACGTCATGTTGCTGTCGCGTCCGTCTCATTCTATATTGCCGCCTCGAGACCACCTGCTCTGGAAGTGCTCCGTCTTGGCGCGACAGCGAATCTTTGTTCTTATGGTTGGATTTTTTTGCAGTCTCGCGTATAATCATACTGTAGATACCAAAAATAGCTTAATTCGGTAAATGCATTCTGGTATCATATTTCTTGTAAAATCATACTGTAGATCATCCTATAAGTAACGTCATTCAGAAATATGTATTCTAATATTATATCTCTGGTATAATCATAAAGTATATCCAGATATCCTAGAAGTAGCTTAATTCAGAATTATGCATTCTGGGGTATTATATATCTGGTATAATCATACTGAAGATCCCAACAGTAGCTTGAATTAATTAAAATATACTCTGGCATTATATTTCTGAATTAACTCAGCTGTTAATCATAAGCTCCCAGGACAAAAAAATAGTCCCCTGCTGCTAACATGTTGTAGGACATCAACGAAGACTAAAAAATGCACCAATTTTGTGCAGTATACGAATGTCCAAATGTACATCTGGTCCTTGTTAGACCCATTCTGCATCAACTGATCTTAACGTATAGCCGCAGCGCATGGAAGATCATTTCATTATCTAACTTATCATTCAAAAAGGTCGCATGAATTATCTATTGGAATAATGTCAGGAGACGTTGCTGGCCAGTTTAAATGCCTCGCATATCCTGAATGACAGCCATGCCAATTATATAAAGTTCTAGCTCGATGTATTTGGTAATTCTCGTTTTGAAAGATCAGCAAAATAACACCCCGATCGAATAACAAAGAACAATCTGAAAATGTGCGTAGTATGCAACAAGAGAGAATGTTCTATTCAACAAGTGAATGTTCTTTGTAACAAGAGAAAAGGCTAACTGTGGTAACAGAGAATGCTAACAGCCACAACAGGAAAAACTAACGGCATCAACAGAGAAGGCTTACTGCTACAACAAAGAAGGCTAACTGCAACAGCAGAGAAGGCTAACAGCAACAACAGAGAACATATTATCTACCTAACACCTCAAGGCTAACAGCAACAACTAATATTTTCTGCAACACAGGACGCCGAGCGGAATATTTGCAGGGGAGCGAACATGAGGGTTGCCCTCCCCCCCTCCCCCATCCCCTCTCTTGTACCTCTTGTGCAGGCCGGGCAAATCCGTCACGGGCACCTCACGGTGTGCAGGCCGCGCCAACCGAACTTCCAGATCTGGCATGTAGGGGGCCTTGAGAGGGCAGCTGAGGGTGGGCAGGCCGATCCAGGCTGTGTGCTCTACTGCCCAGTGCAGGCTGCGTGCCTTGCTGCCCTGTGCAGGCTGCGTGCCTTGCTGCCCTGTGCAGGCTGCGTGCCTTGCCTCCCAGTGCAGGCTGCGTGCGTTGCTACCCTGGGCAAGCTGCGTGCCTTGCTGCCCTGTGCAGGCTGCGTGCCTTGCTGCCCTGTGCAGGCTGCGTGCCTTGCTGCCCAGTGCAGGCTGAGTGCCTTGCTGCCCTGTGCAGGCTGCCTACCTTGCTGCCCAGTGCAGGCTGCGTGCCTTGCTGCCCTGTGCAGGCTGCCTGCCTTGCTGCCCAGTGCAGGCTGCCTGCCTTGCTGCCCAGTGCAGGCTGAGTGCCTTGCTGCCCTGTGCAGGCTGCGTGCCTTGCTGCCCAGTGCAGGCTGCGTGCCTTGATGCCCTGTGCAGGCTGAGTACCTTGCTGCCCTGTGCAGGCTGCCTGCCTTGCTGCCCCGTGCAGGCTGCGTGTCTTACTGCTCTGTGCAGGTTGCGTGCCTTGCTGCACTGTGCAGGCTGCGTGCCTTGCTGCCCAGTGCAGG
This sequence comes from Morinoia aosen, assembly GCA_030386875.1. NCBI lineage: Eukaryota > Metazoa > Arthropoda > Malacostraca > Amphipoda > Talitridae > Morinoia > Morinoia aosen. Next base: position 45,520,783 of record CM059572.1, on the reverse strand, counting down.
CTGCAAGCCTTGCTGCCCAGTGCAGGCTGAGTGCCTTGCTGCCCAGTGCAGGCTGCGTGCCTCGCTGCCCTGTGCAGGCTGCGTGCCTTGATGCCCAGTGCAGGCTGAGTGCCTTGCTGCCCAGTGCAGTCTGAGTGCCTTGCTGCCCTGTGCAAGCTGCCTGCCTTGCTGCCCAGTGCAGGCTGCGTGCCTTGCTGCCCTGTGCAGGCTGCCTGCCTTGCTGCCCAGTGCAGGCTGCCTGCCTTGCTGCCCAGTGCAGGCTGAGGGCCTTGCTGCCCTGTGCAGGCTGCGTGCCTTGCTGCCCAGTGCAGGCTGCGTGCCTTGCTGCCCTGTGCAGGCTGAGTGCCTTGCTGCCCTGTGCAGGCTGAGTGCCTTGCTGCCCAGTGCAGGCTGCGTGCCTCGCTGCCCTGTGCAGGCTGCGTGCCTTGATGCCCTGTGCAGGCTGAGTGCCTTGCTGCCCTGTGCAGGCTGCGGGCCTTGCTGCCCAGTGCAGGCTGCGTGCCTCGCTGCCCTGTGCAGGCTGCGTGCCTTGATGCCCAGTGCAGGCTGAGTGCCTTGCTGCCCAGTGCAGGCTGCGTGCCCTGTGCAGGCTGCGTGCCCTGTGTAGGCTGCGTGCCCTGTGCAGGCTGCGTGCCCTGTGCAGGCTGCGTGCTGAGGAGTGACCTGCCTCACTCAAAATTCAAGCACTGCATGTCGCTGCCTAGCGCCATTCTCAAGTGGCACTCGAACAGTGGCAGCACTTTCAAGTGGCACCGGAGCGTGGCAGCTAGGGCTCTCGAGTGGCATCCCAGGGCAGGCAGAGCTGTCCTAGCCCATTAAAATGTTACGGAGCGCGAGACGTGGTCTATAGGTCCCGTCATGACCAGACCTCTGCCTCATGAGTCGGCCGTTGTGCCTCTGGCTGCGCTATAAAACTTGAATTAAATGCGCACTTGTGCGTGAAGGCCCACGTCCTTGTTGGGGGAAAGTTCGTCAAGCACCGTTCGGATTGCTGTTATCATGTCTTGATATTTTCTGTTTCCGGTGTTTAACAATGTAGTCGTTATTACTAAAAAATTTATTGCAACGTTTGATAAATAAGGTAGTCTTTGTTCGTTAGCGGGAAGAGATAGAGGGTCGGAACGTATATCTGTTTTGGTGGGAAATGCAGTCGAACTTTACTGCGAAAATTGCAGTTGATTTTCTGACACATATATTCCTTTCCCCACTCCTGTTGATTAGCATCTGTTCAGATATCGATTTTTTGTCTCCTGTTTTCCCGTTTTTGGGCATGTGTTCATCATCTTTGACATAATGTTCTTATTTTTCGTTGGCTGCAATCTCACTTTATCTTAATCAGTTTTAATCATATCGGTGAGAAAGCACTAAAGGACTGTTTACTTTAGGGGACATTTTGGCCGTGAGGCGCAACACGTGTATGCGAGGCTCACTACTGAGGCTCATATTTGTGTGTGTTTATACGAAATTCCCTATTCGCTCTGATCGAATTCGTAATGCGCGACACTCAAGAGCGTCGTAACTACCGTAGCGAATAGGGAACTTCGTATACACACACAAATATGAGCCTCAGGGTTGAGCCTCGTATGCACGTGTCGCACCTCACGGCCGAAATGTCCCCTAGTGTAAACGGCTCTTAACAATATTCAGTGCCCCAATACGTCACAGAATAAAAGCCACTGCCTGTTTGAAAACTTCGTTAGGAGGAAAAAATGCAGTCCAGCAGAGCGGCGGCAGCTCGCATTTCTACCTAACTACTCAGATTGTACAGTTCTGCGTTCATATTTAAAATTTTAACTTTTTTCCTCCGCACACAGCACACAGAGTGAGCACGTGTTTTGGAGTATACATACATAGTACACGTTGTGCACACTGCAGTACACACAGTGAAAACATCATACATAGTACACACAGCACACACAACCTCATGCCTGCCTCATGCCTGCCTCATATCTGCCTCATGCCTGCCTCATGCCTGCCTCATGCCTGCCTCATGCCTGCCTCATGCCTGCCTCATGCCTGCCTCATGCCTGCCTCATGCCTGCCTCATGCCTGCCTCATGCCTGCCTCATGCCTGTCTCATGCCTGCCTCATGCCTGCCTCATGCCTGCCTCATGCCTGCCTCATGCCTGCCTCATGCCTGCCTCATGCCTGCCTCATGCCTGCCTCATGCCTGCCTCATGCCTGCCTCATGCCTGCCTCATGCCTGCCTCATGCCTGCCTCATGCCTGCCTCATGCCTGCCTCATGCCTGTCTCATGCCTGCCTCATGCCTGCCTCATGCCTGCCTCATGCCTGCCTCATGCCTGCCTCATGCCTGCCTCATGCCTGCCTCATGCCTGCCTCATGCCTGCCTCATGCCTGCCTCATGCCTGCCTCACGCATATACCCTCACTCACGTACATGGCAGATTAAATTAAATGCGAGTTTAAGCCTCGCTAAACGCAACCAAGGTGTTCCAAAGAGAGGAAGGAAGAAGGCACCATCAAGCACGGAGTTAAAAGAACGTGGAATCTATGCACAAGGTGCATAGAAACAGTTGGTTCAGAAAGGATATAGTGAAACAAGATTAAAGTTGAAGAAGAAAGTAGTAGGTGCTGACAAACAGGATAGCAGTGAACCGATAAAAGATGGTCCTTAACATGACAGAAAGCATTTAATTTTACCTAACTCTCAGTTCGGGACCTCACGTATTCCCCCTGGGAGCACTAACTCCTCGTACGAGATCGAACACAACACGAGAGACACCTCGGTCGCGTTATAAAGACCTCCCCTCCGTATTAGCGCAGCGCTAAGTTCGCTGGCCCGTGATATTTCATTCCAGGGGTCCAGGGGAGGGGCAGGATTCCAGGGGCGGCTGGAATTGCCCGCAGAAATTAGGGAATCATCGGAGGAATTTGGCGGGCAAAAATTCCGCCCCCAACTGCCTCCCAAACTGCACCTCATGCGGTCAGCGGAGGTACGTGGATTGGCTCAGGTTTTCGAAGAGAGATTTGGATGGAGTCTTTACACCGGAATCCACTTTAGGTTTTCCCGTCTTTTGTGAAGGTCGTATTGAGTATATAGAGTATTTTTGTTCATTATTTCTCATTAGCATACGTTATGCTGAATTGAATTAAAAGTTCTGCTGAATCCTCTTTATATTTTCCCGTCATTTGTAAGAGTTAATTATCAATTACGATGTCAATTATCAATTATCAATTACGATCAACGACCACAATCAATTACGGTATCAATGACCACAATCAATTACGGTGCCATCAATTACGGTATCAATGGCAACAATCAATTACGATAACATCAATTACGGTATCAATGGCAACAGTCAATTACGATAACATCAATTACGGTATCAATGGCAACAGTCAATTATGGTGTTATCAATCACGGTATCGATCGCAACGATCAATTACGATATAATCAATGAAGGTGTAATCAATCACGGTATCAATGACAAGAATCAGTTACAGCGCCATCACTCAAGGTATTGACAACAACGATCAATTAAGGTTCAGCCTGCCTTAAAGCAACATTTTGGCTGCCAATATCAATGGGCTCATGGCGCGTGGGCGAGAAGAATTAATTAGATGCAGCTTGTCTTGGAGCGAAGAGGTGCGTCGGAAGGTGCTTGAAACTCTCCTTGCTCAGGCCGCGCTGCGATATTGCTCAAGTTTTGGCGTAATGCGCAGCCTGCGGAGATTGGTGTACAGTATTGCATGCTCAGCTCCACGTTATTGCTGAGTTATCCTATGCCTCTTGACATAAAGAGTTCGCAACTTCTGAGGCCACCGTCCGTGATTATGTCTTTATCGAAGGTTAGTTTCGCTGTGCACGCAACCCAGTTTAACTTTTTCGCCGCCTGCATGCTTGTTTTTCACCGCTTCAGCGATTTAATCGCTTAAATCGTTTAAGCGGCGAAAACTATGCATGCAGGCAGCGAAAAAGTTAGAATGGGAAGCGCCGTTCGCAGACACTGAAATGGGAATTCTTAACGGAAATCCTCGTAGGGATTACCGAGTTTTAGTGCGTGATTCTCTTTCTACTGGGTTAAGGTGAAAAAATGTACATGGCCTACTTTGATATTGTATAGCAGACTAGAGTTGTGGTTGTGACCCACAAATGGTTCGTGCACATCCCGTACTATACCATTACATTCGTAGCGAATTATCGCATAACAAAACAATGATAGCATGCGGTATAATATTCAGAGGCTGCAATTTTAACTATCTATAGAGAGGGCAGGGTGCGAAAAACCGTCGTTGAATCCCCGATATCAATCGAGCAGATTTTGCTGCTGAGTCTACATACTTAGAGATTGAGTACACGTGTGACACGCGACATGTGTGACACGTACACCCGCCATGTACAGTCGGACGTATCTAAAATCTGCTTACAGCGTGCACTTACGTACAACGTATAGCACAAGCTCTACATCGGACGCATGTGCAGTACACGCTGTAAGCACGTGCTGCACATGTGTATAATATATTCTCACACCCTCATATCAACATACCAGCTAGTACGCACATGAAAACAATACACACTCACGCGTGCGTTACTATTTGATGGCCCGTGCACACGAATTCTTCATGGGCACCTGCACTGGTCTGTCTGCTAGCATGTGCATGCAATATACTAACACGTGCACCGTGCAGTCTGAGATCTTGCAACACAAGGTCGCGAGTTGCTAACAAAGCGCGCCTGAGATCACTCGCCTCTCACGAGCCTCACTGACGTCTTCCACCATCAAAAATGCCCATTGTACGCCCTAATATTAACACGAGCATCATTAGCGAGCTCTCAGATGGATTGCTAACACCTTTCATGTAGAAAAGCTGCAGCATCATTGAAAATAAGCCTCTTTTTCCCTCAGTCACTCGGCACAGAGGTTTTTTAAAGCAAAAAAGGTTGCTCGTAGAGCAGCTCATTTTAATTGTGATGACGTACAAAGAGGATTTGCAGCTTGAGGGATGGCAGGTTTTTGTAGTGTTGAACACTAAAGCTGCGAGGGAATTATGTTTGGAATAAGTTCATCAAATTTGGAAACTACTGTGACAAACACGCCAGGAACACGCTTTGCTTGAATTTTTTTCTACGTATTACTCAGAAGAAAATTGGAAAAGAGTGTGTTGACATTTTTCTTAAATTGAATTCTGTATTATCATGTAACGTTGTTTGTTTATTTTGTGGAACCATCTAGATTGGGGAAAGTTAAGCTAATTTAAGATGGTTCAATACGCCATTAAAAATAAATCCAGGAAGAATATATGGGTTGCAATTATCGAACACTGACCATGAGAGTTGCGGAACTTGCATGTGGTAGATACAACAGTCCAGTTTCTCTAATGGCTCTCATGAACAAATAGCTTTCAAGGCCTAAAATGAAAGCATAAAAATTTCAATATTAACCAGATATTTTTCAGAGTAAAATTTTCGCATCCTAGCGGTTCTGAGAAGCCATTTTTTGAAGCTCTTTTTTTCAACTGTCCGATGCAAATACGTTGATAGAAGCTAGGTTATTATTTTCCTATTTGAGCAACACATCCCATTATGTTTACTAGTCCACCCCCCTTTATATGAAAGAAAAAAGAGGGCGAAATGAGAGAAAGGCCGTAAGCAATTAAAAAATCCAATCTCTCGAGAGTTGATGAGGCCGAGTGCACACGGCCCGTATCACAGATACGCTCATCACACACTGCAGGCTGGCTTCGGACAGACAGAGAGACGGACGGACGCGGCTCCTATTATAGTATAGATTGCGCTTTTGGCACCTTTGGTGATTATTTTTGAATATACTTTAATAGGAAAATGTCTACAGGCGCAAAAAATTCACTTTGGAATTTTATTTACTTCTTCATTTTATCAAGTAAAAACAAAACCTACATACAAATGCATTGTTTACGATGCTAAAACTGAAATTGTTTATTTCTTATTCACTATCTAGTATATTTCCAAACTTCAGTGCCCTCATTATTGAATTTAAAAATGCAAGTGAACTGATGCTAAAACTTGTTGCTCACACTGTTCACTATTAGTCTAAGCGATGTTTACTGAGTCTTAACATTACTTAACTTATTGCTCACGTTGTGCACTAAGTTAATCTAAATAAGGGTTACTAAGTACTAACATAACACAATTTGTTACTCACACTGTTCACTAATAATTTATCTAACTAATATTACTAAGATTTAACAAAATTTGTTACCCACACTGTTCACTAATAATGAATCTAAGTAATTTTACTTAGATTTAACAAAACTTGTTACCCACACTGTTCACTAATAATGAATCTAAGTAATTTTACTAAGATTTGATATAACTTGTTGCTCACACTGTTCACTAATAATTAATCTAAATAATGTTCACTCAGTACATAACACATGCTCTCAGGACAAGAGCGACAGGAGCCCTCATTCAGCCTCGTCGCGAGTAACTGTGCCTCTATTGCACGCAGTTTGGCCAAAAACTTTGATGAGCTTGCGTACTTTGGAACGAAGATTTTGATAATAAAGCGCAATGATGTAGAACGTTAAGCTATGAATATAAATTGCGAGAGTCCCTCGCAATAGAGACCACAACACAAACACTTCAGGACGTTGAACTCGGGAGGATTTCTTACCCTCTCTAGCAGCGTTTTGGACAGATCATTTTGCAGCTCTATATGTCATCGCGTGAGTTTTGAAATGCGCAACGGCGCTAATTTGAACATGTGTGTTGTTGAGTTTTGGCAAATAGAGCTAAGAAATTGCTTTAGCTACATGAAAGGTAGCGATGGTATAGCAATTTCCTTCTCGTGCCTCACCGAACACACCGAGTAAGTCTTCCTTGCTGGAATGATTTGTGATAGTTAGGGAAAGTAAACCGTGTACTTCACTTACATGTTGCCGGGAGCTCGAGGATCGAAAATATTTGCTACAACATAGAGAGATGTACTAGTAATTATACTGACAGTAACGATATTGACAGGTACACCAGTAATAATATTGACAGGTATAACCGTAACAATATTGACAGGTACGGCAGTGTTAATATTAACAAGTGCAACAGTAACAACAGTGATAGGTACACCAGTAATAATATTGACATGTACAACAGTAATAATTTTGACAGGTACGGCAGTGTTAATATTAACAAGTACAACAGTAACAACAGTGACAGGTACACCAGAAATAATATTGACGAGTACAACAGTAACAATAGTGACAGGTATACCAGTAATAATATTGACAAGTACAACAGTAACAATATTGACAAGTACAACACTAACAATAGTGACAGGTACACCAGTAATAATATTGACAGGTACACCAGTAATAATATTGACAGGTGCACCAGTAATAATATTGACAAGTACAACAGTATCAACATACACGGGTACAGGAGTGTTAATATTGACAAGTACAACAGTAACAATAGTGACAGGTACAGCAGCATAACTGCAATAGCGAAGTCTCAAGCGTTAGAAATACGAGCCAACTTTGCATTTCCAATAACGGTTATTTCCGAATGAATATCAGTGGCGGCGAACAGCAGCAGTCATTGTAGCTACAATTCGCATTTAACTCTCATTCACAAAATATACAGATCCTCGTGACCCGCTACAGACCCGCGTGTGAAACAGCAACGAAATAAAGTCAGTCATATCCAGCCAGGGCTTAGGTCCACTTTGCCTTAATTCGAAAGTCTCAAATGACCTTGCAGTGAAGTCGCCTGTCATCTGTAGCAACGAACTGGGAGCAAACGCTAATTCAGTTGGGCGCTCCCTCATGAAAAAGAAAGAAAAAAGAAAAACAGTTTACTTCCAATTAAGTAAAAACATGAAATGCTGATACATTGGTTTTTAAAATACCTCACCATTAACATCCTTATCTGATAATAACACATTGGTATCGTAATACCCTTGTAAAATATTGAAACAAAAAAGGAATGACAGAGAAGCACACCAAAAATGAGTTCCCTTCGTTACGGAATATGAGATCGTAAGTGGTGAAAATCCCATTACTTCGGGAAACTAAAGTTGGTTCGCTTGTCCAAATTGAAGCAAAGTGATTTCGTTGCTGTCGAGTTTGACTAACTCAGAATGCGATCTATCTAGACCGCGGATTATATCGACTGCCATGTTAAGTCGTTTATAAATAATTACTGCAGCCATTATTCCAGCAAGCGATATCGCTTCGCTTCACGTTGAAATCATGGTTTTCATATTCAAATCATGTCGCTTTATGTTGAAATCATATCACCTCATGTTGGAATCATGTCGCTTCATGTTTAGATATGTAGGGGAATTATTGAGTTAGTTGGGTGATTCGTATAGTTCATTACAAGTCGAAGTGTAAATTTTATCTAGACCATCGAGAGAGAGTCTTTCGTTGCTGTTGTTGTGGCTCTGATTGAAGGCTTTCAGATAAAACGTGCCTGTATCTCAAAAACGTTCATTGTTTTTTGCAAAAAGACTAGTTTTATAGCAATCACAACTACGCTTTATAGTCACCAAAATCACGCTTTATAGCAATCACAATCACGTTTTATAGCAATCCCAAGCATGTTTTATAGCAATCACGATTACGCTTTATAGTAACCACAATCACGTTTTATTGCAATCCCAATTACGCTGTATAGTAACCACAATCACGTTTTATTGCAATCACAATCACGTTTTATAGCAATCCCAATCATGTTTTATAGCAATCACGATTACTATTTAAACATATGGTGGCTCTAGAGAAGCGACCAAGATGTATCAGTTCCGATTATACTCTGTAATGCAACTTGACCTAGTGGTATCTCTGTCTTCAAAGTTTGCTTTGGTATTGGTACTTGCGCCATCTGCTAGGTATTGGGCAGGTAACTTCTCCCAAACGTATGCTCTATGGTAGTTCATGGTTAGTAGTACCATACTTAGAAGGCTTGAAGTCGTCGTGAGTACTAACAATACACAAAAATATTTCCAGCATCATATAAATATTAAGAGGAAACATTATAGTATCCTTGCCGCATAAAACATAGGTAAATGTTGCTGCATAAAACACAGGTAAATGTTGCCGCATAAAACATAGGTAAATGTTGCTGCATAAAACACAGGTAAATGTTGCCGCATAAAACACAGGTAAATGTTGCCGCATAAAACACAGGTAAATGTTGCCGCATAAAACACAGGTAAATGTTGCCGCATAAAACATAGGTAAATGTTGCCGCATAAAACACAGGTAAATGTTGCCGCATAAAACACAGGTAAATGTTGCCGCATAAAACACAGGTAAATGTTGCCGCATAAAACACAGGTAAATGTTGCCGCATAAAACACAGGTAAATGTTGCCGCATAAAACACAGGTAAATGTTGCCGCATAAAACACAGGTAAATGTTGCCGCATAAAACACAGGTAAATGTTGCCGCATAAAACACAGGTAAATGTTGCCGCATAAAACACAGGTAAATGTTGCCGCATAAAACACAGGTAAATGTTGCCGCATAAAACACAGGTAAATGTTGCCGCATAAAACACAGGTAAATGTTGCCGCATAAAACATAGGTAAATGTTGCCGCATAAAACACAGGTAAATGTTGCTGCATAAAACATAGGTAAATGTTGCCGCATAAAACACAGGTAAATGTTGCTGCATAAAACATAGGTAAATGTTGCCGCATAAAACACAGGTAAATGTTGCCGCATAAAACATAGGTAAATGTTGCCGCATAAAACACAGGTAAATGTTGCCGCATAAAACACAGGTAAATGTGGCTGCATAAAACACAGGTAAATGTTGCTGCATAAAACATAGGTAAATGTTGCCGCATAAAACACAGGTAAATGTTGCTGCATAAAACATAGGTAAATGTTGCTGCATAAAACACAGGTAAATGTTGCCGCATAAAACACAGGTAAATGTTGCCGCATAAAACACAGGTAAATGTTGCTGCATAAAACACAGGTAAATGTTGCCGCATAAAACATAGGTAAATGTTGCCGCATAAAACATAGGTAAATGTTGCCGCATAAAACACAGGTAAATGTTGCTGCATAAAACACAGGTAAATGTTGCCGCATAAAACACAGGTAAATGTTGCTGCATAAAACACAGGTAAATGTTGCTGCATAAAACACAGGTAAATGTTGCCGCATAAAACATAGGTAAATGTTGCCGCATAAAACATAGGTAAATGTTGCCGCATAAAACATAGGTAAATGTTGCCGCATAAAACATAGGTAAATGTTGCCGCATAAAACATAGGTAAATGTTGCCGCATAAAACATAGGTAAATGTTGCCGCATAAAACATAGGTAAATGTTGCCGCATAAAACATAGGTAAATGTTGCCGCATAAAACACAGGTAAATGTTGCCGCATAAAACATAGGTAAATGTTGCCGCATAAAACATAGGTAAATGTTGCCGCATAAAACATAGGTAAATGTTGCCGCATAAAACATAGGTAAATGTTGCCGCATAAAACATAGGTAAATGTTGCCGCATAAAACATAGGTAAATGTTGCCGCATAAAACATAGGTAAATGTTGCCGCATAAAACATAGGTAAATGTTGCCGCATAAAACATAGGTAAATGTTGCCGCATAAAACATAGGTAAATGTTGCCGCATAAAACATAGGTAAATGTTGCCGCATAAAACACAGGTAAATGTTGCCGCATAAAACATAGGTAAATGTTGCCGCATAAAACATAGGTAAATGTTGCCGCATAAAACATAGGTAAATGTTGCCGCATAAAACATAGGTAAATGTTGCCGCATAAAACATAGGTAAATGTTGCCGCATAAAACACAGGTAAATGTTGCTGCATAAAACACAGGTAAATGTTGCCGCATAAAACACAGGTAAATGTTGCTGCATAAAACACAGGTAAATGTTGCTGCATAAAACACAGGTAAATGTTGCCGCATAAAACACAGGTAAATGTTGCTGCATAAAACACAGGTAAATGTTGCCGCATAAAACACAGGTAAATGTTGCTGCATAAAACACAGGTAAATGTTGCCGCATAAAACACAGGTAAATGTTGCCGCATAAAACACAGGTAAATGTTGCTGCATAAAACACAGGTAAATGTTGCCGCATAAAACACAGGTAAATGTTGCTGCATAAAACACAGGTAAATGTTGCTGCATAAAACACAGGTAAATGTTGCCGCATAAAACACAGGTAAATGTTGCTGCATAAAACACAGGTAAATGTTGCCGCATAAAACATAGGTAAATGTTGCCGCATAAAACATAGGTAAATGTTGCCGCATAAAACACAGGTAAATGTTGCTGCATAAAACATAGGTAAATGTTGCCGCATAAAACACAGGTAAATGTTGCTGCATAAAACACAGGTAAATGTTGCCGCATAAAACACAGGTAAATGTTGCCGCATAAAACACAGGTAAATGTTGCCGCATAAAACACAGGTAAATGTTGCCGCATAAAACACAGGTAAATGTTGCTGCATAAAACACAGGTAAATGTTGCCGCATAAAACACAGGTAAATGTTGCCGCATAAAACACAGGTAAATGTTGCTGCATAAAACATAGGTAAATGTTGCCGCATAAAACACAGGTAAATGTTGCCGCATAAAACATAGGTAAATGTTGCTGCATAAAACATAGGTAAATGTTGCCGCATAAAACACAGGTAAATGTTGCCGCATAAAACACAGGTAAATGTTGCCGCATAAAACACAGGTAAATGTTGCCGCATAAAACACAGGTAAATGTTGCCGCATAAAACACAGGTAAATGTTGCCGCATAAAACACAGGTAAATGTTGCCGCATAAAACACAGGTAAATGTTGCTGCATAAAACACAGGTAAATGTTGCCGCATAAAACACAGGTAAATGTTGCCGCATAAAACACAGGTAAATGTTGCTGCATAAAACATAGGTAAATGTTGCCGCATAAAACACAGGTAAATGTTGCCGCATAAAACATAGGTAAATGTTGCCGCATAAAACACAGGTAAATGTTGCCGCATAAAACACAGGTAAATGTTGCCGCATAAAACATAGGTAAATGTTGCCGCATAAAACACAGGTAAATGTTGCTGCATAAAACATAGGTAAATGTTGCCGCATAAAACACAGGTAAATGTTGCCGCATAAAACATAGGTAAATGTTGCTGCATAAAACACAGGTAAATGTTGCCGCATAAAACATAGGTAAATGTGGCTGCATAAAACACAGGTAAATGTTGCCGCATAAAACACAGGTAAATGTTGCCGCATAAAACATAGGTAAATGTTGCTGCATAAAACACAGGTAAATGTTGCCGCATAAAACACAGGTAAATGTTGCCGCATAAAACACAGGTAAATGTTGCCGCATAAAACATAGGTAAATGTTGCCGCATAAAACACAGGTAAATGTTGCCGCATAAAACATAGGTAAATGTTGCTGCATAAAACACAGGTAAATGTTGCCGCATAAAACATAGGTGAATGTTCAGCTAACGAGCTTAATGCATACTAAACGCATACAATTTACGTCTAACTTCTCTTACGCAAGATCCTTATTGATGTTACTTCTTGTGAGAGTGATGATGAATGTTGCAAGCTTGAATTATGCTAATGAAACTTTACAGGATTATTCATTGAAATAATCAGGATATCAAACAAAAAAATCGCATCCCAGTCATATTGAAACGAAGTCTTTTCGCTGCTTGTTGTTTTTCTGCACCCTGCTCGGCTGTCAATCGGTTGAACATTGGCAATCATTCGATTAAATCTTTGCAATTAATCGATTGAATTTCTGCATTTAATCGATTGAACCTCTTTATTCAATCAATTGAAACTCTGCAATCAATCGATCGAACCTCTGAAATTAATCGATTGAATACCTCCTATCAATTGGTTGAACTTCTGCAATAAATCGAATCAAATTCTACACCCAGCTTTGCTGTCAATCGATTGAACCTCTGCAACCGCGGGAGCAGATCAACAACAATTCAACAAACATCCCGAGGCTCTGGTACATGTGAGCGTCAGAGGATGTCCTGGATGCGCTGCTAAATGAAGCTTTGAGGTAACACAGCAACACTGTTCACTGTTCTGAAGCGTAGCATGGATTCAGTGCAGGGGCGGTGAAAGTATAGTCGCTGTAGAAAAATATTCTTTCATGCTTTAACGATTTGACGGCGATAGGTTAAACTGAAGTTCTATTTTCAACTTAAATTGAAGTCAATTGTTGTAAGCCATTTTGAGAATAGCAAACATAAACTGGATCGTGCATTCATTTAGCTTTTATTAACTATTTATGAAAATTGAGTTTGTGACTACTGGTAGGTCAGCAGCAGTATGAAAATCCCCTCCGTTGCCAACGGTAGCACACGTGGCTGTCAAAGTGTTAATTTTTTTAGGATCCAACACTTAAGAGTTTGACCAATGTTACTGATTGCAAAGAGTGAGCTGTTCAATCGTGATATTTGCATACACTCACATTAACTTAGAAGATGTTTAGTCCAGTTCTCGAGTCCGTAACAGTTTTCAATGTCTATTGATACCGAAAAACTATGCAAAAAGCTCACTCACAAAAAAAAACACTGTTCAATCAATTATCTCGTAGACTCAACCTATGCTAACCGCGGTAGAAGAAACAAGGTAGGGTCACACCAGTTTTTTTTTCGTCGACTGTGTGGGTTTGCTGACGTCACGGCAGCGAACCAATAGCAGCGCTCATATTGCTTCTGGTAGCACTGCTATGCCCAAATCCGTCACCACTATTGGCCTAACGACATTGCGCTTTGGTGACGTCATAAAGTTCGTTTGAAATAAAGCGTTTCTATTGGCTAGCCGAACAAGATGAAGTGTATTTTCCCCCATTGAAATGACCCTACCTTGTTTCCTCTACCGTGATGTTCTTGTTATCGCTTGTTCTATTTCCAAATCAAACTGGCAGGGAGACTTGAAGAAATACGTAAGTTTCACAGCAACTTAACGTGTGTGTTTGAGCCAAATGCCCCTAAGGAATAGGCAGTGATTGAATCCCCGCCTGCGTCTAGAAGACAACGGGGATTGCAGACGAGAATTTCAAAGCTCGCAGTTGCCGGAGCTCTAATCTGCAACACCCTGCACAAACAATTTGTGCTTCGATAGCTCCAATTAATCGTCTCGAGCGAAGAGGGATTTGATAGATCCGTTTTCTCCTTCCTCGAAGACGACCGAAAAATCTTTATTTTCGAAATTTACCATTTCTCGAATGCAGTTAAGGATTATAATTGTCTGGTGATACAGCTTACAAGTCGTTAAAGTTTGCAGAATACGCACTCACAATTTAACTTTGTGGAGACCTGACATTTATTACAAAAAATGAACCTTTGTTGCTCAACTTCTCACAACAGCCGCAGCAACTACCCACGTCATTGCATTGATCCCTCGCAGAATATTCTGCAAATTTGAGCTGCTCGAGGTGAGTTAGGCAATGAAATTCCTAGCGCTAGTTGGTTTTCAAAAGCCATGGTCGAAGGCTTTTAAAGATCGAACACTAAAAATTAATTTAAAATTTGACCAATCAGCTCCGCACGACACGATTCGGAATTTGAATTACAGTCTGTTAAATCCAGCAAGACCAGTATCCTGGTTACTGATCTTCTTCTTTTTGTTCCATGTTTTTGTTTAGCATTGAAATCGCGGGTGAGGACCCTGAAGGGATTTAAATACTCGTAGATTACCAAACCTTGTTTCTGGAAGTTCCGAACTACAGCTTTTTATCGTTAATTTAAAAAAGCTCAAGTTCAATTTAAAAAGTTCAAGTTTAATTTAAAAAAGTTCAAATTCAATTTAAAAAAGCTCAAGTTTAACTGAAAAAAGCTCAAGTTTAACTTGAAAAAGCTCAAGTTTATTTTAAAAAAGATCAAGTTTAATTTAAAAAAGATCAAATTTAATTTAAAAAGTTTCAAGCAGGCCAAATTTAATAAAAGATGAATTTCAATTTTTAAAAGCTTATGTTTCTAAAATTGCATACCTATGTAATAATAATATAAGTAAAGTTTATTTGTGAGAATGCACATTTATTTAAAAGTACTGGCACTGAAAATAGAGTAAATCGAATATCAGACAAACCAAGCTGCTGTGATTTTGGACTCAATTTGACATTCAAGGTTTACCTAGGAATCATTTGCTAAACAGATCATCGGTACTTATATCTATTGAAAAAAATTATGCGAATAAACATCATGTAATAAGTAACTGTGTGACAATTAGCAAACTGCACTGACTGAAAAATTGAACATTACTGAGCTTCAACTTTTCAGTCAGTGCAGTTTGCTAATTATCACACAGTTACTTAACTTATTACATAAAGTTTATTCGCATCATTTTTGTCAATAGATATAAGTACCGACGATTTGTTTAGCAAATGATTTAGCAAATGATTCATAGGTAAAACTTAAAGAATCTCAACTTAAGTGCAAAATCACAGTAGCTTGCTTTGTCTGATATTCGATTTACTCTATTTTCAGGGCCAGTACTTTTAAATAAATATGCATTCTCACAACTAAACTTTACTTATTATTTTACATATTTTATTATTATTTCATAAGTATGAAATTTTAGAAACATAAGCTTTTCAAAATTGAAATTCATCATTTTTTAAATATAGCCTGCTTGAGACTTTTTAAATTAAACTTGATCTTTCTTAAATTAAACTTGAGCTTTTTAAAGTTGAACTTGACCTTTTTTAAATTAAACATGAGCTTTTTTAAATTAACGTTAAAAAAATGTAGTAAAAATAGAGTTTAAAAACAATATACTTTCATGGGTTATAGCCAAAGTTTGTCAACAAGAAACATACACTCATTTCACATTCATAAATGCTCACATGCAAATGCATGAATGCGCTTGCGCACACATCTACACACGCACGACTTTAGGACACGCATACACGTACACGGAGGCGCACACCTGAAATATTAAAAACAAATTAGACCATCAACCTTTATTTGGGGAAGTTAAGAGAACTTTGCAGCGCTGAGGTCGTGTCAGTGACAGACCCTCGAGTTGACGGCTTAGGTTAGAGGCAGACATTTGAAGGTAGAGCGTCTGGTTGTGAGGAGAGGGTTGCTGATGCGAGATTCTGGCACTCAGGTCGTCTTAGAGTAGGATGGTCTTTAAATAAGATGTCTTAGAATGAGATGGTCTTAGAATAAGGTGGTCTTAGAATGAGATGGTCTTAGAATAAGGTGGTCTTAGAATGAGATGGTCATTGAAAAAATAATCTTAGAATGAGATGGTCTTAGAATAAGGTGGTCTTAGAATGAGATGGTCTTAGAATAAGGTGGTCGTAGAATGAGATGGTCTTAGAATAAGGTGGTCTTAGAATGAGATGGTCATTGAAAAAATAATCTTTGAATGAGATGGTCTTAGAATAAGGTGGTCTTAGAATGAGATGGTCTTAGAAAAACATTATCTTAGAATGAGATGGCCTTAGAAAGAGATGGTCTTAGAGTAAGATGGTCGTAGGATAAGATGGTCTTAGAAAAAGATGGTCGTAGGATAAGATGGTCTCAGAATGAGATAATTTTAGAATGAGATGGTCTTAGAAAAGATGGATGCAGAATAATTTCTTAGGTTTCAATAATCATAGAATGCGTTGGGTGTAAGAATACAATGGCTTTAGAATACGACTTAGCTACACAGCGTGCTTTTTCCGCTCAATTTTGGGGATTCTTCAAAATCAAAGTGGTGTTTTAACCCAGAAAAAAGCAACACCAATTGCAGTCAATTCGGTGGGAAAACATAAGCGCACGGCTGTACCGCAACGATGATGTGCGTTCCAGGTTCCAGGAACATCGAGGTCACGGAACAAAGAACGAACACAATCACCGTGTAGAGCAACATTCACGGAACATCGATTGCGACCTATTATCTGCACGAACCTGAACTCTGCGCGGGAGTTCTGTTGGTCATTTGTCTCATAGTCTCACTGTGAATTATAGTCTCAAAGTCTCATAGCGTCACTCCAGTGAACACCACCAAAAGCTTGTCGCATAGCGTCACTCCAGTGAACACCACCAACAGCTTGTCACATAGCGTCACTCCAGCGAACACCACCAACAGCTTGTCACATAGCGTCACTCCAGTGAACACCACCAACAGCCTGTCACATAGCGTCACTCCAGTGAACACCACCAACAGCTTGTCACATAGCGTCACTCCAATGAACACCACCAACAGCTGGTCACATAGCGTCACTCCAGTGAACACCACCAACAGCTTGTCGCATAGCGTCACTCCAGTGAACACCACCAACAGCTTGTCACATAGCGTCACTCCAGTGAACACCACCAACAGCTTGTCACATAGCGTCACTCCAGTGAACACCACCAACAGCCTGTCACATAGCGTCACTCCAGTGAACACCACCAACAGCTTGTCACATAGCGTCACTCCAGCGAACACCACCAACAGCTTGTCACATAGCGTCACTCCAGTGAACACCACCAACAGCTTGTCACATAGCGTCACTCCAGTGAACACCACCAACAGCTTGTCACATAGCGTCACTCCAGTGAACACCACCAACAGCTTGTCACATAGCGTCACTCCAGTGAACACCACCAACAGCTAGTCACATAGCGTCACTCCAGTGAACACCACCAACAGCTTGTCACATAGCGTCACTCCAGTGAACACCACCAACAGCTTGTCACATAGCGTCACTCCAGTGAACACCACCAACAGCTTGTCACATAGCGTCACTCCAGTGAACACCACCAACAGCTTGTCACATAGCGTCACTCCAGTGAACACCACCAACAGCTTGTCACATAGCGTCACTCCAGTGAACACCACCAACAGCTTGTCACATAGCGTCACTCCAGCGAACACCACCAACAGCTTGTCACATAGCGTCACTCCAGTGAACACCACCAACAGCTTGTCGCATAGCGTCACTCCAGTGAACACCACCAACAGCTTGTCACATAGCGTCACTCCAGTGAACACCACCAACAGCTTGTCACATAGCGTCACTCCAGTGAACACCACCAACAGCTTGTCACATAGCGTCACTCCAGCGAACACCACCAACAGCTTGTCACATAGCGTCACTCCAGTGAACACCACCAACAGCTTGTCGCATAGCGTCACTCCAGTGAACACCACCAACAGCTTGTCACATAGCGTCACTCCAGTGAACACCACCAACAGCTTGTCGCATAGCGTCACTCCAGTGAACACCACCAACAGCTTGTCACATAGCGTCACTCCAGCTCCAGTGAACACCACCAACAGCTTGTCACACAGCGTCACTCCAGTGAACACCACCAACAGCTTGTCACATAGCGTCACTCCAGCGAACACCACCAACAGCTTGTCACATAGCGTCACTCCAGTGAACACCACCAACAGCTTGTCACATAGCGTCACTCCAGTGAACACCACCAACAGCTTGTCACATAGCGTCACTCCAGTGAACACCACCAACAGCTTGTCACATAGCGTCACTCCAGTGAACACCACCAACAGCTTGTCACATCGCGTCACTCCAGAGAACACAACTCACAACCACACAGTCGATTGGGCACAAAAGAGATTCCCAACCCATTCCGTCGTAGGTGAGCGACTTCTTTATTGGCGAGTCAAAAGGCTTTGTGTTTGAAGATCGAGCCAACTACGGAGATACCAGGTATGGATTGCTGCATGTCCTGGAGCTGTTGCAACTTGGCTCAATATTTATTTAGATCCACTTTAACATTGATGGTGATCTCGTGTATCATAGTTCGATCGCTGATATGCGGCGGCAACGATTGCTTGCTTCTATCATGACAGGGGCAAGCGATTTAAGCAATTAAGTCGCTTAGACGGCAAAAAACATTCATTCAGGCGGCAAAAAAGTTAGACTCGGATGCGTACCTCACAGGGGTACCCCACAGGTGTACCTCACAGGTGTACCTCACAGGAGTGCCCTACAGGTGTACCCCACAGGGGTACCCCACAGGTGTACCTCACAGGTGTGCCTCACAGGTGTACCCCACAGGTGCACCTCACAGGTGTACCTCACAGGTGTTCCTCACAGGTGTACCTCACAGGTGTATCTCACAGGAGTACCTCACAGGTGGGCCTCACAGGTGTACCTCACAGGTGCACCTCACAGGTGTACCTCACAGGTGCACCTCACAGGTGTACCTCACAGGTGTACCTCATAGGTGTGCCTTACAGGTGATCCTCACAGGAGTACGTAAAGCTGTGAGACTCACTTTATCAAACCACCCTGGAAAAATGCTATGCTTCTCGCACGAAGCTTTCAGCCATACCCGATCAGGTCTACTTTACTATCATAGAGCGCTAAGCTTTGTATATTTAACGCAATTGAGCTTAGTTCGTAGCTTTGGTGTTCTGTTTATTGATTCTCACAGCTGTTATTGTTCTCCCTAAGTTTATTGCCTTTTTGTTCTCACAAAGTGCTTCGCTCTCATCTATGAATTTACGAGACTTAATCATGCACTAACTGACCAACGTCGTCTAAGGGTTTCACCTTTGTTCTTGTTTCTTCTCTAAATGCAAGGCAGAAGCCCTCGCTGCGCTAGCGCTCAGTCTAACTTTTTCGCAGCCTGCATGCATGTTTTTCGCCGCCTAAGTGATTTAATCGCTTGAACCGCATACGCAGCGAAAAACATGCTCATAGCATAATTAACTCCTGACACGGGTATTGTATACCTCGTATGGCTTGCCTATCAATTAAGTGCCTTTATATTAAGACATTTTGAATTAAAGTCCACTGTGTTGTAATATATTTCATGCGTCAACTTTTTTGGAAATAAACGGTTTTTATTTTTATTTAATTTTTCTTGCAGGGTGTGGAAGCTAAGTTCGTCTCCCACGTGTGTACATTGTGCGCCCTCGTATTAAGCTGATAACAAAACGAATGAAAATCAAAAACTTGATTTAAATATTCAAGCAAAGTTAATTACAAATATATTTATTTGTGCAGAGAAAACTACCCTTCGTAGAGCAGCACGTTAGCATCCAGCACAGCCACTTTAAAACCGTGAAAGTCAAGAAAAAACTTATTTTTTTAAAGCTCTCACCTTGCAATAACAAATTTATTTTCCCATTTTTTCTATTATCCCCTTCAACGCTATATGAAGTCAGTAACGGCATAGTTGTGTTGTACATGATAGCGTCTAGAAGATTTTCTCGTCGTTACACGATGGCTCCAGGAAGATTTCCCATTGTTCTCTCAAAGATTTCACGTACCAGTTGAAAGATTCAACATTTATCTTTCATGAGCCGTCCGTGTTGCCTGACAAGATTTGAAAACTGCCTCATTTAAGATTTAGGGTTGTCATGCAAGTAACAGAGGACTAATTTTGAGAAATGTTTCCTCAATCATTCTTTGGAACGGAATCAAGACACAGTTTTCATCATAAGATATCAGAGAGGGTCAAAAATGACATCTTTTTAAGCGCTAACTCTTGTACACCGTCAAAAACACTACACTACGCTTTATTTGAAGATTTGTTCATTTTTCGATAGAGTAACGCTGAATTCAGATGTTTTAAACATTGACTCTGAGCACTGTCATTGAGAAAAATACTCTTTCTCCCCATAAGCCAACAAAACATCGCATATCTCATGGCATAATGCTAAATTTTACGATGTTGCAAAAGCATATTTCTTTCTCTGGAAAATCCAACCAAAACGATTTCTGATGCAAATCCATCCCAACTCGCACAGCATAGGCCCCAAATCACTCCAAAATCGCTCGCTGATTTCCCCACTCTATAAAAATACATTTTCCACCGCCCTAAGAGCGCAAAAAAAAAACATTTTCGAAGGACAAGGCAACTGTGATGGTCGGCCTTCATCGGGCGAAGTGCTGCGTGTCTGCCAAAATATTGTCTCTCCAATAATCGACAGAACGGCCGGGATATCTGGTGACCGCGCCGCCGTACCTGCGCGTCTTTATTGACTGGCCACAGCAGCCTTTTGAAGTCCTCCTCTTCACGTGAGTGCCAATTTTTGGGCAAGAATGAGGCCGAAGAGGTTCTTGTTTGGGCTTCTTTATTTCTCAGTGCAGTACTGTTTTATTTATTTGGCTGTTCATCTGCAGGAGTAGAGCGCGCTAACAGCTTAGTGAGGAAGCTTGAGTCAATCAAGTCTCGGCGCGTATGTTCGCCCTGCCTTAAACAATGTCAATAAAAGAAAGAAAAACTGTTCATTTTTGATAAATAGCTTCATGAAATGTATTACAACACATTGGATTTAAATATGTTTTAACTTAAAGATTCTAATTTGAAACATAAAAAATAAGAAATGGATTATAGCCGTCCGAGGAGGCCAATTCTATAGAAATGAGTTATTTTTATACGCGAAAACGCAAATTAGTCATTAAAAGTAGAAGCTCATGGACAAAAATGCTAAAAAATGTAGAACATTAAGTCAGTAACTTGATATATGGTAATGGTGCAGTGCTAAAAGCCTGAAATGAATTTTCGCAATTCGAACCCCTCGTTAATTGTCTTTCACGTTAATTTAGCAGCCTTTTTGTTTTTTCGTTCACTATTAGTCTATTTTTATTAAATACCGTTAAATAGGAGAACCTTAAATTTTGAAGAGGATATCGTTAAATAAGACCCGCAATGTGGAATTATAAAACATTAAATATGATGATCTTTGATATGAGTACCGTTAAATTCAGGACATTTAGCGGCGAAACTGACACGTGTATGAAAACCTTGAATGTGCAGAGGGATATCGTAAGATAGTGGCACCTTTAATATTAAAACTCCATCGTTAAAAAGGATGATCGTTCAAAGGACCTTCAGTGTTAAAAAGGACGCTATAAATAAGAGAACCTCCCATTTGAAATTGGACGCGTTAAATAAGAAGACCTTCAACATTAAAATCAATACCGTTAAAATGGAGTACCTTCAATAAAAAAAGGGCACCATTAACTGGGATTATTTTTCATGGTATAAAGGATACCTTTGAAAAGGAGACTATCAATGAATAAAAGAACACCCTCGAATAAGATAATCTTTCACGGTAAAATCTATTTTTTAAGAGAACTTCCAATGTAGAAAAGGACATTTTCAAATTGGAGAATAGTTCATGTTGAAATCGATATCTTTAATAAAGAGGAATTGCGATGTAAAAAAGAACACCAATAAAGGAGACTTGCAATGTAGAAAAGAACACCAATAAAGGAGACTTGCAATGTAGAAAAGAACACCAATAAAGGGGACTTTCAAAGTAGAAAGAGACATCATTTAAGATGATAATCTTTCATTTAAAAATGGATACCTTTAAAAAATCACTTTCACTGCAGAAAAAGACATCATTTAATACACAGACGGGCCAAGCGTCTCCATAAACTTGCGTGGCGACGAGAAGCGCATCTGGTCCCGAAAGCTCATTAGGAGAGGCTGGTAAAACGCAACTTCTTACATTTTAGTGAAGATTAGTTTTCATCAAGGCACGAAATTTCAAATGGGAGATTTTAAAAACCCACCCTCATTAATTACCGAGGTTTGAGCGACGTTGCGAAAGAGTTGCTGCGTGACCGCCGCACCAAAAAGACTTCTTTCCATATCAAGCAGAAAAATCCACTCCTATCAACTCAAATTAATTTATTTTAACTTAAAGTTGCTCATTCTCTCAGGATTTTTTTCAAGTCATTCTATTTTGGTTTCAAATTAAGTAGTAGTGAAAAAGAACTCGGAAACTCTTCGTCTTGATATCCAGTTAGGACGAAGGATAATTATTATACGCGTAGATCAAGTTTGACCAAATAAACTCGATGTACGCAGGCAAGGTAAGCACCAGCAGGCCAGGTAAGCACCAGCAGGCAGGCCAGGTAAGCACCAACAGGCAGGCCAGGTAAGCACCAGCAGGCAGGCCAGGTAAGCACCAGCAGGCAGGCCAGGTAAGCTTCAGCAGGCAGGCCAGGTAAGCACCAGCAGGCCAGGTAAGCACCAGCAGGCAGGCCAGGTAAGCACCAACAAGCAGGCCAGGTAAGCACCAGCAGGCAGGCCAGGTAAGCACCAGCAGGCAGGCCAGGTAAGCACCAGCAGGCAGGCCAGGTAAGCACCAGCATGCAGGCCAGGTAAGCACCAGCAGGCAGGCAGGCCAGGTAAGCACCAGCAGGCAGGCCAGGTAAGCACCAGCAGGCAGGCCAGGTAAGCACCAGCAGGCAGGCCAGGTAAGCACCAGCATGCAGGCCAGGTAAGCACCAGCAGGCAGGTCAGGTAAGCACCAGACAAAGGCAAGTTCACATTCCGCTTAGAAGCTCATCAATTTCGCAGTTGCAGGTAATTTGCATCTCCCGAGGATGAGTTAAATCTTAACAAACGTCTAACTTTGCCTTGTAACTCACTGTTGACGACCCTCTTAATGCCATTACTTGAAGACTAAACTTTGATTTACCTTCGTAATCGGCAATTTTCAAGTTCAGAACAAGATTAGAACTTCCAATCATTCCCATAGGAACCGTCGCTGAACATTCGTTCGCAATTGCCCCGACTTGAGAGAAGGAGGTCGCAGTTTGCTGCTTTATTTTTCTTAGAAACACAGAAATTTAATTCAAATTAAACTGCGAATTTAAGCGTTTGAGTTAGTGCGATGAATTTAGCTAAACACGAGTAGGGAAAATTACGCGAGATAAGAACAATGTTCAGGTGAGAAAAATATAATCGCTAAAGCAAATTTAAAAGCTGCTTGTTAATTTTTGTGAGTTTAAATGGACGGCTAGTAAATGAATTTGTTCACATTAATCAATAAATGTGTTATAAGCCTTCTAATATGTCTGTCGCGGAAAGAAATCCTTAAAAAAATCACTTTTATCACGTTTTGTCATATTAATATATGAAAAGACACCTTTCTGGTATATACAGTGCTTCCATTTTCCTATTTGTTTCAAAGGAGTGTTATTGTTTCGTACAACTTATAATTAGAGTATCAGAATATATGTTTTCCTAGTCATTTCTAAGTACCGTTATCTGACATGACCGTGTTAAAGAGCGCTAATTATCCTCACATCCATATGTACTGTACATACATAGCATTGCAAACCATACGTTCTACTGATTAACATTTATTTGCACTTGTCTGAGAACGAAGGCGTCTTTAATTAAAAATGATTCATTTTCTCTTCCTCCATTTCAGGTCTACGCTTTTTCTTTGTTTTCCAACGGGATGAAAATAATGATGCCGAGTTCATTGAAACTTTGTTTTCCAACGGGATGAAAATAATGATGCCGAGTTCATTGAAACTTTATTTTCCAACGGGATGAAAATAATGACGCCGAGTTCATTGAAACTTTATTTTCCAACGGGATGAAAATAATGATGCCGAGTTCATTGAAACTTTATTTTCCAACGGGATGAAAATAATGATGCCGAGTTCATTGAAACTTTATTTTCCAACGGGATGAAAATAATGATGCCGAGTTCATTGAAACTTTGTTTTCCAACGGGATGAAAATAATGATGCCGAGTTCATTGAAACTTTATTTTCCAACGGGATGAAAATAATGATGCCGAGTTCATTGAAACTTTGTTTTCCAACGGGATGAAAATAATGATGCCGAGTTCATTGAAACTTTATTTTCCAACGGGATGAAAATAATGACGCCGAGTTCATTGAAACTTTATTTTCCAACGGGATGAAAATAATGATGCCGAGTTCATTGAAACTTTATTTTCCAACGGGATGAAAATAATGATGCCGAGTTCATTGAAACTTTATTTTCCAACGGGATGAAAATAATGATGCCGAGTTCATTGAAACTTTATTTTCCAACGGGATGAAAATAATGATGCCGAGTTCATTGAAACTTTATTTTCCAACGGGATGAAAATAATGATGCCGAGTTCATTGAAACTTTATTTTCCAACGGGATGAAAATAATGATGCCGAGTTCATTGAAACTTTATTTTCCAACGGGATGAAAATAATGACGCCGAGTTCATTGAAACTTTGTTTTCCAACGGGATGAAAATAATGACGCCGAGTTCATTGAAACTTTATTTTCCAACGGGATGAAAATAATGACGCCGAGTTCATTGAAACTTTATTTTCCAACGGGATGAAAATAATGACGCCGAGTTCATTGAAACTTTGTTTTCCAACGGGATGAAAATAATGATGCCGAGTTCATTGAAACTTTATTTTCCAACGGGATGAAAATAATGATGCCGAGTTCATTGAAACTTTATTTTCCAACGGGATGAAAATAATGACGCCGAGTTCATTGAAACTTTGTTTTCCAACGGGATGAAAATAACGATGCCGAGTTCATTGAAACTTTATTTTCCAACGGGATGAAAATAATGATGCCGAGTTCATTGAAACTTTATTTTCCAACGGGATGAAAATAATGATGCCGAGTTCATTGAAACTTTATTTTCCAACGGGATGAAAATAATGATGCCGAGTTCATTGAAACTTTATTTTCCAACGGGATGAAAATAATGATGCCGAGTTCATTGAAACTTTATTTTCCAACGGGATGAAAATAATGATGCCGAGTTCATTGAAACTTTATTTTCCAACGGGATGAAAATAATGATGCCGAGTTCATTGAAACTTTATTTTCCAACGGGATGAAAATAATGACGCCGAGTTCATTGAAACTTTGTTTTCCAACGGGATGAAAATAATGACGCCGAGTTCATTGAAACTTTGTTTTCCAACGGGATGAAAATAATGATGCCGAGTTCATTGAAACTTTATTTTCCAACGGGATGAAAATAATGATGCCGAGTTCATTGAAACTTTATTTTCCAACGGGATGAAAATAATGATGCCGAGTTCATTGAAACTTTATTTTCCAACGGGATGAAAATAATGATGCCGAGTTCATTGAAACTTTATTTTCCAACGGGATGAAAATAATGACGCCGAGTTCATTGAAACTTTGTTTTCCAACGGGATGAAAATAATGACGCCGAGTTCATTGAATCTTCATCTGAGGTAGAACTGAGAACAAAGGCGTTCCTAATTAATTTTCTCTCCTTCCAAATCGACTTTCCGTTTTGTTTGTTTGGTTTCCAATAGGTCGATTCTTAGGGAATCTCACGCGTACGGTAAAAAGAAGAACAAACAGGAAAATATTCATTTTCATTTACTTCTTTTTCAGACAAAGGTATCATCATGCCATGATTTATTTGTTTTCAAATGAAATGAAGATGACACCTAGTTCATTAAAAACTTAGAATGAGATCTGCCGCTGTCCTAGCCGGCTGCTGTTGATGCTATGGATCCCAAGAAGAAAGCATCGCCTTGAGCGACAAGCTGTCCGCAGCTCCGACACGGCTTCTGACCGATCTAAATGTAAAAGATTGCATTGCATTTCTACCGGAAAAGTATTCCTTTACCTAATAATATAACTTCTAAGTCATAAATGAAGGGTCGCATTATATTTCTAGTTGAAAATTGTCTTTTATCTAATAATATAACTTCTGACTTTTACCCATTCAGGTGGGAAATGTTAGGTTATTCTCAACATAAAACGTTGGACGCGTCGATCAACCAGAGATTTATGGCGGTTTGTATGGTTCTTTGCACTGTAACCAAAAAACTAAAACCAAACAACTCAAGAATGTTTGGGACCGTGCTTCTTAGACAGAAGCACTGATAAAACCTTGATTTCACTGGCTCCTATTTTTTACGAGGATATTCATTTTTCTTCTTCATTAAGATGCACTCGTGTCAAGAGTGTTCGGTGTGGCAGAGTTCAAGGCATCACAGAGCTGCGTTACTGCGTTGAGATATGGGCTCCAGCACTCTAAAGTTACCGCACGTTCATCTACAACACCGCATGTTCTGATTTTGCAAGGGCATAAACTTTTTATGCCCTTGCCGATCTGACCTGCCGAACAATACTGACGATCGAATTATTTAAAGCCAAGTGTTCGGCAACATCCATCCAAGAGAAGGACTGAGTAATATAGAGTGGACAATGGACAAGGAATAAAGAAGAACAGAGAAGAACAGAGCAGAATAGAGCAGAACAGAACAGAGCAGAACAAAGCAGAACAAAACAGAACAAAGCAGAACAAAGCAGAACAGAGCAGAACAAACTTTAACAACAGAGCAGGACGAAGAGGCTCGTTTTTCTTCGCAACTCTAGTCCTATACTCTCACACACCAAAATGCTTGTCTCTAAGCTTATCGAAAAAAAACACGGATCCAAAATTTGCCAACAACTAAACAAAATTCGTTCCAACACAACTGATTCCCAACACGGAAAGATAAACGTTAATGTAAGCGAGAAATGACAACTTTGCAGCGCCTGTGTTCAGCAAATCAGTTCCCTGAAAGCGGTCTCTCTTTGATGGGAATCGTGGTTAACTTCCGCAGTGTCAGGCACCGCGAAGCTCAACTTTGCGCCGACTTCAGCTCGTGAATTGGAAATGATGGTGCGTTTTCACGGGTGGAGTAGCAGATGCAGGTCTTACCTGTATGCCAACGACGGGACAGGCTTGAATTTAGATTTTTGAGTCGCGAGTACCCGTTTTAAAGAGGAAGATTCATGTCTTTACTTCATACTAATGTCGTGACTGTTTAGTTGAGCCTTTCAACACTTGGGTTCCTGTTTCAAGGCAAGAGATTCGTCTCTGTACTTCATGCCAATGACGTGACAGCCTTAAATTTGGCATCTCGAGTCGCGAGTACCTGCTTTATGGGAAGATACTCGGGTCTTAACTTCACGCTTATTCAGTGGAGTTCTTAGTTCAGCATTTCGAGTTTCGTGTACCTGTTTTAATATAGGAGATTCATGTCTTTAATTCATGCTAATATCTTGGCAGTTTTTAGTTCAGCGTTTTGAGTCACGTGGACCCGCTAGAGTCGTGTTCACTGTGCCAACGCCCTTCACAGTTCTCGGCCAGAAAATGCCAAGTCGAAAGATTCTCAGTGTTGGCGCTTATGTTTTACACGTGTAGAATCAAGGATATGTAATAGTAGTAGTTGTAGTTATAGAGGCCTTGAATCAAGGATATCAGAACTTTTTCATGCAGGAACTTCGTGGAGCAAAAATGTTAACTTATGATGCCAGAATTACTGGCCCGAAAGCCTCCATCATCTCTGCCAAAAACTTGTCCTGATTTTGCTCAGTGCCACCACAAAGTGCTTGAAGTCATCTAAGTTTTCAATTGGGGAAGTTTACCTCTGAAAAGTATTTCCCAGACAAATTACATCTTTCTTAAGAGCAAATTCTTACTCTGCTATGATGTTCACCAAAGGTTGCCTAAATATTCATCTGATTTTGCCGCTCTATAAAATGTAGAGCTTGAGGCAGAATAATTCTCTCGCTCACCCATCTTTAATTTTTAAAACTAAACTGGAATGCGAGTGAAGTTTGCATCCTGTTAAAGCTCCCGCGCTCTCCCAGCTTATGCCTTGACGTCCTCCCTAATACCGTAAGATGATTTTAATTGCATCCTGGTAAGTTTTTTCCCCTAAGTTAAGCGCGTTGAAAAACCGTAGCTTTGCGATTTGCATGGATATTACGCGTGTCTCTCGCCACTTTATGTAAATATTGAAAACACCGATTGAATTAGAACCAAATTTTTCACCAAATCTTCAACCTGATGAATACCTTTTTTTAGTCTAATGTTGGGGTTCTCAAATTGGGGCCATTGCCATTTTGACAGGGGTCAGAAAAATTTAACCATTTTAGCAGTGGATGCAAATATATATATATATATATATATATATATATATATATATATATATATATATATATATATATATATATATATATATATATATATATATATCGCTGACATATATATATATATATATATATATATATATATATTATATATATATATATATATATATATATATATATATATATATATATATATATATATATATATATATATATATATATATATATATATTCCTGAGGGAACACATGTGAGGAGGTCCTAAGCTTATTTTCTATAATAAAAGTGGTCCTTGGTTGGAAAAGTTTGAGATCCCCTGGTCTAAGAAGTCCATTCGTCAGCAGCATTTCTCAGGTGCGGAGTGTGGGGCAGTAGCTTCTATTTTAGCTCTGTCAAATTAATGGCAGAAAATTCTGACGCCGCGCACTGGCGTTTGTGTTAAATGATAATTTGGGTTTACACAGGAGCATGGGCCAAAGAAAACTTTCAAACTTTTGAACGTTTTTTTTTTCTTGCGTAGATTCCCTCCAACTCGAAAGTATAATAAAATGGCCCGGATATATATAGAATGCATGTGACAAAACTACGTAACCATTCCTGTTCTTTAAAAAGTGCACAAAGAAATTCCTGTTCTTGACACAGTAGACAAAGAAATTCTTGTTCTTAACAAAATAGGCAAAGAAACTCTTGTTCTTGACAAAATAGACGAAGAAATTCCTGTTCTTGACAAAATAGACAGAGAAATTCTTTTTCTTGAAAAAGCAGACATAGAAATTCTCATCCTTGAATAAACAGACAAAATTCGACACTTCTCACAAACATCGTCAAGTTAAATAGCACCAAATCTTGAGCAGCAATCACAATCACGCTCAGCCTGGTCACGCGCAGCAGCTGCCGAGTGAGGAAGGAAGTTTGAGCCCCCAGCCTCGACCTGCCCGAACTTCTGCCGCAAATTAACTCTTTCTCTTAATCAAGCGTGCCACTTGCCCGCAGAGGTGGGCGTCGAAACTGGAAGCCAATTAAATCAGCAGCGTCAAGAGATGACGCCTTAAAAAAAATTTGGCCCTGGAATCTCGGGTTCTGATGCGTATCACGAGACGTACGTGGTGGAGTTCTTGCTGAGGAAGAAAGTTCTCCATCGCGAAGAGTTGTTAGTGAGGAGTTCTTACAGTGTTGCTTCCCACACTCGTCGATTGCCATGGAGGAAAGAAAATTGAACTTCTCACTCGCTGTGTTTTTTATACGTTAAATTCGAAAAACGTAGAGAAATAATTTACTGACTGCCTACATTTAGACAAATAAATTCCACGCGTGGAGTTTTAGAGTCATAATGACGGCCATACGAGTGCTAATAACCACTCATACGCATATACGTACATAGTATGTACTCTCACGAGTGTCCGTAATCACTCATGCATATGTACATACACGTATAGGGGTGGTAAAAAGAATTATCACTTTGATTGCATGCGACGACATCGCTGACATATTTTGAACAATCCTTGTGCTCAGAACAGCTCCTCACTCAAGCGACTTGTAGCAAACACTATTCAATGATACTAGTAAAATGAATCAAAGTGATTTCATGAAATTAGTGAAATGAGTTTAGCTAAAATGAAATGAAGATTCCAGCAAAACTAATTTTGCAGCTGATACGCAGCTTAACCACCGTATCCAGCGAGGGGCGTGTTCATAAAAAATTGCTCGCACTTGTGTAAGAAAATTACAGTCTCTTTTTCCGTGTTATACTGGCAGAATTCAAGTCAAACCCTTTTATTTTTTATTTATTTCCTCGAGTAATGCAGACATATTTCTACTCGTGGTTTGCAATTATAGAAACTATATACGATTGTACACACATCACTTACATGTAACAGAGCTAACTGTTACAAAAGTACCCACTGCTAACTGGAAAATTTGGGTACTTTCGACAAAACCCGTTGTACGCTTGCAGTGTATACGCATGTTACCGTAGTGCATTTTTTACCATGTGGTGTCTACAAAGTATAAAGGGACTACACTGTCTCGAAAGAAGAAGCAAGAGTTCCTTTGGTTAACTCTTTACCGTCAAAGTGGATTTCAAAATCCACTTTCATAAACAGCTCTAATATACAGTATTTTATTCCTTGTGAAATTTGCGCCCTGACGTGTTCTTCGAAGTTCATTGTCGAGTGGCAGTTCCTTCCTCATCCTGATATTGGTGACTGCCTGATGCTGGTGCCAGTGAAATGATAGTAGTTGTGATAACGGTAATATGAGTACACAATTCTGACGTTAAAGAGTTTAGAGCCGAGGTTCAGGACTCGACACAGCGGCGCCATCCATTACGTTTACATCTCAGAAGCCCGCAAGTTCGGCCGTATCTCTTGCTTACGATTGCCTTTGTTGCGGCCAGCGCGTCTCCGAGGGCATCCGTGTCTAGCAGCGACGACTCGAAACGAGGGCTCTTTAGGCACTTCATTTTGGATTGCACATTAGATATGATTTCAAATAGGCCCTCAGCGCAGCTTCTGAGGTCTCAAAGTTTAATGATGGTGAGGTTGGCGGTGAGGCAGAGAATGTGATGGAAGGTGTCAAAAAGTTCATGCATGTTGAAGTTTTGTGTTGGTTGTTGAGACCATGTTTTAAATTACTTTGGTCCATGTCAAGAATATGAAGGTAAAAATGGAAATGCGTGCTCATGGATTAAATAGTTCGAATAATGAACAGAACTGCTGGTGTAACTTCAAAATCTTGTTTCGTGTAGAAAGTCATAGAATTTCGGTCCAAGTGTGCAGAATTACCCATTATCATGCAATAAAACCTAATAATAAAAATTTTCCAATTTCCCAAAAGTTATTAATATGGTAAGAAAATTATAATACATATAATAGCTATTGTAGGTGCGTGCTTTGAAATCACTTGCGAGGGGTTGAAAATGAACTAAATTTGTATCACAGATTTGCATGATCTCAATGGAAGTTTAGCTTCCCATGTCCTTTTCTATGCGTTGTTTGGGCACTCGTGCATGAGTGAAAAGTGAAAGATTTACTACTTCCGCCATCATCTCATGGTTAGAAACGGCACTCCTAAAGCACTCCATAGCCCTATTAAAATCTGCTGTATACGCCGCAGTTCAGAAAAAAGTATTGTAAGGAATAAGTAAGAGAGTAAACTTCCAGTTCATCGTGAGGTAACTGGAACGATTCCGCAAGGCTGAGTTGTTAGAAAAGGGTAAACTTCTTTGAGGGATATACTGAAGAGAAGAGTTGTCATCATCTCGCTTTTGGTATTCATCTGGTGTCTTGTATTCATAATTACGCCAGTGTTAGAGTAAATTTCTGTAATTAATATCTGCAACTGCGCCCAGACATGGCAGATGTATGAGTTTTAAAATTTCAAACTATGCGGCAAAAATGGACGACTGTAACGTTCTTTGCACATTCTTGAATGTAGTGGAATGTGAAACTTTAGAAGAATTAAACTTAACTTCGTAAAAAGCGCACGGGGTGAATAGCGATAACAGATATCCCGCACTGCCGTCATCTTTCTTGCGATAGAGATGTAGAATTTCCATTACATGCTTGGCCCAACTTTTTATGAAGCTGAGCGTCCTTGCAGATATGCAGATACGCAAAAACGTTTTTAACTTCGCGTGCGGATCCCAACGGATGTTTTCAGCAGCAATTCTGCCCTGAAATTCTCCGGAAATCTCAGCGTTTTGGCGTTCCCACAGCAAAAATAACTCGAGGCCGGACGGATCTTTACTTGATTTATTACGGTCACATATAGAATATTTTACCTGGGTAAGATGGCAGCACACGCTCGCTCGTAGTAAATATAAACCGAATAACCTAAACAAATTAAACAATTTAAACAATTTAAACAATTTATTTACCACAGGTGATACAGAGGTAGAATGTTTCTTAAGTCTAGTACAATGGTTAAATTTGAGTATAGCTACCTGTGGGCCCGAACAAGTTCAGCGACTTCTAGGGCATCCTATTATCACGTTATTCTAAGGTGTACAATAATGTTTAACCTAGTTTACTTAACCTAGTTTCGCATTAGACTGATCATTGAGATAATTTACTCGGTATTTTATGCTATATTTTACAATATAGGTCAAATCGTTTATATTTAAACAGTATGTTCGATAAAACGATTCAAGAGCAAACTGAAGATCGGTTATGTTACCCAAAGCAAGTTACATTATTACATTATCATTAGTTACATGTAGGAGGCAAGATTTGATATGGTGATCTTACACGACTAGTATTCTGATAGGAAGTGAGACTCAAGATGTCTTTTGAATACTTTGTACGAATTACATTTACGGATCTCAGCAGGTATAGAGTTCCAAGTTTTGGTTCCAACGAAGAGGATACTGTGTTGCGACCGGGCCTTTGAATAGTAAGGAAGCGTGAATTTACTTCTATTTCGGGTTAAATGGTCGTGATGACCAGTTTGCGCAGTCAATAATTGTCTTAGGCTATTGTCGCCATCATTTCTTAATGTTTT
Source organism: Morinoia aosen (assembly GCA_030386875.1). Lineage (NCBI taxonomy): Eukaryota > Metazoa > Arthropoda > Malacostraca > Amphipoda > Talitridae > Morinoia > Morinoia aosen. The sequence goes on along the minus strand of CM059572.1, from coordinate 45,487,676 downwards.
GTAAATGAAATTACAGATAGAGATTTTGTAGAGATCTGAAAGTTTAAGTATTTGTACATTTTTTGAAAGAATCATTTGTGTGAGCATTATATTCTAGGTTCTTTACCGCTCTGACAGCTCTTTTCTGCAGAGTAAAAATTTTGTTGGTTTTATTTTTATCAGTTCCGTGCCATGCTTCTATTCCGTATTGCAAGTATGGAGAAATGAGCGTTCGGTAGAGCATTTGTAAAGCTGTTTCAGGCAGAAAATTTTCAACTTTATTTAGGATTCCGATGGATTTTGATAATTTAGAACTAATATGAGTGATGTGCTCTTTGAAGATCAGATGTTTATCTACTATGATGCCCAGAAACTCACATGAGTTGGTTTCTTCGATTTCACCTTCGCCAATTTTAATGCATGGGAGAGATACATCTTTCTTGTATGAGAAAGTAATATAATTTGTTTTATCGATATTTAGGCTTATTTTATTAGCTTTGAGCCACGATGAAACCTTGTGAAGTTCAGTATTTATACTCTCCACAATCATAGCAGGATTTTGGTTCGGAAGGACCGCAGAAAGCGTACTGTCATCGGCAAAAAGTATGAATTTGAAGAATGATGTAGATTTTACAATATCATTGATAAAAATCAGAAACAGGAGAGGCCCAAGAACTGATCCTTGTGGAACTCCATGGCAAATTGTCTGTGGGTCTGATTTTGCACCGTCAATGACAACGTATTGCTTCCGATTTGTTAGGTATGATCTGAACCAATCATGGGCAATCCCTCGAATGCCATAACAGTGTAGTTTCGAGAGTAGTATTTTATGGTCCGCACAATCGAATGCTTTTCGAAAGTCAAGAAATACAGAGAAGACAGGCTTTCCTTCATCTATATTAGAATAGAGGAATTGTAAGTGATTTAATATAGCCTGTGTTGTTGATTTTTTAGAGCGGAAGCCGTATTGTTTATCGTAAAGAAATGATTTTTGTTCAAAATAAGAGTACACTTTTTTATACACAATCTTTTCGAATACTTTGCTAATAATTGGTAGCACGGAGATAGGTCGATAATTGTTTACACAGGTTTTTTCACCACTTTTAAAGATAGGGGTTGCTCTAGCAACTTTGAGGGAGTTCGGGAAAGTGCCTAGTGAGAGAGACTGGTTAATATTATTTGATATCAGCGGGGCTACAATGTCAGCAATAACTTTATGTACTTTAGTCGGAAATGTTTGTAGCCCACTCGATTTATTTTTCATGTTGTTTATGCACGTAATTACATCGGAGGAGTTTGTAGGCGTAAAGAAAAAGGAGTTGGGTTCTCGAATATGATCCATAAATTCCAGGTGATCAGTAGGTTCACTCGGAATACCATCAGCTATAGTTTTCCCTACGTTTACGAATAAGTTGTTAAAGAGATTAGCAATTTCTTTCTTCTCATGGTATTTCACATTATCATGAATGACATATTCAATATTCTTTTTATCGGCGTTATTCGGTTTACAGCAAGAGTTAAGGAGATGCCAAGTCTTTTTAACGTCAGTTTTGAATTGAGTAAACTTGAGAGTAAAGTAGTTCTTTTTTGATGTTCTTATCTGGTTTGTTACATAGTTTCTGAATCGGTTATATGTTTCTCTAGATATTCGCCCTTCGCAAAGGAGGGCTAGGTACGCTTGACGTTTCTTTATATTTATTATGATGTCTCTAGAAATCCAGGGCTTTTGTTTATTTTTCGGGGTAACTGTACGAGTTACAATTGGGCAACACTGATTGTTTGCGGTTATTATAGTTTCAGTCAACTTTACTACTGCTTCATCAATGCTCGTAGAATTATTATTTTGTTGAGAGATGCAAGGCTTCAAGTCTAAGGAGAAATAACGGAATAACTTGCGAGGCTTCGAGTCCAAGAAGAAATAACGGAATAACTTGCAAGGCTTCAAGTCCAAGGAGAAATAACGGAAGGCTTCAAGTCGCAATGAAAATAACGGAATAACTTGCAAGGCTTCAAGTCGAAGTAGAAATTTTAATTAAAAACGGATTTGGCTTGCATATACAAAGAAATCCGAGGTAATGGCATTGTAGGCGAGGGAGTTGAGTTAGGGTGAGTGAGTTGTGTAGGGCGCTACAAGCGAGGGGTCGCTGGGACTCGGATTGTTGAGTAAAGATGTCACGCTCATCTTCAGATATCCCTGAACACATTGACTGTGAGACGACCCATCGGTGGGTCGTGCTTCCGTGTTACCTGCTGCTAAGCGACCCATCGATGGGTCGTTTGAAATTTGTTATATCAATTTTTCAAAATTAAGTGTATTTAATGGACCCAGTTGTTGTTTGGTATTTATGAAATTTCGAATGGCTTTTGAATTTAAATTTGAGTTGTATACTGAATTTCAGCTTAACCATCGCAGTCAACGTATTAATAGTCATGATTCGATAGTGAAATATTCATCACGATTCTAGAACGCGTTAAGTGGCGTAGGGAATATTTACCAAAGTAGGCGAAATAGCGATATAACTATAAATACTTTATGAATGTAAAATCTAAAATTGGACAAAACGTTAAGAAGAGTAGAGCTCATGAAAGAGCAAAATATGCTGGAGGATAAAATAATATTGAGACTTGATAGATACAAGAACAGAAGAACACAAGAAATGGAGTAACTTAAAAAGTATGTAGCTAAATCCTTTGAATGACATACTCACACAAAATAGAATTAAAATAGAATATAATGTAGGCTTTTTTAGCACACTTGAGATACACATAAGCCCTTAATTTAAATATGACACAAGTTATATTCCCGCCACACTTGGGGTCATCATATTTATGTTACTAATATTTGTAGAGCATTTTTCTTTGTGTGTTTTTGTAACCAGTCGTATTCACATTGCAGTGATTGCGAATTTAAAACTTTCCTTTATAGTATCCCACTAAGCTCGGTGTAGAAATTTGCATAATCAAAACAGAACTTCTGAAAGCATAAAATTGGAGGTCGCAATCAAGTGTATTAACTGACAAATTTACACAGGAATTTCATACGTGGGAGACATGTTGGGTCAGGTTGCTTCTATAACTAATTTTTAGAAGCGTTCTTCGTAAAATGGCATTTAAAACAGATCGTATCTACAATACAACTCGCAGAAATTGTACTCCATGTTGTTAATATTATTGTAAGTATGAGTTGCATTTTGCTACATCATCATAAATACAGAACGTGCACATTGACAACCAACCACACAAACAAATACACAAACACGCGCATCAACAAAATTGTCAGAGTGGTATATGTATAAAGATGTAGATGTATATTTGATGAGACCCGCCTTTGTATGGCACTCCAGAAAAAACTATCAAATAATTTATGAAATCATAACCGGAAATCATAACTCATAAAACCATGAAATCTTGAAAAAACCGATAGACCGGGATCGTCAATACCTTTGTTTTTCCGTTAAGGCATGCTTGAAACTTCTGCTTGGTAGGTCCACGTAAAGGTGTCATGTTTGTGAACGAATATCAACAAATATCATTACAACAGTGTATGAAACAATTGCGGTATGTGAGAGAATTACGGCATTTAGGAGAATTATGACATATGAGAGAATTATGGCCTATGAGAGAATTACGGCAAGTGAAAGAATTGTGGCATATGAGAGAATTACGGTATATGAGAGAACTACGGTATGTGACAGAATTACGGTATGTGAGAGAACTACGGTATGTGAGAGAATTACAGCATATCTAAGAATTACAACCTATGAAGGAATTAAAGCACAGGTGAGAAGAACATTCCAGTTCTTAGATCCATGTTCTGTGAGACTTGACCGTGCATGATTTGCTTTCGTGCCTCACGCATAGACTCGCGTCATCTGGTCAGCCTGATCACGTTTTCGGGCTTTGTGTGAGGTGGCAGGCCTTGCAAACTGAGCAATTGCTGCAGGTGTAATTACGGCTGCAGTGAGAGTCATAACTTGACTCTGATTTCCTTTGTTTACCGTAATATGAAAGAATTATGGCGTATAAAAGAATCACGGTCGTACAATATTTCATGTATGCCACTCACTTGTTACCTTTGTGAACTTCAAGATAAACATTTGTGTTAATTGAAGATTAGAATACGGCTGCAGTGAGCGTCTTAACTTGACTTTGATTGACATTGTTTACTCACATACACGCCACTCACTTTCTACCTTTGTGAGCTTCAAGACAAACATTCGCGTTAATTTAGAGTATTACAAACCTGAAGAGAAACATGAGGTAGCAGAAAAGGCTCGAAAAATGAAGAATCTTCACTTGCATGTGCTTCAGAGATCCGTTCTGTGATTTCCCTTTTAATGACCGTTGAAAAAATAACAAGAAGAATTTATAGTGCTTACGTTTTAGTTAGAAATTTAAAAATACTGCAAATTGAGTTAAAATATGTTGAAAATCTATGAAAAGAGAATATACCGTTCTTCGTGCAAGGATTGTGCGTATAAATGAAAAAATTAGGTTTTTAACACCCTATGTCCATGAAAATAAAATAATTATTGTAAAAGGGCATTAATCTTGTTGAAGTCAGCTGAACCTGCAGCAGCATGGTAAGAATAAGTTACATAGGGGCCTTCAACACTTTCACAGCGACGGGAGCCACCGGTGGTCACTGAGGGAGATTTCATAATGCTGCTGACCGACCAGTAGGCACAAGTTCAATTTTCGTAAATACTCTATCAAAACTAAATTAAAGCATGACCCAGTTGATGTTTACTATTTTCAAAGTTGCTTACTACAATTGACTTTAATTTTGAGTAAAATATTGAACTTCAGTTTTACCCGCCGCAGTTAGAGTGTTGAAATAAGAGCTATCTCACTCAGCTCGGTTACTTTAAAGCAAAGGTTTCTCGGAGTTACTCCTATCATATGAACGATGAATTTTAATCAATAACTATTTCATATTAAAAGCAAGTTCGCATTGAGATGGATTACATATTTTACCACATAGAGGGTTCAATCCTAATACAATTCCAGTTTCAAATGTATGAAAACAGTCGGATTCGTATTCGATCGGAAATTGTATCGGCAAAGTGTAGGTGAAAAGTGGAGTAAGTTAGTTTCTGTGCATCAAGCATATAGAAAATATTTCACGAGACTTTCATCACAGCGACAAGAGAGATGTAATGTTGAAATGACTATTCGGTGGGATTTTAATTTAACCATGCGTAAGTTAGGAAGAACAAAACGGATTGAATTTGCGTACAAATAACGCGAAACACTTGATTTTTCAATGCTAAGGTACTTATTGTTCAGACTGGATACTCTATAAATGCAATAAACTTCATTTCCTTAATACAAGGTCATCAAAAGTCAATTTAAACTTTGGTTAAGTAGTATGAAGCTCGAGTGCCACTTAAGGCCAACCGACAGTTTTGAATTAAACTTTGAAAATGAAAAATTAAACCAAAACATGGTTGTTGTTGCGGCCGAGGTCGTTTTCACGGCCTCCTGAAGAGTGCTTCAGTTTTTGGTGACCGCTTGAAAGAAATGAATCTTGTGAGACTGTTCTTCAAGAAAAATGATCTCATTTTGCAAGGGAATGAGCTCAACTTCTGTCATCTGGGAATCAGGAACGTGGTGGTGAATTCCTGAATTTCTGACGAGCTCGCCGCTCGCTTCAACAGAATTAATTTTCTTTTGTGAATCAAAAGAAGTGGGGAAAGTAAGAAACTCCCTTCTTCACTCCGGAACAATGAAACTAGGACCTCAGGTTATCAAGTCTTGGTCTCCATATAAAGTTGTTTTTCCAATCTACTTCGAACAAGTTATATTATTTGCTTGTTTCACAAACGCCTGGTCATTAATAGCACGACATAAAAGCTGTTACAACCGATCGAGCATGCACGAGGGCTAGTAAGGAAGTTGCAGTTAACCTTTTCTCGACGGGAAGAAACACCATACTCGAACTGCGCAGTCCCTTACAAATGATTTTTTACACATGACTGGAAAATTTATTCTTGAATGAGCCGGTACTCATTTCATATATTAAGGCTAAGTTGGGAATAGTAGCAAATTTTTCCCTTTTCACAACGGAATGAAACACGCAGCTTGAACTGCGCTGTCTTGAACAGATGACTTTTCGTATTTCACTCGAAGATTTACTTTAAACAATTTAAACAATTTAAACAATTTAAACAATTTAAACATTTAAACACTTCAATAATTTCATGCTGTTTATACCGCAGGTATGAGGTTCCATCGCCATCAAAGGACTTGCAAGGGGATCTCAATATGTTTTATGGTCATTACCTTCATCATAATTATACACCTGGTGTTGTCACCGCATCCACAGCAAAGTATAAAAATATCCGAGGTGAAATGAAAACATCTACTCGCGATATTTCTTTGAGAATTGAATGAAAGTTTGGTCTGTCTCTCAAAATATAGCTTGTTAAATGTGATAAACTAAAGCGTATTAGATCATCAAAAAAGAAAAAACGTTCGTTTTCAAAGACGCTGAAAGGGAAAAAGGTTGGTTCCAAAGATTAATTCAAAATTTTGGATTGATTCCATAAAAGAACACTTTGTTCTCTCAAGCGTAGGTCAGCTTTTATAAGTCACGTTAAAAACACCTAGCACAGTTTTTTTAAGTTACTGATAATTTTATTTAGTAAATAACCCCTTTTTTAATCACTGAAAATTTTTTGCTCTTTTCCATAGATGTCACCTTAAATAACAAACGAAACACTTGTTCATTTAAGCTCTAAAGGGTAACAGCAATCCAATCTAGCGGAAACGTCGTGCTTGATAATACAGAGGAAAAATATCTCATCAAATTCGATAAAGAAATTTGATGAATGAATAATTATTTCGATTTGCTTACCTAGACATAGCAGTTTGCTAATGTCAGTGAAAAGCATCCTCTGGACGACGTGAATAAAGTGTGTATCATATTAAATCGTGTGACTAAGCTGAATAGCGCATAGTCATCAGTAAAACTCTTCCTTTAAACGCACAAATTTCCTGCGAAAAAGATTCTTTATCGCGAAGTGAAAAATGGCGTCAGAAATCGAGCGTATTTTCATTAAATCCTCGTTAACAGCCTGAAGAGGACATCATTTAGTGGCTGCTGCACCCCAGCTGTGCTATGTGGAGACTGGAACGGGGGACTAGAACGGGAGAGCTGGAACGGAGGACTAGAACGGGGGAACTGGAACGGGGGACTAGAACGGAAGACTAGAACGAGGGAGCTGGAACGGAGGAATAGAACGGGGGAACTGGAACGGAGGACTAGAACGGAAGACTAGAACGCGAGAGCTGGGACGGAGGACTAGAACGGGGGACTAGAACGGAAGACTAGAACGGGGGAACTGGAACGGGGGGACTAGAACGGGGGAGCTGGAACGGAGGACTAGAACGGAAGGCTAGAACGGGGGAGCTGGAACGGAGGACTAGAACGGGGGAGCTGGAACGGGGGACTAGAACGGAAGACTAGAACGGGGGAACTGGAACGGGGGACTAGAACGGGGGAACTGGAACGGGGGACTAGAACGGGGGAGCTGGAACGGGGGACTAGAACGGGGGAGCTGGAACGGGGGACTAGAACGGAAAACTAGAACGGGGGAGCTGGAAAGAGGGGACTAGAACGGGGGACTAGAACGGAAAACTAGAACGGGGGAGCTGGAACGAGGGGACTGGAACGGGGGACTAGAACGGAAAACTAGAACGGGGGAGCTGGAAAGAGGGGACTAGAACGGGGGACTAGAACGGAAAACTAGAACGGGGGAGCTGGAACGGGGGACTAGAACGGAAAACTAGAACGGGGGAGCTGGAACGAGGGGACTGAAACGGGGGAGCTGGAACGGGAGACTGGAACGGGGGAGCTGGAACGGGAGACTGGAACGGGAGACTGGAACGAGAGACTGGAGCGGGAGACTGGAACGGAAAACTAGAGCGGGGGAACTGGAACGGGGGGACTAGAACGGGGGACTAGAACGGAAAACTAGAACGGGGGAGCTGGAACGGGGGACTAGAACGGAAAACTAGAACGGGGGAGCTGGAAAGAGGGGACTAGAACGGGGGACTAGAACAGAAAACTAGAACGGGGGAGCTGGAACGGGGGACTAGAACGGAAAACTAGAACGGGGGAGCTGGAACGAGGGGACTGAAACGGGGGAGCTGGAACGGGAGACTGGAACGGGAGACTGGAACGAGAGACTGGAGCGGGAGACTGGAACGGAAAACTAGAACGGGGGAACTGGAACGGGGGGACTAGAACGGAAAACTAGAACGGGGGAACTGGAACGGGGGACTAGAACGGAAAACTAGAACGGGGGAACTGGAACGGGGGGACTAGAACGGGGGAGCTGGAACGAGGGGACTGGAACGGGGGAGCTGGAACGGGAGACTGGAACGGGAGACTGGAACGAGAGACTGGAGCGGGAGACTGGAACGGGGGAACTGGAACGAAGGGACTGGAACGGGAGACTGGAACGGGGGAACTGGAACGGGGGAACTGGAACGGGGGAACTGGAACCAAGGGACTGGAACGGGAGACTGGAACGGGGGAACTGGAACGGGGGAACTGGAACGGGGGAACTGGAACGGAGGAGCTGGAATGGAGGAGCTGGAATGGGGCAACTGGAATAGAGGGAACTGGAACGGAGTAGCTGAAGGAAGTGAATTGTTAAGAAACTTCCTTAAAACAGACTTTGTGGGCATAACTGGACTTTGAAATACGAGTGCCCAAAATTCAATTGTAAACTGAGGGGTATGCACGGTGTGCAACATTAAGTTATAAGGATAATAGCCAAATAAATTTTAGGTAACAGATGTTTTTTAGATGTTTTTTCAGGCCTCGCCAACTGCCTCTCGCACGACGGAAGCCGAACTCGAGTTCAGCGAAGCAGGCCAACCTTGCGAGCACAGTTGCCAGAGTAACATTTTTCCTGGTTCAAATGCCCAAGTTTGGGTTGTTTTCAAGGGGAATTTGACAATAACAATCACTTTTTCGAGGATCTTCGTTTTGTGGATCTTCATTTAGTGGATCATCATTTTGCGGATCTTCGTTCGTGGATCTTTTTTTTGTGGATCTTCATTTCGTAGATCATCATTTAGTGGATCTTCGTTTTGTGGATCTTCATTTCGTAGATCTTCATTTAATGGATCTTCATTTCCTGGATCTTCATTTCGTGGATCTTCATTTTGTAGATATCTTCATGTGAGACACCTGCTTACGCGTGGCCACATCGCCACTCCAGTTTCCGCATCTTTCAACTCGCCTCGTAAAACGTGTTCAAGTTCAAGTTGAGTGTTCGTTGCTTTCGTATCGGAGTCCGATACTTGCCTGCAGGGCTGCAGAGTTGGCTTTGATATCTGGGCAAATATTAAAAACTTGCTTTTTTGGAGGGATTGCTAGATGCAGTCTGACTTATGGCTTAGTTTTGTTTGATGAAAAGCGAAATTTGCGCGTTTTAGTCAGGAGAAAAACCGCAAGCCTGTCTCTGAGGGAGCAGTAGGAACTATTATTGACCTTTCTTTGGTGTTTTCCGCTCGGCTTGCAAAAATAGAATGAAAATTGTTTTTTACGCAGTAATTTGAAAGACTGCTTGCGATTGTCATAAAAACTGCCCTCGAGTGTTCGGGCTTAGGAAAATGTTTCATTTTATTAATGAAATCAGTAGACATAAACTATGAAATTCGTAGAGTTTAAATAAACATAAGACATTAAACTGGTTCTTAAATAGTTTCAGTAAAATATACACTATACTTTTATAAAAATTTATGGAATAGAAACGAAATGAAAATGAACAAACAAAATTAATCATGCCAAGATATTTTTGCTCTAGAATAGCTCCGGTAAAACATGCACGGCTCTCTTACAAAACAGCTTTGGAATAAAAAATTAAAATGATAATTAGCTATTCAGAAGAATCACTCCGAAAACCAAATGATAGTTGACGTAGTTGGCTATGGCCGAGTCGTTGGCTCATTCGAAATGAATTCGACGCCTGAGCTGAGGAACATCTACAATGTAATTGATATTGTTTCTTCAGCCTGGAAAGTTAGACGATTATAAAGAATTATCTGGTCACATATGCTGCTCGTATATCCGTTTTAGAAAATTTTGTGTGCGAGCGCAATATTTTGAAAGCCAATTTTGCCTTAAGATTTGATTCAAGCGTATTCAGGTTTAAATTCAGGTGCATTATTCTCTAAATCTCTTCCCGCACCAGCCCATGTTTCTAGTGGGAAAAGGATATGTGTTTAACCAGTCTCTAAAAAACTTTTTAAATGCTGTGCCAATAATCGTACTAGCCATATCTTACATGCTAGATCACAAATGCCTTCTACAAAATAAATATGTTAACCCCACCTCTGGAGGAATCAAAGAAGTTGCTTCCGTTCAATTTTAATAAGCCAAACCTTTGTAATGCAGTTTTTGGTAATAAGCTAACCCTTATGAAGCTCTTATGAAAATTACTTTTTTTCGTTGTCCTTCGATAGCACTCACTCTACATTTCATTTTTTGGAATGCAAAATTAATCTCAAGATCACTCAAAAACAACACTGAATATTTTTTTAAGTTTGACAAATAAATGAATATTGGCCACCTTTGCTGCAAGCATTTTAGAGCCTTAGGTTGCATTCAGTTGTGTACCTTTCAGACAAATCGAAAATTAAGGACTTAAGTTTTAAATGTCTCTACTAAGCAAATGTTTCAGTGTAAATAAATCCTGATTAACATCGTTTTTCATTTCAATGGAAATGTGAAACCAACGATAGGTTCATGAACAAAACATAAATAAATGCGAGTTAGATACAAACGCTATACTAATCATTCTACCATCCACACAAGGCAGAACATTGAACCGAACTCAAAAGCAAGTTTCATTTCAGCGGCCTGATAAGAATCTCTAACATCAGACTGCACTTCGAACGAGCTTGTGTCGAAAAAGCCTCGATAAATTTTCCACTCACACCAAGGTCGCATTTCCCAGCATCGGCCCTAAAAGCGTTAAAGTGCGTTTTTTATTTCGTAAATATTTTTAATTTGATATTTTGAGGGCTTCTTTTGTGAGCAAAGCAATTCAATAACCTTTATTGCCTGGCAACAGTTTGCAGTGCGACGTTCTTGTTTGTTTTTGTACTTCCAATGAGGAGCTTCGTGGCGCTGTCAGCTCATTGACGCTCCTGGCGCCGTCGAATTTTTCGGAACTGGGAAAGTTGCAACACTCATGCAACATTCAGGTCGCAGTCATCCAACGTTCTGAATTCTGAGCATTCAATACTGTGTCTCACCGAAATTTTATGCATGGAACAGCCATCGGACATCCTATTATTAATTATTGAAATGGGTCACATTCTCCAAGAGACGAAAAATTTTCGTTAGTTTTTAACATTGGGTGGAATTGATGGTTCAAATTTAAAATGAAAGTTACAAAGTAGTATTATTATACTCTCTAAGAATCTAATTCGGGGATATGAGAAAAATATGAATATGAATATATATATGAATTACATAGGAAGAAAGTAACGCATATGGGAAGTCATTGGGGGTAAAAGTCTTCGGTAGACGTACGGTTAAGTGACCATTATTACTTACAGAACGGATTACACATGGATTACTGAAAGTATTACGCAAGAGCATTACGTTTCAGCTCTATTGAACTCAGTTTTGCATAATTTCTGATATCTGGTGTATAAAAAAAACACAGGCATGTTAGGTCTCAACCTCTCTGAGAGACTCGACTCGAATGACTGAGTGCAGTGAGCAATAACTGCTCTTTGATTTCTAGTTCATCAAGGGTGTTTAATTGGGAAAATATAATGGAGACTGGGTCCTAGAGTTTGTTCACCATCTGAATTTCTCGCCAAATGAATGGTGCGAATGCAGTTGTGAAGTGAATCAAATGGAGAACTAAATTGAATTAAAAAAATGTGTTCAAAGGTTTCTTTATACTTTCAGTGAAGTGTCCAAGCAAACGAACTAGCGCTCATCGCGTTTCGGTTATTGTGTTTCTTTTAGAACTATCATTTGTTAATTCAAACGCTAAGCGTACATCAACTTTTATCGACTCTGTTAGTAAATTAACGATCTAGAATAATTAATGCAACCATGCAGAATAAGAGTACGCAGAATACAAGCGTCAAAGTGCTCACGGAACCAACGAAAATCGTGCTACATATCAGGTGGCCAAATGCCTGCAATTGATGCTTCCGGTACTGAAAATTTCCGAGCTTCACAGTATTTTTATTGAAATTATCGGAAAAATCGCTTTGTCGCCATCGTGACTTGCAAACGACTTCAGAACGATGTGGCTGCTTACTCTAGCTCTCATACAGTACGTTTAAATGCACGTACAGCAATTCATGCAAACTGGGATACTTCGATGGTAGTTTTTTATCATCTTTGTTCTAGAATGCATACTTTTCAGCAAGTGCTGTAAAGAAAATAATATTCTTTCTCTCTCTGGTGTTTTCGGTGGCAATGCATCAACTCGATGATATTATTGCTACATGCATGGCATTTGAGTATAAATTTCTCACAGACCAATGAAGATCAATCGCGTGAAGCCGTTGAATCAAATTGATCATTTCGGTACATCCAAACAAGGAGTAAATCTAATTTTTCTTGTGCTAATTTTTACGTACGGTTAATGTGCGCCAGTTGGGGAACAATCTTGATAGTGTTATCAATTCTCAGTTACAAATACAGCATTCAACGCTGAACAAGCATAGAAGTGGTAATATATGTATGTACAGAATAGTCTGTTGAATGGATGGGAGTTCCATTTTGTTGACTGTACGATTTCTAAAAAAGATTGAGAATAATGCAATTCATGTACCTTCAAAATGTAATATTCATTCTGTAGTTTCTCACGGGAACATTTCTTCCACTCCCAGTAAAGGACTCTTAAAAAGATTTAACTCGCAAGTAAACAGCGAACTTATATCAAGTTTAAGAAATTTCAAATTCATTCAATTTTATTGAACAGCACAATGCCAGTTGAAATGAAATTTTTTTATCAATCGTGAAAATATGTATTTGGTATTTGTATTTTCAATTAAAAATGCCTGCTCTTTTTGAATATTTTTATATTTTAATATTTTTCAAGTTCACTGTGACAAAGATTTTAAAGGCATATTTCCCCGGCTAAGGTAACGATTTCCTTGGCTTGCTGCAAAAAGCGTGATGTGGAGGAAGTGGTGATACCCATTAAACGAGGTCGTGTATAGTTGCTCTGGCCGCACACGTCATCCAGCGGTCTCATGTTAAAGAAGCGCAGTTTTAAAAACGACTTTACAACTCGAAAAAAAATTCTATCTTTCCTAAGAAGTGTGGAAGTGTAATAGCACGATGATATTTCACCTCGTGGGCTTTCTTATAAAAAAGATGTTGAAATAAATGAGGTGCTCTTCTTTCACGCCATACGTAAATGAGCTACTTACCTTGTGGTAAATCCGCAGTGAACGTGTGAAGGTGTTAAACGGGGTCGTGTACAGCTGCTCTGGCCGCACCCATAGACGTATGAAGTTTATAACCAGCCAAGCTGCGGCACAGGATGCGGGCAGTTGTGATGCACGCGTTAAAATGAGCGTTGAGAGTGTCCACAAACCTCTTTTTAGTCGAAACTCTAGTCGGGCTGTTGCTTCGGTGTAAACCGTCTCTTTTTGAAGTCGATTCAATGAGCTACGATGTAATGGTGTTTTCAGCCCAAAAGTTGGTTTCAGTAAGTTGTTCAAGCAGTTCTTTTTAAGAGAATTTCAATTTGGATGATTACTTCAAAGGAAATCATTCCTTTCGGCATTTGTTGAGCGACGAAGGTCGCAGTAGTTGTCTTGTATGAGTTATAGATATTTCCTTCAAGATTCAAGGCCAAAAAATGTAGAACCATCGTCAAATAATTCGATTTCATTGTTATTCGAACCTTGTTTTGACAACCTCGTCCTAATAAAATACAACCAAAGGAATTCAAAACTACAGTGGATCTACTTGGAACAAAATGATGGAATAATGAGAGGAAAATTCCGTGGCTATTTTATGTCAACTTAGAACCTTTGATCATAAAAAGTGCCGCGTGTTGGCCCGAGTTAGTAGAAATGCTAATCTTACGACTGTGACTGCAGCAGCGGCCTGTCGGGGCTGCGGGTCTTTCTTTTGAGCCTCCCGCACGATGCAGGCAGTAGATTACTATTTTTGGAGAATTATGACATTCATGGGAATTATGACATTCATTGGAATTATGGGAACTGAGAATTATGAGAGTTATGGGAATTATGAGAGCTGTGAGAATTATGATTACCATGAAAATTATGAGAACTATGTAAATAGTGAGAACTGTAAGAATTGTGAGAATTATGAGAACTATGAAAATTGTGACATTTGGCAGAACTATGAGAATTGTGACAATTGGGAGAACTATGAGAATTGTGACAATTGGGAGAACTATGAGAATTGTGACAATTGGGAGAACTATGAGAATTGTGACAATTGGGAGAACTATGAGAATTGTGACAATTGGGAGAACTATGAGAATTGTGACAATTGGGAGAACTATGAGAATTGTGAAAATAATGAGAGTTGGATAATTGTGAGCGGTATTGGAATTGCGAGAATTTTGAGTATTATAAGAATTACGTAGATCATTTTAGAATAAAAAGGTACACGATGCTTGTTCAATATTGAAGTGGTCTTTGTTTTGCTGGAATAACGACTTGTTGAGGAATCTTAACGAAAGATAATTTAATTTTTCTAGGATAAAGAAATTTCCCAGCATATTAAAAACATGAGTGGAAAATGAATTTAAACACAACAGAAGGGAGAAAAAATAAGAAATTCTACTCAGAGAAACACTTAACATCACCAGGCTTTTATCAAGTTTGCGAATGGATCTGAACATGTGTGTTGATGATTGAGTTTTGCATTTATTGAAACTTTCCAGGTTTATAACATTCATTAAATTCATATGCTTTTGTATTCATGTGAGTTTCATGTGTATTTTATTTGTTTATCCATTAGTGCGTTTGCAAAATTTATGCGCTTTAACTGATATGTCCATGAATTGATATAGATATATCTCAATATATAAATGAAACAAGCTAATTATTATATAGAGCAATAACTTTTAGTGTAATTACCTCAAAGCAGAATTTGATCAATTTCCAAACACCATCTACATCACTCTTATATAATGATTATTTTATGATTAGGTCACTTAACTCTATTTGTGCGCTGCAGCAGCAGCAGGCACCTCAGCGACAAGACGGCCCAACTTTCATACCTCTCTCATTCAGGCGTCGTGAAGGCCAGGCTGATGCAAATTTTCTCCTGCATGTTGCCGGGCTCAGAGCTGTAATTTGGTGTAAATGTTGGCCGAGGAGCTGAATAATAAGTTTTAGCCCAGACGCGTACTAGCACTGCATCAACTCTAATGCAGAAAATGTAAAAAACTCCACGTGTCGCCGCTGCCAAGTTTCATTACACTTCCACAAATCCTTTGGGCTTCAGGAAAATTTCAAGCGTGCACGCTCATCAGTTTGTTGCTTTAATCATTTCTGTAGGTATTGAAAAATAATTATGATGCATTCCGAGGCCTTTTTCAATTTAAATGCACTTCCCAATCGTATACTTCAGGTTTTAGTCCTATATTTCTTGCTTGAGAATCTGTATAGGAGTTCATCGTGTCCGAATGGGTTTTAGATCCCTCAGCGTGTTCATTCTAAAGTCGAAAATTTTGTTAGAAACAGGTGCTCAAAAAATTTTAAGAATAATTTATGAATAATTCTACTCTGAAAAGTAGTCGAAAAATACCGTTGGCATTTTTCCAGCATGACCATTTGTTGGTGAGATCAATTTTTAAAATTCCCTTCCTAGTTATCAGCGATGTTCAATACTTTGAGATTTTTCAGTTAAATAAAAATTTTCGAACAATAACAGCTTGAGTGATTAAAAATTTAAGCTTCAGTGTAAAACTCTAAGCTTCAGCGCGTAAAAATTCAGGCTTCAGCGTAAAAATCTAAGCTTTGGTGGAAAACTCTAAGCTTCAGCGCGTAAAAATTTAGGCTTCAGCGTAAAAACCTAAGCTTTGGTGGAAAACTCTAAGCTTCAGCGCGTAAAAATTTAGGCTTCAGCGTAAAAATCTAAGCTTTGGTGGAAAACTCTAAGCTTCAGCGCATAAAAATTTAGGCTTCAGCGTAAAAATCTAAGCTTTGGTGGAAAACTATAAGCATCAGCGCATAAAAATTTAGGCTTCAGCGTAAAAATCTAAGCTTTGGTGGAAAACTATAAGCTTCAGCACGTAAAAATTTAGGCTTCAGCGTAAAAACCTAAGCTTTGGTGGAAAACTCTAAGCTTCAGCGCGTAAAAATTCAGGCTTCAGCGTAAAAACCTAAGCTTTGGTGGAAAACTCTAAGCTTCAGCGCATAAAAATTCAGGCTTCAGCGTAAAAACCTAAGCTTTGGTGGAAAACTCTAAGCTTCAGCGCGTAAAAATTTAGGCTTCAGCGTAAAAATTTAAGCTTTGGTGGAAAACTCTAAGCTTCAGCGCGTAAAAATTTAGGCTTCAGCGTAAAAACCTAAGCTTTGGTGGAAAACTCTAAGCTTCAGCGCATAAAAATTCAGGCTTCAGCGTAAAAACCTAAGCTTTGGTGGAAAACTCTAAGCTTCAGCGCATAAAAATTCAGGCTTCAGCGTAAAAATCTAAGCTTTGGTGGAAAACTCTAAGATTCAGCGCATAAAAATTTAGGCTTCAGTCCACATAACTATACATGTATGCTCTCAATCAAAAACGAGCGAAAAAATACGCTAGAATTTTTACAATTCAACTATATGTTGCAAATTGTCTGCTGGGTGTTAACAAATAATTTCATTGAATTTAAAACTAAAATTTGAAGCTGTCAGCGCTGACATTGGTGCTAGAGATAAGGGTGCAAAATGCGAAAGCTTTTTCCCTCACAGCCAGAATCCTTTAAAGTCATTATAAATCTTGATTGCAGATTAAGGCATTTGAGAACCGTGAAATTTAAACTAGTCTAATTTTACCTCTAATTATGAGTTTGAGTCAGAGAATTTTAACGAATAGCTGAGGCCAACTGCCCAAATTTGTCCTGTCGGAATTCCTTGCTGTGAGTCGAGGGAACATCAGGCAATCTATGTATAACAATTCCGGTGCCATCGGTGTACGTTCAACCATAACAATTACGGTGTATAACAATTACGGTGCCTTCAGTGTTAGTTCAACCATAACAATTACGGTGTATAACAATTACGGTGCCATCAGTGTACGTTCAACCATAACAATTACGGTGCCTTCAGTGTTAGTTCAACCATAACAATTACGGTGTATAACAATTACGGTGCCATCAGTGTACGTTCAACCATAACAATTACGGTGTATAGCAATTACGGTGCCTTCAGTGTTAGTTCAACCATAACAATTACGGTGTATAACAATTACGGTGCCATCAGTGTACGTTCAACCATAACAATTAAGGTGCCTTCAGTGTTAGTTCAACCATAACAATTACGGTGTATAACAATTACGGTGCCATCAGTGTACGTTCAACCATAACAATTACGGTGCCTTCAGTGTTAGTTCAACCATAACAACTACGGTGTTTAACAATTACGGTGCCTTTAGTGTTAGTTCAACCATAACAATTACGGTGTATAACAATTACGGTGCCTTCAGTGTTAGTTCAACCATAACAATTACGGTGTATAACAATTACGGTGCCATCGGTGTTAGTTCAACCATAACAATTACGGTGTATAACAATTACGGTGCCATCAGTGTTAGTTCAACCATAACAATTACGGTGTATAACAATTACGGTGCCTTCAGTGTTAGTTCAACCATAACAATTACGGTGCCTTCAGTGTTAGTTCAACCATAACAATTACGGTGTATAACAATTACGGTGTCATCAGTGTACGTTCAACCATAACAATTACGGTGCCTTCAGTGTTAGTTCAACCATAACAATTACGGTGTATAACAATTACGGTGCCTTCAGTGTTAGTTCAACCATAACAATTACGGTGTATAACAATTACGGTGCCTTCAGTGTTAGTTCAACCATAACAATTACGGTGTATAACAATTACGGTGCCTTCAGTGTTAGTTCAACCATAACAATTACGGTGTATAACAATTACGGTGCCTTCAGTGTTAGTTCAACCATAACAATTACGGTGTATAACAATTACGGTGCCTTCAGTGTTAGTTCAACCATAACAATTACGGTGTATAACAATTACGGTGCCTTCAGTGTTAGTTCAACCATAACAATTACGGTGTATAACAATTACGGTGCCATCGGTGTTAGTTCAACCATAACAATTACGGTGTATAACAATTACGGTGCCATCAGTGTTAGTTCAACCATAACAATTACGGTGTATAACAATTACGGTGCCATCAGTGTACGTTCAACCATAACAATTACGGTGTATAACAATTACGGTGCCATCAGTGTACGTTCAACCATAACAATTACGGTGCCATCAGTGTTAGTTCAACCATAACAATTACGGTGTATAACAATTACGGTGCCATCGGTGTTAGTTCAACCATAACAATTACGGTGCCATCAGTGTTAGTTCAACCATAACAATTACGGTGTATAACAATTACGGTGCCATCAGTGTACGTTCAACCATAACAATTACGGTGCCATCAGTGTACGTTCAACCATAACAATTACGGTGCCATCGGTGTTAGTTCAACCATAACAATTACGGTGTATAACAATTACGGTGCCATCAGTGTTAGTTCGACTTTCCTCTAATCTAATCAATTACGGTGTATAACAATTACGGTGCCATCAGTGTACGTTCAACCATAACAATTACGGTGCCATCAGTGTTAGTTTAACCATAACAATTACGGTGTATAAAAATTACGGTGCCATCAGTGCACATTCAACCATAACAATTACGGTGCCTTCAGTGTTAGTTCAACCATAACAATTACGGTGTATAACAATTACGGTGCCATCGGTGTTAGTTCAACCATAACAATTACTTTGCCATCGGTGTTAGTTCAACCATAACAATTATGGTGTATAACAATTACTTTGCCATCGGTGTTAGTTCAACCATAACAATTATGGTGTATAACAATTACGGTGCCATCGGTGTTAGTTCAACCATAACAATTATGGTGTATAACAATTACTTTGCCATCGGTGTTAGTTCAACCATAACAATTATGGTGTATAACAATTACGGTGCCATCGGTGTTAGTTCAACCATAACAATTACGGTGTATAACAATTACTTTGCCATCGGTGTTAGTTCAACCATAACAATTACGGTGCCATCGGTGTTAGTTCAACCATAACAATTACGGTGTATAACAATTACGGTGCTATCGGTGTTAGTTCAACCATAACAATTACGGTGTATAACAATTACGGTGCCATCGGTGTTAGTTCAACCATAACAATTACGGTGTACGTTCAACCCAAGTCGCATCGCTCTATTTCGCACAAACGATCACCAACATGGTTGAAATGATTAAAGTTTTTTTGTAATTATCAATATCGTGAGCGTGAGATCATGGCCAGTGAATGTTGACATTATTTGAAAATTTTATGCTATTCCCCATTGTCTCTTGGCTTTAATTAAATTATATTAGAAGCCTATTTAATACAGCCATTGTATTTTGGAGTGCAGAATGCACATTTATAGGGTTTCTACCGGTGCCTTATTTTGTGAATGTATTTTTACCAATTAAAAAAAAATAACTTTCTTCTACGCATCAAAACTCGGAGATATTTCTGCCTATATAGCATTGAATGATTTTCCCATTTTCAAAAATTCGATCAGGGTGATTGGATATTTTGGCTTCGCAAGAATTTATTTTGAACATCCAGTCAAAAACAGCAAATGAAGCTAATCCCATCCTTCTGTACAGTCTGTCATGAGTCAGACGCATTCTGCTGTTCAAATAAGCGTTTGTTATAGCGTGTATTTATTATAAATCCCTACTTAATTAATGTCAATATTTTCGGTTAACGTAATTTTCTTCCAGCGTTGTGAGTTTAAATTCCTGAATTTGTTTTCATTGGAATCTACGTTTCAATTGCATTTAGTTTTGCAAAATTTCCAAGGATAAGTTTAGAGTATACACACCAAGCCGATGTTTTCTAATGTAATTTCCAGTTTTACTTCAAATGATTTACTCCAAGATATTTATTCCCATCAGTTATTATAGAAAATTTCCTGTTTCACTTCAAATGATTTACTCCAAGATATTTATTACCATCAGTTATTATAGAAAATTTCCTGTTTCACTTCAAATGATTTACTCCACGATATTTATTCCCATCAGTTATTATAGAAAATAAATCGAACGTTTCTTTTTTGCAAGTATATAATCTTTTCCAAATCTCTGTAATATTAATTTGAAGGTGTACTTACTTGAATGTTGTTTTCTACATTTTATCTACTTCAGTCATGGTGAACTATCAGTTATCTAAAAGTCCGTTCAAAATATCGCTTAGTAATAAACTATAGCAAATTCTCCTCTGATGGAAGGTTTTTGTAATGTTCCAGTTACTATGTTCTATTAAGAAATTCCCATAATCACTCACGGTCATTCCACACAATGAATATTTATTTAATTGTCCAATAAACTAAGTTCGTAAATGAAGACTCAGTGCATCTTCCAAAAGATTCGTACGCTCGCCCCGCTTCTATATTCAAATTATTATGGTGAACATTTACGACTGAATTATCGTACGCTTGCCCTGCTTCTATATTCAAATTATTATGGGGAACATTTACGACTGAATTATCGTACGCTTGCCCTGCTTTTATATTCAAATTATTATGGGGAACATTTACGACTGAATTATCGTACGCTCGCCCTGCTTCTATATTCAAATTATTATGGGGAACATTTACGGCTGAATTATCGTACGCTTGCCCTGCTTTTATGTTCAAATTATTATGGTGAACATTTGCGACTGAATTATCGTACGCTTGCCCTGCTTTTATATTCAAATTATTATGGGGAACATTTACGACTGAATTATCGTACGCTTGCCCTGCTTTTATGTTCAAATTATTATGGGGAACATTTACGACTGAATTATCGTACGCTTGCCCTGCTTTTATATTCAAATTATTATGGGGAACATTTACGACTGAATTATCGTACGCTTGCCCTGCTTCTATATTCAAATTATTATGGTGAACATTTACGACTGAATTATCGTACGCTTGCCCTGCTTTTATATTCAAATTATTATGGGGAACATTTACGACTGAATTATCGTACGCTTGCCCTGCTTTTATGTTCAAATTATTATGGGGAACATTTACGACTGAATTATCGTACGCTTGCCCTGCTTTTATATTCAAATTATTATGGGGAACATTTACGACTGAATTATCGTACGCTTGCCCCGCTTTTATGTTCAAATTATTATGGGGAACATTTACGACTGAATTATCGTACGCTTGCCCTGTTTTTACATTCAAATTATTATGGGAACATTTACGACTAAATTAATTGCGCACATTCCATGCCTAAACCAAAATTTTGGCAAAAAACGAGTACCGTATCAGGAAGAAATGTAAAAAATTTTCAACTCTGCGAAGTTATTATACGAGCGGCGAAGCAGCGCTTATTTTGATGTGAGAGGCGTGAAGTATTTCTGCAATTTTTCATGGGATAAAAAGAATTGCTAACTTTTTACAAACATTTAAAATAAGGAGACGATTTAAATTAGTAAAGCCCATTACCAGCGCCTACAAAAACGGTGTGGGTGAAAAGTACATTTTTTCCACAAAAAAAGTTCTCTGAAAGTGAGCTCTGCAACAAAAATTCTAAAATTTTAATCTTTCATGATATCTTTTAATGTTTGATTATTTGTTGATTTAACCACGTTTATAAAGACCTAAATACTTATCGGGGCACTTCCACCATTTAGACAGAAGACCTTTATATTAAAAATGTTTTAAAATTCAACGCGTCGGCATTTTGTTCGAACTTTTTCACAACGCACCATTTCCCTTTTTCTTTTCTTTTCAACAGAATATAGATGCGCACAACTAGTACTATTAACAGTTAACACATTACTCCCAAATGTCTCTCATTACTAAAATAACAGAAGACCAGTAAGTCGTCATCCTGATCAGGAGTACAGATATCGGCAAAAGGTATACTTATATCCCTTTACACCAGAGTGCGTACGCTGTTCAAATCTAAAACGACAGGATATTTCCAGGAGGCAGAGGATCGCTATTTTACAAGAGGCCTCGAAAGTTTTAATTACTCACCTGAATTCGAGCCGCATTGGGTCGTTTTTGGTCGATCTTGTGCGTCTCGATGGAGGTGGTGTTCGACTTTCCTCTAATCGAAGACTGGAAAAGAATCCTGGCGATGAGAGTGTACACGACGCACGAGAGCAAGAGAGGCACCACGTAGAACACTATCAAGTCCAAGAAATAATAGTAAAGGTATTGGTCCCTTGATAACTTATAGGTGCACTCTTGCGCGTCGAAGTCAGGGGCCGGCGTGAACGGTATCACCTCCGTGAGGAAAAGCCACGGGCCGCAGTAGCAGATAGCGAACACCCACACGACTCTGGTTATCCTCTTGGCCCTCTCGACGGTACACATGCTCTGCGCCTTCATTGGGTGGCATATGGCGATGTACCTTTCGATTGTGAACGCGGTCAAACTCAACGAACTCGCGTTGATTCCCAAGTGTTGCAAGAATACCAGACAAGCGCACCCGACTTGGCCATGCACCCACTGCCCTAAAGCTAGGTAGTACCCGAGTATTTCTTGTGGAACGGCTGCCAGTAAAACGATACAGTCCGCAACAGCTAAACTGACGAGGTAACAGTTGGTAGGTGACGACATGTTTTTGTTCCGGGAGACGACGATCACAACCAGCACGTTGCCCAGCACCCCCACCACGAGGATCACCCCTTGGAACACCGTGCCAATGACCCTGTACAGAACCGTGTAGTATTCTAACTGGTCCCCCGAAAACAAAGCTAAACAGGCGTGCAGGTAGAGCTGTCGCGTGCACACGCACAGTTGGTCCGTAATGTCGCACGAGTTGTCTGTTCTCCAGCGCTCGAAGTTTGTGCAGTTTATGTTGGGTATTTCGTCGACGTAGTCGAAGCTGTTCGACCCGTTCTGTGGTGTGCTGTTCAGCCAAACATTGTTGCTCACAGGTCCGTACTCTGCATGCAACACGGCGGAACAGTTGTGTTCCTGCGCCACCGAGAAGTTCGAATTCTGCTGCATTTTGATATCAGATTTTTGCGCCTGTTTTGGACTTTGAATTTTACAGAGAGGAATTTAAGGGGTGTGAATTAGTATTTGTTGTTGATTTTGAAGTTTTTCACTAGCGCTCATTGTTATTGACACGCTTCAGATGCATGCGAGAGTAACGGGATACTTAACGTATATATTTCTTTGAACGATGCAGATGATGTACACGGAAATATGACTTCATGTGCGTAGATGTCAATGATTGTTCTGGTGCATCGAGATGATAGTTCTAATTTAAAAATGCAGATAGATGACCACTGCTTTGAATCCACTTACCTAGAAAAATTTCTTTTCGTAAAATGTTCATTCGCTACAGCATTTGAAGAGTTCTGTCATCAAGTTCTGTGATGTAAGCCAAGGATATGCATCAGAGCTACTCATTGAGAAGTAAAGACAAGTTTAGCGATGAATGTTACTGGAAAACGCGGTTTTACATTCGTAAACATGCACTCTGTTGTAGTGTCTTCTTAATTTTATTTTGTGAAATAAACATCGATGTATTTAAAGCAACGGTCTTCTGCTCACCGAACATCGACGGCTGGGTTCCCTTCAGAACATATGTATATGGCGTTTGTGATTCGCACTAAACAATTTTCAATCGCTACATGATCGCACTGTATCGAAGTGAAATCTCATTTATTTATTTGTGTGAAGTTTTTATTTATATTCGTGACTTGAAAATTTTCATGTGTGGAAGAAATTCTTCCGCCATCTAATATTGTCACTGCATTCATGTTACTATTTTCTCATTAGGAATACGCGCTTGAATTTATTATAAATACAACAAATTTAATTTTTCGTTCTAAAAAATCCCTCCGAAAAATTCACTTTTGTTTTTATATTTTCGAAGCTCTCCTTCGGAAAACCCGCTAGCATTTTTTGGCAGCCAGTCACTGAGGTGAGAGGCGTAAGCACGTCACATCCTCCCTCACGGCCAGCTGGCGGTCGACTGACCCTCAAATTTTGAGAACCGTCGAGTAAATTGCGGCCTTCATTCGTAGCAGCACAAGGGGACGCTCTGGGTCATGATCCACCACTTACTTCGTCAGTCTAATTTTAGACTCAACAGCTTTGAACAGTTCAACTTGGAACAATTTGAACAGTTGAAATTGGAACAATTTGAGCAGATGAACTTGGAGCAATTTGAGCAGTTGAACTTGGAGCAATTTGAGCAGTTGAACTTGGAGCAATTTGAGCAGTTGAACTTGGAACAATTTGAGCAGTTGAACTTGGAGCAATTTGAGCAGTTGAACTTGGAACAATTTGAGCAGTTGAACTTGGAGCAATTTGAGCAGTTGAACTTGGAACAATTTGAGCAGTTGAACTTGGAACAATTTGAGCAGTTGAACTTGGAGCAATTTGAGCAGTTGAACGTGGAGCAATTTGAGCAGTTGAACTTGGAACAATTTGAGCAGTTGAACTTGGAGCAATTTGAGCAGTTGAACTTGGAACAATTTGAGCAGTTGAACTTGGAGCAATTTGAGCAGTTGAACTTGGAGCAATTTGAGCAGTTGAACTTGGAGCAATTTGAGCAGTTGAACTTGGAACAATTTGAGCAGTTGAACTTGGAGCAATTTGAGCAGTTGAACTTGGAACAATTTGAGCAGTTGAACTTGGAACAATTTGAGCAGTTGAACTTGGAACAATTTGAGCAGTTGAACTTGGAACAATTTGAGCAGTTGAACTTGGAACAATTTGAGCAGTTGAACTTGGAGCAATTTGAGCAGTTGAACTTGGAGCAATTTGAGCAGTTGAACTTGGAGCAATTTGAGCAGTTGAACTTGGAACAATTTGAGCAGTTGAACTTGGAACAATTTGAGCAGTTGAACTTGGAACAATTTGAGCAGTTGAACTTGGAACAATTTGAGCAGTTGAACTTGGAACAATTTGAGCAGTTGAACTTGGAACAATTTGAGCAGTTGAACTTGGAACAATTTGAGCAGTTGAACTTGGAGCAATTTGAGCAGTTGAACTTGGAGCAATTTGAGCAGTTGAACTTGGAGTAATTTGAGCAGTTGAACTTGGAGCAATTTAAGCAGTTGAACTTGGAGCAATTTGAGCAGTTGAACTTGGAGCAATTTGAGCAGTTGAACTTGGAGCAATTTGAGCAGTTGAACTTGGAGCAAATCGAGCAGTTGAATTTTGAACGATTTTAAAAACCAATGATGTGCTTTTGTATAATTTTTATGGAAATAAGCTATTTTATTTTCTTTTTGGTCGGTTTTCATCACATGGACTGCATTCACCTTCACTCACATTCATCGTCGTGTTTCTCAGTAAGTAATCTACAGTATTTCTGCATTGCGCATCGCAACGAAAGAACTGTCGATAATCTAATGATTTTTCCGGCAGGTCTACCGAAAAAAGTATCCTACGAAGCAATGTTTTTTATTAAATGTTTTGCACAAATGAAATTATCTTCGTATGTCGCAGCAACTTGGAATACGGGAACGGAAACTCAGATCCTTTTTTTAATTTGGCATCACCATTCCTCTTGAAGCTTCGTTACGCGTTAGAGGAGAAGATATATATATATATGGTTCCTAGGCAACTGTTTCCTCGTTTGATACTTAATCATTATTCTATTATTGTTAGTATTAAGTGGTGCGCGAAAGGTACAATAACTAAATGCTTTACTGTGAACAGAGGGACATATAATTAACATATATAATATAGGGACATATAAATTACAGGGACATATATGTTGAAATATTTACATATATTGAAATAAGTGTTTTCTGTTTTCATTAATCTGAGGATTCGACTCGTAGAATATTTTTATACCAGCATTTAGTTAATTTTTCTACATTGATGTTAAAAATGTTCTGAATTTTAGCCAATGTAGAGTTTGGGGGTTACCGGGTAAAATACGGTAGTTCTTTCCCTGAGGTCCTAGCGTGTGTCTCACAGACAGGTTCGTTTCTAGAGATCGTGTATATAACTTTCACGTAAGAGGGGGGAGGTTGCAGTGCCACTCAGATCACGATGTCCATTTATTGAAGTAATGCGCTGAGATATAATGAATATAATGAAAGGTACACGGGCGAGCAGCGCCCAGCACCGCTGTACGCAGACCCGGCGGTTGCTGCTCTTGACTGCCTCTCTCTCTTAATGCCTGACTGCCTGATATTACAGCGTGTTATATAGGTTTGCCGCATCTTAGGTGGGCTTTCCCATGTTGATAACAACACGAGAAAGGCCGACCCCGACACATATGGATTGATTATTGTTTTAAAAATTGAACATCAGCAAATATAGTATATAAGCAATAGTAAATACAAAAGTATACGTTTTTTAGTGATGGCAAAATTAGGGTATACAATGTAGCGGCAGGTAGGAGTTACCTAGTCTAACTTTTTCGCCGCCTGCATGCATGTTTTTCGCCGCCTTAGCGATTTAGGCGTTTAAATTGCTCAGGTGGCGAAAAACATGCATGCAGGCGGCGGAAAAGTTAGACTGGGTTACCTAGAGAAATATTCCTGGTTAAATATTGACATGTTTTTTTTTAAATAAGTCACGTGAAACATAATCAACCGACATATTTCATCACGAATGAATTATTGGGGTTAAGTGAATTATTGGGTGAGGGAAAAAAATAAATAAATGAAGGGCAGTGCAGTTATGTGTGTTTATCGCTATTGTTATTACATTGCAAAACAAAAATTAACAGAAAATTATTTTCTTTTTATACCGTAAATTCTCACGACTTCATTCTTCTAGGGTACATCGAAAACTCCACATAAAAGTTAAAATTGCAATGGCTTTGAACTCCACATGTTCTGTTCATGACTCATGATTTAGTTAAAAAAAATTCCCGTGTAGTTTTCAATCAAACGACGTTACTTTGCTTTAATTCCCTCGTCGATATCGAAACACTGCGAGTGCGACGGGGCACAGCGCAGTACAGCGCAGTATAGGGCAGTACAGGGCAGTACAGCGCAGTACAGCGCAGTACCGCGTAGCACAGGGAAGCAACAGCGCAGTACAGCGCAGCACAGGGCAGTACAGTACTCACAGTATATAGCATAACATGAACTCGTTCAACTATGCCAGTTTCCTTTGATGCATAGAACGTAGAATTGAGTCGTGACACATGAAAAGATTTATCCAAAGGAGTCATGGCAAAAATGAAATAACTTATCGATTGTACCTTGGGGAGGTCAAGAGAGCGAAATCAGTTGAATCTCCCAAAACCTGAGTCATAATATTTTGTGTATTTGGTCAATTTAAATTCCCTATTAATTATTCCTAAGCGAATTCAAAGCTAGGATTGATTGCTCCCAATCACGGATTATTCGGGTTTTCAGCGCATTAGCCGTCGTGCCTCGAGTTAAAAACATACTAGAATTCGGATTCGAAGCTCGGAAAATCTCCAACATAAACGAAATCGAAATTACTTGACGAAGTGCACGTGTAATTTGAATGTCATAGAGGGGCTTGAATTCCGCTCTGCAGCAAATCTATTGGATTTGCAGCGTTTGAGTGTTTAAGAACAAGATTAAAGACCATTAGTTCGGATCGTTCAAACGGACACTGTCAGTGTAGAGGCTGTAGTGCAAAAATTGCAGCACAGAAATCACAGTACAGGAATTGCAGCACGAGGTTTGCTGTGCAGCAATTGCACTGCCGCCATTTGCCGCACTGTGATTGCCACTGCGGCAATCATAGTGCGGCAATCACACAGCAACAATTATTACAGTGCGGTTATTACTGTGTGGCAATTACAGCGTGGTAATTATCGAATGGCAATTACAGTGCGGCAATTACAGCGTGGTAATTTTAGAATGGCAATTACAGTGCGGCAATTTCAGTAAGGTAATAATCGAATGGCAATTACAGGACGGAAATTACAGCACGGTAATTATAGCACGGTAATTATCGTATAGCCATTACAGTACGACAATTACAGCACGGTAATTGTCGTATGCCAATTAAAGTGTGGCAATTACAGCACGGTAATTATAGAATGACAATTACAACAGGGCAATTAGAGCACGGTAATTATCGTGTGGCCATTACAGTACGGCAATTAAAGTACAGCAATTACAGTACAGCAATTACAGTACAGCAATTACAGTACAGCAATTACAGCGCGGCAATCGGAGATGCTGTGAAGTAAACTCCGTGACGAGTGTGAGTGCACGAAAGAACTGTCGCTCCCGTTGATCAAGTTTGCTTTTAAGATTTTCCTCATTCATGTATACGTGGACATGTTTATCTAGGGAGAAATTTGGCTCAACATAGCATGAAGTTATTCCCTGATGTATACTTAGTTTTATTCAAGTTCTGTGTCTGCTGATTTTGGTACAGCGATTGAAGTTTGTGTGTAGTGAATTTTTATCGTGAAAGATAAAATTATCGTTACTGCTGATTAGCGTGTTTCCTGTAACTCTAACGCTAATTGCAATGCTAATTAATTGCGGAGGCCTGGAAATACATATCAAACATGTAGATGTATTTTAGAACGCTTAGCATAATGAAAGACAAAGTTTATAGTATATTCAGTGGTTTTGATTGTTCAAAACATAATTGCTAGTTTTCGTATGGGAGTACGAAAGCTCGCACGAAATAATTTTTTTTCTTTTTGACTTGAAGAATACGACTGGAGTTATTCTCAGCACACCTGATGACGCACATTAATTCCTTAACATTCCATGTTTCCACCTCAGTGAGGCACTTCTTGATTGCCAACAATTTCAAATGACACCGGAACCACTACGCAATTTGTATGCCGTATACTTTCATTCTTCTTTGATAGTTATCAGCCATTGGTTGCTATCATTATTCAAGCAACATTATATAAATTTCTAATTTGCATCTTTATTCTCCCCTATGATTACCAATTCCAATTAAAGATGCTCGGGTTATGCGTTGGAGGTTGTACTCCCCCTTCGAGAAGGCATAATTTGGTATAGTTATTTGGCATTTCCTTTTTTTTGTGTTGCTACTCCGTGCCCCGTCCTACACGCTCCTACAGGTAGTCCTTCTACTTGCATCAACTTGTTGGACTTCGACCTTCGGCGTTTCTTACCTCATTGCGTCTCCGCTACTTGAGTTTAAACCGAGTCTATAATTTAAAGTGAGTCTACTCCTCACGAAATGGGTTAATAAACAAATTTTCATTCATAAAAGAGATCTCCTACTATTCTTCCCTATGTTTTATTGGATCTTCAAGTTTTTATTATGTTAAGCTTATGCATTTCCCTCAAAGGCTATACACGTTTAACGATCATTGAGGGTTTAATTGTATGACCGCTAGAGGTCGCTCCTCTTACGTCCGTCAATGTAGTGGTGAGCCGCATGGGACAGCGGATGCTTGCCTTACAAGCTCTGTCCGCC
The DNA here is from genome assembly GCA_030386875.1 of Morinoia aosen. Taxonomy (NCBI): domain Eukaryota; kingdom Metazoa; phylum Arthropoda; class Malacostraca; order Amphipoda; family Talitridae; genus Morinoia; species Morinoia aosen. Next base: position 45,458,081 of record CM059572.1, on the reverse strand, counting down.
AGTGTTCGATCAGCTGTGATCGTGTAAGGTTGTATAATACGCAGGTTATTAAAATGGCGTCGGAGAATGGTTTAAAGAAAAGGAATTTAGCTGGCGAGGAGAAGCTCAAGGAGTTCATGGAGAAACATCAGAGTGAAGACGCTGATGATGAATCTGAGATCGATTCAAAGAAGGTAGGTGTTGGGGAGCTTATTCTTTCAGATGTAGAAAGACTTTTCCGAAACAAATTACTCCCGACTTTTCAGCACATATCCTTATAATTTTCTTCTGATTATATGTGAACACAACTAAATGATCGTTTAACTTCACATCAAAATTACGAATTTCCAGTCAGTACTGCTCAAGGTCGTGTGTTGAACAGCGAAGGGCTTCCTCTCTAGGTGCCGGTATCTTGCCATGATGTGTGCTATGCCCCAAGTTGTTGTGCACTTGGCTTGGTTGATTCACTTCTCAGGGTCGGTTCTCTTGCCAAGAAGCGTGACGTGCCAAATTGGGTTCTGTGGGAAATACTCCTGTAATTTGTCAATTTTAAATTCATAGTAATTCGTTCACTCGCATCTAATGAAATGTACCTGAGTTAAGAGTGTCTTATTCTGTTATTTTGTTTTTATCGTGGCAAAATTGTGTTTTCAGAGGGTAAATGTGTTCTTCCCTTGGGCGAAGTAGTAGACCTACAAGTAAATTAGAATAGAAAATGACAACAAAAACGAGGAAGAAAATGGCAACAGGAACGAGCCAGAAAATTGCAACAGGAACGAGCCAGAAAATGGCAACAGGAACGAGCCAGAAAATGGCAACAGGAACGAGCCAGAAAATGGCAACAGGAACGAGCCAGAAAATGGCAACAGGAACGAGCCAGAAAATGGCAACAGGAACGAGCCAGCAAATGGCAACAGGAGCGAGCCAGAAAATTACAGCAGGAACGAGCCAGCAAATGGCAACAGGAACGAGCCAGCAAATGGCAACAGGAACGAGCCAGCAAATGGCAACAGGAACGAGCCAGAAAATGGCAACAGGAACGAGCCAGAAAATGGCAACAGGAACGAGCCAGAAAAGGGCAACAGGAATGAGCCAGAAAATGGCAACAGGAATGTGCCAGGAAATACAACGGGAATGAGCCATAAATGCAACGGGAATGTGCCATAAATGCAACGGGAATGAGCCTGAAATGCACCAGGAATGAGCCAGAAAATGGCACCAGGAATGAGCCATAAAATGGCAACAGGAATGGGCCAGAAAATGGCAACAGGAATGGGCCAGAAAAGGGCAACAGGAATGGGCCAGAAAAGGGCAACAGGAATGGGCCAGAAAAGGGCAACAGGAATGGGCCAGAAAATGGCAACAGGAATGGGCCAGAAAATGGCAACAGGAATGGGTCAAAAAATGGCAACAGGAATTGGCCAGAAAATGGCAACAGGAATTGGCCAGAAAATGGCAAGAGGAATGGGCCAGAAAATGGCAACAGGAATGGGCCAGAAAATGGCAACAGGAATGGGCCAGAAAATGGCAACAGGAATGGGCCAGAAAATGGCTACAGGAATGGGCCAGAAAATGGCTACAGGAATGGGCCAGAAAATGGCAACAGGAATGAGCCAGAAAATGGCAACAGGAATGGGCCAGGAAATGGCAACAGGAATGGACCAGGAAATGGCAACAGGAATGGACCAGGAAATGGCAACAGGAATGGGCCAGGAAATGGCAACAGGAATGGGCCAGGAAATGGCAACAGGAATGGGCCAGAAAATGGCAACAGGAATGGGCCAGAAAATGGCAACAGGAATGGGCCAGAAAATGGCACCAGAAACAAGTTCTGTGCCGCCAGCCACACTGCACAAATGTAGCCAAGTAATGCAAGCTTAACGCGTGTCGACTTTGCCTGCTGTACCATGGCTACTCAACATACTATTCAAAGTGTCTTCATATTTCGATTCCTTCACTCAAAATCGCTGCTTCCTTCGTCTTTCGGAGCGACGTGATCCAGGCACAACGAGTGTCGCTTTTACCTATTTTATTACGGCCACTTCACACATCTTTTGTCGCTTCTTCATGCTTCAAAAAGTCCAACTTTTACCGCACTTAACACTTAGACCGCAACGTGCGCCACCGGTGGCCACGTTTTCATAACACTCCTGACCGACCAGCAGTCACAAACTCAATTTTCATAAATTCTTACTCAAAGCTGAATGAAGGCACGTTTCAGTTAAAGTTTGCCATTTTCAAAATTACCTAATACAATTGACTTAAAATTTGAGTTGAATACTGAGCTTCGGTTCAACCAGTTGCGGTCAAAGTGTTAACGTCTCCAGGACGGCACAGAAGTCGCAGGACTCAACTCTTGCGTCAGGTCAACAAACGAGCTGACTTGCCTTGAATTCAGCGGCGTTGCTGGGAACTGTTGCAGCTTGAAAACTTGCTACCAGTCGCAAGCATGCAAATAACGCCAGTCCCACATGACTTGCATCTTAGTCGTAAAAAAAACTTCCTTTTTCTTCAATGCCAAGTCGTGCGATGGCTTGCATCCTCTCTAGGTAATCGGCACGACATTTTGTTACCCCTTTGATGAGATGAAGCTAGGAATTAACGACGTTAACACTTATCAGTGCGCAATGTTAATGTTTTTGAAGTACTCCAGGTACGTTTTTATGTCTAGCGTAAAGCCGCCGTCCGCTGTGCGTGATGGCAGTTAATTGATGAGTGTTGCTTGTGATCCGGTTAAATTCCATCAAGATTTTTTATTTTCTTGTATTTTTTATAGATATTCATTATAGATATAACTATTGCATCTATGGAGATTGGTGTTCCCAGGGTAAAATGTGAGGTCCCGAGCTGAAGGTTAGTTGGGCTTTTATTTTAGTGAAATAGATTGTTTTCATTTTGTTGGAGACGATCTTTTTTCGGTTCCCTGATATCGTTTTTTTCAGCACATATTACTTGTCACTTCTGTTTTTATTTTGTTTCAGAACCCTGCCTAACTTGCTGTTACTATACGCATTTCTTGTATGGGAACACACCTTGTGAATTAATGTCCTGTTTCCTCGACTCCATACAGACTGGTGCCTCCCCCTTTTTTCTCGTTGCAACACCTTTATCATGGTTAGGCAGGCTAAACTAACCGGATTAAAACGCCCGGATTGGTGGCTGATGAGGCGAATTGCACGCAATTTTATGCTTTTAATTTCACGGTTTTGAAAGTTCTTTTTTCTGAGAGTCGTGTCCGAGTAAAGAGCATATGTCTCATCAGGGAGCATTCGGTCCTCTGGTAAAGCTTGACGAAGGAATTTTTACGACACTGTTCTTGGGAAATCGCAAAAACCGTTTTAATTATATTGAGGCGCATAGTCCCTTCAGAAGTATGCAACTATTGCATCTATGGGAATTAGCACTCCAAGGGGGGATATGTGAGGCCGCTTGGTAAAGGTTTGGTAGCCATTCCTTTCGTTGAAATAGAAGAGGTTTTTGTTTAGTTACAGACGATCTTTTTTTCCGTTCACTGCCATCCTGTTCTTGAGAACCTACTTTTTTATTCAGCTTTTATCTTGTCTCATAAACTTATTTCTGAACTTACTGTTTCTATGCCCCATGAGCATAGATTGCACCTTTGAGTCTATACTAAATGGTGCCTTTCTCTTTCCTCTCTTTGGATGGTCTTTGTTGCGGTTAGGGAGACTTAAACTAACATCTAATCTCTGCAGTGCATAGCGGCAGTGTCACTGCAGTGCATAGCGGCAGTGTCACTGCAGTGCATAGCGACAGTGTCACTGCAGTGCATAGCGACAGTGTCACTGCAGTGCATAGCGGCAGTGTCACTGCAGTGCATAGCGGCAGTGTCACTGCAGTGCATAGCGGCAGTGTCACTGCAGTGCATAGCGGCAGTGTCACTGTAGTGCATAGCGGCAGTGTCACTGCAGTGCATAGCGGCAGTGTCACTGCAGTGCATAGCGGCAGTGTCACTGCAGTGCATAGCGGCAGTGTCACTGCAGTGCATAGCGGCAGTGTCACTGCAGTGCATAGCGGCAGTGTCACTGCAGTGCATAGCGGCAGTGTCACTGCAGTGCTTAGCGGCAGTTTCACTGCAGTGCATAGCGGCAGTGTCACGGCAGTGCATAGCGGCAGTGTCACGGCAGTGCATAGCGGCAGTGTCACTGCAGTGCATAGCGGCAGTGTCACGGAAGTGCATGGCGGCAGTGTCACTGCAGTGCATAGCGGCAGTGTCACTGCAGTGCATAGCGGCAGTGTCACTGCAGTGCATAGCGGCAGTGTCACTGCAGTGCATAGCGGCAGTGTCAATGCAGTGCTTAGCGGCAGTTTCACTGCAGTGCATAGCGGCAGTGTCACGGCAGTGCATAGCGGCAGTGTCACTGCAGTGCATAGCGGCAGTGTCACGGAAGTGCATGGCGGCAGTGTCACGGAAGTGCATGGCGGCAGTGTCACGGAAGTGCATGGCGGCAGTGTCACGGAAGTGCATGGCGACAGTGTCACTGCAGTGCATGGCGGCAGTGTCACTGCAGTGTACAGAATTCATTTCCAGCTTCACTAGTACGAAGTGGCATTGCAGATTCTGGACACCAACCGATTTTTCTGTCGTCGGCTTGGTAATGCCCTAACTTGAGTATGGTGTCGCATCAATGTAATAGTTTGCTCATATTAAGAACATTTTGGAATCGGGCTGGTATGCAAGCAGAAATGAACTTTGTATTGTATACACCGTTTTCTGACTGGCAGACTCGCAATAGATCAGACATTGCGTGCGTTAAGACGAAGCTTCACTTTCAGCTCTATTTTTTTCTTGAAAAAAAATGCGGAATATGTGAAGCTTTTTTTCGGTGCAAGTACTGCTTCCCGTAGAAAATGTAGTGCATTTTGCATTTTTCCTTGCAAAAGCTTGTGAGAAACATAATTGATCTACCTAGTGTGGCATCCCAAGGTATTATAGAGATCACTAATACTCGCTTTTCGATGTCATTCTTCTTCGAGCTTCAAGCGAAGACCACAGGCTGTTTATCTTTCTAGTCCTCCACTGATATTGAATTTTAACCGCCCTATTATGTTTTATAGTCGCATACTTTTACTCAAATAGACTCGTACTTACATAGTGCCCGTTCTCAGTCATGTAGAGGAGTTGTGACACCTCTCTTATGTGGGCTGTACAGTAGGGCAGTTGAATCGACTCCTTCAGGCATTGATTAACAAGAGCAACCGCCATGGGTTAAACTGAAGTTCAACATTAAACTTAAATTCAAAGTCAATTGTAGGAAGCAAATTTGAAAATAGCAAACATTAACTGGATCGCGCCTTCATTTAGCTTCGATTAAGTATTTATTAAAAACGAGTTTGTTACTGCTGCTCGGTCAGCATTAATATGAAAATTCCCTCCGTGTACCACCGGTGGCTCACATGGCGGTTAAGATGCTAAGGGGGAATCGGTATACGCTTCGAAGAACGTTTTGCGAGTTATAGAGCACATGTTTTTCTGTAGACATCCTATGGTTGGACAGTTTGTCTCAACCACCAAACCTCGCCCCGGACCTTTTGCCTTAACTGGCTGCAAATTAGGTATTCAAACTTGAAATTTTCTAGCGCGTGTTCGTGTGAGGTGCGAGACGTGTAGTCCAATATGAGTATGTAGAACTCCCGTTTTCCTCATTTGCTGTGATAGCACAATTTCTCTCCTTGGTTCTAGGCGGTGTATTGTTTATTTCCTGTGCCTACTTAATGCTTGTTGAAAATGCTGTAGAGGAGACAATGTTCGCTTCAGCCCCGCAAATAAGGAGGTACCCAATAAGCTTACTGATTTTTTCAAAATTTCAAATTGCGATAGAGACGTAAGATCTCTCTTGTTCTGTTTACACTCACCTCTAACATTTGTGTTCTCGTCGCAACGGAAATGAAACTTCCGCTAACATTCGCTACGTTTACAAGCGCTAAATACGTTACAACTTGCGCGTATTGAACAGAATAAAGTCCTTTGGATGCGAGGCAAATTTTGCAGCTTTTAAAATCTCAATTTGATCTTTGAGTGTTCTAAAGGTCGCCGGCCATCGACGCGTTTGTCCGGTGTGGACTAGTCACATGTCTGGAAATGTGACTTCTGAGGTAGTGAAATGTCTTATTTAACACGTTAACTGCGATGGGTAAAACTGAAGTGTCAACTCAAATTCAAGTTCAAAATTTGTTAGCAATTTAAAAAATACCAAACATTGACTGGGTCTGTTAAATACCGTTAACTTTAAAAGATTGTTCAAGATGGGCCTTTTCGCAGCTGGGAGGACTTAAGGACGACCCACCGATGGGTCGTCAACATGTTCAGTAATACGGCATAGTAAAATTTCCGTTTAGGTCACCCACCGTATGTTGGGTTGTAAGTAAACGCGAAAAGTCCTTTCTTTTCGGGTGAAAGATCAGTACTTACCTGCTATGTGTCGACTTGTCCAGATCGATCCTAAGTGTGCACTTGATTTTTGTAATGACCATCCTCGCGATTCTAGGAGAAAAATGTGTAGTGCTGAGCTGAGAGTTACGTAGGTCGTATTTGTTGAAGTAAATGGGGTTTTTGTTTGGTTAAGGACTTTTTTCGGTCGACTGTCGTCCTGGTTTTTCAGTACCTCTCACGTACTTTTTCGACTTTTTCTTTTTTCTTGAACTTCCTTCTTAACGTACTGTTTCTATGCGCAGAGCATCTTGTGTAGGAACACACCTCGTGCATTGATTGCGCGATCCCTCATATTAAATGGTGCCATCAACCTTCTCTTTGGGACGCCTTTATTGTGCCTGAATAGGTTTAAACTAACTCATCTAATCTGTCGTGATTGCCGTTCCAATCACGCTAAAATATGCAGGCTACCGCACAAGTCTATTGATGTTTGCGTTTCCCCATGTACGATGTCTGCAGTTCTGCTCAGCCTGACGAGCAGCATTTGCTTTCCTATAGACAGGAAGCATTTGTTTCCTGTAGAAGGCGATCTGACTAGGGTTAGCATTGAAACCCGGATGATTCAATATTGGCGATCTGACTGGGGTTAGCTAGGCGATCTGACTGGGGTTAGCAAGGCGATCTGACTGGGGTTAGCAAGGCGATCTGACTGGGGTTAGCAAGGCGACCTGACTGGGGTTAGCAAGGCGATCTGACTGGGGTTAGCAAGGCGATCTGACTGGGGTTAGCAAGGCGATCAGACTGGGGTTAGCAGGGCGATCTGACTACCAGTGTCATTTTGAATATTCAGTCATTTTCAGTGTCATTTTTGACTATTCAGTGTCATTTTCAATGCTCACTCAGATTTGCGTACCGATAAAACACGATGATTTACGTACATGAATTAGGAACCATAACTAAAGGCGACTTCTAAAACTTGATTTATCTTCCCAGTCGTGTACTGCAGAGTCTGAGAATCTTTACCGCCTCATGTCTTGAACTTTGAATGCAAACCTCAAATGTGCCAGCATTTAAAAACTAGAATCCAGGACCGTATTCTCGAATGTGCCAACATTTAAAAACTAGAATCCAGGACCGTATTCTCAAATGTGCCAGCATTTTAAAACTAGAATCCAGGACCGTATTCTCAAATGTGCCAGGATTTCAGACCAGGAGTTTAGGACCGTATTCTCAGATGATTTCTTTTTGATTTCTATGCACAGGGTGTGAGACACACTTTCGCTTAGAAACCCTGTTCTCTTAATTCGATTCTGAATGGTGCCTTCCTCTCTTTGGCACACCTTTAGTTGTAGTTAGGGAGGCATTAACTAACGATCCCATCATTTTATGGTGAATGGTGCCTTCCTCTCTTTGGCACACCTTTAGTTGTAGTTAGGGAGGCATTAACTAACGATCCCATCATTTTATGGTGAATGGTGCCTTCCTCTTTTTGGCACACCTTTAGTTGTAGTTAGACAGGCGGTGAATAGTTAGGAAGGCATTAACTAATAATCTCATTATTTTATGGCGTAATGGTGCCTTCCTCTCTTTGGCACACCTTTAGTTGTAGTTAGGGAGGCATTAACTAACAATCTAATCCCACCACCTGACGGCAGGCGCGCGTCCGCCGCACCAACTCCGTGAGCAACTCTGAGGTGATCAGCGCAGAGGACTCCAAGAAGCGCCGATATCAGCCCGACCGGCCGTGAGTGTTGTCTTCTTGCTCTCCTTCTCCTTGTTGTCTGTCTTCTTGTTGTCTTCTTGTGTTGTTTTTTTTGTCTTGTGCTGTTGTGTTGTCCTCTTGTTGTCCTTGTTGCCTTTTTGTTGCCCCTTTTGTTGCCCCTTTTGGTGTCGTCTTCTTGCCGTCTCTTTTTGTGTTGTCCCTGGGGTGTTTTCTTTGCGTGGTCTCGCTGCTCTGTGCCTCGTTGTATTCTTATCACTCAACTCAATAAAAATCCAAGCTTTGTTATCAATGAGTTGTTGTTATCTGCCAACATCGCTGTCACGTATGTTATCTCGCTGTCTCATATCTGCCCTGCTATCTCGCCTTCATTCATCCCTCACAAATTATATTGCCCTGCCATTGCTTACAATTTTCGCTTCTCTTTCTTCTGTGGTTTGGGTTTCAGTATTTGTTTCGGCCACTAACTCTGTCGCTCGACTTTCTCAATTCTTTGAAGAATTCTCGTTTCACTTCGAGTTTATTTTCATTTTATGCGCCTGATTTGTTCAATTGTTTCCTGTTTATATTTATGCTCATTTTCTGTTATTGTTCCAAGTTTTACTTGTATCATTTAGTTTTGAGTTCTTAATTTTCTTTATGTCCAATTTTTACTATTATTGGACATGTTCCTCTTCTTTGTGTTTACTATCTTGCTATTTTTCATTCGCTCTTTTTATCTATTCTTGCTTCAGTTGCCTAGTTTTCTCGCTTTTTTGTTGTTTCGCTAATATTTTTATATTTCTATCTCTTACTTTTATGCTCTTGATTTTATTTTTTTCTGTTGCACTCCTGCTATCTCTGCGCATGACATATTTTATGGTTTTATTAGTTCACTGATTAATTTACCGTGACTTGCTTTACTTTTATCTCGGTCTACATCTATTCTTAATGTATTATCTTCTCTACTTCGCATGCCTCGTTTTCTCCGAATTAGAATTTTTAATTTGCTTTTCCTTTAGTCTTTTGAAGAAAGTTGACTCTTCCTTTTAAACTTGGTTCACACGGTACCACTTATTTATATGCCTTTTAATAGTATTTCTTGTTTAAGATTATCATAAACTAATTTTATATACTATAGATACAACTGTTCTGTCTGTGGGAATTGACGCCCCCTTGGGGAAAATGTGAGGTCCCGAGCTGAAAGTGAGGTAGGCTTTACTATTGTTAATAAAAAAATAATTTTGAGGTTTGTTAGGGACCATTTTTTTCTGATTACTACCGTTTTTTCAGCACTTACTACTGTCTTATTCAACTTTTATTTTGCTTCACGAATCTTCAACCTTGCCCTACGCATCCGCAGTGTGTGGGAGCTTAACAAGTGCGTTGATCGCTCATTTCTTTAATTTCATACTGAATGGCGCTTTCCTCCTTCCTCTCTTGGTGCCTTCCTCTTTTGTCGTGGTTAGGGAAGCTTCAACTAACGTATAATCTAAAGTGAAACTTTAGTTTCTACGTAGTTATTCAATAATTTGAGACCAGTATTTATTCCCTGTGAGGTAGAATTATAATTTTTATTGTGTTCCCACCATCAACTGCGAATACAGTTACCCAGTCAACTTTTTTTGCCGGAGCATGCATGTTTTTCGCCGCCTAAGCGATTTAATTACTTGGGTGGTGAAAAACATGCATGCAGGCGACGAAAAAGTTAGACTGGCTTAGTGATCTCGCCATGGAATTACCAATCCAGTTCTTACGGTGAATTCATTGTGAATAATTACACCATTTGAATATTCGTTGTGCTAATATGACTATGAAATTGAAATGATCCTATTGTATGTTCGGCTTGAGCATCTGCTCTTTATTAGATTACACTTAAGTTCTCTCTCCACGTAGACCTATCCTCTTTATATAGTAAATCATTACGTGATGTATTTGTAAAAAATAATAGAAAAAGGTCACGTGTAACGTATCCCGGACGTTCTTTCTATTAATTCAATTTATTTTATTTTTGTTCTTTCTATTATTAATTATGCATGACGTTTTACAACCGAAGACACTACAGAGTTTTCATTTTATTCTTTTTGTTATATTTATTATTTCTTACTGGGGTTTGATACATTTTATTTATTCTTTTTGCTACATGTCTCTGTTCTTTCGTTTTTATTGTTTTACTTTATGTCCTTCAGCTTTGCTTGAGGTGTCCCAAAGCTGCTGCTGTATGCCGATCTTTCAGTGTGTCTGAACTACATGCAAGATTTACCGAGCTAAGCTACTACATTGCCATGACGAACTACCCCTGCCCCCGTACATTTGTTTCTTCGTTCTACTAAAGAAACCGAAACGACCTCCGGTAGAGATACACTTGTTGCAATGGGACTGCTCTTCTGTTATTTTATTACGTAAATTTTGGAAGATTCGAGCCGTCTTTAAAGCTCCCCGGTCTGATGAAAATCCTAATATTTAAAGCTAGTCTCAGAAAATAGCTTCATAAAACAGGGGCATTTTTTTCGTTTCTGAGGATGTGCTACGTGGAGGAAGCTTAGTCTCTTAGAGAAACCATAGTGCTTTTTGCGAAACGCTTTTCAAATAATGTACGGAAAGTTTCAGAACACAACCAGCTGCGCCAAAACTCGTACCAGGGATAGTGCTGTTGTTTGAAAGGATTTCGTTGGCGTACATTTGTTCTCCACTTGGCGAACCTGGCAGGAAGTTACACGGAGGCTTTTTAAGGCCTTCGCTTGCGCTCCTCAGGGTTCCGTGTGGACTTGGGCTTCTTTCTGAGGAGCTCTTTTGCGAGACCTCTGCGGTGTTACTTCCACTTTTGCGAGACCTCTACTGTGTTACTTCTACTTTTGCGAGACCTCTGCGGTGTTACTTCCACTTTTGCGAGACCTCTACTGTGTTACTTCTACTTTTGCGAGACCTCTACTGTGTTGCTTCTACTTTTGCGAGACCTCTACTGTGTTACTTCTACTTTTGCGAGACCTCTACTGTGTTGCTTCTACTTTTGCGAGACCTCTACTGTGTTACTTCTACTTTTGCGAGACCTCTGCTGTGTTACTTTTACTTTTGCGAGACCTCTGCTGTGTTGCTTCTACTTTTGCGAGACCTCTGCTGTGTTACTTCTACTTTTGCGAGACCTCTGCTGTGTTACTTTTACTTTTGCGAGACCTCTGCTGTGTTGCTTCTACTTTTGCGAGACCTCTGCTGTGTTACTTCTACTTTTGCGAGACCTCTACTGTGTTACTTATACTTTTGCGAGACCTCTACTGTGTTACTTCTACTTTTGCGAGACCTCTACTGTGTTGCTTCTACTTTTGCGAGACCTCTACTGTGTTACTTCTACTTTTGCGAGACCTCTGCTGTGTTACTTTTACTTTTGCGAGACCTCTGCTGTGTTGCTTCTACTTTTGCGAGACCTCTGCTGTGTTACTTTTACTTTTGCGAGACCTCTGCGGTGTTACTTCCACTTTTGCGAGACCTCTACTGTGTTACTTCTACTTTTGTGAGACCTCTACTGTGTTACTTCTACTTTTGTGAGACCTCTACTGTGTTACTTCTACTTTTGTGAGACCTCTACTGTGTTACTTCTACTTTTGTGAGACCTCTACTGTGTTTCTTTTACTTTTGCGAGACCTCTGCTGTGTTGCTTCTACTTTTGCGAGACCTCTACTGTGTTACTTCTACTTTTGCGAGACCTCTGCTGTGATACTTCTACTTTTGCGAGACCTCTGCTGTGTTACTTTTACTTCTGCAAGACCTCTGCTGTGTTGCTTCTACTTTTGCGAGACCTCTACTGTGTTACTTCTACTTTTGCGAGACCTCTACTGTGTTGCTTCTACTTTTGCGAGACCTCTACTGTGTTGCTTCTACTTTTGTGAGACCTCTACTGTGTTACTTCTACTTTTGTGAGACCTCTACTGTGTTACTTCTACTTTTGCGAGACCTCTACTGTGTTGCTTCTACTTTTGCGAGACCTCTACTGTGTTACTTCTACTTTTGCGAGACCTTTACTGTGTTGCTTCTACTTTTGCGAGACCTCTACTGTGTTACTTCTACTTTTGCGAGACCTCTACTGTGTTACTTCTACTTTTGCGAGACCTCTACTGTGTTACTTTTACTTTTGCGAGACCTCTGCTGTGTTGCTTCTACTTTTGCGAGACCTCTGCTGTGTTACTTCTACTTTTGCGAGACCTCTACTGTGTTGCTTCTACTTTTGCGAGACCTCTACTGTGTTGCTTCTACTTTTGTGAGACCTCTACTGTGTTACTTCTACTTTTGTGAGACCTCTACTGTGTTACTTCTACTTTTGCGAGACCTCTACTGTGTTGCTTCTACTTTTGCGAGACCTCTGCTGTGTTGCTTCTACTTTTGCGAGACCTCTGCTGTGTTACTTCTACTTTTGCGAGACCTCTGCTGTGTTACTTTTACTTTTGCGAGACCTCTGCTGTGTTGCTTCTACTTTTGCGAGACCTCTGCTGTGTTACTTTTACTTTTGCGAGACCTCTGCGGTGTTACTTTTACTTTTGCGAGACCTCTGCTGTGTTACTTTTACTTTTGCGAGACCTCTGCGGTGTTACTTTTACTTTTGCGAGACCTCTGCTGTGTTGCTTCTACTTTTGCGAGACCTCTGCTGTGTTACTTTTACTTTTGCGAGACCTCTGCTGTGTTACTTTTACTTTTGCGAGACCTCTGCGGTGTTACTTCCACTTTTGTGAGACCTCTACTGTGTTACTTCTACTTTTGTGAGACCTCTACTGTGTTACTTCTACTTTTGTGAGACCTCTACTGTGTTACTTCTACTTTTGCGAGACCTTTGCTGTGTTACTTTTACTTTTGTGAGACCTCTACTGTGTTACTTCTACTTTTGTGAGACCTCTGCTGTGTTACTTTTACTTTTGCGAGACCTCTGCTGTGTTACTTTTACTTTTGCGAGACCTCTGCGGTGTTACTTCCACTTTTGTGAGACCTCTACTGTGTTACTTCTACTTTTGTGAGACCTCTACTGTGTTACTTCTACTTTTGTGAGACCTCTACTGTGTTACTTCTACTTTTGCGAGACCTCTACTGTGTTACTTCTACTTTTGTGAGACCTTTGCTGTGTTACTTCTACTTTTGTGAGACCTCTACTGTGTTACTTCTACTTTTGTGAGACCTCTACTGTGTTACTTCCACTTTTGTGAGACCTCTACTGTGTTACTTCTACTTTTGTGAGACCTCTACTGTGTTACTTCTACTTTTGTGAGACCTCTACTGTGTTATTTCTACTTTTGCGAGACCTCTACTGTGTTACTTCTACTTTTGCGAGACCTTTGCTGTGTTACTTCTACTTTTGCGAGACCTCTACTGTGTTACTTCTACTTTTGCGAGACCTCTACTGTGTTACTTCTACTTTTGTGGATTTCTTGAGTTGTTTTTTTGGTTTCTTTAGTTTGTTTCGCCATTCTTATTCTTGTAGTCTTTTCACTCGGTTGCATGCGTTTTGGTAAGTCCCATGTCTTTGAAATTCGCTAATTCTTCTTGATAAATTTTTGCAAAATTGCATTTCATAGGTTAATTTGGGTATGAAGTATCAGTGACTTTAATTTAAACGAGGGAAATATCGTACTGACGCATTTTCTTGCATTTTTAGTGGGTTAGCGTCCTTATTTTAGATCTTTGGAGCAAATGAGTTAATTATGATAGGGCTTCGTCTCGCCATTTTTCCCTTCATATACATCCCGCATAAAAAGTATCAGTTAGAGCAAAAGTTTAACACTACGACAAGCACACAGAAGATCGCATAAAATTGGAAATGATCTTAATTATCCGCTTGGGCAACTGCTCTTGATCTTTGAACGGAATTGGAAGTAAAGGAGAAGTACAATAGACCCAGGAAGCATCGCTACTGATCTTTACGCACCACATATGTTGTTTTTGATAACATGTCACAGACGCTCTGGTGGCAATTACTTGGAGCTGTTTGTTTACTTTATTTTGATTGCTTTAAAACTGACGGCATTGTTTTGGCCAGTTGTGTGACGTCATGGCTATGCTGGTAACCCATTATCGGCCAACGTCATTTGTTAAGGACATACAGGAATCCCTCACATCGTTCTTGTATTCTAAATGCTTCGATGAAAAGTTCACACCGTACTGGATTTTGTGAAGGATAATTTAAGGGAAATTTCCAGAATATTTCGTTAAGAGCAAAACAATCTAGCCCTTAATGAGTGAAGTTTAGGATGAGGCCTGGAGATGTAGAAGGTATTATTGCTTCTACACTTGCTGTGTGACTGCAATGCCTCCTATATTTATGTCCAGCCCTGCCTGTAGACGTCAACGCATAGGGATGATGTGTGAGGGAAAAACTGTTTTTTTTTTGGGGGCGTCACCCTTTGCAGCAAAAAAATAAAAATAAAAAAACTCACACTTCGATGTAGCCTTGACTTAGAGAAGACATTGACTCCCTGCTTTCGCCTGTAGTCCGGAGAGGGCAGCAGCTTTGAATAGAATCCAATGTCGATAATTACGTTGCTCTGTTTAATTTCCATCAGAACCTTTATGATATTCTATGCGAGTTATCAAAAGTAGCATACATAGTGTGTGTTAAGTATGTAGATTCCTAATACAAGCGTACACATTAGGCTCGTAGATTTTGTGTGTAGTCATTCATTCACGATTAAATGAGAAAAAGTAGTAAGCACGTAGAGAAAGAAAGAAAAAAAAACATTTGTTTAAAAAAAAGTTGATAGGTTTGAAAAATAATAAATTGTAGTCATGGCAGTTTTCGAATTCATCATGGCCAATCCTGGGCATTTTTTCGTTTGTTCAGTGTACTCCGCCAGGCATTTGTTGCAACTCGCGATTTTTGTTACGAAGGGTTGATATGAAGAGGATAATCGTGTGTAGTATCCTTACCTTGTGAACTCTGTTTCTGTAATGCCCCTAAGGGGAATACAGCTATTGTATCTATTGGAATTAGCGCTCCCAGGGTGATGATGTGAGGTCCCGAGCTCAAGGATAGGTAAGCCTTCCTTTCATTGAAATATTATAATAGGTTTTATTTTGTTACGAATCCTCTTTTTTTGGTTCACTGCTGTCTTTTTTTCAGCTTTTATTACTTTCTTTTTTAGCTTTAATCTTGTTTCATTAAACTTTCTTCTCAACTTGCTGTTTCTGTGCGATGTGAGTCGTGTGTGTGAACGCAGTTTATGAATAAATTCCTCGCTCCCTTGGCTCCATGCCAAATGGGGCCATCATCATCCCTAGGCATTTTGAAACACCTTTTTTGGGGTTAGGTAGACCTAAAACAATTACTTACTAATCTAATCAGCTCTGGTGCTGAAATAAAAACCTTGATTCCGCTGATATTGTAAGAATATACCTGAATGTAATATTTATCTTTTTAAATTATCTGATCTTATAGCGCTGGCTAACGTACGACTCAAATCACTACGCTTTTATTGTCCGTTGTATCAGAGACATCTACGGGGCACTGAACAGGAGTCTGGTTATAGCTTCAGTCCGCTTGAAATTAACGATGAATTTGAGCTAACTTCATTTCGTCCCATTAATTAATTAAAAATGAGGCTCAATCTTGGACCACTTGTGTGACGTCACGATTTTTAGTAGCAGACCTCGAAGCATCGGAAACATCCACGAAAGAAAGGTTATAAAGAAAGCGAACGTATGACCCATTATTATTCTGGAAGCTAAAGCGGAACCTTGTTCTTGTCGGCTAGACTTTTAGTTCTGTGGTGGGTTGCAAAGCCACCGAAGCTTTCGTGTTTTTAGCTCAAGAGCTCGGAAATGTGCGCTGCAGCGCGGAAATTATGAAATGAAGTTCGGGGAAAGTTCGCAAAACAGGGAGTCAATGTTTTCTTCAAATAAAAAGCTATCGAAGTGCGAAAGCTTTCTATTTTTGTATTTTTTTGCTACTGCGGGTGATGCCAAAAAGCAGGGTTTCCCTCACGTATTCATGTTACTGAATCACTTTCATCTGAATTTCTTGACTTATTCTATGGCCTGTTGTATTTGTATCACAGTTTGTCCTAGAATAAATTGTGACCACTGTATGATTTGTGAACGTTACGATTGAATTGTGCTGCGCTTTATTCTATAACGTTTACGTTTTATTCGTTCAATGCTCATCGACAAGCCGTACATGTGACAATAAGGAAATGTTTTTGCATGGTTCAGTGACTAAGATAACGGAACATTGAGCGCATCTTCGCTAAGTGCGCCATCATGCCACAGAGATGGCATTTCGGCTCCGTATTATGGCCCGGGTATTGGCACCCGGAAAAGAGCGCTCCTCTAGAGATCTTGCAAAAATTTCATTACGTGCTTGTGTGGCATTCATGCTCTCGCCATATCAAGAGATGGGATAAAGTTCGGGGAAGAACGCTGTTTTTAACGAAATCGTTTGCAGGAAACGGTGTTTGGCGTCGTGTGTATTTGAAGCATGTCCGTAATGACGAGTTGAGCGGGCGTAGGAATTCTGTTGCACGGTTCGTTAATTTGCCAGCTGCGATGAAGCGATTGGAATTAGCACTCCCACGGGGAAAATTTGAGGTCCCGAGCTGAGAGTTGAATAGGCATTCTTTTTGTTGAAAGATGTTTTTTTCGCTTTGTTACCGACCATCTTTTTTCGGTTCACTGCTGTCCTGTTTTTCGGTTCACTGCTGTCCTGTTTTTCGGTTCACTGCTGTCCTGTTTTTCGGTTCACTGC
Organism: Morinoia aosen; assembly: GCA_030386875.1. Lineage (NCBI taxonomy): Eukaryota > Metazoa > Arthropoda > Malacostraca > Amphipoda > Talitridae > Morinoia > Morinoia aosen. The sequence goes on along the minus strand of CM059572.1, from coordinate 45,441,296 downwards.
TGTCCTGTTTTTCGGTTCACTGCTGTCCTGTTTTTCGGTTCACTGCTGTCCTGTTTTTCGGTTCACTGCTGTCCTGTTTTTCGGTTCACTGCTGTCTTGTTTTTCGGTTCACTGCTGTCTTGTTTTTCGGTTCACTGCTGTCCTGTTTTTCGGTTCACTGCTGCCCTGTTTTTCGGTTCGCTGCTGTCTTGTTTTTCGGTTCACTGCTGCCCTGTTTTTCGGTTCACTGCTGCCCTGTTTTTCGGTTCACTGCTGCCCTGTTTTTCGGTTCACTGCTGCCCTGTTTTTCGGTTCACTGCTGCCCTGTTTTTCGGTTCACTGCTGCCCTGTTTTTCGGTTCACTGCTGCCCTGTTTTTCGGTTCACTGCTGTCCTGTTTTTCAGCCCCTCTGACTTTCTTCAACTTTTAATCATGTATTCTACCATGCCTTCTCAACTCAATTTTATATGGGCAGGGGATCCTCTGTGGGAACTCTCCTTTTGCATAGATTCCGTGTTCCCTTAACTCCATATTAAATAGTCCCTTCATCCTTCCTCTCTGTGATCATCTTTTTTGCAGTAAGGGACCCCTCAGGGGGATACAACTATTGTATCTATGGGAATTAGCGCTCCCAGGGGAAAAATGTGAGGGCCCGAGCTGAGAGTTAGGTAGGCCTTCTTTTTGTTGAATTTAAATGTTTTTTTTTGTTATGTTAAGGACCACCTTTTTTCGGTTCACTACTGTCCTATTTTTCAGCACCTCTTACTTTTTTCTTCAACTTTTATCTTATTTCATGAACTTCTTTCCCATCTTACTGTTTCTATGCCTTTTCTGCATAGATTCCTCATTTTCTTATCTCCATACTAAATGGTGCCTTTTTCCTTCCTCTCTTCGATACGCTCTATTTTTGCAGCGGTTAGGGAGGCTTAAACTAACTTATAATCTAATCTAATCTGCAGTAAGGGAGGCTGAAACTAACTTACAATAATTAATTGCATGAGGTTTCACTCTGGAATAATTTGTGCATTAATTTGTTATGGGCCGCTCTGTGGTCAGGAAATCGTTTTTTTTTTGTCTTTGACGCTATACTTTGTCTTTGTCTTTTTGTCTGTGAAACACATGATACCAGACGTATTTGTGTATAACGTACAGAATACGTGTACGCCACATCATGCACCGTACACAGTGTTTGACGTACACGGCAACCGGTCATCAAAATACACACCATCTTGTCTGAACTTCTACCTAAGCGGATAATGATTAGTCTCGGTTATTTAAATGATAATGATTATTACTGTGACCATCAGATAATGATAGTCATGACTCTATGATAATGATTGTCATGACTCTTTGATGATGATTGTCATGACTCTTTTTTAATGATTATCATGACTCTTTGTTAATGATTGTCATGACTCTTTGTTAATGATTGTCATGACTCTTTGTTAATGATTGTCATGACTCTTTGTTAATGATTGTCATGACTCTTTGTTAATGATTGTCATGACTCTTTGTTAATGATTGTCATGACTCTTTGTTAATGATTGTCATGACTCTTTGTTAATGATTGTCATGACTCTTTGTTAATGATTGTCATGACTCTTTGTTAATGATTGTCATGACTCTTTGTTAATGATTGTCATGACTCTTTGTTAATGATTGTCATGACTCTTTGTTAATGATTGTCATGACTCTTTGTTAATGATTGTCATGACTCTTTGTTAATGATTGTCATGACTCTTTGTTAATGATTGTCATGACTCTTTGTTAATGATTGTCATGACTCTTTGTTAATGATTGTCATGACTCTTTGTTAATGATTGTCATGACTCTTTGTTAATGATTGTCATGACTCTTTGTTAATGATTGTCATGACTCTTTTTTAATGATTGTCATGACTCTTTGTTAATGATTGTCATGACTCTTTGTTAATGATTGTCATGACTCTTTGTTAATGATTGTCATGACTCTTTGTTAATGATTGTCATGACTCTTTGTTAATGATTGTCATGACTCTTTGTTAATGATTGTCATGACTCTTTGTTAATGATTGTCATGACTCTTTGTTAATGATTGTCATGACTCTTTGTTAATGATTGTCATGACTCTTTGTTAATGATTGTCATGACTCTTTGTTAATGATTGGCATGACTCTTTGTTAATGATTGTCATGACTCTTTTTTAATGATTGTCATGACTCTTTTTTAATGATTGTCATGACTCTTTGTTAATGATTGTCATGACTCTTTGTTAATGATTGTCATGACTCTTTGACAATGATTGTCATGACTCTTTGACAATGATTGTCATGACTATTTCCTAATGATTATTATGATTATTTCGATAAGGATTAGTATGGTTATCATGATAATGGGTGTCTCAGCTATTTATGACATGAATCAAGCATCGTAACACGTGAATAACTAAGATTAATTTTATCATTATTTGTATTAATTTTTCACTTAAGATCTATAATTCGCAGATAGACTATAGTTGTTGACGTTATGTAGACGACGTAAGTCCCACGTGACGCAGACGACGTAAGTCCCACGTGACGCAGACGACGTAAGTCCCACGTGACGCAGACGACGTAAGTCCCACGTGACGCAGACTACGTAAGTCCCACGTGACGCAGACGACGTAAGTCCCACGTGACGCAGACGACGTAAGTCCCACGTGACGCAGACGACGTAAGTCCCACGTGACGCAGACGACGTAAGTCCCACGTGACGCAGACGACGTAAGTCCCACGTGACGCAGACGACGTAAGTCCCACGTGACGCAGACGACGTAAGTCCCACGTGACGCAGACGACGTAAGTCCCACGTGACGCAGACGACGTAAGTCCCACGCGACGCAGACGACGTAAGTCCCACGTGACGCAGACGACGTAAGTACCTCACGACGTAACAACACTGCCGTCACCCGCCAGGATCCACGTGCCGCGCGACTCGCTGCTGTCGTGGACGTCAGGCTTCAACCGCTACGAGGGCATCGTGAACTGGGGCTTCCTCATCCTCGCCATCGGCGGCTGTCGCCTCATGCTCGAGAATGTGCTCAAGTGAGGCGTGTGCTGTGTGGTGCTGTGTGGTGCTGGGTGCTGTGTGATGCTGTGTGCTGGGTGCTGTGTGATGCTGTGATGCTGTGTGCTGTGTGATGCTGTGTGCTGTGTGATGCTGTGTGCTGTGTGCTGTGTGCTGTGTGATGCTGTGTGCTGTGTGCTGTGTGATGCTGTGTGCTGTGTGCTGTGTGATGCTGTGTGCTGTGTGATGCTGGGTGCTGTGTGATGCTGGGTGCTGTGTGGTGCTGGGTGCTGTGTGGTGCTGGGTGCTGTGTGGTGCTGGGTGCTGTGTGGTGCTGGGTGCTGTGTGGTGCTGGGTGCTGTGTGGTGCTGGGTGCTGTGTGGTGCTGTGTTCTGTGTGGTGCTGTGTGCTGTAAGGTGTTGTGTGCTGGAGGATATCGTGCTGTGGTGTGCTGGAGTGTCGCACTACCGTGCTGCATTGCACAAGTGTGCTGTGTGGTGTTGTGTGCTGGAGGATATCGTGCTGTGGTGTGCTGGAGTGTCGCACTACCGTGCTGCACTGCACAAGTGTGCTGTGGTGTTGTGTGCTGGAGGATATCGTGCTGTGGTGTGCTGGAGTGTCGCACTACCGTGCTGCACTGCACAAGTGTGCTGTGTGGTGTTGTGTGCTGGAGGATATCGTGCTGTGGTGTGCTGGAGTGTCGCACTACCGTGCTGCATTGCACAAGTGTGCTGTGTGGTGTTGTGTGCTGTAGGATATCGTGCTGTGGTGTGCTGGAGTGTCGCACTACCGTGCTGCACTGCACAAGTGTGCTGTGGTGTTGTGTGCTGGAGGATATCGTGCTGTGGTGTGCTGGAGTGTCGCACTACCGTGCTGCACTGCACAAGTGTGCTGTGTGGTGTTGTGTGCTGTAGGATATCGTGCTGTGGTGTGCTGGAGTGTCGCACTACCGTGCTGCACTGCACAAGTGTGCTGTGGTGTTGTGTGCTGGAGGATATCGTGCTGTGGTGTGCTGGAGTGTCGCACTACCGTGCTGCACTGCACAAGTGTGCTGTGTGGTGTTGTGTGCTGTAGGATATCGTGCTGTGGTGTGCTGGAGTGTCGCACTACCGTGCTGCACTGCACAAGTGTGCTGTGTGGTGTTGTGTGCTGGAGGATATCGTGCTGTGGTGTGCTGGAGTGTCGCACTACCGTGCTGCACTGCACAAGTGTGCTGTGGTGTTGTGTGCTGGAGGATATCGTGCTGTGGTGTGCTGGAGTGTCGCACTACCGTGCTGCACTGCACAAGTGTGCTGTGTGGTGTTGTGTGCTGTAGGATATCGTGCTGTGGTGTGCTGGAGTGTCGCACTACCGTGCTGCACTGCACAAGTGTGCTGTGGTGTTGTGTGCTGGAGGATATCGTGCTGTGGTGTGCTGGAGTGTCGCACTACCGTGCTGCACTGCACAAGTGTGCTGTGGTGTTGTGTGCTGGAGGATATCGTGCTGTGGTGTGCTGGAGTGTCGCACTACCGTGCTGCACTGCACAAGTGTGCTGTGTGGTGTTGTGTGCTGGAGGATATCGTGCTGTGGTGTGCTGGAGTGTCGCACTACCGTGCTGCACTGCACAAGTGTGCTGTGGTGTTGTGTGCTGGAGGATATCGTGCTGTGGTGTGCTGGAGTGTCGCACTACCGTGCTGCATTGCACAAGTGTGCTGTGGTGTTGTGTGCTGTAGGATATCGTGCTGTGGTGTGCTGGAGTGTCGCACTACCGTGCTGCACTGCACAAGTGTGCTGTGGTGTTGTGTGCTGGAGGATATCGTGCTGTGGTGTGCTGGAGTGTCGCACTACCGTGCTGCACTGCACAAGTGTGCTGTGGTGTTGTGTGCTGGAGGATATCGTGCTGTGGTGTGCTGGAGTGTCGCACTACCGTGCTGCACTGCACAAGTGTGCTGTGTGGTGTTGTGTGCTGTAGGATATCGTGCTGTGGTGTGCTGGAGTGTCGCACTACCGTGCTGCATTGCACAAGTGTGCTGTGGTGTTGTGTGCTGTAGGATATCGTGCTGTGGTGTGCTGGAGTGTCGCACTACCGTGCTGCACTGCACAAGTGTGCTGTGGTGTTGTGTGCTGGAGGATATCGTGCTGTGGTGTGCTGGAGTGTCGCACTACCGTGCTGCACTGCACAAGTGTGCTGTGTGGTGTTGTGTGCTGTAGGATATCGTGCTGTGGTGTGCTGGAGTGTCGCACTACCGTGCTGCACTGCACAAGTGTGCTGTGGTGTTGTGTGCTGGAGGATATCGTGCTGTGGTGTGCTGGAGTGTCGCACTACCATGCTGCACTGCACAAGTGTGCTGTGTGGTGTTGTGTGCTGTAGGATATCGTGCTGTGGTGTGCTGGAGTGTCGCACTACCGTGCTGCACTGCACAAGTGTGCTGTGTGGTGTTGTGTGCTGTAGGATATCGTGCTGTGGTGTGCTGGAGTGTCGCACTACCGTGCTGCACTGCACAAGTGTGCTGTGGTGTTGTGTGCTGTAGGATATCGTGCTGTGGTGTGCTGGAGTGTCGCACTACCGTGCTGCACTGCACAAGTGTGCTGTGTGGTGTTGTGTGCTGTAGGATATCGTGCTGTGGTGTGCTGGAGTGTCGCACTACCATGCTGCACTGCACAAGTGTGGTGTTGTGTGCTGTAGGATATCGTGCTGTGGTGTGCTGGAGTGTCGCACTACCGTGCTGCACTGCACAAGTGTGCTGTGTGGTGTTGTGTGCTGTAGGATATCGTGCTGTGGTGTGCTGGAGTGTCGCACTACCGTGCTGCACTGCACAAGTGTGCTGTGGTGTTGTGTGCTGGAGGATATCGTGCTGTGGTGTGCTGGAGTGTCGCACTACCGTGCTGCACTGCACAAGTGTGCTGTGTGGTGTTGTGTGCTGTAGGATATCGTGCTGTGGTGTGCTGGAGTGTCGCACTACCGTGCTGCACTGCACAAGTGTGCTGTGGTGTTGTGTGCTGGAGGATATCGTGCTGTGGTGTGCTGGAGTGTCGCACTACCATGCTGCACTGCACAAGTGTGCTGTGTGGTGTTGTGTGCTGTAGGATATCGTGCTGTGGTGTGCTGGAGTGTCGCACTACCGTGCTGCACTGCACAAGTGTGCTGTGGTGTTGTGTGCTGTAGGATATCGTGCTGTGGTGTGCTGGAGTGTCGCACTACCGTGCTGCACTGCACAAGTGTGCTGTGGTGTTGTGTGCTGGAGGATATCGTGCTGTGGTGTGCTGGAGTGTCGCACTACCGTGCTGCACTGCACAAGTGTGCTGTGTGGTGTTGTGTGCTGTAGGATATCGTGCTGTGGTGTGCTGGAGTGTCGCACTACCGTGCTGCACTGCACAAGTGTGCTGTGGTGTTGTGTGCTGTAGGATATCGTGCTGTGGTGTGCTGGAGTGTCGCACTACCGTGCTGCACTGCACAAGTGTGCTGTGTGGTGTTGTGTGCTGTAGGATATCGTGCTGTGGTGTGCTGGAGTGTCGCACTACCATGTTGCACTGCACAAGTGTGCTGTGGTGTTGTGTGCTGTAGGATATCGTGCTGTGGTGTGCTGGAGTGTCGCACTACCATGTTGCACTGCACAAGTGTGCTGTGGTGTTGTGTGCTGTAGGATATCGTGCTGTGGTGTGCTGGAGTGTCGCACTACCGTGCTGCACTGCACAAGTGTGCTGTGTGGTGTTGTGTGCTGTAGGATATCGTGCTGTGGTGTGCTGGAGTGTCGCACTACCATGTTGCACTGCACAAGTGTGCTGTGGTGTTGTGTGCTGTAGGATATCGTGCTGTGGTGTGCTGGAGTGTCGCACTACCGTGCTGCACTGCACAAGTGTGCTGTGTGGTGTTGTGTGCTGTAGGATATCGTGCTGTGGTGTGCTGGAGTGTCGCACTACCGTGCTGCACTGCACAAGTGTGCTGTGGTGTTGTGTGCTGTAGGATATCGTGCTGTGGTGTGCTGGAGTGTCGCACTACCATGCTGCACTGCACAAGTGTGCTGTGGTGTTGTGTGCTGTAGGATATCGTGCTGTGGTGTGCTGGAGTGTCGCACTACCGTGCTGCACTGCACAAGTGTGCTGTGGTGTTGTGTGCTGTAGGATATCGTGCTGTGGTGTGCTGGAGTGTCGCACTACCGTGCTGCACTGCACAAGTGTGCTGTGTGGTGTTGTGTGCTGTAGGATATCGTGCTGTGGTGTGCTGGAGTGTCGCACTACCGTGCTGCACTGCACAAGTGTGCTGTGTGGTGTTGTGTGCTGTAGGATATCGTGCTGTGGTGTGCTGGAGTGTCGCACTACCATGCTGCACTGCACAAGTGTGCTGTGGTGTTGTGTGCTGTAGGATATCGTGCTGTGGTGTGCTGGAGTGTCGCACTACCGTGCTGCACTGCACAAGTGTGCTGTGTGGTGTTGTGTGCTGTAGGATATCGTGCTGTGGTGTGCTGGAGTGTCGCACTACCGTGCTGCACTGCACAAGTGTGCTGTGGTGTTGTGTGCTGGAGGATATCGTGCTGTGGTGTGCTGGAGTGTCGCACTACCATGTTGCACTGCACAAGTGTGCTGTGTGGTGTTGTGTGCTGTAGGATATCGTGCTGTGGTGTGCTGGAGTGTCGCACTACCGTGCTGCACTGCACAAGTGTGCTGTGGTGTTGTGTGCTGTAGGATATCGTGCTGTGGTGTGCTGGAGTGTCGCACTACCGTGCTGCACTGCACAAGTGTGCTGTGGTGTTGTGTGCTGTAGGATATCGTGCTGTGGTGTGCTGGAGTGTCGCACTACCATGTTGCACTGCACAAGTGTGCTGTGGTGTTGTGTGCTGGAGGATATCGTGCTGTGGTGTGCTGGAGTGTCGCACTACCGTGCTGCACTGCACAAGTGTGCTGTGTGGTGTTGTGTGCTGTAGGATATCGTGCTGTGGTGTGCTGGAGTGTCGCACTACCGTGCTGCACTGCACAAGTGTGCTGTGGTGTTGTGTGCTGGAGGATATCGTGGTGTGGTGTGCTGGAGTGTCGCACTACCGTGCTGCACTGCACAAGTGTGCTGTGGTGTTGTGTGCTGTAGGATATCGTGCTGTGGTGTGCTGGAGTGTCGCACTACCGTGCTGCACTGCACAAGTGTGCTGTGGTGTTGTGTGCTGGAGGATATCGTGCTGTGGTGTGCTGGAGTGTCGCACTACCGTGCTGCACTGCACAAGTGTGCTGTGTGGTGTTGTGTGCTGTAGGATATCGTGCTGTGGTGTGCTGGAGTGTCGCACTACCGTGTTGCACTGCACAAGTGTGCTGTGGTGTTGTGTGCTGTAGGATATCGTGCTGTGGTGTGCTGGAGTGTCGCACTACCGTGCTGCACTGCACAAGTGTGCTGTGGTGTTGTGTGCTGTAGGATATCGTGCTGTGGTGTGCTGGAGTGTCGCACTACCATGTTGCACTGCACAAGTGTGCTGTGGTGTTGTGTGCTGTAGGATATCGTGCTGTGGTGTGCTGGAGTGTCGCACTACCGTGCTGCACTGCACAAGTGTGCTGTGGTGTTGTGTGCTGGAGGATATCGTGCTGTGGTGTGCTGGAGTGTCGCACTACCGTGCTGCACTGCACAAGTGTGCACACATCTGACGCCTCCTACTCACCACTCAAGGCTGTGGTGAGAGGTGTAGTCTCCTGTTTCATTTCCACTCATATTTTGTGCCGTTTGGCCTGCATAAAATGTCCGTTTTTTATTAATGTTTTTTTATTTTAATTTCTGTTCCATGTTTTTTGTTCTTGATCTGAGCTTACGGCGGCTTTTAAAACCGTGTTTTAAATTTATTTTCCATCATATTGGTTTTTTTCCTTTCATATCAGAAGAATCGATTCGGATTCTTTCCTTGCAATTCGAGTCGACAGCTAAAAGTGAACCTATTTGTGGAATTCCTGTTGCTTCAGCAAGCATGGAAGTGGAAAGCTACTCCCATTCATTGGGGAGATTTATGGAATGTGCTCAGTATCTCCCATACCTTCGTTGCGTCGTCCCGTCAATATTTTTGTTTATCATTATTTTACTGTTCAAAAGGATGGAACTAAGTCTTAGATCTCCAAATTATAATGCGATGCTCTATTCAAGTTATCAGTACCAAGGGCTAACTTTAATCCCTGCATGTTGAGGTTTGCATGAAATGATGTATAACTTAAAGGTCCACTGCAGTCCGTTCCTCAAACATATCATTATTCGAAAAAAATTTCAAAACTATTCTGTGCTTCTGTATTTTCTCTGTTCGTATGTACCCATTTTTGGAATGGACTATTTTGTATTTTTTTCTAATCTACCATCGTGGTAGACGTGATCTCGTACCATGTCTAAGATTTGGTTTTTCATCACGACTCTGTAGTGTGACCTTGTTGGTGCCGGAACACAGCTATGTCGGCATCGAAGAAATCTTATATTTCAGCATTTGAAGAAAAGATTCCATGTCGCTATTAAAGATCTTAAATCTTATACTTCAGAATCCAAATGAAAGAAAGATTCCATTTCGTTATCAAAGATCTTAAATCTTAAATTTCAGCATCCAAATGAAAGATTCCATGTCGCTATTCAAGATCTTCTTATTTTCAGCATCCAAATAAAAGATTCATGTTGCTTTAAGCTAGCACTTAGCACCGTTAAAGCTGCAGTGACCTACACCTCAAAAATAGTGGACGCAAGTTATTTAAGAGAGGCATTTGGGGGTCGGTGGTGGTAGTAAACTTGATGTTCCTATGCAAGGCCGCCCATTCGACGCCTTATCGTCCCCTTATCGCCGATGTGACCTCAACTTATCTGCCGAGAGTCGTATCGTCTTGTGTCCTGTTGAGCCACAAGGTCACGCGGTACGTCACGTTTTCGGAGCACTTGTGCGTCTCTCCGCATATTTATAAAATCTCTCATGTATTTTCATGTATTTTTCTTCAATCAAGAGAGAGCGATACCGCTCTCAAAATTGCGCATGTTTCAGCATAATTAAAATGTTTCTAAGCACGATGCACGGATTTTTCTTCAATCAAGAGAGATGTCGGTCACTATGGTGCGTGTTTCAGCATAATTAACAAATCCCTCACGTAATTTCATGTATTTCCCTTCGATCAGAAGACGGCGATACCGCTCGATATTGTGCATTTTTTAGCATAATTAAAAAATCTCTTCTGGTTTTTCATGTGAAAAGAAAAGAGAGAGAGCGATATCGCTGTTCATTCGTTATAAAGTTATTTGCGATCGGCTGCAGCTCGCTGCTCCTAACGAACTTTGGAACGCAGGGTTGCCAAAGTGGTTTCTTTTAGCCTTAAATGCTATATAGCGTTTGGCCTTCCTTCTACCGCAGTGGTCAAGTTTCGCTTTAAAAGAAGGCCTAATTTGAGACGTGAGGACTCACAGGGGGACTATGTGAGGTCCCGAGCTAAAGGTTAGGTAGGCTTTCTTTTTGTTTATATAGAATCGGTTTTTGTTTTGTTACGGACCATCTTCCTGTTTTTACAGCACCTACTACTTTCTTCTTCAACTTTGATCTTGCTTCGTGAACTTTTTTCTCATCTTACTGTTTCTATGCCCTTTCTGCATAGATTCCGCGTTCCCTTTACCCCATACTAAATGGTGCCTTCTTCCTTGCTCTCTTTGGATCGCATTTGTTGCGGATAGGGAGGCTTAAAACTAACTAATAATCTAATATGAGACGTGAGGCCTGGAAAGAAGGCCCTCCTGGGAACTGGGTTCTTCAGGTACGGGATTAGGTAAGTGTCAAACCGCGTGCATTGTGAACTGGGTAAAGATAGGGCAGTGAAATTTATTATGTATTCCAACTTTAAAAAGTCAACTGCAGCGGGCTTAACTTCCAACTAGGCTTAATGTTAACATTCAATTTTCTAGTGGGTTTAAAATTCATTAAAAAGTACCGTTTTACAGCTCAGGATGAGGGCCGTTTTACAGCTCCGGAGGAGGGCCGTTTTACAGGATGAGGGCCGTTTTACAGCTCAGGATGAGGGCCGTTTTACAGCTCAGGATGAGGGCCGTTTTACAGCTCAGGATGAGGGCCCTCAGGGCAGGATGAGAATAAATAAAAACTCAGTTTGTGACCACCGGTGGGTCACCAAGCAGTCCACGTGTCATGCTGGGAGTATAAATACGTTAATATTTCATCGTTATATCTGATGACCGTGGCGTTGTTCACTCTCATTAACCCATTTTTTTAATTTTTTTCCGCACTCGTGAAATTTGATTAAATTCAAACTTCCAATTGTCGCGCAACTTTCATCGCACGAGCATTTATGCATTTATTTATTTTCACATTCGAGAGATTTTTAATATGCAGAAATTCAGACATCTTTTACTCCAAATTCACGAAACTTAGTCGAAAATGACCGCTAATGTCACGCATACTCGCACCTAGAGATTGTCTTTTGATTTTATTCTATTTAAACAATTTTAAACAATTTTTTTAAACAATTTATTTACCACAGGAGATACAGAGGTAGAATGTTTCTTAAGTCTAGTACAATGGACAAGTTTGAATATAGCTACCTGTGGGCCCGAATAAGTTCAGCGACTTCTGGGGCATCCTACCATCAACATTATTCTAAGGTGTACATTAATGTTTAACCTAAATCACTTAACCTAGTTTCACATTAGACTGATCAGTGAGATAATTCAATCGATATCAGATATTTCATTTTACAATATAGGTTATGTGGACTATATTTAACAGTACATTCGATAAAAGATTTAACAGCAGACTGAAGGCGAATTACATATTACCCATGGCAAATTTCATTATTGGAAACAGTCATGTTGGAGACAAGATTTGACTTGGTGATCTTACATGACTAATATTCCGATAGGAAGTGAGTCTCGAGATTTCTTTTGAATAACTTGTAAGAATTACTATCACGGATCTCCGCAGGTATTGAGTTCCAAGTTTTAGTTCCAACGAAGAGGATACTGTGTTGCGACCGGGCCTTTGAATAATAAGGAAGCATGAATTTACTTCTATTTCGGGTTAAATGGTCGTGATGACCAGTTTGCGCACTTAATAATAGTTTCAGGCTATTGTCGCTATCATTTCTTAATGTTTTGTAAATGAAATTACAAATGGAGATTTTATAGAGATCTGGAAGTTTAAGTATTTGTAAATTTTTGAATGAATCATTTGTGTGAGCATTATATTCTAGATTCTTTACCGCTCTGATTGCTCTTTTTTGCAGAGTAAAAATTATATTGGTTTTATTTTTATCAGTTCCGTGCCATGCTTCTATTCCGTACTGCAAGTATGGTGAAATGAGCGTTCGGTAGAGCATTCGTAAAGCTGTTTCAGGCAGGTAATTTTTAACTTTATTCAGGATTCCGATGGATTTCGATAATTTAGAACTAATATTAGCGATGTGCTCTTTAAAGGTCAGATGTTTATCTATTATGATGCCCAGAAACTTGCATGAGTTGGTTTCTTCGATTTCACCTTCGCCAATTTTTATGTGCGGGAGAGATATGCTTTTCTTGTATGAGAATGTAATATACTTTGTTTTTTCGATGTTGAGGCTTATTTTATTAGCTTTAAGCCATAATGAAACCTTATGGAGTTCATTATTTATGCTCTCCGCAATCATAGCGGGATTTTGGCTCGGAAGGACCGTAGAAAGCGTGCTGTCATCGGCAAAAAGTATGAATTTGAAAAATGTTGTTGATTTGATAATATCATTTATAAATATCAGAAATAGGAGAGGCCATATAGGACAGACCCTTGTGGAACTCCATGGCTAATTGTCTGTGGGTCCGATTTTGCGTCGTCAACGACAACGTATTGCTTCCGATTTGTTAGGTATGATTTGAACCAGTCATGGGCAATTCCTCGAATGCCATAACAGTGTAGTTTCGAGAGTAATATCTTATGGTCCACACAGTCGAATGCTTTTCGAAAGTCAAGAAAAACGGAGAAAACAAGCTTTCCTTCATCTATATTAGAGTAAAGGTACTGTAAATGATTTAATACAGCTTGTGTCGTTGATTTCTTAGAACGAAAACCGAATTGTCCGTCATAGAGAAAAGATTTTTGTTCAAAATACGAATACACTTTTTTATACACAATTTTTTCAAATATTTTGCTCATAATTGGTAAAACAGAGATAGGTCTATAATTATTAACGCAGGTTTTATCACCATTTTTAAAAATAGGGGTGACTCTGGCAGTTTTGAGAGAGTTGGGGAAGATACCTTGAGAAAGCGAATGGTTGATAATATCAGATATGCACGGTGCTATTATATCAGCAATAGCCTTAAGAACTTTAGCTGAAAATGTATTTAATCCATTTGATTTTATTTTTCAAGTTGTTTATGCATGTAATTACATCGGAGGGGTTAGTTGGCGGGAAAAAGAAAGAGTTGTGTTCACGGACATGGTCCATGTATTGCAAGTGGTCTGTAGGTTCACTAACGACACTATCGGCTATATTTTTTCCTATATTTATAAAAAAGTTGTTGAACACTGTTGCAATATCTTGTTTATCATGATATTTTACATTTTCGTGAACGATGGATTCAATTGTTTTTTTAGCGTTATTTTTCGGTCTATAGCATGAATTAAGCAGGCGCCAAGTTTTTTTAATATCAGTTTTGTAGGCAGTGAATTTGCGCGTAAAGTAGTTTTGTTTCGATGTTCGTATTTGATTTGTCACATGATTCCTGAATCTGTTATACGTTAATCTAGAGATTCGTCCTTCGTATAGTAAGGCTAAGTATGCTTGACGTTTCTTTATATTGATCACGATATCTTCAGTAATCCAAGGTTTTTGTCTATTTTTCGGCGTAATTGTGCGGGTGATTATTGGACAACATTGGTTATATGCGGTCGTTATCGTTTCAGTTAGTTTTAGTATTGCTTGGTCAATGTTAATCGCATTATTGTCTAGTTCATAGATGTCCAATGATGGCATTAATTCTTCTAGAACAGTTCGCATTGTCCCCAAGTTATATTCGTTTATACAACGATATGAAAAAGTCTCAGCATGTGGGCTGTTGCAGGGACTATAGACATTCTTCTTGATGAGAAACACCGGAAAATGGTCAGATAAGTCAGAAATTATTATTCCTGTAAGAAAATTAGTCGGATCTAACATAAAAATATTATCGAGCAACGTGGCAGATTCGGATGTAATACGCGTAGGTTTCGTGATGATTGGAAGGAAGGAGTTAGACTGAAAAACATTTATGAAGTTTGAGATTTGTTCACAGCTTTCATATTGAAGAAGATCGTAGTTGAAATCCCCGCAAATTATTATGTCATTGTATAGAGATTTGTTAAACTGAGATATTATGCTTTGAAGCTCGTTCAGGAAAGAAATGTTGCAAGCTGTTGGGGGCCTATATACAGTCCCAAGTACAATCCGTTTACCATTTTTCGTTAGTTCTATAAATAGAGTCTCAATATGTTCATGATTCATAGTCGCACTTATAATGTTTTTCGATGATATGTGTTTAGATATGTACGTACTGATGCCACCACCACGTTTGTTGCTACGGAGTGAATGATGGCTATTATAGTTCTGAATTTGAATTAGGTCTTTAGTTGAGTCATCTAGCCAACTTTCGGTGAAACTGAGAACATCAAAATTGCTGTTTAGCTCAGTGATAGTACAAGATATTTCATCTATTTTCGGATAAATGGACCTACAGTTCCTACATAATACTGAGAGATCGTTACAGGTTTTTCTCATCGATTCATTGAATTCTTTAATATTTAGGTATTTACAATTCCCAGTTTCATTTAGGTTTGGATGCAGTCTACTCAAATGATTGAGATCTGGATCAATATCATCGAAAATACCAACATGGTCAGTCATAAAGATTAAGAAACAGTAAGTAAAATGTGACGTAAAAAATAAAGAAGATGATACAGACTACAAGGTCAAGTTAAAAGTAAAAACATTCCTACTTATAGTAAAATTTAAGAAATAGAGAGAAACTAAAACACACAGAGATTATTACTCTAAAATTATTTAAAATCTAGAATGATTTCATAAAGAGATGGCTAACTCAGTCCATGAGTGGGAGCATTAGAGATCATAAATTGCGAATAGTGTAGTTACAAGGCTGTCATACCAGTGGTATCTGCATATAACACTTACGATATAGCAAAGAACGAAGTGGATTAGAATCGAAGTGACAGCGAAGTTATTTAATTAATATAAAGATCTTGAGTATCTAGATTATTTTCAGATTTTGAGACAGGTGGTAACATAATATTTAAATCAGAGTAGAAAATCCGGCATGAGCCTTCTATGAATAATGAGAAAAAGTAGATAAAAAACAATTTAGTGAGCAGTAAAACAAATTTGCAAATTCTGCGTGGTTGCTTTGAAGAGCCAAAGGCGATTCTATCAGAAAACAAAAGAAATCATGTGGACAGAGATCAAAATGCTATTAAATTCAGTACATAAGTCTCTAATTACGAATAATTTCTTCTGAGGACTTGCCGACACGTTGTAGTAAGTACTGGTCAAGTGATTCAGGTGTGTTGATGGTGTGAGGTCTAGGAGTTTCTTGTCCAGGTATCCGAGGAGAGTAGATTTCTAATTTTACTACGGCCAACTTATTTCACTTGGCATTAATTATAATTACATTATCTAATTATGACAGTGGTTTGACCAGTGCACTATCTCGCCGACCTTCATTATGTAACTCACTAGATTTGGCCCTTGTAGCTGATAACAAAGCAGAGGTAGCCAGCCATGTCTTTGGCTGTTTTTTGTTTGTTAAGGGCAAGTCTAGAAAATGCAGGGCGTGTAGTCGAGTTCTTTGCTAGGTTGTCACTGTTTTTGTGGAATTAAGCTGAAAAATTTACCCTCTAGCTTACTAATGAATTTGTTAGAACGGCCTACTTGACGCTAATTTACAGTCAACATTTCGGAAAACCGCCATTGGGGGACAATTTGAAAATTATCCCTAAATTATAATTGTGCGTCCATTCCTATCGTGTATCCATTCCTATTCCATTCCTATCGTGTTTGTCTACTCAGTTTTAGTTAGGAAATTTAGCTCTTCTTTTTAAGTTACCGCACCATGTCGCATTGAATCTGAAGGACGGTCGAGGTTGCAGGAGCTGTTGTGACGTTCGCTTCATGACCATGTTGACTTATTCCTCTTCCTTGCATACCCTCAGGCACGGATTTGAGTTAGCAGCCTCCTGCTCCAATGTTTGTTTGCTTTTGCTTATTTTCTGGTCTCTTTGAGGCGTTCCCTGCTGATATGCAAGTGCTCGTAGTACTGATGCAGTGCATTAATTCTTATGGGTACTACAATTGTTTATCTGTACGCTTGCGTTGTGCAGAATTGCTCTCTGCACACTCACCTCAGGGGGATACAAATATCGTATCAATGGTGACCAGCGCTCCCAGGGGGAAAATGTGTGGGGACCGAGCAGAGAGTTATATAAGTAGGCCTTTTTTTTGTTTAAATAAAATGTTTTTATTTTGTTAAGGACCACCTTTTTTCAGTTCGCTGCTGTCCTGTTTTTCAGCACCTACTACTTTCTTCAACTTTTTTCTTGTTTCATGAAGTTCTTTCTTAGCTTACAGTTTCTGTGCACCTTGTGCATAGATTCCGAGTTCCCTCAACTCCATACTAAATCAACTCAGGGCACACTCAGCTCAGGGCACACTCAGCACAAGGCACACTCAGCTCAGGGCACACTCAGCTCAGGGCACACTCAGCTCAGGGTACACTCAGCTCAGGGCACACTCAGCACAAGGTTCACTCGGCACAGGGCACACTCGGCACAGGGCACACTCGGCACAGGGCACACTCGGCACAGGGCACACTCGGCACAGGGCACGCTCGGCACAGGGCACGCTCGGCACAGGGCACGCTCGGCACAGGGCACGCTCGGCACAGGGCACGCTCGGCACAGGGCACGCTCGGCACAGGGCACACTCAGCACAGGGCACACTCAGCACAGGGCACACACAACACAGGGCACACACAGCACAGGGCACACACAGCACAGGGCACACACAGCACAGGGCACACACAGCACAGGGCACACACAGCACAGGGCACACACAGCACAGGGCACACACAGCACAGGGCACACACAGCACAGGGCACACACAGCACAGGGCACACACAGCACAGGGCACACACAGCACAGGGCACACACAGCACAGGGCACACACAGCACAGGGCACACACAGCACAGGGCACACACAGCACAGGGCACACACAGCACAGGGCACACACAGCACAGGGCACACACAGCACAGGGCACACTGAGCTCAGGGCACGCTGAGCTCAGGGCACGCTGAGCTCAGGGCACGCTGAGCTCAGGGCACGCTGAGCTCAGGGCACGCTGAGCTCAGGGCACGCTGAGCTCAGGGCACACAACACCACAGGTGTGCCAGGCTCCGTAGCGTCACGACACACACACGCGAGCTCCAGTGGCTAGCGGCTCCGCTGCTCTGTGCCATAAAGACCTTCTTGTCTGCTCGTGCTGCTCGTGTGTGCGTGTGTGTGCGTGTGTGTGCGTGTGTGTGCTGTTTATGTTATCCTGCACTCGTGTGTGCGTCATTGTGCTGAGTATGATGGTGTGTGTGCTGAGTATGATGGTGTGTGTGCTGAGTATGATGGTGTGTGTGCTGGGTATGATGGTGTGTGTGCTGGGTATGCTGGTGTGTGTGCTGGGTATGCTGGTGTGTGTGCTGGGTGTGAAGGTGTGTGTGCTGGGTATGAAATGGTGTGTGCTGGGTATGAAGGTGTGTGTGCTGGGTATGAAATGGTGTGTGCTGGGTATGAAATGGTGTGTGCTGGGTATGAAATGGTGTGTGTGATGGGTATGAAGGTGTGTGTGCTGGGTATGAAGGTGTGTGTGCTGGGTATGAAGGTGTGTGTGCTGGGTATGCTGGTGTGTGTGCTGGGTATGCTGGTGTGTGTGCTGGGTATGCTGGTGTGTGTTTTGGGTATGCTGGTGTGTGTTCTGGGTATGCTATTGTGACGGTACAATTCGTTGGTGGCAACGATCGGCACCATCATTACCTCCACAATTCGTTGATGGCAACGATCGGCACTATCATTACCTCTCTAGATTTTCTTGAAGATGGATACTCAGTGAATCCGATACCCAAAGTTCAAGAAGTATCCGAAGCCATTCAAAAGCAAATAGTCGGATTTCGTTGTGGGGTTAACATAAACGGAAAGTACAGAGCTTGTTCAGGTTTCATAATGAATTGTTGGTGCAATAGTTCGGTAGCATTTGAAGACTGGGCAACCTCCAGCCTGCCAGAGTCGGAGCTATTCACCAGATAACAGGCTGCGTAAGTGACCGAACGAGTCCATGACGACCCGTAAAACCTGACAAAAGAACTGGAGTTCCAGGTAGTTATACAGCAGAAAAAACTGTTAATGAAGAATTGTATTGAAGTTGTCTGCATGCCTACAATGTTCGCAGAACTTCTATCCTTACTGCAAAATAAGTGAATACATAAGTTTGCCGTTTGCCAAAGACCCTATTAATAAAACAATTTGAGTTTTGGGAACGGGTTGTATAGGTCCATCGAAAGCAAATTGTATTTTTTCGACTGCGATGAAGCTCGTCATGTTTAGAGGAAAGCAAGGACTGCCAATGATCCTAAGAACATCATCCCTACCGTGAAGCATGCATAGAGGCATCATCCTGGTGTAGAGCTGTTCTCCTATTCATAGTCTTGATCCCCTCAGGGGAATACGACTATTGTGTCTATGGGGATTAGCGCTCCCACGGGATAATGGGAGGGCCCGAGCTGAGAGTCAGTTAGGCCTTCTTTTGGCTCAAATGAATAGGTTTTTATTTTCCACGGACCATCTTTTTCGGTTCACTGCTGTCCTGTTTTTCAGCACCTACTACTGTCTTCTTCAACTCTTATCTTGTTTCATGAAATTATTTCTTAGCTTACAGTTGTTTATACCCCTTGGTGGTACCCCTGCGTTCCCTTAATTAACTCCATACTAAATGGTGCCTTCATCCCTCCTCTCTTTGAACATCTTTGATGTGGTAAAGTGAGGCTAAAACTTTCTTATAATCAATCAATTAATCATAGAGTTGATAACCTCGATGCAGTTGATAACCTCCAGCAGGTTTTTTCCTACGATCACCAGAGGAGCTGCTCGTTTCGGCAAATGCACCGCGCACCGGCCGAGACTCGAACTAGGGTTCTCGTGTAAAATTGAAAATGCATTTTTTGGCGTCACGAAAAATCACCCGATATGGCTACTGGTACATTCCACAGCGTACGCTCGGCTTAGATTACAGCACATTCTCGACCTCAAAAACTGATATTTCTCACTTCTACACTGAAATGAGAGTTACACCAGAATCAGAAAAATATGCACACGATTGTTTCGTGTCCACGTCGAGGTATTAAGTAGACCAGCTTTGAAATTCAGCGCTTTTCCTGTTTTGTCAAATCAGGACCAATTTTTATGGGTAGCTTTTTTACGGTCTGTATTTCTCTTTTTTTTTAATTTAAGAGTAGGCTCTGTAAGCGCTATTGTGTGGAGAATGCAAGATGCGCCCAAAAGTGTGATCATCCTTTGGCCGACGATTACTCGTGTATTTTTTCTATTTTTTCTTAGTTTCAATCACAACTAAGTTTTCTTTCATGACATGATATTTACTTTTCTTAAATTTAATGTTCTTTTCTTCTATTGGAATCTCGTGCGAACTAATTCATAGATCAGTCTAGTGCGCAACTAGGTTGAGTGAATTAGGTTAAACAATTCTACACCTCAGAATAGCGTTGGTGGTAGGATGCCCTAGAAGTCACTGAACTTATTCGGGCCCACAGGTAGCTATATTCAAATTTGACCATTGTACTAGACTTGAGAAACAATCTACTTCAGTATTGCTTGTGGTCTATGGCTTAAACTTTTTAAATTGTTAAAATTTAACTCATTAGACTTGTACCTATCTCAATAAACACCCACATCAAAACAAAGGACACGAGTACTGGACAATTGAAGAAAGAGTACATTTTTTGAGCACCCTGTACAAGTAATTTATTTTTTGCAGGTATGGCGTGCGGGTAAACCCTCTGGAATGGCTGCGGTGGGTGGGGGATGAGCACCAAAAGGAGAACTACTTCCACACGCCGCTCTGGCTGCTGGGTGAGGGGTGAAACTTTTATTTCACCCGTGGAGTTGTTGGGGTTATCGGTGCAACTGAATTATCATTTTATTTCACTCGTGAAGTGGTTGAGGTTATCGGTGCAATTGAATTATCATTTTATTTCACCCGTGGAGTTGTTGGGGTTATCGGTGCAACTGAATTATCATTTTATTTCACTCGTGAAGTGGTTGAGGTTATCGGTGCAACTGAATTATCATTTTATTTCACTCGTGAAGTGGTTGAGGTTATCGGTGCAACTGAATTATCATTTTATTTCACCCGTAGAGTTGTTGGAGTTATCGGTGCAACTGAATTATCATTTTATTTCACCCGTAGAGTTGTTGGAGTTATCGGTGCAACTGAATTATCATTTTATTTCACCCGTGGAGTTGTTGGGGTTATCGGTGCAACTGAATTATCATTTTATTTCACTCGTGAAGTGGTTGAGGTTATCGGTGCAACTGAATTATCATTTTATTTCACTCGTGAAGTGGTTGAGGTTATCGGTGCAACTGAATTATCATTTTATTTCACCCGTAGAGTTGTTGGAGTTATCGGTGCAACTGAATTATCATTTTATTTCACCCGTGGAGTTGTTGGGGTTATCGGTGCAATTGAATTATCATTTTATTTCACCCGTGGAGTTGTTGGGGTTATCGGTGCAACTGAATTATCATTTTATTTCACCCGTGGAGTTGTTGGGGTTATCGGTGCAATTGAATTATCATTTTATTTCACCCGTGGAGTTGTTGGGGTTATCGGTGCAACTGAATTATCATTTTATTTCACCCGTGGAGTTGTTGGGGTTATCGGTGCAATTGAATTATCATTTTATTTCACCCGTGGAGTTGTTGGGGTTATCGGTGCAACTGAATTATCATTTTATTTCACCCGTGGAGTTGTTGGGGTTATCGGTGCAACTGAATTATCATTTTATTTCACCCGTGAAGTTGTTGGGGTTATCGGTGCAACTGAATTATCATTTTATTTCACCCGTGGAGTTGTTGGGGTTATCGGTGCAATTGAATTATCATTTTATTTCACCCGTGGAGTTGTTGGGGTTATCGGTGCAACTGAATTATCATTTTATTTCACCCGTGGAGTTGTTGGTGCAAATCCCCTCAGGGGGATACAACTATTGTATCTATGGGAATTAGCGCTCCAAGGGGAAAAATGTGAGGGCCCGAGCTGAGAGTTAGGTAGGCTTTTTTTTTTTGTTGAAATAAAAGTTTTTTGTTATGTTAAGGACCACCTTTTTTCGGTTCACTGCTGTCCTGTATTTCAGCACCTCTCACTTTCTTCTTCAACTTTTATCTTATTTCATTAAATTCTTTCTCATCTTACTGTTTCTATGCCCCTTCAGCATAGATTCCTCATTTTCTTATCTCCATACTAAATGGTGCCTTCCTTCTTCCTCTCTTCGATACGCTCTTTTTTTGTAGCGGTTAGGGAGGCTTAAACTAACTTATAATCTAATCTAATCTGTTGGTGCAAATATGGTCACTGAATTATCACTTTGACAGCAACGTGCGTCACCGGTGACCGCGACGGGGATTTTCTTAATGCTGCTGACCGACCAGTAGTCAAAAAGTCAATTTTCCTGAAGTACTCACATAAAGCTAAATGAAGGCACGATCCAGTTCATGTTTGTTATTTTCAAAATTGCTTGCAACAACTGATGCTAAATTTGAGTTGAATATTGAACTTCAGTTTTACCAATTGCGGTCAAAGTGTTAATGGTTTTATTACGTACATAATTTTAGCAGTAGAGACACACACCCCAACTTAGACAACCTCCTCACTCCAATATTTTTGAAAGAATGTATTTCCACTGTTCAGAAACGCATCATTTCACTGGGTGAGTAATTCAGGTATAGTCTTGCCTTCCTCACACGCACCCCATTTTTTGCTCAATTTACTTTCGTTATTTTGCTGGTGTGATAATCTTTTCCAGAATACTGGTTAGTAATTCCTTATTTTTTTTTTAAACGAAGTAAAGCTCCCCAAACGAGTTTTCTTTTACCAAAGCTGATATTTTTGCATTGAATACCATGATGTAGGTTCCAGTTACCCATGATGGGTAACTGAAGAAGACATGGGAAAAGTACCACTGTAGGGAGAGTACATCTGCTCATCCCCACATGTCGGCAAACATCAGGATTTCAATTTTCCTGCATTACGCGTTGTTGTTGCGGCAAAATCGGCAGCGAAAGTTTCTCTGTCGACTTGGCTGCACGACGCTGTTTTCTTTGGGCAAAAGCCTCGAGTTTAAACTTTTCAAATGAAATTTAGTTGCTGCCAGATGGTCTTAGCACAAATTTACTCGAGGCTCACAAATTGCGGAGTGTAATCCACGTCTTGCATCCATAGCTGGCAAGTCCTTGTCTTGTTCTCAATTTATCGCATTAAATGGTGCGGGCACAGGGTTTCTCCTTGCCCTTAATCATTCTGCCATTGACTTAAAATTCTATCCCATTGAATGGTGCGGGAACAGGGCTTCTACTTACCTTAATAATTCTTCCATTGACTTAAAATTCTATCCCATTGAATGGTGCGGGTACAGGGCTTCTACTTACCTTAATAACTCTTCCATTGACTTAAAATTCTATCCCATTGAATGGTGCGGGTACAGGGCTTCTACTTACCTTAATAATTCTTCCATTGACTTAAAATTCTATCCCATTGAATGGTGCGGGTACAGGGTTTCTATAGTGACGGTTACGGAGGCTTAGTCTTGCATGCTTATCTAATCTCTTTGGAAGTATACTGATTTTCGCCTGGGTTGCTTGTTCACAGTTGTTAAATCTCTCTATTTTTTGTCTCGAGACTTAAAATTTTGAGGGTTTATGGTATTCATGTTAAATTATTTACAGAGTTAAAGACCCATTTTTATACCATAATTTGTCCTACTCAAGCTTGTTAAAATTTAAATAGTTGAGCTTTGATCGAGGGAAATATCTAAAATAAAGTTCAGTCTGTGTGTAAATGAGAGTTTTTGGAGTATTTTAGATTAATTTTTTAGAGAACAAAGTTTGATTTTAAAGTATACTACTTGCATCCCTTTCCTTGGTGTCATTTTGGAGTGTGTGTAACTTTTACAGACACATAAACAGTTTTTAAAACACAAAGTCCAACATGTGTTTACATTGTAAATATAACATCATTATTTTAGTTTGTCTACCTTCAGTAATAATTACCCTACTTACCAAATCAGGTTTTGTGCGTCCCACCAGTTTCAACATTGCTCTATGATATTTGCTGAGACTTATTTCTAATTTCCTTGCTCTCCCCGAGTGTTTCTTTAATTTGCACACCTTCGCGCTACTCCTGCACAGCCTCAAACCTGCACTACCTCTACGCCTTCAAGGTGGAGAAGCTGCTCGCCAAGGTGAGTCGTGGTGGCCGTGCTGTTGCTCTGAGCCGGACCTGGTAATGGCTCTGGCCACTAAACTAGACTTCACCATTGCTCTGGCCACTAAACTAGACTTCACCATTGCTCTGGCCACTAAACTAGACTTCACCATTGCTCTGGCCACTAAACTAGACTTCACCATTGCTCTGGCCACTAAACTAGACTTCACCATTGCTCTGGCCACTAAACTAGACTTCACCATTGCTCTGGCCACTAAACTAGACTTCACCATTGCTCTGACCACTAAACTAGACTTCACCATTGCTCTGGCCACTAAACTAGACTTCACCATTGCTCTGGCCACTAAACTAGGCTTCACCATTGCTCTGGCCACTAAACTAGACTTCACCATTGCTCTGGCCACTAAACTAGACTTCACCATTGCTCTGGCTACTAAACTAGACTTCACCATTGCTCTGGCTACTAAACTAGACTTCACCATTGCTCTGGCCACTAAAATAGACTTCACCATTGCTCTGGCCACTAAACTAGACTTCACCATTTCACTGGCCACTAAACTAGACTTCACCATTTCACTGGCCACTAAACTAGACTTCACCATTTCACTGGCCACTAAACTAGACTTCACCATTTCACTGGCCACTAAACTAGACTTCACCATTTCACTGGCCACTAAACTAGACTTCACCATTTCACTGGCCACTAAACTAGACTTCACCATTTCACTGGTCACTAAACTAGACTTCACCATTGCTCTGACCACTAAACTAGACTTCACCATTGCTCTGACCACTAAACTAGACTTCACCATTTCACTGACCACTAAGCGATACTTGACCATTTTACAAGGTGTGCGAGGCATGTTCTCGACATCAAGAAATTTGCGTGCTGTTTGAGTCGGACATTTGTATGTAACTTACTAGGAATCATTTATACAGGTCACAATTTCACATATGCATGACGGTGTTCACTGTTGGACAAATTTTATGGTGCAACTCGTAAGACGTTCAACATACAGGGTATAATTTTAAACGCGTACGAAACGCTTCATTGCTTGGATTGGTCGATGTTTGTGTGTGGTTTTATTTATATTTTTTGTACAAAACTTTATTTTATACATGTATGAGTCGTTTGGGACGACTAAATTCATCACGATTCTCTGTGTATTTGGTGGACAGCACATATTCAACACAGGGTTTAATATACACCAGCACATTTACACACAATTCACCATACACTGGAGAGCACACATGCCAAACATACCTCTGTGTACTGTGTAGACTGCACGCTTTCCAAGCATGAATCTGTGTGTGCTGTGTAGACTGCGCACATGCCAAATATGAATCTGTGTGCTGTGTAGACTGCGCACATGCCAAATATGAATCTCTGTGTGCTGTGTAGACTGTGCACATGCCAAATATGAATCTGTGTGTGCTGTGTAGACCGCACACATGCCAAATATGAATCTGTGTGTGCTGTGTAGACTGTGCACATGCCAAACATGAATCTGTGTGTGCTGTGTAGACTGTGCACATGCCAAATATGAATCTCTGTGTGCTGTGTAGACTGTGCACATGCCAAATATGAATCTGTGTGTGCTGTGTAGACCGCACACATGCCAAATATGAATCTGTGTGTGCTGTGTAGACTGTGCACATGCCAAACATGAATCTGTGTGTGCTGTGTAGACACCACACCCTGTGTGTGCAGAACGTAATACCGAGCTGGCTGGGCTGGTACCTGCATGCCGCGCAGCTCACCGCCATCGTCGTCATCCCCGTGGTGGTGTTCAACGTCTTCCCCCTGATGTTCAGCCTGCGTGAGTCGCGCTTTTTGCTCCTTGTGTGTTCATTGGATTTCGAGTGGCTAGCTATTTGTGTTACTCCTTGTGTATTCAATGGATTTCCGTGCCGTACGTGGCTTCTATACTTCTTAGATGTTGAAAATGTGCTCGTCGTAGCCGTGTGGTTCAAGGACCTGCCTCCGTGCGGGTATCGAGGGTTCGAATCCCAGCGCTGCATGGGTGACAATTTTTTCCATTGGGTATAGAGGAAAAATTCCAAGCACAATACCTCACTCTACCCAGGTGTCTGAAATAGGTACCGGTCTTGACCTGGGGAAAGCGTCATGGTGTCCTGGTGTTAGTTATAAGGCATTCGAAAAACCAATGTACAAGGTGTATCAGGCTTGAATTGAAAATAAAGCATTCGTAGATGCCGATGTTTGTTTGAATTAGAAAATCGATCTTTTTCGTGTGGCTTTGATACTATAACATGTTAAATTAGTAAACAAACGTGCTAAGGAGGAGGGCTTTACAGCTTTTTATATATTAAATAGATCACATCATTGGAGGATTTCAATAATGTTTACATATCAAACAGATTTCTGTAGTGGCAAGTTATAGTGTCTAGTATTGTTGCTGTAATTTTTTATTCGAGTTGGAATGTGTTCGCCGAATCCTGCTTTGGACAAGGGTGACCCCTGGCTCAAGTACCTGGTTTGACGGTACGTATTCTAAAATTGGAACGATACAGAGAATATCAGCATGGCTCCTGCGCAAAGTCTCATCTCCTAAGTGGAGCTTTTTAAACAGACCAAAGCAGCTTTGCCAGTGATGATAGAAAACGGAATAGAAGATGTTATCAGGGAAACCTTTCTACTCGTTGAGCCTACACTCACTTCCCTTGTACTACGCTTCTTAAATAACTGAGCGATTAATAGGTGAGAACCTCTGTGGAACGTGAACATTTTACCGCTTTGACTGCGGCGGGTAAAACTAAAGTTTAATATTCAATTCAAATTTAAAGTCAATTGTAGTAAGCAATGTTGAAAATACAAGACATTATCTGTTCCGTATTTTCATCAAGTTTTGATGAAGTATTGTAAATATTGAGTTTGCGACTACTAGTTGTCGAGCAGCAGAATGAAAACTCCCTCAGTGACCAAATATGGCTCAGGTCGTAGTCGAAGGGTTAAATTGCTTCTGTCCACTACCGATGTCTCCGTAAAATCAAAATTAACGGTAACTATGATAAATAATTTACCAATTAGCTGCTTGTGAGCTCGGGTGAGTTACCCCCCTCAGGGGGATACAACTATTGTATCTATGGGAATTAGCGCTCCCAGGGGGACTGTGTGAGAGCCCGAGCTAAAGGTTAGGTGGGCTTTCTTCTTGTTAAAATAGAATAGGTTTTGTTTTGTTACGGACCATCTTTTTCCTGTTCACTGCTGTCATTTTTTTCTGCACCTACTACTTTCTTCTTCAACGTTTTCTCGTTTCATCATCTTCATTCTTCGCTTACTTTTTCTGTGCACCTTGTGCATAGAGTTGCGTTTCCTCAACTCCAAACTAAATGGTGCCTTCTTCTTTCCTCTCTTGGAACATCTTTGTCGTGGTAAAGGGAGGCTAAAACTTCATTATATTATAATAAATAATAATCGGAGGAGTTACGTGAATTCAAAAGCATTCTATGAAAGTAATAACTCATGCGGTTGTTCCTATATAATGCAAGTACAGGATTTAGTACATGAAGCTGTTGTTATTGTTTTCTGAGTGCGATGACACTAAAAGCAACTTTTAAAATCAATTGGTTTGGTTTCCAAGACAATTTTAACCCTTTCGATACTGACGGTACAAATTAGAACCTCTTCATTTTCTCAAGCCTAGGAAATAGAGGAGAGCGGATTGCGACTTCGCATTGCTGGTGGTGCAATCTAGTACCTCTCTGGCATTGATATCCAGCTCTATCTGGCTGCTCTAGCTTCCAAACTAAGAGTTACATCACAATTGGTTTTTCGCCATGGGTTCCCAAAATACTGACGGTACATACGAGTATCAATAAAAAATATTTTTTCATTTTACATATTTAATTGCTTCTATGAGCAATATAACTTTATGAACCTCAAATTTAACGAAATTCAGAGTAAAAAGTATGAAACAATTTATTTTTTCAATTGTGGTATCGAAAGGGGTATTAAATATACCCCCTAAAAGTTTTCTTTTCAAAATAATTCGTTTTCTATGCAAAAATTCGAAAAATGTTGTGGAGCAAAAATTCAAATTTACGAATGAGATGCAAATTTCAGATTAATCTGCCCAATGGGGGAAAAGTTCGTCCGAAAGTCTGACAGTCCCCTTAACTCCATACTAAAAGGTGCTTCCATCTTTCCTCCCTTTGAACAACTTTGTTCAAAAGGGAGGCTGAAATTAATTTTAGTGAACCATGCACACGGTGACTGGGTGCGTTGCAGTGGGCCGCATGGTGATCTGCATGACGCACACCATCATGCTACTAAAGCTAACACAACCCTCCCGTTGCAGTGGGCCGCATGGTGATCTGCATGACGCACACCATCATGCTGCTAAAGCTAACACAATCCTCCCGTTGCAGTGGGCCGCATGGTGATCTGCATGACGCACACCATCAGCTGCTAAAGCTAACACAACCCTCCCGTTGCAGTGGGCCGCATGGTGTTCTGCATGACGCACACCATCATGCTGCTAAAGCTAACACAATCCTCCCGTTGCAGTGGGCCGCATGGTGATCTGCATGACACACACCATCATGCTGCTAAAGCTAACACAACCCTCCCGTTGCAGTGGGCCGCATGGTGATCTGCATGACGCACACCATCATGCTGCTAAAGCTAACACAACCCTCCCGTTGCAGTGGGCCGCATGGTGATCTGCATGACACACACCATCATGCTGCTAAAGCTAACACAATCCTCCCGTTGCAGTGGGCCGCATGGTGATCTGCATGACACACACCATCATGCTGCTAAAGCTAACACAATCCTCCCGTTGCAGTGGGCCGCATGGTGATCTGCATGACACACACCATCATGCTGCTAAAGCTAACACAACCCTCCCGTTGCAGTGGGCCGCATGGTGATCTGCATGACACACACCATCATGCTGCTAAAGCTAACACAATCCTCCCGTTGCAGTGGGCCGCATGGTGATCTGCATGACGCACACCATCATGCTGCTAAAGCTAACACAATCCTCCCGTTGCAGTGGGCCGCATGGTGATCTGCATGACGCACACCATCATGCTGCTAAAGCTAACACAATCCTCCCGTTGCAGTGGGCCGCATGGTGATCTGCATGACGCACACCATCATGCTGCTAAAGCTAACACAATCCTCCCGTTGCAGTGGGCCGCATGGTGATCTGCATGACGCACACCATCATGCTGCTAAAGCTAACACAATCCTCCCGTTGCAGTGGGCCGCATGGTGATCTGCATGACGCACACCATCATGCTACTAAAGCTAACACAATCCTCCCGTTGCAGTGGGCCGCATGGTGATCTGCATGACACACACCATCATGCTGCTAAAGCTAACACAATCCTCCCGTTGCAGTGGGCCGCATGGTGATCTGCATGACGCACACCATCATGCTGCTAAAGCTAACACAATCCTCCCGTTGCAGTGGGCCGCATGGTGATCTGCATGACACACACCATCATGCTGCTAAAGCTAACACAATCCTCCCGTTGCAGTGGGCCGCATGGTGATCTGCATGACACACACCATCATGCTGCTAAAGCTAACACAACCCTCCCGTTGCAGTGGGCCGCATGGTGATCTGCATGACACACACCATCATGCTGCTAAAGCTAACACAATCCTCCCGTTGCAGTGGGCCGCATGGTGATCTGCATGACGCACACCATCATGCTGCTAAAGCTAACACAATCCTCCCGTTGCAGTGGGCCGCATGGTGATCTGCATGACACACACCATCATGCTGCTAAAGCTAACACAATCCTCCCGTTGCAGTGGGCCGCATGGTGATCTGCATGACGCACACCATCATGCTGCTAAAGCTAACACAACCCTCCCGTTGCAGTGGGCCGCATGGTGATCTGCATGACACACACCATCATGCTACTAAAGCTAACACAATCCTCCCGTTGCAGTGGGCCGCATGGTGATCTGCATGACGCACACCATCATGCTGCTAAAGCTAACACAATCCTCCCGTTGCAGTGGGCCGCATGGTGATCTGCATGACGCACACCATCATGCTGCTAAAGCTAACACAACCCTCCCGTTGCAGTGGGCCGCATGGTGATCTGCATGACGCACACCATCATGCTGCTAAAGCTAACACAATCCTCCCGTTGCAGTGGGCCGCATGGTGATCTGCATGACGCACACCATCATGCTGCTAAAGCTAACACAATCCTCCCGTTGCAGTGGGCCGCATGGTGATCTGCATGACGCACACCATCATGCTGCTAAAGCTAGCACAATCCTCCCGTTGCAGTGGGCCGCATGGTGATCTGCATGACGCACACCATCATGCTGCTAAAGCTAACACAACCCTCCCGTTGCAGTGGGCCGCATGGTGATCTGCATGACGCACACCATCATGCTGCTGAAGCTGTGGTCGTACGTGCAAGTGAACCACTGGTGCCGCGACGCCCGGGAGGCCAAGCGTCGCAACCTGCGCGGCCGCAGCCACTCCTTCCGCAACCTCAACTCTGAGAAGGCGCTCACTGGTAGGGGGGGGGGGTGCTTTGAGGGTGTGTAGGAGTGTAGGAGGGTGTATGGTGCATTGTGAGTGTGGGGGTTGTAGGAAGAGGTGTGGGGTTGTAGGAGGGTGTATGGAGGTGTAGGAGGGTGTGTGGAGGTGTAAGAGGATGTGCAGGGGTGTAGGAGGATGTGTGAGGAAGTGTAGGATGGTGTGAAGAGGTGTAGGCGGGTGTGTGGAGGTGTAGGCGGGTGTGTGGAGGTGTAGGCGGGTGTGTGGAGGTGTAGGCGGGTGTGTGGAGGTGTAGGCGGGTGTGTGGAGGTGTAGGCGGGTGTGTGGAGGTGTAGGCGGGTGTGTGGAGGTGTAGGCGGGTGTGTGGAGGTGTAGGCGGGTGTGTGGAAGTGTAGGAGGGTGTATGGAGGTGTAGTAGGGTGTGAGGAAGTGTAGGAGGGTGTGTGAAGGTGTAGGAGGGTGTGTGGAGGTGTAGGAGGGTGTGTGGAGGTGTAGGAGGGTGTGTGGAGGTGTAGGAGGGTGTGTGAAGGTGTAGGAGGGTGTGTGGAGGTGTAGGAGGGTGTGTGAAGGTGTAGGAGGGTGTGTGAAGGTGTAGGAGGGTGTGTGAAGGTGTAGGAGGGTGTGTGAAGGTGTAGGAGGGTGTGTGGAGGTGTAAGAGGGTATGTGGAGGTGTAGGAGGATGTGTGAGGGTGTAGGAGGATGTGTAGGGATGTAGAAGGGTGTGAGGAAGTTTAGGAGGGTGTGTGGAGATGTAGGCGGGTGTGTGGAGATGTAGGCGGGTGTATGGAGGTGTAGGAAGGTGTGTGATGCATTTGGGGGTGTTGTTAGGGTGTGTGGTACATATTGGGGAGGTGTAGGAGGGTGTGTTGCGGTGCATTTGGAGAGTATAGAGAGTATATAGAGGGAACAGTAGCGGGGTGGGGTAGTAGACAAAACAAGTTAACACACCCACACCAGCAACACAACACTCCTACACCAGCAACACAACACTCCTACACCAGCAACACAACACTCCTACACCAGCAACACAACACTCCTACACCAGCAACACAACACTCCTACACCAGCAACACAACACTCCTACACCAGCAACACAACACTCCTACACCAGCAACACAACACTCCTACACCAGCAACACAACACTCCTACACCAGCAACACAACACTCCTACACCAGCAACACAACACTCCTACACCAGCAACACAACACTCCTACACCAGCAACACAACACTCCTACACCAGCAACACAACACTCCTACACCAGCAACACAACACTCCTACACCAGCAACACAACACTCCTACACCAGCAACACAACACTCCTACACCAGCAACACAACACTCCTACACCAGCAACACAACACTCCTACACCAGCAACACAACACTCCTACACCAGCAACACAACACTCCTACACCAGCAACACAACACTCCTACACCAGCAACACAACACTCCTACACCAGCAACACAACACTCCTACACCAGCAACACAACACTCCTACACCAGCAACACAACACTCCTACACCAGCAACACAACACTCCTACACCAGCAACACAACACTCCTACACCAGCAACACAACACTCCTACACCAGCAACACAACACTCCCACACCACCTGCACAAGTCTACACGAGCAACACCAACACCACCTGCACAAGTCTACACGAGCAACACCAACACCACCTGCACACAAGTCTACACGAGCAACACCAACACCACCTGCACACAAGTCTACACGAGCAACACCAACACAAGCAACACAAGACGCGTGTGACACCAACACAAGCAACACAAGACGCGTGTGACACCAACACAAGCAACACAAGACGCGTGTGACACCAACACAAGCAACACAAGACGCGTGTGACACCAACATAAGCAACACGACGCGTGTTACACCAACACAAGAAACACAAGACGCGTGTTACACCAACACAAGCAACACAAGACGCGTGTTACACCAACACAATCAACACAAAACGCTTGTAACACAAGGCTGTGCTGCACAGACGCGGAGGACCACCTCACCACGGGGGCGGAGGCGCTGGTGAGGTACCCGGACAACCTGACGCTGGGCGACCTCTACTACTTCATCCTCGCCCCCACGCTCTGCTACGAGCTCAACTTCCCGCGCACCTCCCGCATCCGCAAGTGGTGCGTCTGCCTGCTGGCTTAGTGTCGTGTCTTGGGTGTGTTTGTCGGTTTGGTGTTTTGGTTGTGTTTGTTTGGTGTCTTGGGTGTGTTTGTCGGTTTGGTGTTTTGGTTGTGTTTGTTTGGTGTCTTGGTTGTGTTTGTTTGGTGTCTTGGTTGTGTTTGTTTGGTGTCTTGGTTGTGTTTGTTTGTTTGGTGTCTTGGTTGTGTTTGTTTGTTTGGTGTCTTGGTTGTGTTTGTTTGTTTGGTGTCTTGGTTGTGTTTGTTTGTTTGTTTGGTGTCTTGGTTGTGTTTGTTTGTTTTTTTTGGTGTCTTGGTTGTGTTTGTTTGTTTTTTTGGTGTCTTGGTTGTGTTTGTTTGTTTGTTTGGTGTCTTGGTTGTGTTTGTTTGTTTGTTTGGTGTCTTGGTTGTGTTTGTTTGTTTGTTTGGTGTCTTGGTTGTGTTTGTTTGTTTGTTTGTTTGGTGTCTTGGTTGTGTTTGTTTGTTTGGTGTCTTGGTTGTGTTTGTTTGTTTGGTGTCTTGGTTGTGTTTGTTTGTTTGGTGTATTGGTTGTGTTTGTTTGTTTGGTGTCTTGGTTGTGTTTGTTTGTTTGGTGTCTTGGTTGTGTTTGTTTGTTTGGTGTCTTGGTTGTGTTTGTTTGTTTGGTGTCTTGGTTGTGTTTGTTTGTTTGGTGCCTTGGTTGTGTTTGTTTGGTGCCTTGGTTGTGTTTGTTTGGTGTCTTTGTTGTTTGTTTGGTGTCTTTGTTGTGTTTGTTTGTTTGGTGTCTTTGTTGTTTGTTTGGTGTCTTTGTTGTGTTTGTTCGTTTGGTGTCTTTGTTGTGTTGGTTTGTTTGGTGTCTTTGTTGTGTTTGTTTGTTTTTTTTGTTTTTCTGGTGCGTGGTTGATTGCTTTTGTGATGTGTGTTTGTTTTGTAATAAACGCATTCTTTAATTTTTTATCGAAAAATGCAACCATTGTACATACATTACTAAGACCACAATCACTGTCTGAACAGTCAGCCACCCTAGATTTGTGCATCGCACAGCTCAGCATGACTACGTTTTACTGAACCTGCTGGCTGAGAATGAATGAAATATCCACCAGTTCTTTTCAAACTCGAGTTCTTTCTTTCCTTGTATCACTGAAAGAACCAAGGCTTTTTTTCTGGCCTCTCTCGGCTCCGTCGCATTTTCCGGGGTCGTAAAAGATTCATTTGCCACTCGTGTGAACCTTTCAAAGCCTGGGGAGCAATTCTCTGTTTATGGGGGTGCTCTGACGGCCTTCTTTGCGGGGCTGTGGCCTGCCTTTTCTTGGCGGGCTGTGGCCTGCCTTTTTTTGGCGGGCTGTGGCCTGCCTTTTTTTGGCGGGCTGTGGCCTGCCTTTTCTTGCCGGGCTGTGGCCTGCCTTCTCTTGCCAGGCTGTGGCCTGCCTTCTCTTGCCGGGCTGTGGCCTGCCTTCTCTTGCCGGGCTGTGGCCTGCCTTCTCTTGCCGGGCTGTGGCCTGCCTTCTCTTGCCGGGCTGTGGCCTGCCTTCTCTTGCCGGGCTGTGGCCTGCCTTCTCTTGCCGGGCTGTGGCCTGCCTTCTCTTGCCGGGCTGTGGCCTGCCTTCTCTTGCCGGGCTGTGGCCTGCCTTTTCTTGCCGGGCTGTGGCCTGCCTTCTCTTGCCGGGCTGTGGCCTGCCTTCTCTTGCCGGGCTGTGGCCTGCCTTCTCTTGCCGGGCTGTGGCCTGCCTTCTCTTGCCGGGCTGTGGCCTGCCTTCTCTTGCCGGGCTGTGGCCTGCCTTCTCTTGCCGGGCTGTGGCCTGCCTTCTCTTGCCGGGCTGTGGCCTGCCTTCTCTTGCCGGGCTGTGGCCTGCCTTCTCTTGCCGGGCTGTGGCCTGCCTTCTCTTGCCGGGCTGTGGCCTGCCTTCTCTTGCCGGGCTGTGGCCTGCCTTCTCTTGCCGGGCTGTGGCCTGCCTTCTCTTGCCGGGCTGTGGCCTGCCTTCTCTTGCCGGGCTGTGGCCTGCCTTCTCTTGCCGGGCTGTGGCCTGCCTTCTCTTGCCGGGCTGTGGCCTGCCTTCTCTTGCCGGGCTGTGGCCTGCCTTCTCTTGCCGGGCTGTGGCCTGCCTTCTCTTGCCGGGCTGTGGCCTGCCTTCTCTTGCCGGGCTGTGGCCTGCCTTCTCTTGCCGGGCTGTGGCCTGCCTTCTCTTGCCGGGCTGTGGCCTGCCTTCTCTTGCCGGGCTGTGGCCTGCCTTCTCTTGCCGGGCTGTGGCCTGCCGTCTCTTGCCGGGCTGTGGCCTGCCGTCTCTTGCCGGGCTGTGGCCTGCCTTCTCTTGCCGGGCTGTGGCCTGCCTTCTCTTGCCGGGCTGTGGCCTGCCTTCTCTTGCCGGGCTGTGGCCTGCCTTCTTTGCCGGGCTGTGGCCTGCCTTCTTTGCCGGGCTGTGGCCTGCCTTCTTTGCTGGGCTGTGGCCTGCCTTCTTTGCTGGGCTGTGGCCTGCCTTCTTTGCTGGGCTGTGGCCTGCCTTCTTTGCTGGGCTGTGGCCTGCCTTCTTTGCTGGGCTGTGGCCTGCCTTCTTTGCTGGGCTGTGGCCTGCCTTCTTTGCTGGGCTGTGGCCTGCCTTCTTTGCTGGGCTGTGGCCTGCCTTCTTTGCTGGGCTGTGGCCTGCCTTCTTTGCTGGGCTGTGGCCTGCCTTCTTTACCAGGCTGTGGCCTGCCTTCTTTACCAGGCTGTGGCCTGCCTTCTTTACCAGGCTGTGGCCTGCCTTCTTTACCAGGCTGTGGCCTGCCTTCTTTACCAGGCTGTGGCCTGCCTTCTTTACCAGGCTGTGGCCTGCCTTCTTTACCAGGCTGTGGCCTGCCTTCTTTACCAGGCTGTGGCCTGCCTTCCTTACGTGAGGGTACTAGCCTTCCTTCCTTGCCTCGTATAATTATAAAATAATTATAATTGAGTGTAATTATAGAAATTAAATACATATCTATTTATAATCGAATAATTATGATCAAATGGTGGGGTTAACTAAATGTTTGTGCGGCAGGTTCCTGTTCCGACGCGCTGTGGAGGTGCTGGTGCTGAGCAACCTGCTGCTGGCGCTCTTCCAGCAGTGGATGATCCCTAGTGTCAAGAATTCCTTCAAGCCCTTCTCGGTGAGGCGAGAGCTCTGCTGTCTCGCGAGGCGCTGCCTCGGTGTCTCGCCAGGCGCTGCCTCGGTGTCTCGCCAGGCGCTGCCTCGGTGTCTCGCGAGGCGCTGCCTCGGTGTCTCGCCAGGCGCTGCCTCGGTGTCTCGCGAGGTGTTGCCTCGGTGTCTCGCGAGGCGTTGCCTCGGTGTCTCGCGAGGCGTTGCCTCGGTGTCTCGCGAGGCGTTGCCTCGGTGTCTCGCGAGGCGTTGCCTCGGTGTCTCGCGAGGCGTTGCCTCGGTGTCTCGCCAGGCGTTGCCTCGGTGTCTCGCGAGGCGTTGCCTCGGTGTCTCGCGAGGCGTTGCCTCGGTGTCTCGCGAGGCGTTGCCTCGGTGTCTCGCGAGGCGTTGCCTCGGTGTCTCGCGAGGCGCTGCCTCGGTGTCTCGCGAGGCGCTGCCTCGGTGTCTCGCGAGGCGCTGCCTCGGTGTCTCGCGAGGCGTTTTCATTTTTCAGAAAAAATTCAAGGCGTAGTTGCGTCACAACGTTCATGTGCTCTGCGTAAATACCATAGCAGGGTTTGAGCTTTGACCTTCGTGTTCTTTTCGTTCCCAACACAAAGTGCGGGAAATGGGCTGGTAACTCAGGAATATGTGACAAATACTTAAAAATGATCACCTCTCGTGTATTGTACGGGGACGTCTCCATGCTTTGTGTCAGTTAGAGGCAAATGTACCGTTGTGACTGCATTATTCGAAATTTATTTGCGAAAATTCATCTCAACTAGGTTCTTTTACTTTCCAGGACATGGACTTCATTCGGACGTGGGAGAGACTTCTCAAGCTGTCGGTGAGTAATACTTGACTTTTTCAAATTGGTTGTGGAAAGCATGGTCTCCCTGATTTCTACGTGTGCGTGTGCCCGAAAACCTAGTTTCAGATTGTTTAGCATTCAACCTCGTTGTTTAAAAAGCACTGCTCTTTATTTGCTTTTATCATACCTTCAACTACATCGATGATTATTGCTTAACCCGTTAAAGTCGGAATGTTTGTACTCAAATTTCGTTATCGTAACCACCGTCCCTTAACTGGCATCGGCATCAGGCAGTCACCGATATCGGGATGAGGCGGGAACTGCCCCTCGGCAATGAACTCCAAAGAACACATTAGGGAACTAATTTAACGAGAAATACAATATGTTGAGGCTATTTTCGAAAGAGGACCGTAGAGTCCTCTCGGGCGTAGAGGGTTACTGGTGGGCCATTATTGGCTCTGTCAGGGTGTGCAGTTGCCGGAGGAAGGAGCTCTCTGGGGCGAGCGGCTTTGCCGTAATATATCTTAATGATTAACTTATTGTTCTGTAATCGCATCAAAGCAACATTCTGAAATGCCAGCTCAAGTTATTTCTGAGTAAAATAACTGCCGAGTTGAATTTTTCTCAGCCAGCTTTAAAAAAATATTCATGAAGGATTTAGATTTTGACCATGGGTAGTTCTTCAGAGGGAGTATTTATTAAACTGCTTTCATCGCCTTCCTTCTTATTTTTCATTTCTGATCTGACTCGACCATTCGTCTTTAAGTGACCTACTGGAAATTTCGTCATGAACCAAAGTTTCCTTTTGCCTGATAAACAGCCAAGTTTTCAATCGAAAGCCACAATATATCATCGAAGGGTATGTACAGCAATAAGTGCTACCTTCAACTGGTTTCTTAACATGTTTTTTGTACACCTTTC
Organism: Morinoia aosen; assembly: GCA_030386875.1. Classification (NCBI taxonomy): domain Eukaryota; kingdom Metazoa; phylum Arthropoda; class Malacostraca; order Amphipoda; family Talitridae; genus Morinoia; species Morinoia aosen. The sequence goes on along the minus strand of CM059572.1, from coordinate 45,404,352 downwards.
ATCGTACCATAACCATTTCTCCCTCATTACCATAACCATAAGTACCTTTTTTTCTGTATCAGTATCCTACTAATCGACCGATTCCTAAGAAATCATTTCCCCCTCATTACCATAACCATAAATAACTATCTTCTGTATTTCAAATCGTCCTATAATATAAAAGTATAAATCGTTCGACGTTTTGTGTACATATCGCTTTGTAATACAGAAATATAGATCGCTCTGTTTACAAATCACTCAGCAATACAGAAATACAAGTCGTTCTGTTTACTAACCGCTTTGCAATGATGAAATGTAAATCGTTCTGTTTACAAATTACTGCCCAATACAGAAGTATAAATCGTTCGACGTTCTGTTAATAAATTGCTTTGTTTTACAGAAATAAGTCCTTCTGTTTACAAATCACTACAATAAAGAGATATAAATGATTATACACTGGTGTCATGTTGCAGATCCCGAACCACTTGCTGTGGCTGACGTGCTTCTACGTGATGTTCCACTCGTTCCTGAACTCTATGGGCGAGGTGATGCGCTTCGCGGACCGCAACTTCTACGATGACTGGTGGAACTCGCGCGACCTGGGCACCTTCTGGCGCCTCTGGAACCTGCCTGTGCACCGCTGGGCCCTCAGGTGACTGCCTTTGTAGCTCCTTGGGTGCCTGGGCTGGTGGCTAGTGACTGCGTGTGTGTTACTCAGTCTCATTTACTGCTGCTTAGGTGCCTGTGTGTGATGGCTGGGGACTGCGTGTGTGTTACTCGTCTCATGTACTGCTGATTAGGTGCCTGTGTGTGATGGCTGGGGACTGCGTGTGTGTTACTCGTCTCATGTACTGCTGATTAGGTGCCTGTGTGTGATGGCTGGGGGCTACGTGTGTGTTACTCAGTCTCCACCCCTCTTACTCAGGTGGATGTGCGTGATGATTGATGACTCGGTGTGCGCTATTCATTCTCCTTTATTCCTACTTAGGTGCCCGTGCATGATAAGACTATCAGACGAGTATCTTATGGTGTGCTTTCAAAAATGCATGTCAACTCGCTAAACATGTTCTGATTTTATGAAAACTTCAGAGTAGATCCTCATTCTCCTTGCTGTCCAGCAAAAGAGATCTCATTATCAGACTCATTTTTAAAATTGGCATCATTATACACCCGTAAACCACGCACGCTGGATGCATTGACCCGTAAATTTCAAAGGCCCTTTTCAATTCGCAGGCACGTATTCAAGCCGGTGCTGCAGTACGGGTACAGCAAGTTCGTCGCATCGCTGATGGTCTTCTTGTTCTCTGCCTTCCTGCACGAGTACCTCGTGTCTGTGCCCCTGCAGATGTACAAGATACACGTCTTCTTGGGCATGATCCTCCAGGTACCTGATTTGTGCCCCGTGTTGTGGGTCTGGTTGATTTGTGTCCCGTGTTGTGGGTCTGGTTGATTTGTGTCCCGTGTTGTGGGGCTGGTTGATTTGTGCCCCGTGTTGTGGGGCTGGTTGATTTGTGCCCCGTGTTGTGGGGCTGGTTGATTTGTGCCCCGTGTTGTGGGGCTGGTTGATTTGTGCCCCGTGTTGTGGGGCTGGTTGATTTGTGCCCCGTGTTGTGGGGCTGGTTGATTTGTGCCCCGTGTTGTGGGGCTGGTTGATTTGTGCCCCGTGTTGTGGGGCTGGTTGATTTGTGCCCCGTGTTGTGGGGCTGGTTGATTTGTGCCCCGTGTTGTGGGGCTGGTTGATTTGTGCCCCGTGTTGTGGGGCTGGTTGATTTGTGCCCCGTGTTGTGGGGCTGGTTGATTTGTGCCCCGTGTTGTGGGGCTGGTTGATATGTGCCCCGTGTTGTGGGGCTGGTTGATTTGTGCCCCGTGTTGTGGGGCTGGTTGATTTGTGCCCCGTGTTGTGGGGCTGGTTGATTTGTGCCCCGTGTTGTGGGGCTGGTTGATTTGTGCCCCGTGTTGGGGGTCTGGTTGATTTGTGCCCCGTGTTGTGGGGCTGGTTGATTTGTGTCCCGTGTTGTGGGGCTGGTTGATTTGTGTCCCGTGTTGTGGGGCTGTTGATGTGTGCCCCGTGTTGTGGGTCTGGTTGATTTGTGCCCCCTGTTGTGGATCTGGTTGATTTGTGCCCCGTGCTGTGGGGTGGGTAGCCACTTCTCGTACATCCTTCAGGGATTGTGGGGGATACTTCAGGGGTTGTGGGGATTCTTCAGGGGTTGTGGGGATCCTTCAGGGGTTGTGGGGATCCTTCAGGGGTTGTGGGGATCCTTCAGGGGTTGTGGGGATCCTTCAGGGGTTGTGGGGATCCTTCAGGGGTTGTGGGGATCCTTCAGGGGTTGTGGGGATCCTTCAGGGGTTGTGGGGATCCTTACAGGGTTGTGGGGATCCTTCCGGGGTTGTGGGGACCCTTCCGGGGTTGTGGGGACCCTTCCGGGGTTGTGGGGACCCTTCCGGGGTTGTGGGGATCCTTCCGGGGTTGTGGGGATCCTTCAGGGGTTGTGGGGGAGTAAGTACCCACTCCTCGTACCTCTTGTAGGGGTTGTGAAGGACTAACTTGATATTGTTAATTTCATATACCGTAACGCAGTTCAACGTACGAAATGTTTGTGACTATTACCGTTACGAATGGAGGCTGCAAATGGACCGCCGAAGCTTTGAAGGCACATTCAATAGCAACATTTCGAGTCATACCTCAAAAATTTACGGGCAGATGTTTTGAAACATAACCTCGCAGGGCCTTTTTGTAGTAAAAAATGTGTACCGGACGTTAACGCAATTCACTGTTCAGTTTGGAAATATTTTTTGTGAACTCTGCATTGTTCGGTGTGTTACATTCTATTGAAATGCGCACAGCGACTTGTCGCACCCCTTCAACTGAATTGCATCTTGAGAATAATAATGAAGGCATCTACGGATGCTTTATTTCCAATCAAGCCTGATACATATCACCTTGTACATTGGATTTTCAAATGCCTTATAACTAACGCCAGGACGCCATGACGCTTTCCCCCGGTCAAGACCGGTACCCATTTCAGACACCTGGGTAGAGTGGGGTATTGTGCTTGGAATTTTTCTCCTATACCCAACAGAGAAAATCGCCACTGCCTGCGCCGATATTCGATCCCGGGTCTCTGCCGCAAGGCGGCAGAACCTCTAGCACATGGATATGAGAAAAAAGATGAAAGCTTGTTTTCAGTTCGGTTCGTCCGTGAAGTGTTTCGTAGGACCAGCTTCTATAATGTCTCATTATTACAAATTCTATGGAAAATAATCCCATTCAAATTTTGATGTCCGCGTGGTTAAACCACGTAATACTTAAAACAGCATCGTACATGAAAGCTCTAGCAAATGTAGCTTCGTTGTCCTATAACTAGGTTTTCCCAATATTCGCACACTTTGAGTTCTTTAATGACTGTCTTGCCTAGAGCCTCTTAACACTCACGGTTCTCTACCGTTATTTCTTGCAGTTCTATTGCCTTGCCTAGAGGCACAAAAAATCCACATTAATTTCCTGCAATTCGATTGTCTTGCCTGGAGACATAAAAACTCCCCCGTTATTTCCAAGCAATTCGATTGTCTAACTCCTCCATCATTTCCGTGCAATTCTCGCCACTAAGCTCTCATTTTGCAGGTTCCGCTGATCAACATCTCGTCATTCGTGGCGAACCGCTTCGGTGACCGCTGGGGCAACTTGATCATGTGGTCCTCGCTGATACTGGGCCAGCCGTTGGGCATCCTTGTCTACTTCCACGACTACGCCGTGCGCAACTTCGACATCGCCTCCCTCAGCGCCTAGAGGGAGGAGCTCTAGCGCCGCCTTTGTTCCTGGTGCAACTTGCTCTCCTGCGCCTGGGTACTCCATCTCTTCTTCGCCTAGTTGTTCCTGCTCTTTTTTGCTTGGGTATTACTGCTCTTTTTTGCTTGGGTATTACTGCTCTTTTTTGCCTAGTCATTCCCGCTTTCTGGCTGCAAGCAATTCCCGCTCTCTGGCTGCAAGCAATTCCCGCTCTCTGGCTGCAAGCAATTCCCGCTCTCTGGCTGCAAGCAATTCCCGCTCTCTGGCTGCAAGCAATTCCCGCTCTCTGGCTGCAAGCAATTCCCGCTCTCTGGCTGCAAGCAGTTGCCGCTCTCTGGCTGCAAGCAGTTGCCGCTGTCTGGCTGCAAGCAGTTGCCGCTCTTTGGCTGCAAGCAGTTGCCGCTCTCTGGCTGCAAGCAGTTGCCGCTCTCTGGCTGCAAGCAGTTGCCGCTCTCTGGCTGCAAGCAGTTGCCGCTCTCTGGCTGCAAGCAGTTGCCGCTCACTGGCTGCAAGCAGTTGCCGCTCTCTGGCTGCAAGCAGTTGCCGCTCACTGGCTGCAAGCAGTTGCCGCTCTCTGGCAGAACAGTCACCAATACATCTCGACCTGCAAATAAAACAAAACAAAACAACTGAAATAGGTTAATAAGCAGTGAGCATCATTTTTTTCTTACTCCCAAAGTTTCTCCAAATTTTGACGTTGCTTTTTTGTCCGAACAAAATTTTGACATGTTATCTTCTCGGCCTAACTTTTGACATGTTATCTTCTCGGCCTAACTGTTGACATGTTATCTTCTCGGCCTAACTTTTGACACGTTTTCTTCTCGGACAACTTTTGAACTATTTTCTTTTCAGTTAACTTTATATCTGAACATGGAATGCACCGAAATACAACAACCACAAATAAAACTGAAATAACGTTAGCATGTGCTGGTGAGGGCGAGGCTGCCAGAGGAACTTTAGTGCGGACCAGAAGCCATACTTCTGCCTTCCCTCTTGCGTTGACGGACGAATGTTCTTTCTTACCCTAATGTTACCGTTCAATTCAAAATATGTGCGCTATTCCTAAGCAATAATGTGATTAATGAAATTAAGAAGCAATATTGTTCGTTAGATTTGTTCGTGAAGTTATTTAATTAACGGTTTAAGATTCAGCATGTTTGGGATTGAATTTACGCGTAAGTTTCATAACTGTTGTACTATGTATCAAGTTTAAGTGTTCTCTTGTTCCTGTTGTTCTTGTTGCGGTAGTGGTGCTCTCTATCATAAGTGAAGTGATTTGTAAATATACTCGTCAACATCGAATATTTCTACTAACTGTTACCAGTTGAGCGCGTCCGTTATTGACATTAAAGTGTGTGTCTTTGTCATGTCATTTTCTTCCGTTTAATTACTCATCGGAACTAAACAGACCTCTTTAGTCGTCCTGCTTGGAATTGACGTATCAGTTGTAATGTGATAAGGAGAGCCATGGGTTCTGAATAGGTGTGTGTGCTGTATTTTTGCATGTAGCTGCTGATTTACTTGTGTTAGAAAAAACATTATTTTACTCTTTTGGGAAAACCTCAGGGTTCGTTTCGATTTTCATAGAAGCCTTTCATTGATTCAAAGCGTTGAAATAATAATCTATTTTGAGTTGGAAACAAAGTAGTCATGGTAGCTGCCATTCGTCATTCCTGTTTGTGTGTCCAATGCAGACTGTGGCTTCGCGTTTCTTTCCGGTTTGTCTTCTTTGGCCGCCATTTTTTCTTGACGTCATCCGGTGCTGAAAAAATATCTAGTCTGTCAATCCAAGTTCACTTATTGTGGGACCATTATTGTTACCTTAAACTTAGTCAATTATGCGTGCTCTGACTTAAGTGACTTTGCTTGCTGGAATTAGCGCTATGTTTCCTCAAACTTTTTACCAAGAAAATGTAAAAAAGACAATAACATTCCACTTCATCTTTAAAGTGTCTGACTTTGAATGTTTTTGTACATTGCGATTTTTTGCTCAAGTTTCTTCCGAATCCATTGATGTTTGAATGCATGTAAGAGTTCTGTCGTACAATTTCCTTAAGAAGTATCCCTTACACTCCAACCATATTTTTTTAATACTTGTGTCTGTGTATACCAGTAAGTTTCGGAGAAGCTTTTGGTAATTTGTGTTAATGTGGAGCATAGCTTTTGTGATCTATTTTTTACCATGTATTGCTTTGAAAATTCCATGCGAACTGATTTAAAATCTTATCTGTTATACCTGCTCCTGTGGAATGAATTAGGTACTCTATGCTTAGTCCGAAAATTTTCATCACCTTCGCCGCCATATTGAATTTCGAAGTTTCCTTATTTAAAGGGCTCAACTACTTCGTATCCACTCTACCACCGCATATCTTATCTAGTCATTCTTCTAGCAGCAAATGTCATCGAATGGCTTGGTACTGCATTGAATTATCTGCCTATACCCCGGCAAGAAATTATCTGCATTGAATTATCTGCCTATACCACGGGGGAGGAAGCAAGGTAGAGTCGTTGCTAGGGGGAAAATACACTTCCTCTTGTTCGACTTGACAATAGAACGGCTTCATTTCAAACGAACTTTATGACGTCACCATTGCGCCATGTCGTTAGGCCAATAGCGGTGCCAGTTTTGGGGCTAGCAATGTTGCCAGATAAAATTTGAGCGCTGCTATTGGTTCGTGGCCATGACGTCAGCATTACCGCACAGTCGACGAAAAAAAGACTTGTTTGACCCTACCTTGGTTGTGCTCATGTGCCCCCTCAGGGGGATACAACTACTGTATCTATGGGAATTAGCGCTCCCAGGGGAAAAATGTGAGGGCCCGAGCTGAGAGTTAGGTAGGCCTTCTTTTTGTGGAAATAAAATGTTTTTTGTTATGTTAAGGACCACCTTTTTTCGGTTCACTACTGTCCTGTTTTTCATCACCTCTGGCTTTCTTCTTCAACTTTTATCTTATTTCATGAACTTCTTTCCCATCTTACTGTTTCTATGCCCTTTCTGCATAGATTCCTCATTTTCTTATCTCCATTCTAAATGGTGCCTTCCTCCTTCCTCTCTTCGATACGCTCTATTTTTGCAACGGTTAGGGAGGCTTAAACTAACTCATAATCTAATCTAATCTAATCTGTGCTCATGTGCTGCTGGGTTTTCTGGCTGAAATTTTCGAGTTTGAGCTTTTATAATGAAATTTGATAATGGTAGCAATGAAGTGAATCCTGACTGGTATCCTTGTAGTGTTGCCAGATTTTAGGGGCTGCAGTTTCATGTAAATAAGCGTAAATTTGAGAATTTCGGCTGAAAAAATTACATGTAGGAGCCAATTCGACGGACCAACTGTCACTGCCAGCTGTTTCGCTAAAATAACGTAAATTGTTAGAAAGTCAGCCCCAAATTTCGATGGTACCATGCGGCACACGGTTCGCAACAATAGCAGAACTAATTTTTGTCTCTTGTCACTGCTGTGCTTGTAGAACTGCTCTCCTTTGGCTCGGGTAATTTTCTATCGCTATGATCAGGAATAACAAACTTAGTCGCTGTCGCGAGCTCAACAGAAAGCATTCACTTGAGTTCAGTTCTGATGTCTGATTGATCCACACGCAAAATACATTACGAGTATCGGACGCTGCGACATTTAAGCATTAATACACAGATAATTTCTAATTTTAAAAATGTTCATAATTCAAAGTGCCGTCTTACATTGGTTATTTAGATGTGCCTTATCAGATGTGCCTTAATTTTGTGGATCCTTCTATGATGTCCAGAATGAATCGTAACTCGAATAACTATTGGCGAAACACCTAACTAAAAAAAGTCGTTAGGCGGTGTATGGATTCTGTGCGAATAACGGTAGTAATTTTTATTATAAGCGTTATTTTCAGTGGTTAAATTGTGTGTACACGTGAAGTCAAGACAATGCAAATAATGACCATACGTAGCCTGTGCGAAATTTCGGTGCAGTTCGCTGGATTTTTATTTCCTTTTTATAGAAAGGTGTAAATAAAAACCTGTTCTGATTTCCACCTTTTTCTTTGTAAACCTGAACTTCGCAATCACGGTGATCTAGTCATTAAGGGCGCTTAACGTCTTTGTGAAAAGTCGCCTCCTCAGGGGGATACAACTATTGTATCTATGGGAATTAGCGCTCCCAGGGGGACTATGTGAGGGCCCGAGCTAAAATTTAGGTAGGCTTTCTTTTTGTTGAAATAGAATAGGTTTTTGTTTTGTTACGGACCATCTTTTTCTCGGTTCACTGCTGTCCTGTTTTTCAGCACCTACAACTTTCTTCTTCAACTTTGATCTTGTTTCATGAACTTTTTTTTCATCTTTCCGTTTCTATGCCCTTTCTGCATAGATTCCGCGTTCCCTTTACTCCATACTAAATGGTGCCTTCTTCCTTCCTCTCTTTGGATCGAATTTGTTGCTGCGGGTAGGGAGGCTAAAACTAACGACTAATTTAATCTAATCTGTGAAAACTCGCCAGTTGGCCATGCCCGCTTAGCGAACCCGGTATTTCTTCCCGTTAGGAAAAGGAAAAACTTGTCATAATTTCACACTTGACCCAAGCATATGGCTCTTATACAGTATCGAGCATAGGTAATCGTCTTGGCGTCCAGGAATTAATCTTAAAGCATTCAAAAGCCCTATGTACAGTATATTATGACGAGCTAACTTGATCAAACAGAAGAAATATGTCTTTTCGACGCATGCACATAGATGCTGGTTGCTGCTGGTGCATCATGCATGATCAGCGCTTCTATGCAGTTTTGAAATTCATTGAGTATCTTGTCTCGTTACCTATATTCGAAGACTGGGACGAACTCAAGTCAGTCTATGCACCAATAGTATTGAAAATATAGGTATTTTTTTATGGCCACTGCTTCTATATTTTGGAATTGCACTGTAGGAGAAAGCTCTCCTTAGTGTTAACCCTAACAACCTGCCGTTGGTTTTGCAACGCATGTTACAGTTCAGGCTTATTTTCTCCTCTAAGTGGACTCTTTTTTTTTTTCCTCGTAAAGCTGCTCCTCATTGTTGTTTTCCCTAGTAGACATGAGGTCCTGAAACTAACTGATGAACGTAAAATCCCACAGTCAGTTTAATAAAGACCCAGAAGCAGACATTTGCAATGACTAATTATGAGGTTTGAGCAAAATTGGTAGCTTACTTAAAGTTTGTGACTCATTTTTTCACGTAAAGGCAAAATACGGAAAATTTTGTACAGCAGTAAAGAGGCTAGACTTTAGAGGTTACTAAAATATCGGTACAGCTGTTTGCCAGGGTTGAAAAAATAGCTTGGTACGTTATACTGCAATATTTAATAACTTAAAAGTACATGAGTGTTGAATCCTGCCATATTTGTCGGGCCATGTTTACTAATTTAATAATTCATTTATCTATTGTCTTAAGAGATTTGCAGTGAAACTTAATCTGTAAAACTCCATATCTTAAATGACACAAGTAACGTCCGACCAAGTTTTGATCTTGGGGATAAATTAGCAAAAAAATGCAGCTTGTACTCTTGTTTTTCATTATTTACAAATAAATTAACAATATTAGTTGTTTTGTAGCTGCATCAGGCTTTTTTACGCACGACGTTTAGTTTTTTAGAAATTGTATTATCTAGGACTTTTTTCGCAAATGGATAACGATAACAATGTACGTTTTGAAACTGTATGAATTTTATGCCTTCATATTCACATAGTTATGAAAAAAGAGTACAAAAATTCAATTACATATTTTAGTTAACTTGTATTAGAACTTGAAAGTCACATTACTCAGCTCTCCGTGGTACAGTGGTTAAGGGATCGGGCTCGTATGTTGGAGTCGCGGATTCGTATCCCCGCGCTGGCACGGAGATTTTCCCCGTTGGGTATAAGGGAAAGCTCAAGCACAATACCCCCACTCGACCCAGGTGTCGGAAATGGGTACCGGCTTTACGGGGGAACCGTCATGGTGTCCTATATATAGGGTTAGTTATAAGACGTTTGAAAAATCAATGCTAAGATCATATGTATCAGGCTTGATTGGAAATAAAGCATCCCAAAGATGCCGATGTTAACCTTTAAAAAGTGAGTGCTAAACGGACATATGCTACTTGGGCAGATTTCCAGAAAAACGGACAAGCGAGTAACCCACACAGCGGGCTGTGCGGCCTAAGTGCCAATGAAAATCTAAGAAAGAAATGCCCGGATGGAAAAGAAGATTGGTATAAGTTTATACAAGGTAATGATAGAGGTAGTGAAGTTCAATTTGATGAATTAGTAGTCAATGGTTGCAGTGTGCAAGATAGGATGCAAATGGTGAAAGCAGTTGAAGAATACTGGGAGGACATTGGTGGAATGAACGAGCAGGTTACAGATGATGAACCCGTAAATTTTCTGATTGATGAACGTGAACTGCAAATGGAAGACGAAATCACTTGTGAAAAGATTGTAAGTTTTTTGAAGAAAGTGAAAAATGGAAAGGCATTTGGCCCTGATAAGATCCCACATGAGTTCTATTAATGTGGAGGAGAGAGTGTAGTCAGTATGTTGAAATGTTTATATGATGAGATATGGAAGAGTGAAAGAGTACCGGATGACTGGAACAAGTTTAATGTAGTTCTGTTGCATAAAGGTGGACATAAGAGTATGAAAGAACTTAAAAATTACCGACCAATTGCACTGGGTGACACTGTATGTAAGATCTTTTGTGGTATTTTGAATGAGAGAATGAAAAACTTAGTTGAGGAATTAGGAGTCCTAGGTGAAGAACAGAGTGGATTTAGGCAAGATAGACGCGGAGAGGATAATCTGTTTGTGGTGAGTGAAATAATTGAGTCAATGAGGAAGGATGATAAGAAGGTATATTTAGCATTCCTGGATATTGAAAAGGCGTATGACAGAGTGGATCAGGTTAGGCTCTTTGAAGTTTTGAGAAAAGTTGGGTTAAGCAGAAAAATAGTAAAAATTGCACATAGTCTATATGAGAACACAAGCGCAATATACAGGTTTGGAAATTTTGAAACAGGGCAAGTGAGGAGTGTTAGAGGAGTGAGAGAGGGCTGTACTCTGTCTCCTCTGTTGTTTGGATTGTACAGAGAAGAATTAGCAGTTCAACTTAGAAGGAGTGGCTTAGGACTGAAAGTTGGTAATGAGAGACTGAGCTGTTTGTTGTATGCTGATGATGTTGTTGTGGTTAGTGAATGTGGACATGAACTGCAAAGGATGCTTGACATTGTGAATGGATATAGTACAGATTTCAAGATGAACTTTGGTGCTGACAAATGTAAGGTTATGGTTATAAATAGTGATGAGACTGATAGAGACAAACTGTGGAATATTGGAGAAATCAGAATGGATAGAACAAAAGAATACAAATATCTAGGTTGTATGATAAGTGAAGATGGATGCACTAGAACTAAGGGTGAAAAAGTGGCAAAAGCTATGCAGTGGAGTGGACAGTTGAGTAGTGTGGCCAGATATAGAGCAAACAAGTATGAATGTATGAGAGGAATGTGGAAGTACGTTGCTGTACCTAGTATCATGTATGGGATAAGTGCTCTTGCCTGGAATGGAAGTGATCTTAAAATGCTGGATGTAGTACAAAATAAGATAGGACGGTTAGCATTGGGTGCTCCAAAATGGACAGCTACAGAAGCCATTAAAGGATGAACTTAGGTGGAGCCTATTTTCAGAAAGAATGATAAAAGCAGTGCTGAATTATAAGGTGAGAATTGAAGGAATGCAGAATAGCAGATAAGTAAAGCAAATTTTTGAATGGAATCTGAGTGTAAGCTATTGGGAGAAAGTGTGTTGGGGCATGCAAGGAAACTTAGTATGCAAAAGATTATTCATGTTAAAATTGGGAGACCTATAGATGACTGGAGTTTAATAAATGCTGGAGGTGTAGGGCCTGAGTGGGACTGCAAGAGGGGGAAGAAAGAGATTGATAGGCAAACAAAAGAGTATGGAGTGAATAAATGAAAGCTTAGCATAATATGGAATCCTACACTTGACTGGAATATGAAAAAAGAAGCACCTAAGTTTGAGATGTTCTATGATGGTAGTTTTGGAAGTCAACTCTTGTTTGCTGTGAGATGTAAGTCATTGAGTGTGAACAGACGTACATGGAGGTGGAATGAGAATAACAGATTATGTCTGCAGTGTAATAGTGGAGTGGAGGAAACAATTGCGCATTTTGTGCTTGAATGTAGTAAGTATGAGCAAGAGAGAGAAAGTTTCATGAATATGGTGTTTTAACAGTATGGAGAGAATGAGTGGTATGCCAGATGTGCTGAAGATGATTGTGGTATGAGCTGTCTTGCTGGATTGGACCAGGAGTGTAATTTGAGCATCATTGTAGCTATGAAAATGTTTCTTGTGCGTGCCTGGAATGAGCCAGTAAGGTGGAGTGAGCTGTAATGACCCAATATGCCTGACGATGGTGTTTTGAGCAGGGATGGAAAAAACCCTGGGTTTTTTAAAAAACCCAACCCACGTGGGTTTTTTTGGGTTAAATTGTTTTTTTTTTGGGTTTTATTGGGCTTTTTTGGGCTTTATTGGGTTTTTTGTAACACCTGTTTTTGTTTAAAAGAGTTATTCACATAGCTCCAGTTGCCTCTTTTCCAGATCTATATACACTTATTGAGAGTAAATATTGTTATTTGATTACTTTATTTCCAACATTATATTACATTATTATATGAATTATTACATTATTTGAACCATATATGAATTAAGTTTGTCCATCACAATTACCACTTACCATATGCATAGGGACATAGCTGTGCAGTCTGTGAAGATATAAGATGTGCAAAGAGAATTGCTATCCTTGTCAATTCATAGTAAGTTGTTTATAGCAGCTGACAGACGCAAGTCATGTGAGAGGGAAGCACCATGCAGATCATAAGTAACCACCACAAGCAACTTGGAGCAAGACAGCTGCACATCACTTAACAGTCATGCTGTTAACAACTTAACATGTGTATTGTGTGAGCTGGAGGGCTTAGCAGCGCAAGTCAAGTCAGTCAACCACACTGTTACATGTTACAACATGTAGTGACATGCCAAAAAAAATTTTTTAAATTTACCAAAAAAATCACTTAAAGCAGTTCAGGATAGCAACAAACACTAAAATGATTAGAAATAAATGCTCTAAAAGATTCCATCGTCAAATTGGTTCCAGTGCACCTTGAATGCTCACCATAGGCCAGTCGTTTATTTACTTTCTTACCCCATGATGGCTGCGGTCATGTCTTACCCCATCTGACTATAATTGTTAAGACTTATTTTTAGGCAAAGCTTTCACAGGAAACAGATATTGAAGAGTGGTTGGCTGAGTACAATCCGGAGTTAATCGGTGCGATTTATTTGTATAAATTGAAGGACTCCAACATCTTCCCAAAACACATGTTCAACAAGAATATCACTAAGACAATGACTACTCGATGGTGGGATATTCAAGACATGAAACAGCAGAAAATGCAGATTCTTAAAAAAACACTGGCAGGGGGTTTCTACAAGTTTATAAGCAATCTTCATTCTTGCTTTGCAAGTTCAGGATCCGTTGAGAGCATTTTCTAAACATTTGGAACTGTGCGGAATAAATTGAGAAATAGATTAGGATTGGAATGCGCACAGAAATTGGTTTCATTATATCGCCACCTTGCAAATGATCATGATGTGGATGACAACGATAAAATGGCAGTGGATATAGAAAGAGAAATACAGTAGTACTGTAGTAGCGGTCTACATAGTCTAGAAGACAGAGGAAGAATTCAGAAGTCTCTTTACTCTCAAATAGTCAAACTGCATTTGTTTCTTAATTTTTGTTTTTTACTTTGGAAATGGAACTCATCGAAATATACTAGCCCCTTGAGTTTTTTTTGTGATTAGAGTTTTTCTTATTTTATTTTCATAGTGTTTTTATTAATATTTATTGTCATAGTGTTGTCATGCAAATGCTTTGGACAAATTTTTGACAATATAAATATTTAGCTCATTTTGATTCTATAAGCTTGAAAACAAGTGAAATTCAAATAGCACTAATAAAACCCTAAAAAGCCCCAAAAAAACACTATTTGGTGGGTTTTTTTATGTGGGTTTTTTTGGGCTTTTTTGGGTGGGTTTTTTATGTGCCAACCCTGGTTTTGAGACACTGGTTATCCCAGTGATGCCGTCCAATGGCAGCTTGTGACAAGGATCGGTAGATCCTAAGTAGTTTGGTGGACAACAACAAACATCGGCATCTTTGGGATGCTTTATTTCCAATCAAGCCTGATACATGTGATCTTGAGCATTGGTTTTTCAAATGTCTTATAACTAACACTATATGTAGGACACCATGACGGTTCCCTTGTAAAGCCGGTACCCATTTCCAAAACCTGGGTTGAGTGGGATATTGTGCTTGAGCTTTCCCTTATACCCAATGGGGAAAATGGGCCAGCGCCAGGATACGAACCCTCGTCTCCAACAAACAAGGCCGATCCCTTAACCACTGTGGCACGGCGAGTGTGTAAAAGTGAGGGCCAACAGCACCTACAAGGTTTTTGGTACTGGTACGACTTACAATTTCCTCTGATTCACACATAGATCAAGGTGGCTTCTGTGAATTTCTTGCTTGTGTACCAGACTTTTCTAAAAGAAATAACCTGGGGGGGGGGGATTATTGTGGGTCATTTCATGCAACATCAACTACCTATGAGAGTATTATGCTTTACTTTGAAATCCAGCTTATCATAAATAGGTAAACTCTCATGGGTAGTCTACTATTCCTCAGACTTTCTATAAATAATTTTCCTGCATTAATATTAGTCGAGTTATGGGTCAATTTTTACTTTAATGCTGTCAACGATTTTCATAATTTTCTTGTCAATAATCAATAAAGGAACACATTTAAAAACGTTTTATAAGAATGACATTCTGTTCGCTGATGCATTATTTTTGAATTATTCAACTTTGAAGTTGGCTTATGCGCCCCAGGGAAGCAAGCATGCAAAGCGTAATTTGATTAACAACGGAAGCTAACCCCCTATTAGAAACGTAAAGAGGTTGGGTCGTGAGGGATAGCCACAGTTCTTTTAGTGAAAATTATAAATAAAGGTTTCTAGTGACGTTCGTTTACATCATCTCCAATGACGGCCACCTGGTACCCAAGATGGCGGCCGCCATCTTGGAGCCGATGTAAACTGATGTCACTAGAAGCTTTTATTTATAATTTTCACTAGAAGAACTATGGCTACCCCTCACGACCCAACCTCTTTACGTTTGTAATAGGGGGTTAGCTTCCGTTTCAACTCTGAAATTGGTAAATGTTGAGGATTATTCAGGAATCGATTATCCACTTTTCGAATGCTAAACATAGTAAATTAGATTGAAATAAACAAGTTTTCTTTCATGCACTTACCGTCGTAAATGATTATTTTACGAATTATAGCGGTAGGTTTAGTTTTGTCTTTGATGACGAATGCGCTCAAATAAACAGCTACTCATTGATTTTTGAATTTTTGTTGCTTGAATCATGGTAATAACATTGAAATAAACTACTTTTCTTCCATACAAATTTTTCGTTAAATGAATATTTTACGAGTTAGCGCTATAGGTTTAGTTTCGTCTTTGAAAATGAGAAAACTGGAAGCGAGACGCCATTGCAGCGTTGCCATTTGCCAGGCCAAATGAATTACTTCCCGCTTCAAACACTTGAGTTGCAGAAACTAATTCACCGCTATAACTCGTAAAATACTTATTTACGACGGAAAGTGTAAAGAAGAAAACTTGCTTATTTCGATCTAATTAACTATGTTATGGCACCTAAAAATCAAATATTGATTCCCGAATAATCCTCAACATTAACCCTAATATTGCGCAAAAATGGCCATTCAGGAGCGCCGTTTGTATAACTTCAAACTTAAATAACTCGAAAACTAAGCATATGCGAGCACATTGTCATTCATGTAAAACGTCTCAAAATCAATTATATTACCTATCAATGGCAATGAAATTATTAAAATCGTTGACAACATTAAAGTAAAAATTGACCAAGTTATGTTTTTCATGACTTCAGGCAACCCTGCCTGCAAAGTGGCTTTTATCAGTTACATTCAGCACTCCTGACATGCTACTGATTTTCTCCTTCCTGCTCAAAAATTATGCTTAGATTTTTTTTCTCTTGTGCCAGATTCCAAAAGCCAGATTCTCTACTGTTTTTTACGTTTTTTTTACTGTCACTGTATAGTGCATATTATACTCTAGTGTTGATGATAGGATGAAATAGAATTTGCTGACTTTATTTAAGGGCCATAAGTTGGTATATTCAAACTGTAAAAGCCAGAAAAATAATTTACCTAGTGCATCCTGTTTGGTAAATAATTAGTTTAAATGAATATTCCATTATTCTACTTTTATTGTAATATTTGTGCATGTTTACACTTAGAGCTTTTTACCTAAGTGCGCTCAATGAAAATGTAATCATTGACTTTGTTTTATTATTCTGTCACAGAATTTGAGGCAACTAAAGCATAATGGATATCTTGTAAAAATGCTTTTACTGATAATTCCCTTATTACAGTTGCATTGTACAATTTTTTCAACTTCTTACATAAAGGCAGGAGGCAAAGACCAAACTGAATGAGTAAGTTTCCTCTGTCATCTGACTTCCATAAGTCCTCTCTGTTTCTATAATTTATTGAGAAGAATCAGGATCTTCTTGCACAGAGTGTGATATTTTTTATTTATTTTTTATCCTGTTAGAAAAAATGTTTGTGCAAACTGAGAAAGCTGAAAAGGTAAATGAGCATTGAAGCAAGTTAGTGAAAGAAAATGCATTGCTTTTGTAAGAAACTGGTGGAGTGAAACAAATATTACAGATTAGTGGTCATACCCTTTTAGCTGCAACTCATTAGCTAACAATTTTGAGTTGAATCTTTGAATTGTAATTGACATAATTGCATAGGTAAAATCTTTTAGACCTTTATATTAAATGTTGTAGTCAACTTCAAGATAATTAAAAGTACTTCCTTTTTGCTGTTTATTGACATAATTGCATAGGTAAAATCTTTTAGACCTTTTTATTAAATGTTGTAGTCAACTTCAAGATAATTAAAAGTACTTCCTTTTTGCTGTTTGTGTATCATATACATGGTGATGACTATCATTTTTTTATATTTTGTTTGTCATGCTTTATCAGCCAAAGCAATTGGCTAAGCAAGCAATTGTGCCTAATGCATCATTTGTTGCCATCTGTAGTAAACTTAACCCCTTCCCAACAATTTTTTTGTTAAAAACGTTTCTTTTTCAGACTAATTTTTTCATTTTGGTTCAATGTAGTATTTTTGATGCTGGTAATGAAAACAATTTGTAATTCTTTTTTCTTCCCATTTTTGTAGTTGACTTTTTATTTTGAAAACACCTTTGTTGGCAAAAACGAGTCAAATAGTCATTGTCTGATGTTGAGAAATAGTCATTGTCTGATGAACTGGCTGAGTTATCAGAAGTATTCAAGCTTCTGAGGGAAGGTTCATAATCACTATCTTCCGTTGAACTAAACATTTTGGTGTAAAACTTGAAAATGGTACAAAAAATGAATGAAAATGTGGATGCAAACAACACCCATCCGACGTCAATGGCTGCCGGAGCAAGTCTAGTAACAATGTCCATGAAATTCACAGTTCTACCCTATCCCTCTGCCAGGCATACAATTTGACGAGAATACTCATTTCACACTTAGAATGGCTTACAAAGGCCTAAAATCGACAAGTATATACGTATGTGGCTGGTTTTTGAGGGTAAAGTTTTAGACGAGTATACTCGTCGACGACTGAAAAACGAACATTTTGTGAAAACAAGTATACTCGTTTCTGCCGGGGAAGGGGTTAAATACCTTCAATAAAAACACTTGTGGTTAAAATTTTTAATTGCTTCTTTAATTATTGGCTTTGTAAATTGAATATAGATTTTGAACAATTTAACATATAATGTTGCATTTATTTCTGTTTTTTTTTTTTCAGATAAGTTTATTCTTAATTTATTGTATGTAATTTTTTGAAAGTTTGCTTCAAGCCAAGTAGGATGTTGGCCGTGCATTTCAGTCCAGGCGTTAAGGGCCCTAGTCCTGTAGAATTCAATCCTGCACAATACGTCACAGTTGAGAATGTGGTCTACAAGCTCATGGCAGACCTCAAGATTCAGCCCATCACAACATCTCTCTTTGGCCTCAGGATCAAGTCCAGCAAATTATGGTTGGCACCATCACAACTTCTTAGCCAGCTTCCTCCTGAAGTAAGATTTTTGTTATGCATTTCTCTTCTGCTGTTAATGAAAATTGTTTATGAAAATTCTGGTTTTGAAGTAAAGGTGTGTCATCTTTATATTTATATTAAAAATTTCTGAGCTGCTGTTCTACAATTAGTTGATGTTTATTGAAGTTCATTTGTTGTCCTTTTGTTCTTATTTATAACACCTTGTTTAAGATACCTGCAGGGTATACATGGTTTGATTTCTTGAAAAGACTAAAAAGCCTGTAGTATCTGATCATTGCAGAATTGAAATTTTTCATGCAGTTAATATTTTTGAACATTGCAGTTTTCATTGATACTATTGAAAAATTAATGAAATTTAGTCAGATACATCTTTGTTTGCATACATAGATACCCACCAGTACTTGAGCAAAATCTCTCTATTCTAATTGCTAACCCTCAAAATTTCTAATAACATTTTGCTTACAGGCTTTGAGTGCTCAGCTGCGCCTCAGATTCATGCCATATTCCTTGATGGATCTGGAGTCGTTGGATGAAGAGGCATTCAAATATGTATATTATCAAGTAAGTATGGAGTCATGCTTGTCAGCAGTATTTCCTGGCCTGTTTTAAATTATATCTTGGTTCCTTTTGATTGCAGTGGGTTCGTAGTACTTGTATTACAGTTCCTTGTGTAAATTTAATTTGTGGGTATAGATGATAATTCCTAACTTCCAGAGTGTCTATGTTTACCGTATTGTGTATCTTCATGATTCACTTTGAGAGATGGATTCATTAGCAGCACAGGATCAGAGGGTAATAGTCTATTAATTGAAAATTGTTTAGGGAATAATATAGGTAGGGAAAATGTAACTAATAATGTGTCATGGTTGAAAGTGTGTTCAGTATGTGTTGGTTTTTGAAAAATTCATCTTGTTTGAGAAATAAGACACGTGTGATGATTTTATTGTGAGCATTAGTTAATAAAAAAAAATTTTAATATTACGTGTTAACTTTTTTAATATAAATCTTTTTTTAATTGGTTGATTTTAGGAAGTGAATGTTTACAGGGCAAATATTCAAGTGCTACAGCATTTTAAAAAATTTGAATTTACCCTATAGAATGTATTTCATGAAACACAAAAATTAATAAGTAACCAAAAATTTATATTCTCTTCAAACATTTGTAGGAGAATTTGCTCTTTTTAGCATCCTCTAACTCATTACTGGTAATAGTGGGGAATTTGCATTTTGCATCAGTTCCAGTCCTCATGGTCACTGAAATTCTAAAAAAAATCTGTTACACAGGTACGAGAGGATCATTTGCAAGAAGAGTTCACATTCTCAAATGAGGACAGCATGGGCCTCGTGGTGACGGACATCCTGCACCACATGCTGGCAGAGAGTGAGTGCTGCTGTTTTAACACGCTCACTAGGTATTGGTACATACGTGTACCACTTTGTAAATTTCTTCTTTATGTACCAGCAATAATGGCTCCCATTTCACTTATTTCAAACTCTATATTTAACTTAGAGTATAGAGTACAAGTTAATATGTTATTGTGTAATTATATTTAACCTGCTTGTTAGAAAGGATAAGAATGTAATCAAGCAGTAAAGAGGGCTTTTCAATTTTGCTTCTTCCAACCTAACCAAACCGACTGAAGCAACCGCAGAAACGTAGTGAATGAGTTAATTTCCATGTATTATGGTTGTATGCCCATATTAGTTGAATATTATTGGGGTTGTTGCAGTTCAACTTTACAGATTTATTTAACAAGTTTAGGCCAAGTGTTACCTGTTAGAAACTTGAACCTTAAAATAATTTATTACATTCATGCAGTGCAATTGCTAAAGTTGCAAAATTTGGTGAAACTTGTTTCCTCAACAATGATGCTGGTTTCTCTGCAGGGTGAATACAATGTCTGGTAAACTTGTCTGCTACTTATGCCAGTGTTGTTAATTATGTTCCGACATTTCCAAAGTCATAGACATTTAATTTGTTTTTACTATGGAAATAAACTGTACCTTTCACACTTTCTCAGTAAAGTTTGGTTTTGTTTCACTCAGTAGTCTAGATCTACCCAGGGTGTGTTGCATGTGCCTAATCTTAGCAAATGGTGATGCACCATTTGATTTTGGTCCTTCTATGAACTAGTCATTATGGTATGCTTCAAATTCTTCTCAATGAAGCCCTTTTTTAAGCTTACTCGTTTTTTGTAACACTCTAGTCCTATTGATAATTTTTAGTATTACTTATTTGATCTGTAATAGACATTATTGTGTTTTTTTTAAATGTAATGGAAAGAAGCAATGTAAAGTTTTTGGGAAATATGTGAAAGGCATATTTCTGAAACGTTTATTTTCATGCAATGTTACAGATAATTTTCTTTTATTTCTTAACTTCCTTTACTACGTACTAATCTGGAATGCTATGTTTTTTTGGGGGCTAAAATGTTTTTCAATTCCTATGTCAATTGCAAGTGTTGAATCTATTCTGTCATATTGAGTAGATGTGTTATTTTTATAAATGCAGAATGAAAATGCATTGCCTATGCTGTGAAGATTTGTTTGTGTAGATTATGGCTATCTTGAACAGGCAGTGAGTCTGTTATTTAGTTTTTGATGATGCACAAATCATTGGAATAATCGAAACCAGTAGATATTGAAATTGATGTACATCGGTTACACAAAGCAAAGCCATTTAGATTTAATATTGTTTCTGTTTGTGCTTTGTTTATTCTGATGAATCAGATGGCTGTGGATCATTATAGATGCAAAGGTTGGGCCACAGCACGGTAGAGGAAACAAGGTAGGGTCATTTCTATGGTAGAAAATGCACCGCCCCTTGTTTGGCTAGCCAATAGAACGGCTTCATTTCAAACAAACTTTATGACGTCACCAAAACGCCATGTCGTTAGGCCAATAGTGGAGCCAGATTTATGGGTGGCAGTGCTACCAGATGCAATATGAGCGCTGCTATTGGTTTGTTGCCGTGACGTCAGCAAAACCACACCGTCAACAAAAAAAAGTCTGGTTTGAACCTACCTTGTTTCCTCTACCATGGGCACGGTAGAGGAAACAAGGTAGGTTCAAACCAGTCTTTTTTTCGTTGACGGTGTGGTTTTGCTGACGTCACGGCAACGAACCAATAGCAGCGCTCTTGTTGCATCTGGTAGCACGGCTACCCCCAAATTTAGCTTCACTATTGGCCTAACGACACGGCGGTTTGGTGACGTCACAAAGTTTGTTTGAAATGAAGCTTTTCTATTGGCCAGCCGAACAAGAGGAGGTGTATTTTCCCCCATAGAAATGACCCTACCTTGTTTCCTCTACCGTGACCATGGGCCACATTCACCCAAACTCTGATATCGAATACCAGTAACTCAGTGTATAATGTATCACTGATACACTCCTCTTCCCAGTAAGAGGAACCACAAAAAGGGAGTATGATTAATTATTGAGTCTTTGACATCTTGTATTGAATCTGAATTGGAATTTTTGTAGCCCATGCTGTGTTTGGTTATAGAGAATTTTTTACTAAGCAAACACTGTGTGAGCTGTATTTCATAAGGAAGAGTCTTCTGTGATTTTTTTGAATGATGCTGAAAATATTTGTTTGCAAGTTTTCTTTCAAAGGTAAGAGATAATGATTGTAGTCTTTGCATCCTAGGTATTTTAATGTATTCCAAGTGTTAATGTGACCTATATAGTCTATGGAAGAACTTGTAGAAGATGATTTTTATGTTTTTGAAATGTTGTTACTCTGAATAAGATACGTCAAGCTCATTATGTCCTATTGAAAGCAATATTTACACAAACTCTATAACTAAGTACATTTGCTATTCTCTTGTAATTGTTGGTATTGATTAAATGCTATTTAATCCAGATGCAATCCTCTTTAGTCTGATGACAGTGTCATTCAGTGTTACGATGATATGTCTTCTTGAATATTTAAATAAACCAAAGTCACCCCTGAAAAACTTGATTATGAATTGTTACTATATTTCCAATAGGGCGATTCTTCGAGAATCTTATTCGTAGAATAAAAAGAAGAACCAGAGTAAAAACGAACATTACATTTATTGCAAACGTTTCGGAATTAAAATTCCATCATCAGTGCTGGAACAGGAGAGAAAAAAAAAATAAATTGTCTATTCTAAACACAAAAATCATATTATTCCACATAATTCTCTAAATGACTAAAAACCTAATTTGTTCGTTCATACTCAAACAATAGCATACTCCTAATTCACACAAAAACACATGTACACGCTAATTCAGAAAACAACAACGAAACACACTATGCATTCACACACACACACACACACACACACACACATGCACATGCAGAATTACGTCAGTAGGTGGGGGCAATTGATAACTTTACGGCACTAATGTCTTTGTTGAGGTTAGGTTTATGAGTGAATATGAAAAGGGACTCTAGAATTCTTAGGTCATGCTCACTATTAGCTCGGCATAAAGTTGAAAAATTAATAGTTTTGAATGAATGGTTCGTATTTTCACAGTGATCCCTAATTGCTGATTGGGGTGGAGTGGTTAGTGCACGACCGGTTCTATGAGATATTCCTGCATGTTGGCTATGTCTGATGAATTGTTGGAGTTTGGTACTACCAACGTAAGACTGCATGCAGCAGTCACACTTATAAAAATAGACACAGCCACTCCACAGGCACTCATCCAGTCGTTCCTTCCTGCTAAAAAAGGATGCAATCTTAAAACTATTTCTATAAAACACTCTGACGTCGACCGTTGTAAAAAACCTACTAACCAACGATACTACCTCCTTCTTCAGCTCTGCGTTCAAATAACCCATGAATGGTAACTCGACGTACAAGGTCTGCTTAGGTACGCTCAAGGTTGCAGGAGAGGGGCAAATTTTACGATCTAAAAATTTTTTTACACAATTCTGAATAAGTGATTTCGGATATTTGTTGTTGACCAATAAATTTACAATGTACTCAACTTCAAGATGGAATATTTCATACGTACTGGATATGCGGTATGCACGATGAAGTAAACAGTCAATACATGATTTTATATACCCTTTATATACACAACTAAAATAGTTCATAGTAAGCCCAGTGAATGTTGGCTTCCTATAGACAGAAGTAATGAGTTTTGAATTTGACTTTTTTATGAGAACGTCTAGGAATGGGATCTGATCATTTTGTTCTACCTCCATCGTAAATTTAATATTAGGATGAGATGTGTTAATATACTGAAAGAAACTATTGGCTGCAATTTCAGAGCGAAACAAAACAAATGTATCGTCCAGATACCTTCGGTAAAATAAAGGCTTAAACTCCGGAGGACATTGGTTCAAAAAATGTTTTTCCAAATGGGCTAGAAAGGAGTTCGCTATTAAAGGAGAGAGGTTAGATCCCATTGCAAGTCCGTCAATTTGCTTGTACGTTTTACCATTAAATACAAAATACGAATCTTTCAGCGCTACTTCAAGTAAACGTTTGAATTGGGGTCTGTCGTAACTCAGGATGGTTCGGTTATCTTGAAAAATGCGGTCCAACAAAACATTAATTGCCTCATCCAGTGGAACATTAGTGTACATAGACTCCACATCATAACTACACATGAAGAGATTATCTATGTTGCCAACAGTCGACAAATCGCGAACAAATTCATACGAATTTTCTACTGTATATTTACTATTACAAAATGGGGATAGAATAGGAACTAAGTTCGCACACAGTTTAGAGTTGTGGGTATTGCACGCAGATAAAATAGGTCTCAGCGGTACATCAGGCTTATGAATTTTGGGCAAACCATATAACACTCCAAGTTGAGATCCTACAGAGCGACAAGTTTTATAAAAATCATCCGTTAAAATTCCTAAATCTTTATCTTTTTTAAGTTTGTAGTTGACCTTATTTTCCAGTTTCAACAATAAGGTTTTTGTGTCACTAAGGTCTTCACAAAATTTATCTCTGTCTGATAGAATTGTTTCCATTTTTGAAATATAATCCCGTTTGTTAAGAATAACAACACCATTCCCTTTATCGGGTTTGGTAACGTAAATTGAATCATCAGTGCATAATTTCTTAAGAATCGAAAAATCTTTGATTTTAAACATAGCACAAGCGTTACGATGGCGATCAAATTTGTTATAAAATTTATGAGCAAGTGTTTTCAGTTCGTTGGTGAAAGTTGCTCTACTATTGTGAATAAATGGAGAAATTTCAAACTTTGACAATTTGTCGTACAGCCGCTCAAATACTAAAAAATATCTGTAGAAATTCAGCTTGGTAATTGGTAAGCCAAAGTCTAAACCTAAGCATAAAACCCGTTTTTCGTCTGAAGACAGAGTCTTTGACGAAAAATTAAAAATAACATTAGACGGATCAATATTATTGCACAGGGGTGAAACTCCTAACCTGACTAGTTTGTTCTTTTGTACTGCTCGGATGCGGTTCACATATTGCACTTGTTTGCGATAAAGCCATAATTTTAGACAGGCGAAGTCTATAGAGGATACCAGTGACTTCAGGTTGTGAAGGAAATCTTCATGGCGTCTTTCCACGGTCTTGAGTGTCCGTTGCTTGAACCTCAGTTCGTTCCAGAGTAGCTTACGCTGCAAGGAACGCCACAGGTCCGAAGTCTCCAATTGACGGCGGTAGAGACGAACTCGGAGGAATTTCGGTACGACTTCATAGTGATAACATGCACTCAAAAACTCTATATCACACACCAGTTTATCTTTCTTTTGCAGGTTTTTCTCCAGTCCACGAAACACTCTTAACACTGGATCTCCATAGCGATTAGAAATTATATTTCCAATAGGGCGATTCTTCGAGAATCTTATTCGTAGAATAAAAAGAAGAACCAGAGTAAAAACGAACATTACATTTATTGCAAACGTTTCGGAATTAAAATTCCATCATCAGTGCTGGAACAGGAGAGAAAAAAAAAAATAAATTGTCTATTCTAAACACAAAAATCATATTATTCCACATAATTCTCTAAATGACTAAAAACCTAATTTGTTCGTTCATACTCAAACAATAGCATACTCCTAATTCACACAAAAACACATGTACACGCTAATTCAGAAAACAACAACGAAACACACTATGCATTCACACACACACACACACACACACATGCACATGCAGAATTACGTCAGTAGGTGGGGGCAATTGATAACTTTACGGCACTAATGTCTTTGTTGAGGTTAGGTTTATGAGTGAATATGAAAAGGGACTCTAGAATTCTTAGGTCATGCTCACTATTAGCTCGGCATAAAGTTGAAAAATTAATAGTTTTGAATGAATGGTTCGTATTTTCACAGTGATCCCTAATTGCTGATTGGGGTGGAGTGGTTAGTGCACGACCGGTTCTATGAGATATTCCTGCATGTTGGCTATGTCTGATGAATTGTTGGAGTTTGGTACTACCTTCATTGTTACTTCATCATCTATATTGTTCTCTTCACCACTGCTTTTTCTGAATTTGAATTCATTTATAGGCCAACAGCACCATTTTAATGGCCCTAGGTTGGCATCAAGTAAAGATATTCTAGAAACGTTTCATTTATCAAAATAACACACACACACACACACACACACACACACCATGCACGCATTTCTTGATACCAGTAGCTGGTAACTGAGTAAATATTTTTTTGCTAAGAATTTTTTCATGTCCACAGATGTGAAGTTAAACCGTGTAGAAATCAAAGACTTCATGCCTCCTACCCTGAACGACGTGCTCAAGAGGTACAACGTCAAGAGGCACGTGGAGAAACTGCAGGTCGACACTGCCGCGGCTTCTCCAGGTTTCATTAGACGCAAGTACCTTGAGAAGGTAAGAGTTGACCTTATTTAGGTGGTAGGTAACATGAGTTTTTGCATTGGTGTTCTTCAGACAAAGCTGGACTTATGCTAAGATGAATCAATCTTGAAGTACCATGTCGGTTTGCAAATTTTAGAGTTGAATGTAGCAGATTGTATTATTTAAGTTTAAAATACAGTTCTTTGGTTTTTCTAATGGCAAATTTAAACTTAGATAAGGTGCTATTTTGGTCGTAGAGTAAATTATGTTGGTTTTCCTGCCGGCAAAGTAAGACATATTTCTTTATTTAGGTTTTAGTGTGACTCTTTTAAAATCTTCCTGCTAGGACGGTGGGTAGTGGTGCCCTAGTGCATGCATAAGCAGTGTGCATTATTCAGGGTTTTCCTCCATATTGGCTGAACAATTTTTGCATTTAAACAAGTTTCAACACATTTGCTGTAATGCTGTTTACTTGGAGTATTCAGGGAGAGGCTTGTTAGTGATTGTGTTGAAAACATTTCAGATTGTAAGTAACATACAATAGATTATTTTTCATTACTGATTGTGTTGAAATATTTCAGATTATAAGTAACACGCAATAAATTATTTTTCATAACTTGTAGCATTAACCCATTAGCTCCCAAGCTCCTTTTTAATAACCAAATGAATAGGAGTTTAAGTACATTTTATTCCTTCTCGAATTTATACCCTAATTTGTTCATTGAAGTTCACTGCCAAGTAGCAGTTCTTCCTGGTGTTGGTGACGACCTGATGCCGGTGGTAATGTAATGAAGGCGTTCGTGATAACAATAACATGAGTAAAATTAGCAATATCGTGTGTGAAATAAATGGTATCACCAATAAAATGCACAATATCATGAGTAAAATTAGCAGTATCATGAGTAAAATTAACAATATCATGAATAACATAATTCCAGTAGTATAGAACTAAAAAATTTGAACTTGCGCAGGCATCAGACTGCATGGCAGAGCTGTGTGAGGGCACCGAGAGCGACAGCAGAGGCCTGGTGGGAGTGGAGGAGTTCTTGTGCGAGAGGCTGGGTGACGTCACCGCCGCCGTCAGGGTGATGGTGGCGCCCTTCCATGCTCGACAGCCCGGCCTTAGGGTCTCCAAGCGCAAGAAGGGGGTGAGCTATTGATACTTCAACCTATTGTCTCAGCAACTTCACTACAATCTCGTGCTTAGTTGACATCCCAGCTGACATTTGGATCGGTCTTCCTGTCAGTCACTTCACGATGATCTCATGCTAAGTTGGCATCCCAATTGACATTTTAATCAGTCTTCGTGTCAGTCACTTCACAATAATCTCATGCCAAGTTGACATTTTAACTGGTCTTCCTGCAAGGCCAGTGAGTAGTGGTGCCTTTTGTCATGCCAAGTTGATGTACCGGTTGGTATTCTCATTGGTCTTCTTGCAAGGACACCCCTCAGGGGAGACAACTATTGTATTTATGGGAATTAGTGCTCCCAGGAGGAAAACGTGTGGTCCTGAGCTGAGAGTTAGGTAGGCCTCCTTTTTGTTGAAATAGGTATGTTTTTGTTAAGGACCATCTCTTTTTTTGTTCACTGCTGTCCTCTTTTTCAGCACTTACTACTTTCTTCTTCAACTTTCATCTTGTTTCATGAACTTCTTTCTCAACTTACTGTTTCTATGCCCCTTCTACATGAATTCTGCATTCCCTTATCTCCATACTGAAAGGTGCTTTCCTCTCTTTGAAACTTTTTTTTTTTGGTGGTTAGGGAGGCTTAAACTAACATCTAATCTAATTTGTACGCGGAAGTTACCTCGTTACCTCAAATGTGCAGGGCTGGACGCACCTGTGCACATTGGAGGAGCTTGTGGTTATCTCAAACAGCGCTCGGCACCTGACGTTGGAGGCGTGCAGGCAGAGCGGCGTGCCCCTCTACTTCCGCATGCCCAGCGTGCAGAGCCTACTGTCATTTGTGAGCTGCATGTCTGGCTACTACAGGCTCTTTAAGTGCTGGACCTTTGATTTATGCAAGGAGGTTCCCGCTCCGAGTCTTGCTCAGCTGAAAAAGAACAGATGTCACGGGCCGGTTGGGTGAGTTTGTGGTCACCTTTTGGTTGTTTGCACGTGGTCTTTATGGTGTATTTTTGTTTTGAGTCTCCTCTCGCTGAAGTATTTGTTCAGGAGCTCGCTTCTCTCGTTTTTTGTTGAGACTGGATAGAATTATTTAGTTGGATTATTTATTTGAATAATGCTTTATTGCACTGCCGATGTCATCTTCTTAAATTTGTTGACCAGAATTACCTTTTGAGTGTAATAAAGAAGGATTGTTTTAACATTCAATTAAGAGAGATTAACGTTAACAAGAGAGAATATCTTGATTAATTTTATTATAGAGACCCAGGTAGTGGTTGTACCTGGAAATGCCTGTCTCTTCAACTGGTTTTCCCCCGTTCCATTGCGATATTTATTCCTCCCTTTCCTTCTAGTCCTTACACAGATCCTAGGCCCTAGTTCATTAGGAGTGCGTAACAATGATTGGTTGTGCTGATTATCTGTTTGTGTACCTAGATTCCAGTATAACAGTCTCTACAGTCACACGTGTCAGCTAGCGTTCCTCTCACACGTCTTTTCTTCAGAATTTCTCTCTCTGCCCAGGTATTTCTGCATGTATTTGACTGCACTAAATGTCGTCAAATGATGTTGGGCAACTGTGTTCAAAGCTTTTCACTGTTTTGAATCAGTCTGGCCTTGTGATTTTATTTCACTTTTAATCTTAACTTGTAATTCTAAGTTTGTTTTCCAAATATTTTAAACTTTTCTTTATTGATCAAAGTGGGCTCAAATTTCCATGTCATACCGCTTTGTGAACAATCACACTCGCTTAGTGGTACCTTTTTTCACACTCGCGTGCCCGTCGTCAATGCATCTATGCTCTTTCAAATTTCCAGCGCCCTGAAACGAACCCAATTCTAAGAAGGCCTTGTAATATCAAAGTCGCTTTATTGCACTTCTTCAAAACTTCCTGTGCACTTAACTAATACTAAATGCAGGAGGACTATGTTATAAAAAAAAAACTTTGTTGCTGCATTCTCAAACTTAGTGTGACGTTTACCAACACTTATCGCACAAGGACTTTGAAATGACATCAGTCGTTTTTGGGCAGGTGGCAGTTTGCCCACGCCAAGCTCCAAAGCAGATGCAGAGGGGAGTCTGGTGTAGGACTCCTGAGGCAATCGTCCCGCCACCACCACCGATACAAGCTCGATGTTTTCGTTGACAAGAAGTCGCCTATCAAGACATACACCATTTACTCCCATGATGACGAGGTCAGTTGCTTCATATTTTCTTCTCGCTCGGAAACACTTCTGTGTTCTTTGTACTCAGGTATAGTTGGAAAGCTATTCCTCTCTGTTTGATTGTAATGTAGTGAAGTTTGGCGATTGCTTTCGTGTGCCGAGTTAGAAGATAGCATTTGCGTCATAAAATTTACTTTGTCGCCTTGTCCTTATAAGATGCTATCAACTATTTTTATTGGTGTCTGTGCGTCCTAAATAAACATATGGTGCTCATTGAAGATGTTATTTGTAACCCATGCCAATTTAACGGTTCTACTCATGTAAATCTGCAATGACTTTTTTAATGGTGCACCAGCCCAAATATTTATAGAACGTTTCCCATTTTTATAGTCAAGCCATTATTTTGTTAACTATTAGTCCATCAGGCATTTATTTTCTCTCGGTTTTATTTACCATCTTAATGGACATTTCACAATAAAATTCATCTTCCAGATCAGCGGTTCTTAACCTGTGGGGAATTCCCCACTGGTGGGGAATCTCGTGCATTTGTTTCCACCCACAAAAAAAGATAGCTTTTCAAAATCTAATACATTACATCCAAATGTTGACTTACTTTACAAATCACAATTATTCACAGACTGTTTTAATAACAGAAACAACCATAATGAGGTATTGTATGTCATGTTTGGGTAAAGTGACAACACTGGTGGGTTAGGAATGTCACAGATATGTAAAAGGAAGTTGCTGTGAGGGGGTATGGAGAGTTGGCCCACGAAAAACTGGTGAATTGGAGAAAAAAGTTAAGAACCACTGTTCTGGATCAAGAACGTAGCTTGCCTGGATTTTTTTTGCTTCTATTTATTAAGTGTCATGTGCTGTTGATACTGGAAAGAACATTTCTTGATGCCAACACTGAAAATTTACATCCAGCTTTGGTGAATTTGAGCACTAGGACTGATACGGCTCTACGACTAGCACAGAGTTCTTATCCCATCAATTCATTGTTTTAATGAATTATTAATAACCTCTTTGTTTTTTAATTATCTCGATTATTTCCATATGACAGCAACAAAAGGACACTATTTTATGTAGGTGCTATGTTACTTACGTTAGGAAATGCAAAATATTGTAGGAGGTGTCCTATGTTTTCCAGCATATTTAGTTTTTATCCATTATTTGTTTCTTTTACGTTGCACTCGACAATTCTAGCCTTTTTAACTAAATTATTGCCCATTTATACAGTTCACGATAAAAGATGCAGGGGTGGACCGAACGTTTGACTCCCTGCAATTGTTAATCAAGTACTTGATAGACGCTGGCAAGAACTCTGAGCAACTGGAAGACCATGATGGCAAGTACAACTCGGCTGCCTCTCTCGTGGCTACTTCATCCAGCTCTCCAGCCCACAGCATCCAGTCTTCGGACAGCGGCACTCTCGACAAAGAGTGCAAACGAGGGTTGAACGTTCAAACCAAGGCTGCTGATGCTGTTGTAAACGGGTCGTCTTCTCCCAGCAACCGTCGAAAGACACCCCAGGTCTGGCTTGGGGGGGGTCAGCTCAAATTAAAGGAATCATGTTTATTAGTTTGCTCCCCTCAAGAGGATACAGGTATTGCCTCGATAGGAATCAGCATTCCCAGAGGGAAAATGTGTGAGGGCTCAAGCTGAGAGTTAGGTAGGCTTTCTTTTTGTTGGAATAAAAATGTTTTTTATATTAAGGACCACCTTTTTTTTTGTTTACTGCTGTCCTGTCTTTCAGCACCTCCTACTTTTTTCTTATTTCATAAACTTTCTCAACATACTGTTTCTATGCCCCTTCTGCATAGATTCCACGTTCCCTTATCTCCATACTAAATAGTGCATTCCTCTCTTCGAAATGCTTTATTTGCATTTCGTAACCGTGACTCTCAACTAACATCTAATCTAATCATATGACGAATAAAACTAGCTTACATGCTCATTTTGAGTTTTTATTTATGTTTAAGCATGTACTTGCACCTCTCAGGAGGCATAAGATAGGCTATAGGTTTAGGTTAGTTAAGTTTGTCTATCCTATGCTATGGGGACTGGCGCCCCAGGGGAGATACTGTTAGGTTACTTCACCTTTCAATTCACATTTTTCTTTCCAACTTTCATATTTGAAGTAGCAATAGCATTATCTTTATTTTTTCACTCATGTAATTTTTCATACTTTCATTTTTGTCAATGATTTTGTCCAGACTATCATCAGCTTCTTAGTCTGTGATTAAACCCTCATGAAAATTCAACAAAAATTGCACAGTATCAGTATATTGAGCTTTTTTTGATTTCAATTTTATGTTCAAATGTGTTCCAATGAAGATGAACATCATTCATTTGCAATGAAATTGAAAAAACGTTAAAATCCAGGAAACGAGGCAGTAACGGTATGTTGTATGCTGCAGGTGGTACTGTCAAGACTGCTACCTCCATCTGAGTACGACAAGCCTGAGCTGCTCCTGCTGTGTGCTGGTGAGGGGCAGGCGACTGACAGTCTCGAGCAGGACCAGGGGCCTAAGGTGGGTCACTTTACCCACCTAATTTTCCCTTAGCCCACCTAATTCTAATTAGAAAAATACAGTCGTTAAGTTGGAATTTTTCTACTCATATTGCCGCCGTAATAACCACCATCATTAGACGTACTCTGGTGTCAAGTAGTGACCAACGTTAGAGTGAAGATTAACCCTTCAACGTCGGCATTTTTCTACTCGTATTACCGCCATTCTTATTACCACCATCATTAGACTTACTCTGGCATCAGGTTGTGACCGACATCAGAATGAGGAAGGAGCTTCCACTCTGCTGTGACCTCCAAAGAACACACTAGGGAACAAATTTAACAAAAACACAATATATTGAGGCTATTTTCAAAAGTGGACTGAAAAGTCCATTTAAAGAGTTAATGGGCCTACACTTCCTTTTATTGTAAGTACTCCGTTTACCCTGTAAAATGGGATTCACAATATACATTCCCCTAGAATCTTACCAAGCAATGATTTTTTAAAACATCAGAGAATGGGTTCTAAGTTTGGCGACTTTGAACCCTGTTTATCTCATAAACTAATAGAGGTATTCAGCCATTTTTCTGTACCTGTGACTCGTTCTACACCAGACAGAGGAAGGTTTGGGTGATGCTTAATGGTATGCATAACTCATTTATGACATATGGCCCATGGTATCTTATGATTATAGAGGCCTTATATGAACCACCTGACTGGAGTCCTAAATTCAATAAATGTACGTTATTTTTCCTTCTGGGCTTTAATTTATTTCTGTTGACCTTCATGCTTGGATGAGATATTTAATTGTCCTTTGCAAGCATGGTTATACAAAATGCGAATACCATAGGATATACGCCTAGTATTGTTCTCCCTAAATAAATGCCCATGAAAGAGTTACCATTAATCGGCTTTTCTATGAAATGCATGTGATTATGAAGTCCCACATTAAATGCTTTAGATTCTCTTTCATAACGAATAGTGCAATTTCGAGATCTAGGATGTGTGACGTGAAACAACACATATATTCATTTTATAGATAGATGCATTATATTTAGTGTAGTATTATATTATTGTTGTAGCAGTGTAAGTGTTCTTATTTGTAACAAGGTATTCTTCTTCCTGTTGTATGGAATCAAAAGAAATGAACAGCTGTATAGTGTCGTCTTGTTCTTCAACGTGGATCTCAATCCCTGATGAAAATTTTGTGTTTCAGATCTTCCGCTTTGAATCCTTCGTTGCGACCGAGAACTCTAAAGTGATACGGGGCTCCTTTTACAACGTCATGTGTGCCCGCAAGGCTGCTGATGATACCAAGCACTACGCTGTAAAGGTGCGACTCGTGCCTGTGTATGATTTTGTGCCGATAAATTAGGGAAATGAAGTCTATAAATTTGCTTGTGTGCATCATGTTCCATCTCATGTGATCACATTTTTGTGACGAGGTATGCAAGAGCTGGTGTAGCGTCGCTCATTTCAGCCCTACATATTGTGTTTTCATGCAGCTATTGATTTCTTGTGTACATTCTCTCTTGTGGTAGCTACATTCTCTCTTGTTCTAGCTACATTCTCTCTTGTTCCAGCTACATTCTCTCTTGTTCCAGCTACATTCTCTCTTGTTCCAGCTACATTCTCTCTTGTTCCAGCTACATTCTCTCTTGTTCTAGCTACACTCTCTCTTGTTCTAGCTACACTCTTTTGTTCCAGCTACATTCTCTCTTGTTCCAGCTACATTCTTTCTTGTTCTAGCTACATTCTCTCTTGTTCTAGCTACATTCTCTCTTGTTCTAGCTACATTCTCTCTTGTTCTAGCTACATTCTCTCTTGTTCTAGCTACATTCTCTCTTGTTCTAGCTACACTTTCTCTCGTTCTAGCTACATTCTCTCTTGTTTTAGCTACATTCTCTCTTGATCTAACTACATTCTCTCATGTTCTAGCTACATTCTCTCATGTTCTAGCTACACTCTCTCTTGTTCTAGCTACATTCTTTCTTGTTCTAGCTACATACTCTCGTGATCTAGCTAACCTGCAAACAATGTCTCGAGAATCATTGGGAAACATACGAGGAAAGTTTACGCACAGGTTCCGACGGATTCGATGCAAGACCAGCAGTCGAGGTTCCTGAGCATGTGCGACATGTGGATCAAACTGAGCGATTGCGATGCCGTCGTGCAGATGCTGGGGGTCACTCTGAGGCCCCTGGCCGCCGTCATGGAGTGGGTCACCCTCGGTCCCCTCGATGTTTACCTTCAGACCCACGAGAACCTGCTCAGAGTGGTCAGTGGGGGCTGCTTTGTTGTCTCGCTTGTGCATCTCAGTAGCAATGTCTTTTAAAAAGTTCCTGTAAACGAGAACCTGCTCAGAGTAGTCAGTGTAGCTGCTTTGTTGGGGCGCTTGCACATCTCGGTAGCGATATCTTCCAATGAGTTAGTGAAACATAGGTAGGAGGAAATTTCAGTGCTTCAAAGATGTTCTGTTTTTTGCTTGATGATTTGAAATCTGGGACAATGTCTTTTGATTTTTGAGCTCAATTGTTGAATATTGTTTAGCTGTTTAAAATGTCTAGCTCTATTTTGTTCTATCATGTAAAAATATCCCATGAATGTGAAGCGTAACGGCACACACTATCGTTAAAAACTCAAGTTCCATGGAATAAATTATTTTTTATTCATGTCATTAGATTACATATATCTGAGTCAATAATCAGAAATTTCATATGCCTGAGAGTTTAGTTGTTAAAGGCTCAGAATAAAGAAGCTTCACATATGGCGGGCCTAGATTTAATTGATTTAAATTTTAACATTTGAAGCTATAGCAGAATTTGAGTTTTAATTCTTAATCTACAAGAAATTATTTGTTAATCTGCTAAATTTTGAATAATTTTTGTCTGTGTTTTTGTATTTACGAAATTTTCTGCCAATAAGCATGGTGGGAAACTGTCAAAAAAGTTTTTCTTATTTACAGAGAGTCATCCTTCCGTCAACAAAGTATCATTGAACTGCAATGCAATATTGAAACAGCCATCAAAACTCTGACCCAGCTGCTAATGTTTCTCAAAATACATGGTGTGACATACTGGAGCACTTTGATCAAAAGGTTAATTCTGATAAAACGTTTCATCAGATCGACCTGCTGGAGGCGGTGACACACCTGGCTAAGGCGCTTTACTTCCTGAGCCAGCACGGCATCCAGCACAACAACATCCGCTGTCACTCGCTGCTTGTCGCCAGCCATGAAGAGAACCAGTTTGTCGTAAGTTCTGTGTAGTTACAACCTTGAAGTAAACTAGTTTATCATATGTTCTTCAAGTTTATAACCCTAAAGTAAGCCAGTTTGTGGTAAGTTTTGTGTATTTGTAACTAGTGATGCAAAAAACGGTTTTGTTTGATGGCGGTTTTTTTTTGCAAAAAAAACGTGTTTTTATGTTTTTTTTTGTTTTTTTTTTGTTTTTTTTTGCACACACCTAAATTTTGTTAGGTATATGTCTGTTTTTTTTTGGACACCTAAAATATATTAATATACATGTTTTTTAGTCATTTTTTTGTTATAAAAACATCATAAAGAAACCATACAGTAAAAGTGGTGGCAGATAACCCACAATTACCTAGAGGTGTCTAAGAGGAACAGCAGGAGCCACAGAACTTATATTGATGGAGTCAAAATTCAGAGCTTACTATCTCTACTATGTCTGATTTTATTTTTATGTGACCAAAAATATCAGGCATAGCAGAGATAATAAGCTCTGAATTTTGACTCCATCAATATAAGTTCTGTGGCTCCTGCTGTTCTTCTTAGACTCCTCTAGGTAATTGTGGGTTATCTACCACCACTTTTCCTGTATGGTTTCTTTTATATGTTTAAATTAGAAAAAAATGACTAGAAAACGTGGATATTAATATATTTTAGGTGACCAAAAATACATGCTGTTTTTTTTAAAACATGTTTTTATTACAAAAAAAATCTGACTAATAAAAATGTGGCCTAAAAAACCCATGCAGTTTACCATGTTTTTTTACTAAGAAGTTATGACTGAAAAAACAAGAATATATTTATGAGACTGAAAAAATTTTTTTTTACTAAAAATCATGACTAAAAAACAAATATTATAAAAAAACAGCATGAGACCTAAGAAAACCCATGCTGTTTTTTTTAAAGAACATGTTTTTTACAAACAATCGTGCATAAGAAAATCTGCATATGAATTTATTTTATGTGACCATAAAAACCATGCTGTTTTATTTTACGTGTTTTTCATAAAAAATAGTGCCTTAAAATCATGGATATTAATATATTTTATGTCACCAGAAAAAATCATTGTTTTTTTAAACGTTTTTTTACTAAAAAGTAATTATTATTGATTTTTTGGTCATGACTTCTTTGTAAAAAAAAACATGGATACGAATTTATTTTATGTGACCAAAAAAACCATGCTTTTTAAAAAAAGGTTTTTTCAAAAAATCATGACATAAAAAACATGAGTGTTATTATATTTTATCTGACGAAAACAAACCATGAAATTTTTAAAAACCATGTTTTCTTTCACAAAAAGTCATTAATATCCATGTTTTTTAGTCATGATTTTTTTTGGCAAAGATAACATGATTTAATTAAAAAAACCAGCATGGTTTTTTTCTGGCACATAGAATGTATTATTATCCACATCATGATTTTTCTGTATAAAAGATGTTTTTCAAAAAAACAGCATGGTTGTTTATGGTCAAATAAAGTATATTAATATCCGTATTTTTTAGTCATGACTTTTTTGTAACAAAAACGTATTAAAAAACAGCATGGATTTTTTTGGTCACATAAAATATATTAATATCCATTTGAACCATACCAGGTCTTAGAATAAAATATCTACAAAGAATCTATTCACTCTCTAAAACCTTTCGGAGACCAGCTCCATCCTCAGTAAGTCATCCAGTAAAATGTTTTTTAAAGGAACAGTGAAAATTCACTGTCCATTTTACCACATTTTACTGAATGACTTACTGAGGATGGAGCTGATTTCCGAAAGGTTTTATAGAGTGAATAGATTCTTAGTAGATATTTTATTCTAAGACCTAGTACAGTTCTCATAAATATGATTTCAATATTAACAGCGTTCTTTGTTTATAAGTTTCTAAAGACAATTCGATTAAAGAAAAATGACTTTCCTGATATTTACATCCGTGTTTTTATAGTCATGATTTTTATAAAATGTTTAAAAAAAAAATTTTTTTGGTCCCATAAAATATAATAATAGCCATGTTTATTTATTCATGACTTCAGTAACAAAACGTTTTTTAAAAAAAACAGCATTGGATTTTTTAGGTCACATAAAATATATTGATATCCATGTTTTTTAGTTATAATTTTTGTATAAATAACAGGTTTTTTTAAAAAAAAACAGCATGGTTTTTTTGGTCACATCTCTATCAATGACCATAAGTAAAGATATGTTATTATAACACACCATTTCGGGAGTTGAAGGTCATTCATATGTATTGTAAAATAAATGAAATATCAAAACATGAAACCGCAGAAAATGACAAATTTCATAAAACCATAGAAAACCATAAATTAAGAAGTATGCTGTTTTATTTTGTAATCTGACATGAAAACAAATAATGTAATGTGGTTCTTTTTCTTGCTGAGTTATTTTCAGACAAAATATTTAAAAAAACAAAATATCCATGTTTTTTTGGCCATGGTTTTTTTTTTTGTAAAAAAAACGTTTTTTTTAAAAAAAGGGCATGATTTTTATTTGAGTCACAT
The DNA here is from genome assembly GCA_030386875.1 of Morinoia aosen. Taxonomy (NCBI): domain Eukaryota; kingdom Metazoa; phylum Arthropoda; class Malacostraca; order Amphipoda; family Talitridae; genus Morinoia; species Morinoia aosen. The sequence goes on along the minus strand of CM059572.1, from coordinate 45,366,997 downwards.
CTCTATTTGTAACCTAGAAAAGAAGCAGTTTGTTGTAAGTGCTGTGTATTTGCAACGTTGAAGTAAACCTGTTTGTTGTAAGTTCATTTTTAGGCGATTGAAGTGATCCAGTTTGCCGTAGTAGTATTTGCAACCATGAAATGAACCAATTTGTTGTAAGTCCTCTCTTTAGAATCATAGAGAGAACCAGCTTTTTGCTAGTTCTCTGTACTTAGAAGAAAGAATTTAGCCATGTTTCGTGAGTGCATTATTTAGTAACCATCTCATTTAACACTGCCGTAAAAATGACGTTGTTGCGTTTCCTCTTATACCGCCTGAGTTTTTTGCTCATATCACCATTATTACAAGCAACGACCAATAGACTGTCAATAGCGACAGGTTGTCATCGACATCACAATGAAGAAAGAACTGCCACACGGCAGTGAACTTCAACAAGCACATTAGTGTGCAAATTCGATGAAGAATGATATATTTCAATTATGTGTTTCCTTAAAATGGAACCGTGCGAGTCTTTTGGGTTGTGAAAGCTTGAGTTTGGTGCATAATTCATTGGTGAAAACTGTTTTTGAATGGACAGTTGAAAATGTTTATTTCTTCTTTTAAATCTAAATTAAGGGTGAGGTACCTTTTGTATGAAATTCAATCAGTAAAAACAACTTATGACCAAAAGCAGGAAAGTCTACTCATTAGGCAGTATTTGTGTATCTATTTTACAGACCTTGAACAAAAACGGAAAACAAAAACAAGACTTTGAACAAAACAAACTGACCAACCATCCAAGCGAGCAAGAAAGCAAGCAACAAACTACATACTATTATATTCAGAGTACATATGCTAAGCATTCAGACCTGATCATTCAGGGTCTGGACCACATCAAGGACTAGTTTTCATTATACCGTTTCATTGTGATCAAAGATTAGTATTATATTGTGTCCAGGTGAAGCTGAGCGAGCCCGGCGACCCAGTGGTGGACGAGTCTTGCATTCACTGGATCGCACGAGAGCACCACTACCATCCGCCCTCATCCAAGCAGGACCCGTCCACTGACGTCTGGGCCTTTGCTACAACGGCCTGGCAGATATTCAGTGATGGCCAGTGGCCGCTCAAAGGTAAATGGTGGTCAGTGGTCGGTCTAAGGTCAATGGTGGTCAGTGGTCGCTCCAAGGTAAATGGTGGTCAGTGGTCGCTCCAAGGTAAATGGTGGTCAGTGGTCGCTCCAAGGTAAATGGTGGTCAGTGGTCGCTCCAAGGTAAATGGTGGTCAGTGGTCGCTCCAAGGTAAATGGTGGCCAGTGGCGCTTGATGAATAGTGAAGACAGGAAAATTAAAACCTTGTTCTGTACTCTTGCCTCCACCACAACTACTACACAGCACCACCTGGAATGATGCGGGCACATCGTTTTACAAACACTGAATTTTTAATTTCCCTATCCGAAATTATCTTTTTCAAGACCTTACTCAAATTAGCAGAATGTTCAATAGAAAAAAAAGCGGAGTAACTTTGTATATTATTTCATTTAGTTTAGTTTTCAACTAGAAATTTGATTTCTATTCTATGTTTACTTTACGAGGCGGATAAAATGTTTAAATCTGATGTATGAACTATGTAACTTAGTTATTGGGAGTTGAATATTTGGGAAAATTTCAGTAACACAATAGCAAAGTGTGACTAAATTATTTTATTCCGTCTTATAATATAAGACATTTATAACATTCACATATACGATGTTAAATTTGCTAATTTAATTATAATATAGCGTAGGGGGGAACCTGTATAACGTAGGTATACATTTTCCATCCATTAACAGAAAATGAGCAGGCTATCAAGAAAATATTGTAGATGAATGCGTAAGTATGACAGTAGGATTATCTTTTGAAAAACATCTCCTCAGGTGAACATGACTGTTGTATCAATTGAAATCAGCGAACCTGGGGGGGAAATGCAAAGTCCCGAGCTGAAAGTTGAAGCCTTTTTTGTTGAAATAAGATGTTTTTTTTTTTGTCTTGTTAAGGACAATCTTTTTTGATTCACTGCTGTCCTCTTTTTCAGTGCCTACAATTCATTTTTTCACCTTTTTTCTTGTTTAATGAACTTCTTTCCTGACTCACTCTTTTTGTAGAAACACACTTTGGGCATAGGTCCTGCATTCCCTGAACTTCACATTACTAAATGTTGCCTTACTCCTTCCTCTCTGTGAAACAACTTTGTTGCAGTTTGAGAGCTGAAACTCCCTAATCTCATTTTGTTTGACGACAGCATTTTTTACAACGTTGTTACCTGTGATTTTATCAAGCGTTGAAAAAACAGCATGGGTTTGCTAACTTGACGCTTCCTTCTGTTACCAGGCGGAGACATAGAAGCCATCCGCTCCTTGTACGCTGCTGGCCAAGTGCTGCCGTGTCCACCGCGGTGTCCTGGGGAAATGTATCAGGTCGGTACCGTCACCTGTGAGGTGGTCAACTCAAAACGATCTGCTGTGTAGGTTTGTGGTTATCAACTCAACTCTATACCATCATTTGAGTAGAATGAAAAGAAGAACCAATATAAAAGGGAACATTCTTTTAATGGCAAATGTTTCAAATGTTCCCTTTTATAATAGTTCTTCTTTTCATTCTACGTATTAGATTTCCCAGAAATCGCCCTTTCAATTCTATCATTTGAGTAGTTATTGACTCGATTCAATTAACTCTGTAGTTTTGTAGTTACCAACTCTATATTGTCATCTGAGTAGTTAACAACTTGACTAGATCCGATCAACTGCATAGTTTTGTAGTTACCAACTCAATTCTATACTATCATCGCGTAGTTATCAACTCAACTCAAACCAGCAACTGTATTGACCTGAATAAATTAGAAACGTTCAGCTGAGTGGCGGATGTGCCCAAGTACTGGGATTGAAAAATATGTTGAACCATTCTTATTACCTTGAGACCAGGTGCATAAACCAAAGCATGTAGTTGTGTCTACGTAGTTTTTACTGCATGTTTTTTGATCATAACAGCTTCATTTTCATGGTAGTCATAATTGCAATTAACGGCAGATGGGGGATTCCTCTCTTTGTCACGCTCGTGTTCGTTTTTGTCTATTATAGCTGTGACCGGGGCATTTTTTTATGTTGACCACCTTACTGAAAACACCAGCCTAAGAAGTAGTCTGACTGCAGCGGCAGCAAAGTTTGGGCTGGGGGCTGGTCAGTCAGGGTCAGTCATAGAGAGAGCGAGGCAGAGGGCAGATCTGATTCTTGTGTGCTGCGCAGGCTAATGCATGGATTGTTGCCCCTATACGCTCTGCTCGTACGCCGTGTTTTATGAGTAACACGCGCGGTTGTCAGGTTTTGGCAGTGTTGTTAGCACCTGCGCCTGCGGGCTGCCTCGGTATCTCAGGATTTGCAGTAAGCTCGTGTGTTCAAGCTACCTGAATCGAGGCGTTTTCGAGTCTCAAGTCATCAAACTTTAAAGTGCGGTTATGCTTGTTTTCACTTTGTAACCAATTTTCAACTGTTTGTCAATAAACGTTAACTTTTAATCGCATTGAAAATGCTATCTAATAAAGTGCAATTCCTTCGGTTAATTTAACCACGTTTTTAATAAATTATCACAAACTACCGGAACTGTTTCAATATAGGCCTCACTTCAACTGCATGGAAAAGCAATAATTTCCGTGGAAAAGGAAAGAATAACGACTGTTAAATAATTTATTGAACAACATCACGGTCTATTATTTATCATCTGTCGGCAATTTATAGTGGCCAGGAATCCTGAAGTCATAGTATTGTGTCAACGTAGGTAAAAGTTATCGGCCACGTAGCTACTCGGTCAAATTACTTAGGATGTCATGCTTCTTCATCCAACGTTAGCTTACGAACTTCAGCATTCCAATAAATAAAATAAAAGTTATTCTTATCGCTCATGCCATGATAATAAATGATTAGACAATCAATGGCGAGCTCAGTGAAAAGAAACCCTTGCTTCATTTTTTCAATGAGGGGAAATTATAATGAATTATCCCTCTTGTTTCATTTTTAAATGAAGGAATTTAAATTTATTTACTGATGTAACACGATGTGGTGGGCAGATCATGCTGAGATGCTGGTCGCCAGACCCCACAGCGCGTCGCCAGCCGCAGACCATCATGCGGGACACCTTCCAGATCCTGTACCAAGGTGCTTTTGCATCCCGACCTTTTTGTCATCCCAGTCCCTACCTTCTGGTGTCATCCCAGTCCCTACCTTCTGGTGTCATCCCAGTCCCGACCTTCTGGTGTCATCCCAGTCCCGACCTTCTGGTGTCATCCCAGTCCCGACCTTCTGGTGTCATCCCAGTCCCGACCTTCTGGTGTCATCCCAGTCCTAACTTTTTTCGTCGGAGCATTGATGACTTTAGCCGCCCAGTGCAGAGGCTATACTTGGGCGGCTAAAATCATGGATGCTCCTGCGAAAAGTGTTCTTCTTGTACTTCTCTGATGGTTGTATCATCATATCATCGTTTTTAGCTCTTGGTTGCATGCTTTAGAATATCTTAAGTAATCTCAACGCGTGTGACAAGGAGACCAAAACTCAGAAGTAAATCCTTGTTCATATTTAAATTGACAAATGACTGGATTTTGACTGTCGCAAAACTTGCAGCAAAGTTATTGCTAGCTTCCTTTTATGCAATAATCACCGCATGTTTTTTACGTCATTTTCAACTCCTGCAAGAAATTTCTATTTACATGAAATTATTCTTCTGCCTGAAAACAAATGTGAAATACATTGCAATTTTTAAATGTTCTGATTGCATGAATCTTTAGATTGTTAAATGTTTTCATTTAATTTGTTCCGTTTGTACTCTAATAGCGTACAAAGAAGTATGATCTATTGGTTTACAAAGTAAATTGTTAGCTACGAGTGAGAATAATTAATATACGTAAGGCCTTCTATAAATGTACTTCATCTTTTGACACGATAGGCTGAATATGAACCGCGCCTGCATTTAGAATTAGTGTAAACCATAGATGAGCGTTTTCTGTTGGTATAGATAGACTTTGTTGCTTGGTTTGTGATTTACGCCTTCAGTAGCATTAAGGACACTTCTATTCTGTTTTAAAAACTCTTGAAATGCACACTGCCCCTAGCATTATAGTGGCATTTTAGCATCATCACTTCCTGATAAGCCATAGTTCTGGCATCATCACCTACTGGTTAATAATAATTCTTGTACCATCCTCTTTGTGTTTCATTAAGTAACTGAAGCGCTAGCAAACCCATATTACAACCACATTATGTGTTTCATTTCAGTATTCAACTCGCGACGTCACCACGCTTACAGTTCCATCAGTGAAGACGGTGCAGACGATGACTCCGTTCCAGGTAACTCCAACAAGGAAGTAGAAAGCTTCTTGAGTGACATCGAAATTCTAACATTTTTTGTGTTAACCAAAAGTTCGTCTATATACCCTTGTTTCTACTGTTCCTTTCTTCAACTGTTTTGAGTAGAAATTTTTGAGCAGTGTATTAATTATTGGAGTAATTCAGAAACACTGCGTTGTTATTGTAATTTTCTCATGTATGCATATTTCAAATTCTCTTTACTGCAATCCTTGGAGTTCCGTGTGTTGCGGTCTTTTTTTCTTCTTCTTTTTAATGATATTTGATTATTAATTTAACAGTTTTCTTGCAATAAGTGCCATTTTTTCTTTTTCATTTCTGATAATCTTAGGTTTGGATCCTGCTAAATTTGATTGCATTTCTTCCAGGGACGACGTACAGCGTAGTGCGGCCTGCTGCGGCTAGCAACAAGCAAAGTGCAGAGAACTCCCTCTACTCTCGCCAGTCACCGGACCTTGATTCTGCCCTGGCTAAAGGTCAGTTAAGAGTGTTGCATTCATTTTTGGAAACAAGGCTCAAATTTGAGGTGCCGCTCTAAAGTTGACTTGGTGGTTACATGGTGAACAGACTGAAAAACGGTAGTGTAGCCTAAAAATATCTGATTCTGCGATGGTAACAATGTAGTTGTTCGTATTTGAAATGTTATTCCAGCTGCATCGTTTTGTTTTTGTTTCTCCTTAGGATATCGATAGAAGGTACAAGTATCCTTAGAAATTACCATATGGTAAAATTATAATTGCTGTTGCAGGTGAGGTATTCATTTTCTGGTTTATCCATGCTAAATCTCCCTATTGTGTTGCATAGTGGAAATTTTTTGCTTTCCTCACTTGCAATTGGTTTTGAGTCTAAGAATACTGTGTATGATGAGGAATGGTATAGTAATGTTGCATCAAAAAAAGTTTGCTTCGCTAGACACAGGCAATAAAGTTTCAGTTAAAAGGACTGCATACTAATTGAAGAGGATTGAAATTGACAACAAATGGTTTTAAAAATTTCATTGTTTTCCCATACCATTTCATGGTTCATATGAATTTTTATTTTGGTAAAAATTAGAAAAGTAATTGTGCAGATCATGATAATTAAGTTTCCTCTTAGTCACCTATTCTTGATATGAGCAATCGTCATTCTCTTAGACGGTAAATACGGCCATTCCTCATTTGAAACAAATTTTCAGAATAAATCCGACCTACACAAGCAAAGAAGCAACATTCGACGTAGAACCGAAAAATGCATTTTCCCTTTCGGCAGGTTCGGTGGATACAACCACTACGATGCTGGCCAACACGCGCAGTGACATGACTCTGGTGAACGTCGATGACCTCGACGAGGATGAAGTGCTGGGAGGTGGAGACATGGCTTTGTCCACCGGCCTCTCCAACCTCATGCTTCGAGACGGCTCCTTTGCAAAGGTCTCGCCCAGATTACCTTTAGTTTTTAGATAAATTATTGAGCAATTTCAGAGAGTTTTGCTAAAGGGGATTTTTTCCAGTTTCTAAGTAATTCCAATTACGAGTAGTCACACTCTATATGCTTTATCGATAAATTCTGCGTGCAACGCAATTTTCTATATGCTTTGTTTTAGCCTCCATCACTGGTGTTGGGGCATTTGTATAACATGTCCTAACTTTTAAGTTACGAGATACCCAAGTAGACGTCAGTTCGTATTCCCATCAGGGGGAGACAACTTTTGTATCTATGTGAATTAGCGCTCTCAAGGGAAAATGCGAGGTTCCAAGCTAAAGGTTAGGTAGCCCTTTTTGTTGAAATCTAACAGGTTTTTGTTTAGTTACGGTCTATCTTTTTTTAGTTCACTACTCACCTGTTTTTCAGCGCCAACTACTCCTTCAGTGAGAAGGCTTAAACTAACTTCTAATCTAATCTTTAATCCAATCATCAGTTCATGCCATACATTCGTGATAGAGGTATTTCTGTATTTGGAACTTTTTTTTGTGTGGGTTAGGTGTTCATAATGCACAATTGAAGCTCTTTTTCAGCACCTCTATAATTGACCACTTATTATATCATGGCGTTGAGATGAGTAATACTTGCAAATATACAGTGATTTTAGTGATGAAAAAAATTGTGTAAGGGAGAGATTTGGAATTTTCGGAGGGAAATTTAGCCTGACAACTATATTTGTATATAGATAAATGGCTTGTACTGAATTTCAGGAGTGAATTTCACTTCCAATGCACGTTGCGCTATCCACAAATATTGAGTGTGCTAATATAGTGAATAAATATTTGCATATTGTGATATGAAAACGTCTGAGTTAGTTGTTGAGCACTAGTAAAAAGTTTTGTGAAGTACGTGAGTTGCTGATAGTGCAGTTGAATATTTTTATTCCTTCTATGGCAATAGTGTGTGTGCGTGTGTGTGAGGCTTCAAATGCAGAAAAGTACAATCTTCATAATGAAATAGGATTCCTATTTTATTGATTGATTTATATATGATTCTTATCTTATACATACGTACTTTCTTCCAAAGATGCGAGACTCCCCCGGCCATTTGTTAAAATTTAACATATTTTTTTTCTACATTTTGTTACGAAATATCTTTTTTCGGTTCACTACTGTGTTTTTTTTCTGGACGTATTACTTCCTCCAACTTCCATCTTGTTTAAAAGCATCTTCAACCTTGCTGTATATATGAGCAAGAATTCTTGTGTGGGGACACACACATTGATTCTCCATTCCGTATTCTGCCTTCCTCTTTGGCTATCTTTGGAGTGCATTTTATGTAGTTAAAGATGCTTGAAATGTGCATCTTATTATCTCATCCTTCACTTCTATTTTCAGGTGCCCTTGACTTAGCTAAAATATACCATTGTATAAAGTCAGGGTACGAAGTCAGATTCATTCCATCTTTATAGTTGGCATTGCCGAGCGAAAAGAATATATTTAATCATAAGGCTGGATCTCAGATTACACGGGTCATAAAATAACGACCGGCTTTCGTGCTATGGTCTTGGGAAAGATATAAGAGAGACGTTCTCAAACGAGAATGCCTCCCCGTAGCAAATGGGATCATTCGAAGCGCGGGCATATACAGCCACACAGTAATAAAACACGGGACCTTTAGCCGGAGCTGCATCTAGCGTGCTCTCACGGTCGACCTTTATTTAATGTGCCGTAGCGGGAGGCGGGCAGGGGTATGAGACCCGACCCCTCTCCCCCAGCCGCACCCCGGTTGGGTGGAGGGAGGCGAAGCTCAGAACCCTCTCGCCCCGTTGCTGCCCGGCTCGTGCAGTGACCCCCCTTCCCCCTTGGGAGGGGTGAGCACTGTCCGAGCAGGAGTTGTGTCGGACGAGCGGAGGACACTTCGCGAGTAGCCGTCGTTGAGAGCGGGTAGGGAGCCGTGGTCGTGAACGGACGTCCTAGAGTTCAGTTTGGGAGTACGACGAACAACCGGTTTTGATACTTAGGAATTTGAGTCGATAGTAAAAGCCCATATCTTCAATAGTTGAATTTCGAGACCGTGTTCGACGAAAATCCATTGACTTGTGTTGAGGGCGCATGATTTCAAGCGTTTGCTATACGCTTACCTTGGCTCATACTTTCGGTGGTCACCCAGTCCTTGGCTCGGGTGTTGGTTGTTTGTACACAGCCTGTTGTCGTGAGAAATCGATCGAAGGAAGATCGTGAAGTGATGGTCGTATTGTTTCCCGATATTGTACCTGTTGTTTTTTTTTCTCGTGTGCTCTTGCCATCCGTACTTGCCTTCCCATCAGTAAATGAAGAAAACCCAGGGCCTCATCTATACCCTCTCTCTCATCTCTCTCAAAGGGGCATCAGAAACACGTGCCGGCCATAAGCCATTGCTACCAAGGAATTTCGCACGATTATTTCATATCTAAGCTTAGTCGGAGCTATCCGCTCCTGGTGGCAGCGAACATACGCTACTTTTCTTAGAACTTTAACGTAACGTCATCCGAATAAGGCGGGCAGAAAATAACCCGAATTATATAATATTGGCCGATGTATCTTCAATAAACATAATCATATACTTCATGATTGACGCGGATTAAAAGAACGTTAAGGCCATAAGGCAAGAAAGAGCGGAAGAAAAACCCGACTCATACAGTGGTGGCAACACATACACCATCTAATCCTCCACTTCAGGTGACCGTGACTCAACTAAATTATACAACCTAACCCTTCCTTCAGGTGCCCACGACTTGGTTGAATTATACAACCTAACCCTTCCTTCAGGTGCCCACGACTTGGTTAAATTATACAGTCTAATCCTTCACTTCAGGTGCCCATGACTTGGTTGAATTATACAACCTAATCCTTCCTTCAGGTGCCCACGACTTGGTTAAATTATACAGTCTAATCCTTCACTTCAGGTGCCCACGACTTGGTTGAATTATACAACCTAATCCTTCCTTCAGGTGCCCACGACTTGGTTAAATTATACAACCTAACCCTTCCTTCAGGTGCCCACGACTTGGTTGAATTATACAACCTAACCCTTCCTTCAGGTGCCCACGACTTGGTTAAATTATACAGTCTAATCCTTCACTTCAGGTGCCCATGACTCGGCTGCCTCAGCTGTCGGTGACAAAGAGAGCAGTGGCCACGCTGCCAGACTCGTGCATGGCGCCCTTCGCAGAACTGAACACCCTGCCCGTCCTGCCTCCCATACAGCCGCGGCACCTCGCCTCCACCACCCCTACACACCCGATCAGTCCACCGTGAGCGCTGGCTTCCGTGCTCAAGGAGGATACACTTATTGAATCTTTAGGATTATGTAAGGGGTGTAACTATTCTATGTTTGGGTGTTAGCAATCCCAGGGAGATGCAACTATTATATCTGTTGGATTAGCGCTCCCAGGGAGTGTAACTACTGTATCTATGGGATTAATGCTCATAGGGGGGTGTAACTATTGTATGTTTGGGTATTAGCATTTCCAGGGGATATAATTATTGTATCTGTTGGATTACGTAGAGGGTGTACGGCAGGTAGAACTGAAGTTCAATATTCAACTCTAATTTAAAGTCAATTGTAGTAAACAATATTGAAAATAGCAAGCATGAACTGGATCGTGCTTTTATCTAGCTTTGATTGAATATTTATGAAAATTGAGTTTGTGACTATTGGTCGGTCGGCAGCATCATGATAACCCCCTCCGTGTATCACCGGTGGCTCACGTCGCAGTCAGTGTTAAAAACCAATGATGTGCTTTTTGTATCATCTTTATTGGAAATACACTGTTTTCTTTTCTTTTTTTCAGTGCGCAGAGCCTGAGTCAGCTGCTGGTGCCCCCTACAGCGCAGCAGGACGGGCGCCTCGTGGCGGGACAGATCCTCAAGATGGGCAAGTCTACGGTCGAAATTAAGGCGCCCGTTGGAGAGGTGTGTGTGTGTGTGTAGCACTTTATTGTGGGGTTAGTGCATCTCACTTTATGTTGTGTAACACTGCATTGTGTGGTGTGTGTAGCTCTATATTTTGTGGTGTGTGTAGCACTCCATTGTGTGGTGTGTGTAGCACTCCATTTTGTGGTGTGTGTAGCACTCCATTTTGTGGTGTGTGTGTAGCATTCCATTTTGTGGTGTGTGTAGCACTCCATTTTGTGGTGTGTATGTAGCATTCCATTTTGTAGTGTGTGTAGCACTCCATTTTGTAGTGTATGTAGCACTCCATTTTGTGGTGTGTGTAGCACTCCATTTTATGGTGTGTGTAGCACTCCATTTTGTGGTGTGTATGTGGCACTCCATTTTGTGGTGTGTGTAGCATTCCATTTTGTAGTGTGTATGTAGCATTCCATTTTGTGGTGTGTGTAGCACTCCATTTTGTAGTGTGTATGTAGCATTCCATTTTGTAGTGTGTGTAGCGCTCCGCTTTATGTGTGTGTGTAGCGCTCCATTGTGTGGTGTAGAGCACCCCGCATAATGATGTGTAGCCCTCCATTGTGTGGTGTGTGTAGCGCTGGGTGTTGCAGCTTGCCTAAATCAGGTCCAAGTGCTGTTTTTCAAGTTTTCCTTTATGCAAATACTCGTAAAATCTATCGAATTTGAAAAAATTCACTTTCCTTTTTGTTAATTTTACGTTCGTGGACATGGAACAATTAGGTTCGAGAATGAGACTCTTGAAAATATTAGCTGCGGATTATTGCTTGAAGCTTCCGTTGGCATTCAAATTAAAATGTGTTCAAAACCTGTGATGTTTTAATTTTTTCTTCTCCAAATTTCCGAATTACGTGATTGCATTTCACTCACAAAATTCTATTCTGAATTTTTATTGTAAAAAAGAGTTGAAGTTTTCTCTGTAGATGTGACGAGTTGAGATTTGTTCTGCAGATATGCATTGAGCCTTGCCTTAATAACATACAGACTGCTTGACCTTTACATTCTGTGGTTTACAAGGTTAGCAAATCAGCATTCTGTTCTCCATGAGTGATATTCTTCCAAGTATTACAACAACTTGTGGTGTGACAGGGCAACTACGGATGGGTGTACCGGGGGCATCTCAGCACCCCCGGCGGCGGACACAACGATGGGCCCGTCGCTGTGAAGACCCTCAAAGTCGTCATGGGGCAGCTGGAAGACATGGCACGGGAGCGGGATATTATGCAGGTGTGCTTATCTGCTCTCGAGGCACTGTTGATGTCTATTTAGCTACTGTTGCTTCTAATGCAAATACTCTTAGGTATTGCGGCAGCGCACTGTGAGCTGTACACAAACATTTAATGTGTGTGAGATAAGTATTTGTCCGTTGTGATTTAGTAGCGCCTGAGTTGGGCATGAGCAACTACAAGTGAGCATGAGCCCTCTATGTGCAGCTACATGAGTGAGATGGCGATCACATGAGCAACTGGTTATGAAGTGGAATTAGTCTATTCCTTGTGAAGCAGCTGCGCATGTGTGCGGTGCTTCTGAATGAGGAAAATGGAGATGAGTTTATCTCTCACTTTATTTCTGCACCAAATGATATCTAAGCGCATCATCAGTGGCTCATATTTCTTCATTTGTACCTACCATCTGGGTACGAGCACCGTGAAGTGGTTGAAATTCACCTGATGAAGGGACCTGAACTAATGAATGCTGTGCTGAATGTTGAGGCTACTTTCTACATTGTAATAAGAAGTTAATGTTTGAATTTTAGAAGCACTCAAGTAAGAAATTACGTAGATTACAGATACCGTTGAGCATAGTGAGCAAGTGAAGAAAATAGTGTGTAATATGGAAAGGGAGACCAATGCGAGTAGTCTCTAGGATTGTTCATGCTACCGAGAAATATTGATGGAAAAAGAATACGGTTGCCGCGCTGTTTTTCTCAGCATTTTTGGCGTCATGTGATCAGTTTTAAAAGAGATTAAGTTTGTTACTGATTCCGTAGAAGATTCCAAGTGTAAGAAACTTTGAATGAAAGAAATAACCAGACAGTAGATAACCACATAACTATTGTGCAGCAGCGTTTAAAGCCATGTTTTTTCCCAGGTTCTGAACCACATCAACATTGTGCGGCTGCTGGGTGTTATCAGTCAGTCAGTGAACACGGCGGGGAGCGGTGGTTGCGTGCTAGATGACCGCCTGTACATGGTCATGGAGTACCTGCCTTTGGGGTCCCTCAAGACTTACCTGCAGCAGAACCCTGCGATAGAAGACTGCACTTTGCTCGATTTTGCACGCGATATCGCGTCGGTGAGAATTCTTTCTCAGAGTTATTTTTCACAGCTGATGTCTTTACTATGTTTGCCAAAGTGTTCTCGGAATGAAGATGGGTGGGTTGTCAAAGGTGAATGGCTTGGACTTCACCGTTAATTATGTTTCTAATAAGTCGTCTTAGCTAAGAGTATGACCATCTTGCTTGCTACTATTGTTCTTTCATTACTCACTATTTTGATTAATTTGTATATTTTGTTGGTGTATGACTTTTTCTTACACAGTAAATAAGCTACTCGAAATTTGCTATTAATTGAATGAGTGAAGAGAAAATTAACTCATGTACATTATTCAGATGCATTGCTTCCCGTAACATTATAGCAATAACACCTATAGGAAAACTAGCAAATAAAACAATCAAGCTTGGAAAACTGCATCGATTGCGACAAACTAATTCGTTGCAGGTCAAAAATGCAGCCAGGCCGACAAGAATTAAATCAGAATTGTCAGTAGAATCTTAACGTATGTATATCACATGAGCGAGCTGGGGGTGTGCGTACAAACTTGCCCTCATCAATGATGATGATATATACTTCAATAAATCAGTTCAGGCGTGAGTTATGCAGTATTATAGTCTCTTCATTATTCTGAAGCACCACACATGATGGATCATTGACTTCATAACGACGTTTTCATGTGTATTGATCAGATACCCTATATGTTTTTTAGTATTTTTTTCCAGTTGATCAATTACGTGTGACGATGTTGTATTTTTTCTTAAGACCAACTGTTATCACAGACTCTTATTACCAAAAGTGCCTGTAGTAGTGTGAATGTGACAATTTTTTCGTAAAAATCCATAACCACATAACCTAATTGACTGGATACACTCAATAGTTTCATCTATTCATATGCCATTAAAAATGTATACGAGCTATTAGTTGGCAGATACAGATTAGATTATCAGATGAAACTAATCATAAAGCTTCAAAAATGGTTGATCAGATTCTGGGAAAGGACGTTTTCAGAAAACTATTCTGACTCGGAACCTAACTTTTACAGGGCATGGATTATCTGGAATCGCAAAGAATCGTCCACAGAGATCTGGCGGCTCGTAATATTTTAGTTCAGTCTCCAAATCACGTGAAAATTTCGGACTTTGGTCTTGCCCAGCAGCTACACTCGTCCGCATACTACGTGCTCAGGACGAAAAGAGACCTCCCTCTACCGTGGTGAGTTGGTACCTCTGATTCATTTAAATTAGTGTGTTAACGCACAGTGAGACTCGTCAAAGTAGCTGAGTACTATTATAGTGTTGAATAAACCTTTTCTCAAAAGGTAACGATTGGTTTTACTTCACAAGTTGCTTGCGATACGACCCTTCGATGGGTTTTTTTATGTTAAGGACCATCTTTTTTCGGTTCACTGTTGTCCTGTTTTTCAACACCTACTCCTTTCTTCTTCGGCTTCGATCTTGTTTCATAATCTTTCTCAACTTACTGTTTCTATTCCCTTTCTGCATAGATTCTGCGTTCCCTCATCTCCATACTAAATGGTGCCTCCCTCTTTCCTCTCTTTGGATCGCCTTTCTGGTGGATAGTGAGGCTTTAACTAATTAATAACCTAACCTAATCTGGGTCGTGCTCAAGTTCATCGTGCTGCGAAACGACGTTTGAAAATTTGTAGCAATCTTAAATTAATGTTATTCAATGGACCAAAGTTAATGTTTAGTTTTTAAAAATTTCCCAAGAACTTTTGACTTTAATTTTCAGTTAGATATTGAACTTCAGTTTAACCCATCGCAGTCAACATTTTAGTTGTAGAGTTATTTTGAGACGTTTAATTTAATGTCAGGTTCGCCCCCGAAAGCATAGAGCACATGCGCTACTCTCACAAGACAGACGTGTGGTCGTATGGCGTCACCTGCTGGGAGATGTTCACCCGAGGCAAGGAACCGAACCTTCCGCGGGATCCTGCCGAGCTGCTCAAGGTAGTGCATACCGAACTTCTATCTCTTGAATGATAGTAAACTACTCGTCTCTGTGCTTTGTTGTAGCAAACGGCTCGTCTCTGAGCTTTGTTGTAGTAAACTGCTTGTCTCTGTGCTTTGTTGTATTAAACTGCTCGTCTCTGTGCTTTGTTGTAGTAAACTGCTCGTCTCTGAGCTTTGTTGTAGTAAACTGCTCGTCTCTGTGCTTTGTTGTAGTAAACTACTCGTCTCTGTGCTTTGTTGTAGTAAACTGCTCGTCTCTGAGCTTTGTTGTAGTAAACTGCTCGTCTCTGAGCTTTGTTGTAGTAAACTGCTCGTCTCTGTGCTATGTTGTAGTAAACTGCTCGTCTCTGTGCTTTGTTGTAGTAAACTGCTCGTCTCTGAGCTTTGTTGTAGTAAACTGCTCGTCTCTGTGCTATGTTGTAGTTAACTGCTCGTCTCTGTGCTTTGTTGTAGTAAACTGCTCGTCTCTGTGCTTTGTTGTAGTAAACTGCTCGTCTCTGTGCGTTAATGTAGACATCGTCAATGCTCTTCGTTATTATCTCATTAATTCGTTATGCCTAAATCATGTGATTGGTGTTTTACCTATTTCCTGATGCGAATAGAAGCATAGAGCTTAGTTAATTTGTTTCATAGTTAAAATATCATAGTGCATCAGCAAAAGACATATAACAATTAATTTCTATTTTTTTGTAGAGAAGATAATTTTGTTAGCCACCTTATTTTTCACTTAATCGAGGTCTATCATGAGAGTGAAGAAATGGCCTGTTAATTACCTAATTTTGCAGGCGCTGCAGCGAGGTAGCCGCCTGAATCGCGTCCCGCCGTGCCCCGACCTGGTGTACAGTCAGCTGATCAGGGTGTGCTGGGATCAAGACCCTCGTCAGCGGCCCAACTTTTCTTCCCTGGTCGATATCGCCTCCGAGCTCAAGGCAGACATGATGTGGTAGTTCTGCTCATCTCCTTCATATTTCTCTACATTATGTTTGAATCGTGCACAAAAGGAAGTAATCTAAGAAGTGTATCTGAACCGACGGATGACTGTGAGTATCGATAAGCACTATTTTGTTAATCAAAAATCGAAGCATCACCTGAGAATTTTAGTTATCTTCGTCAGATACTTCACAGATCTTTGATATCATTCGATCCAGCGATAAGTCGAGACAAATAACTAAACAAAGTTTAGTGTACTACTTGTTATGAGACTGTATCTAAATATAATGAACCAGTGGTGATTTAAAAGAAGGAACCTGCCTCTACATATACTAATACTTAGTGTACTTAGTGGGTGTAACGTGCATGAACATCGGAGGAACAATTTTCCCTAACTCAAAAGCAAAATTATATTGCATTTTACCTTTAGGTAACTCAAGTTATGATATTGATAAGGTCACACTGCGATTATTATCATCAATCTTGATGACATCCAGTGAAGATGAATAATGATAGTATTTATGTTTTCGTAGAAACTGTAGTTGATGTTAATTTTATATGTATTGTAGAGAATGGTACAGCTGATTAAAGAATACGGTAAACACCCAGGGCAGTACAACATCTGCGCGTCGTGATCACGAAGCTCAAGCGTGAGATCAGTGAACTTTTTTTTTTGCTAGTTACAGAATAATAATCTTCATGGGAGAAAATCGTTTGCGTTAAATTTTTCTTCACATGTGGAGTACATGTAATCGATTATTATTATTATTATTATTTTCGGGTTTATGTAATCGATTTAATATTATGTTTTACTTTCAGCAGAATGTTCTTATGGTATAGACAAGCGGCGACCGTATCGCTGCAGCGACCTGATGAATTTACTGGAACAAATAACTATCAGTACTATAACGTAGAGTATTTCTATTGGGCTTACAGCTTTCTGTTGATAGTCAGCAAATGTCAAAGAGAGAATTTGCGGTTTCTTCTTAAACTTCATAGAACTTCAAAAAAGAAGTGTTTTACTGCGGATAAATTGTGTATATGCTACGGAAGGGAAACAACTGTGAATTTACTTTTAAGGATGCGGATGCTCATTTTTAATGCGCTGCGTTTTATGTCGTGATTTATGTGCATCTACAATTTCCTAATCGCAAGGTGATATTTTTAATATATCGACTGCTCGCTCAGTTTAAGTGCCCATCATTTTTACACTTTGATTTACCGCCTTATGTATTAATAACTAGAATGTACGAGTCAGATGTAGAGTAGATCAACAGCTCGTAATTTCCTAGTTTTGGTACTCGTAGGATTTACAGTAACAGTCCAATGAGTTTTCCGAATGACTAAAAAATATCAAACTCGCTAACTTTACTCCAGGAGACCAGAGACAAAGTTAGCGATTGTAAACAAGTGCAGTAGAATTTGTGGGGAAAGAAAAAATTATTTATTTTTCTGTTTCGTGCATATTTCAGCATTCGATTTGAGCTCGAAAACATAAAATACTGTAATCTGTGTGTGTGTTTACTGCCCTATGAGGCTGTCAATCAATACACATTCGATGTGTTTATGTCTCTGTTGTACCTTTGTCCATAAATTTTTAGAAAATCATCGGACTTGGAAGCGTATACTTTGTACAGTAATTAAATCGAGTAATCAAGGTAACATAGAAAAGTACGCAATAAAATTCTTGTTCTTTGACGTACTCTAATGTTCAATTGAGAGGTATAGATTTTCAGGTTCGAGTGGCGACGTGTGGTTTTGACTTCTGGTGTCCCGAGTTCTTTGGCAAACTCAGTCCTCGTCTAGAAAGTCGGAGGAGAGGGTTTAAGAACTATGAATCATCCATCTTTAAGAAGGTATTGTTCTATCTTTGGACGAGATTCGTGATAGTAGAATAGGAGCTGTAGATGTTCTGATGAACATAGTTGTGTCTGTAGGAAGGTAAATAAGGGAGCAGAATTGCCCAATATTTCAACTTCTTCAAGCTGATAAGCTTTGTTTACTTGTGGTGGAACTCTATCAAATTCTAGGGTTCTTCAGATATTCTAAGTTCCTTCATTAACGCGTTGAACTAAAATTTAAAATTCAACTTCTATGAAACATAATTTTATCAATGAACTTCAAAATATCCAGTTCGTGACGATGGTATGTCACCAACGTTATGAAAATTCCTTTCGTTACCATCGGTGGGTCCTTATCTCTCAACTTGTTAGGGTTCTCGAGGTTATTATCTTCTGACTTTAAAGTCACAAAACTAATACAGTAAATTATAATCTATTTAAGGATTCTGAAGTGGATCATGAAACAAGAAAATAACCTAGATTTAACTTTGCTTGCAGTACTCGCACAACTTTTAAGGCGACATTGAAATTTCTTGTGTGATGTAGAGCTACAGAGAAACCGTTCTTGAGGTCTCCACTCTCATCTCCCGGCCTTATCGCATTCCATCGATTTCCATCATTCCGCCCATGTACCTAGAGTACACTAGCGTGCTAAGTCGTCAAGCATTATCTTGAAGATTTTAATGAAACCTGGAGTTATGAGATTGGCTTGGGATTTCGTAAAATATTAAGTAGTGATACGTTTTACTTAATTGAAATCAATATTTTATAGAGGGAGTTGCTGAATACTGTAGTACGAGTTCATAAAATTTCAAAATATGGACTAGTAGGTTCATCATTCTAACAGTTCAGTAACGAATCTTCTATTGTTTAAGGTGCAATGTAGTTTAATATTCAGTGGAATACCAATATGAAATAATTTTCTGCACAGTTTTATATGAAATTGAAATAAACTAAATTTAATGTAAATAAAGTGTACTGAAATTTTGAATCTTGCATATTCAAAGAATATGGCTTGCATAAAGGGCTTACTGTGTGCTGCTCTCTATTTTCTCATTTTATGTTATATGTATGAGTAGTGTTGTAATTTAAATTAATTATTCATCGTTAAGAAAGTAATTTATTTAACCTATACGGCAAGTTTATTCACTCTTCAATTGAACCCAAATTAGGTCAATTCACAATTCTTTTCTTCAGCTTGAGATAACCTTGCTCTTTGAAACTTCATTGTAATTATGAGTGAATTGTAGCACTTGACAGTGTAGGTCAGCCGAGCGTAGGTCACAATACGAGGCGTAAACCTGGCAATTGCCTCGTAACCCACAGGCACAAACCTAACTAAAAAATTAGCCTTCACGACTCCCAGATTGTAATCCAAGAGTCGTGGAGGATAATCTTCTTGTTAAGTTGGTCCCTGTAATAAAAATTAATACTCCAGAAATAAAAATGTATAACTTTTAAGCTCTTCGTAGAAGGTAATTATTTATATGACCTAATTTGCGTCTGAACGATGCGTCATTTGTGCGAATGTTTTTAGATGTATAAAATAATTGAACGTTAGTGATAGGAAACTGTTTAGGTTCTTTCAGTAGAATATTTAGGTTCAACTGTTTATCATTCTCAACTCGGACATTAGGCTCGAGAGCGAGTACTTCTGTTTCTATCTCTATAATCTTTGTGATTAAAAATCAAACTTGTTTTCTTGTCTCAGTGTATATCTCTCTGCTTAGTGGTAGCTAATTTCATCAAGTTATTTCAAATAAGTCAAAAGCCCATGAATTTCCTTTCACTGTTCTTTAATACTTAGATCTGCAGACACGAAGTGTTTTTTGATAGTTACGAATTATAACTCTTCATTGAAATATGTAATTCTCGTATTTTGCATCTTATTTTGTTGATACAGCTATTGCAATTTTAAAACAACACGCATGCAAAAATATTACGAAAAAGTTATTCAAAAATCATTGAATTATTTATGCTATTTTTCATGGTCACATTTGTGTTAGTACTAATGACTTCAGATATTTTCCAGAATACACGCGGTTTGGCGTGCCGAATAGTCTGCATTTAATGTAGACTCACAAAAATTTGTACTGATAGACCGATATTCCATTTTGCTAAATTAAGGCGTCATTCAGTTATGCAAAATATTTCCCTGCTTCATTCCTCCAGTTAAATATCTGAACAAAATTAAAGATTTCAAAATTGAGTTTAACTTATACTACATGTATAAGAAGAAATATTTAATTGTATATCAATGAATTATCAATTTAAAATCACATAGTAGATATTAAAACATCGAAAGCCGTAACGATTCCCATTGTTTCGCTCTTCTCTACAAAACGCTAAAATCAGTGAACACCTTCCCATGTAAAAATTCATTGATAATCATCGAATAAGATATAAAATTCCCAACTCTTAACAGTTTTCTAGTCTGAATGGTAGCTACCCCTGAAAAATGTACGGAAATAAGAGTACAATTATATTTTATAAACTGATCGTCAATTGATTATCCTTATACACTATGCTATTACTATGCATCAGTACCTTCAAAGGAAAGAAGCAACCAAAATATGATTAATTGGTTCGACTTTTTGAAATGTTTTTTGGTGCGTTTAATTAAGCTTAGACAAAGACGCTAAAAATGCTTGAATATTCAAATGTGTAGTACCATAAAAAAAGTTTACCTAATAAACTCTAACACTTCCCCATTACGATAGTCAATTTTTGCACCATTATACTATGAAGTTAATATGCAGGAGAAATTACCTATAAAAATTAAATATGAGAGTTCTTTCGCAAAATTAAAAATAAAATGTTGGCCAGTTCAGTAAAACATCTTTAAACGATGTATGGGTGTTACTCTAAATAAATTTACAATTTTATAAAGTAAAAAGACTAATAAAAACTACATTCAACAAGCTATTCCAAGAATCAGTGTTATGCTTATAAGGTCATATATATATATATGAAAATTTATACATATTTTTTACTGAGACGTTAAATAATCCACCTCTTCACAAGTTGGTAATTCAGTTCATTTCCAAATGCCGGACCTTAAAACCAAAATCAAGTCATATCTAAATAAGATGTTTTACTAAATAAATATAAACATTGCAATAGGCAAACAAATTAATGCTGGAATGCTCCTTAAACGACAACCCTCCTTATTTCAATGAAGTCTAACACACCAACAAACAATTATTCAATAACCCTTCCACCCACACTCAGAAATACAACAGAACTTAGGCAGCTACGAATGACCTGATGAGATCGTTGATCGCTTGATTCGTCCAGTTGAGCGTAATGTCATCAAAATGCAAATCGAAATCAACTATCTCTTGATGAACTTGTTTTTGTAGCAACTCGGACACCGTGGCGAGGGATCTTGATTCAAGAGCCACACTGAGGAGCAAAACCAACAAAAAATTCATGATAGGCAAAGAATGGAGGCTTGAAAAGTAAAAAGTCATGAAATGAGTCAAGTCCTACTTATGTGGATAACACACCAACGCGATGAACAGTAATTGAAGAGATGTGCATTCTTGTAGCAATGGTTTCTTCTTTTCAATATGTTAGAAACATGCATGTGAGAAAAAAAAACGAAAAATAGTGAAATTTTATCCCAAAAGAACTAGGTACAGAACATTGAAATAAATAAATTTGTAAAACATCAATACGAGACACGTTAAAAATCAAGTAAAGAAAGATTCCAGAATGAGAATTGTAAGAGATGTCAGCTATGATTGTTATCTTCAAGGTTACCGATTTTATAAAGAACTCGTAATACAGATTGTATTAAATAAGTGAGTTCGACCCTCCCTGGCCTTTTAAAACAATTATATTGAAAACTATCATCAGATTAGTGACCTTCAGTGTACTTCAAGACGTTCATTGAAGAGTACTATGATATTAAACATGAGAGTAACACAAACAAAAATACTAGTGCACTTATGGTGGTTCTACACAATAATTTATTTACTGCTCGAGTAGGAGCGACTAAAGTTCTCGTCAACTGTACCTTAATCACGTAATAAATATATCACCAAACATTTCTCTATTAATCACAGTTTCCGTGGCAAAGCTAGTAAACGTTTAGCTAATGCAAAGACCTCAACAAGTATAACAAAAAAATTCAGTGTGTTAAACACTATCCTATTATAACAAACAATTCTCAAAACCGAAGGATAAGTTGACATATTTTAATTCATAGTTCCTTTGACCATTTGAATACATTGCAGAAAAGGATAGCATTTGCAGATACATTTTATCTCACACAAAAATGGAAGAACCCTATTAGAGAGTTAATGTCTCAAGTAAATTAGACCATTGAATACACACCATTCCTCCAAATTTTAATTTGCTCACCTGCTTTTATCTTTATTTTTCCATTTCCCATCCTGTGTCACTTGAGAAACTATGAGAGGATTTGTCTCCATCTGAAGGCTGACCTTTCGGTTGTCCAACTGATCGCAAAGAGAAACAATTTGTGTATAGTTTTGTTGACATTTTTCCCCACATCATCATAGTTGTTCACCAATTTTAACACAGGTTTCTTCACCTGATTTTTACACAAGATAAATTTCTACCACAAGTTTAAAAAAATGTAAAACGAAGAATATGCTCCATTCAATGCCAAACCAATGATGAAGTAGGTTCACCCAACAAAATTTCATTAATCAAATTTAAATCAATTTTAATTGGTGTTGAGCAAATTATTTTTAGCTCTGTTAAATGTTTCACCAAATAAAATAATAAGAATAACAATAGAATGTCATGTTAATAATTAACTTACCATGAGTAAATAGGCAGAGTCATAATTCTCGGCAATCTTTTCAGTTATTTTCATTGCAACAAAGTCAGGCCTGGAAAAAGAAAAGATAATTGCATATGATTGATCAAGTACTTTTAACTTCAGGCTGAAAATACAGTAATTTTTAGCAAGTTTATATCTAATAGAACTATTTGACACAGTTCCAAAGAGAAATTAAGTCAACAGCCCGCAAAATATAAAATTAATTTAATGGCTTCTGCAACACAATCATGTTTTTTACTGTAGATCAAAAGCAATACATTCTGGTAAGCAAATTACGTAAATCTAGTTTTATTATTGTTGTGGTAAGGAATTGATGGCACCTGGTTTACTTATTACAACTTATGCTGCAACAGACAATCAGCAACTTGCGTGAAATCATATCCTTAAAATATTTTCACAAAGTTAAAAAAGTTCATGAACTAAAAATATTTCACAAAAATATCATCTAAATTGATGCTGAGCAGTAGCTACCCCATATAAAAAAAAGAATAGAAGCAGAAATGTCAGCATTAAGGAGGTCCTACGCTAAAAATTGAATTTTGATCCGATTGGTCTGAAATTTTTCCAGTATGTGTATTTTTAAAAGAAAAACATATTTTACTTGGGAACTTTTTTGATTTAGGCCTTAGTTTTTCCGAAAAATTTGAAATGTTAGTTTTTTCAGTCATTTTTATCCATATTTCAAAAAGATAGAAGTCAAAAAGTTTTTATGCTAGGAAGAAAACAAAGACAGTTTAGGAATCCTTAAGCATTTGTAAAAAAGTGATAGTCCGTTTATTTTGTATTTGAATCTTTTTTTTAATATATGCAATATTTTAACATTATATAAAAACATACCAAATTTTTGGTTTTGAACTATGATAAAAAAAATTAAAATGCACAAATTGGAAAAAAAGGACTAGCAGTTTGTTAGAAATGTTTCAAGGATTTTAAAACTGTCTTTGTTTACTTCCTAGCATAAAAACTTTTTGACTTCTATCTTTTTGAATGTTGAAAATTGGAATTTTTGGGTATAAGCCATAAAACAAAATTTTTTGTTGAAGTGTAATATAATGGAAAATTTATGTAACTGAATGCTGTCTTCATTTTAATTTCAATAATCTTCATGCATGACTTCATATTCACACTGTGAATTGTAATTTACAAAAAATAAAAATAAATAAAAAATTTTTTATTTTTACAAAAATTATGAAATTTTATATTTTTAGTCTGATTCTTATGAAATTTGACTATTAAATGTAACTTTTGAAAAGAAACACAATTTCATCAATTCATTTTTTCGATTCAGGCCTTAGTTTTTGACAAAATTGGACATATTGGTTTTTTAGTTCATTTTCATTGATATTTCAAATGAATACAACTCATTGAGTTTTTATGCTGGAACAAAACCAAAGACAGTTTTAGAATCCTTGAAGCATTGTAGACAAAGTTAAGGCTTTAAATATTTTATTTCCTGTTTTTCTTTGTTTTTATGTGGGGTCAAAATGTGGTCGAAAATTCAGGGTTTTTAGTCCTTTTACCCCTCCCCCTGGGGGGGGGGGGGGGGAATCTAGTGTCCGTAGCACCATAAAATTTTAGAACCGAATAGTCCACCACAGGGTTTTTTTTTCAACAATAAAACAAAAAAGCTCACCAGACCAATAGGGGCCCCGGAGGACCCCTTAAAGGCTTCCTTCACCTATAATTCAAACCTGACCCATTTTTCTCAAACGCTTAGAACCAGTGAAAGGCATTGGTTATAATTTCTCAACCAAGTTTCAAAACGGGTAAATTTTAGAATGAAATTATTGCTACATCAAAAAGATTTTCTTTGTACTTTACTAATATCTCCCTTGGTGCGTGAGTCATCACAGTTTTAATTCACTTTGAGGATCTTAACATGGTCTGTTGTGCTATATTATAGCTTATAATAGGTACACAAAATACTACGTGCGCAATAAAAAAAATATAAGACCTTGACAGAAACATGGTTTGCATAAAAACTGCCCTATTGAGGGCAAGCCTGAACTTTTTAGTACTTTCCATCAAGCAACAAACATTATTACTGATAAGTTAGCAATATACCTACTGCCTAGAAACACCACTGAACAATCACCTCACGTGATATGCTTTAGCTTTACCTAAAAAAAATTCTACAAGTAAAATATTTGACAATTCATTGCAGTAGCCATACAGGATCTTCCAGAAAAATCAAAAACAAATTGATTATACTGTTCCTTCTTAAATTTTGTAATACTGTGTATCAGTTATGCTTATGTACTCATTTATGAAGCTGGCAATGAACATTTGAAGCTTTTTACATAAACATTATGCAATGGACCAGTCAAAATGTTAGCTCTTGCAGAACTTAATGAAGCAGGCTGAAGCTTGGCTTTTACTGAAAAATCCCTCCAGTATCCTAGGCAGGCAGTTGACAATGTTTGTTAGCATTTTGATGAATCAGGCCAAGATAGCAGACCAACCCACATGCCAAGGAAAAATAAAATCCCGAACCTTTTCTAGCCACCCATCAAAAAAGCATCAAGGCTAACCAAACTGTGCAATTATTGACATTGGGTAAGAAAAGGCTAGCAGCATCACAATTTGTAGAGCAATTAAAGACCTTTGCCTAACCTCTTATGCATAAGATAGGAAGCAGCTCAAAACAAAATACAAATGAAGTTTGTTTTGAGTGCTCCAAGAAAGTTTTGAACTAGTTGAAGACCAATGTACTGACCATCAAGTTCTTTTGTGATAACATTTTCATAGCTAGTAGGTCTTGTAGCACATGTTACATTTGCTGGATTGCTTCTCCGAACACTGACATCAAACTCACAATGACCACAAAAAAAAAACAGCTAGCCTCATTACCCTCTGCATGGTCACAAGTGAAGGTGAGGTGAGGTCTTCAATTTCTTCACTGACAACAAAAATATCAATGTTGAAGCCTACTGCAATGTCGTGCAAACAAAATCATTCCATGGGTGGAGGGAAAGGCTTTGGATAAAAAGTTTATGTTCCAAATGATTTGGCACTTGGCTCCAAACTGTCTGTCTTCATGGCTGAAAACAGTTAATTGAATATGAATGAATAATGTTCGAAATAGATATGTTAAAAACTCTCAATTATAACAGAGAAGAAACTAGCCAAAAAACTTGTTACTCACACAACATCTTTGATGTGCTCATTGGCCTGGTAGTAGCCAACTATCTGCAAACCTTGCTTCTGATAATGCTCTTCAATCTGGGGATAAATTCAAAATATAAGTCCACATCTGACGGAGAAAAACCACAATATGCAAATCTTAAAATCCCTAACAAAAACAATGTTCCAAAGAAGAGACAGTGTCATGTCCCAACATGACCGCCCTACATCTACATTAAGAAAGGAATCGCTATGAGGAAACACTGAAATGCTATGTCTGGCTCAACTTTCTCAACTCAACTTTCATCTCCTCAAAGAAAAAGTATATCATATAAAGATATGTTCTTGTGGATAAACTCAGCATCAGAATAACTCTATGACCTGCCTAAAGTACCATCTGAAATACCGTTGCAACAGACACTTGCCAGATATTGTTGCTACGCCTTACTATCATCTTACCTCCTCTACATCACCACCACAATGCTGTTGAGGGACTACAAGTTCAAGTTACCAGCTACCTCTTTCTCTTTCCTCTATCACAATGTATTTCTTGTCTTTGCAATCTTGGTCATCTAGGATATTATTCATTTCTATAGATTGAATGTGGGATCCTAATTATTATTTATCAAGATCGTGGGCTTTTATTATTAATAATTAGCTGCTGTTGTAACACGTATGTGTACTATCGTAGAGACATGCCCTCAAGATAGCTAGGAGTCCCTTTCAAGGGAGCGGGCAACAGGCAGTCAGTCGTACTCAGGGGTTTGCCTGAGGCAGTCATTGCACAAATCAAGAAGGTGCCCTCATAAAGTTTGATTTCGAAAGTTAACAGTGCGAGATCATACAAAACTCACTGGTATCTTCCCCTGTGGTTCATCGCCTATGGCGATGAACATTCTTTGCAGTAAACAACCATGTAAATGTTGAAATCACCAATGGACACTAAAACATATGGAGATCCATCTTGCTCCAATTGATCCTCAAATGAATTGTGAAGAGATCAATCTACCCTCATATCTCGACAATGCCCAATCTGGATTCCTGTAGTTAAGTCACCATATTACTATGTGTCTAACCAGCTTCTCTCTCAACAGCATTGCGATGTATTAGATATATGCGTTAATAGCAAACCTTTGTAATTTTTTGTGTCTTCAATTTCCTTTGTAGGTTAGGAAGAGATGATGATGAAATGCACGTTAATAATTGCCACATATAGCTTAGGCTTACTCTTAACAAAATTAATGATTAATACCACATCTCAAGTAAAGTAATTAAGACCATTTAATTGATGTATCCAATTAATGTAAAATAATCTAATAATTCAATTATTGGTGGTGGCTACTATTTCAATTTATCATAATTAACAAAGAATATGATTTGGTAAGAAAATATCAATTCAACTCTCCATGCAATATCACGTTTGACATAAATTATCAAGAGGAGGCTGCATCACAATAATGTGGGATAAAGAAAAAGGACATGCATAACAACAGTATGGATTGACAATTAAGGAAATAAAGTTCACATAGACTGTTAACAGTGAAATTGAAGTATGTTGCCTATAATTTCTTTTGGAACTTTCCAATTGTCAAATGCTTTTAAATACTCATTTGCAATGGGAAATGCATAGAAGAAAAGTTGCTTATTTTGATCTAATAACCATTATAGAAGCAACAAAAATTATAAAATCAATTATTGTCCTCTCCTCAACAAATACTGCAAGTTTACAAGACAAGATAAACTTTAAAGAAGAAAGCATTTGACACTGAAAATAACGACAGCAGTAAATTTGAACAAAAAAGGCCTGGAGCAAAAACATTTAATGAAAACAAACATAAAACTTGAACAGAAGCAAGATTTTCTTAACTTCTATCTCAGGACCTTATATCATTCCCATGGGGATATAATTTTCTATAGGCAAAATAGTAGTACCCACTGAAGGGTACGGTATTCTTACTTACTAGATATAACGACATTTATAATGAAAAATTTTATGAAAACCCATATATTGACTATGTGCATTACCATTTTCAAAATTTTCTTATTTTCTTTTTCTTTTTCCATTATAATGAATAAGCCATGGTCTATAGACTAAATCATCAATGCATGGTAAATGTATCCCAATTTTACCAATATACTTGCTAGATTATTGATCCAACTCAATGACTGGTAAATTACACAATTCCATAATTAAAATGAGGATCAAATTAAAATAACTTTGAGCCTTACAATAGAAGGATTTTAAATAATATAACTTTCAAGTTAACATAAAAAATAATTGCATAGCCTTGGCAAATGAAGGCTTCAGTTCCGATTAGGCAGGCCCGCTTCAGTTTCACGTCCAATCCAATAGATGGCGCTATAGGTTAAAATGAGGAATGGTCAAATAGGACCATCAACAGGTCAATGCCATGGTCTGATCTAAATTGGGATCATGAGGTGTTCAAAGCAGAGTCCGACCAGGTTGGGTCGAGAAAAGCAATGTTCGGATCATAAGGTTTTCAAGGCATTCCAAACAGGTTGGGTCGAGAAAGGCCAAGTTCAGATCCTGAGGTGATGGTTACCATTGGCTCCGGCTGGTGGAATTTTTTGTAAGTTTTGCGGGTCTTAATCGGAACCGTCCCCCAAATGAATTTGCATTTTATTTCTTGCTGTTACTAGCTTTCAACATATTTAGCACCTGGTAACAATTGAGATATTGTAATCAGTCACATTTAATCCATCAGTTTTAAATGTAAAACAGATGTAAAGATAAGAAAATTTTAAATATCTTCTAACCCTATACCTCCAAAATAAAATGATGGTTCCAAAGCAATTTTGGAAGAACACTGATAGCTGTTTATGCATTTACTAATACTCAGAAAACTGATAATTTATAATTAAAAAACATCTTTAAGAAAATCAATTACCTACTATTTGGCCAACATAGCTATTTTTAAGATGCTATAAATATTATAAATAAAGAGGCAAGTTATTGTACAAAACTGCTTTCTTTCACCTATAGGGCCTACATAATAATGTGAATTTAGAACATAGATGAATAGTTATTCTTTCTGAACTATACCTAAAGGATGTTTTGGTTGAGAAGAGGATACTAATCAATTTTATAATTTTTATTGCTTGTGTTAATGTTAATTAGATCCAAATAAGCAACTTTTCTTCCATGCACTTTTTGTCGCAAACGAGTATTTAATGAGTTATAGCGGTAGGTTAATTACCACAATTCTAGTCTTTAATGCACAACAAATCATTGCATTTTTATTCATAGAAAATTTTGAGGCGACTCGGATAGAATCTGTTTCAACGACTTAATGTGCTTGAATGATCATTACACTAGGTTACGTTAAGTTAGATTAGTTAATACCAGGGAAGAATTCCAAGGAACTTTTTTATGCCTAGACACAATGGCAAATTGAAACTAGATGTAGCAGCCAGGCGAAATTTTGTGAACTATTTTGTCAAACAATTTCTAAGTACCTTGAAATCTATCTAAAATTAGTTTCTAAAAAGTTCCACTATACAACTAATCAAAGTAACAATTATTAGTTAATATGTGCATCTTTTCAGGAGGGAGAATGAACTTAGGCTGAATAGAGAGACAGAAGCGTGGCAACCCTCCTCAAGATACTAGAGTTCGAGTACTGAAGAGCGAGTGCTGTCGGAGTGCATTGCAGCGAGGCTGCTGGCTGCAGCTGAAAGAACGCAAGTTTCAGCTGAACATCACTCTTTATATTAAAAGATTATTTTATACCCTTTATCTTGTTTTAAATGGCCCTGAAATTACTTCATTAGAAAGAGAAAACTTTCAGCTTAACAAAAAGGTATTTTTTTTGGTCAAAAAACCCTTTAAAGTACTAGTTATTCATTATTGTTCCCAGTGAACGAGACATGTAAAAATAAATTAGTGTTATTCCTACGAGAATGAATAGCTTTTCGGTCTCGTTTTAGGCACAAATTCGACTCGTTCCACAAAAAAATGAACTTAGGAGAAGAGAGGCTCCGGAAAGTTACTCCCGCGCCGCAGCTACCTGGCAGGCTGTATGCATGGTAGAGTGTAAAACATGATGTGAAATAGTTATATCGTAAATTCTGTTTTTCCTACAGAGGAAGTAAATATTCGTGTATTATTTTGGTTTGTGTTAAAATACGCTGTACGTATTTTGTTTATGATGATGGTGTAATGAAGTTAAAGAAAACTAATTTCTGCCAACAAATTTGGTGACTTGAAATTAAATATTAGGCATTAGTGCTAAAAAATGCAATCCATTAGTCCAAAAAATGTAATGTAATCGAGCAAAGCGTAACATTCGAAATGGCAGTGGGTGTCTTGAAGAGGTATTTGGGAATGATTTTCTTTCTTTGTTCACGTTTGCAAATAAAGTGCATCGAACGGTTTTTTGAGTATGAAGTTCACGAAGAGAACATCTATATAAATCAATAAAATTCATCCCACAGATAATTTTAAAATTGATATATGTAATTCATTGTGGATTAAGTGGTAATTTAATATCCGATAAAATTACTCTACTTAAGTTTTTACCGATATTTCTCTATAAAATTAGATGGAATAAGAAAGAAAAAAAGAAAGAAAACCCATTTATTTTCTAAAAATTTGATTCGTGAGATGCATTACATCATATTGGGTTTCAAAACTTTCCTAACATAAAACGTCTTTAATTGTTCTCATAAGATTTCATACATCGTAAAATTAGGAATTAAAATGATAGGGAAACATAATATTTAATATGACATACTCGTGTTAATAAAAGCTAGTTGATACATTTCCTTACATATTTGTATGCTACGATAATAGAAAATTTCTAAATTCAATTTGAAATGTTGTACAAAATATTTCCCCACATTGCTGTTTTTTATTGTTGTTCAAGACCAGAGAAGAAAAATTGAAAATGATGCAATTAATAACTAAAAAACCTGTTTTGCCATATGAAGAGACATTGAGTGTTCCATTTACAATTGCAGCCAGTGCTTTGACAATCAAGTGACCAACCCATCTATAGTCATTAGTCTGCTGGCGCTAATTATTGAATTGTGTCAGTAAGCTATTGAAGGTTGAAAGGTATGGATGTGCTGGAGCGTTCCTACTCACTTTTATTCTGATTTGGGGAGTTCGCCAATTATAGTTAGATTAGATTATAAGTTAGTTTAAGCCTCCCTAACCGCTGCAAAAATAGAGCGTATCAAAGAGAGGAAGGAGGAAGGCACCATTTAGTATGGAGATAAGAAATGAGGAATCTATGCAGAAAGGGCATAGAAACAGTAAGATGGGAAAGAAGTTTATGAAATAAGATAAAAGTTGAAGAAGAAAGTCAGAGGTGATGAAAAACAGGACAGTAGTGAACCGAAAAGAGGTGGTCCTTAACATAACAAAAAAACATTTTATTTCAACAAAAAGAAGGCCTACCTAACTCTCAGCTCGGGCCCTCACATTTTTCCCCTGGGAGAGCTAATTCCAATAGATACAATAGTTGTATCCCTCTGAGGGGTCGCCAATTATAGTTTTGTACTTTTTTTGTTCATAAATACCCGATGTTTTAAAGGGATATTCTGCAAAATGTGAAGCAGGTGTGTAACTAGTTTAAAGATTGGCAGTAGACAAGTAAATATACATGTGAGTGTATGTTCAAACATTCTGAGGACCATAGTGAAAATAAGTTTTAAAAACTGTTTATTTTACCGGTAACTTACGCAGTACAGATGAGGTTTTGCTTGCTAGTCCTTTCAATTCCTGTAAAATATTTTAACAGGATTTGAATGAAATATCGCCTAAAAGGCCTGTTTGGAGTGCACGCTACTAACTAATTATTGTCAGTCGTAGTAGTTCGAGTTACATCGAAACAGCGCTTCATCGTGAGAACTGAATTCTAGAGATATCATTTTTTCCATACTCTCTCCATAGTTTTATTTTGCTGTGATAAGATTAACTGTGCACAAGAGTTGGGGTTAACACAAAAGTTAATTTCTGTTTTCTTGGACTCAAAAAGCTCTTGTAATAAACAGCTTATTTATCAATAACATAATATCAATTTTTTTATAATAAATACAAATATTTTTGTTTCACTGAGCTTTACCCAACAATGAGAGAAGGCTGAATACTTTTGAACGATTCGTCCGGATTCATGAAAAAGACAAAGTTAGACAGTGCAGGAAAAGCACGTGTGCCGAGTAGTCAGAGACAGCATATAGATTCATGCATAATCAGTGCTGTGCTGGTCTCACTTTGTTCTAAGATGTTTTTGTTTTCCAGAACATAATGGTGGAGGTCATAGACTCAAATGATTGATTACTATTGCAGAAGGAAGGATAAAAATATTGAAGTCTTAGTAGTAAGCATTTTATGCGATTTAATTTTGAGACTAATTTAGATAAGAAACACAATAATTTAACCAAGTGCAAAGAGATTAAAAACATTTTTTTATAAAAATAGGCTTCCTATACAGATTTGTTATTTGGGTAAATGTTAAGGACTTGACCATAATCGATTTTCCACTTTTTGATCAACAAAGATTGTTGATCAGACCAAAATAAACAAGTTTTCTTCAATGCACTTTCCGGCGGAAATGAGTATTTTAAAAGTTATGGCGTTAAATGAGTTACCGGAACTCCAGTGTGCATCACCCTATTACAAACGTAAAGAGGTTGGGTCATGAGGGGTAGCCACAGTTCTTTTAGTTTTATAGTTTTCACTAAAAGAACTGTTGCTACCCCTCACGACCCAACCTCTTTACGTTTGTAATAAGGGGTTTGCTCTTCGTCGGCTTGGTTGGCGCGCGGGAACGCCTGTTTACTTTCACGTCGGACCGCGCGGTATATTTTTACCCGCCTCAAACACTGGAGTTACGGTAACTCATTTAATGCCATAACTTTTAAAATACTTATTTCCGCCGGAAAGTGCATTGAAGAAAACTTGTTTATTTTGGTCTCATCAACAATCTTTATTGATCAAAGAGTGGAAAATCGATTATGGTCAAGTCTTTTACATTTACCATAATTTGTTACTGCCAAACTTGATATTAATGGAATAATATTAATGATATGGGTTCAAAATTGCTATTTTAAGTTCTGTAGCATGCTTATATTATTTCGAACCTCAGCTGAATTCAATCATTGAAACGTTTAAGGAATTTACAATCATTTGCTTGCTATTAGGTAGCCTTATAAATTATCCAATGGCGATCCCCTAACAACTATTGATATTTCAATAATGTCTAAGGTTTATAGTTAATCAAATGGTCAATGTGAAGTTTAATGCAATCACGGAAAATAATAATGCCGATCCCAGGAATCACTAAAGGAACACATTTAAGAAGGTTTTACATGAATGACATTCTGCTCGCTGATGCGTTATTTTCGAATAATTGAACTTTGAAGTTGGCCTTTGCGCCAAAGGAAGCGAGCGCGTGAAACGGAATTTAATTAATAACGGAAGCTATTACAAACGTAAAGAGGTTGGGTTGTGATGGGGAGGCACAGTTCTTCTAGTGAAAATTATAAATAAAGCTTCTAACCCACCCATTAGGGTGACGACCGCAATCTTGTTGACATCGGGTCCAAAATGGCGGCGCCCATGGTGGTCGCCATGTTAGACCCGATGTAAACAAGATTGCGGTCGTCACCCTAATGGGTGGGTTAGCTTTATTTATAATTTTCACTAGAAGAACTGGTAAATGTAAAGGACTTGACCATAATCGATTTTCCACTCTTTGATCAATAAAGATTGTTGACGAGACCAAAATAAACAAGTTTTCTTCAATGCACTTTCCGGCGGAAATAAGTATTTTAAAAGTTATGGCATTAAATGAGTTACCGTAACTCCAGTGTTTGAGGCGAGGAAAAATACACCGCGCGGTCTGACGTGAAAGTAAACAGGCGTTACCACGCGCTAACCAAGCCGACGAAGAGCAAACCCCCTATTACAAACGTAAAGAGGTTGGGTCGTGAGGGGTAGCCACAGTTCTTTTAGTGAAAACTATAAAACTAAAAGAACTGTGGCTACCCCTCACGACCCAACCTCTTTACGTTTGTAATAGGGTGATGCACACTGGAGTTCCGGTAACTCATTTAACGCCATAACTTTTAAAATACTCATTTCCGCCGGAAAGTGCATTGAAGAAAAATTGTTTATTTTGGTCTGATCAACAATCTTTGTTGATCAAAAAGTGGAAAATCGATTATGGTCAAGTCCTTTACATTTACCGAAGAACTGTGCCTCCCCCTCACGACCCAACCCCTTTACGTTTGTAAAAGGGTTTAGCTTCCGTTTTTACTTAAATTACGCTCGCTTCCTTTGGCGCGGGAAGGCCAACTTCAAAGTTCAATAATTCGAAAATAAAGCATCAGCGAGCAGAATGTCGTTCATGTAAAACGTTCTTATATACGTTCCTTTAGCGATTGTTTGGAATATAATTATTAATTTCTGTGATTGCATTAAACTTCACATTGACCAATCAAATAAACTATTTTTCATGTACCTACAGATTTTGAAGTTTTCAAAGCTAAATAGAGATTTGGAAAAAAGTGAACTTTTTTCACGTAATATCAAAAAATTTTGGAACTTTCTTTCAATTTGTTCCCTTCAATTCTGAAATTACATCCTGGCTTGATACGTTAATTCACTTCTATAACTGATTAAATACTTATCTATGACGGAAAATGCATAAAATAAAAGTTGTTCATTTTGGTCTCTTAACTATTATACAAGCAACAAAAATTCAAAAGTTGAGGAGTGTCCTCTCCTCAATATTTATCCTAAATAATAATTACATAACTTTAATAATAATAAAACTTTATTATTCTATTAACCTTTTGACTAAGTTGCTTGAATATTTACATTTGATCTAACAATGGTAAAATTACAGACTAGTTAGCATAGGTTGGAGGTATCTTTCAATGAATGTTTATATAAAATACTTACCATATTAAGCGCAACATCCAACATCGGCGTTAATGCTAACTGCTGATGAAAGAGAGGTACAGCGTCAGTTATCTCAGATTCTGTCTCTCCTGCTGGTCCTAACAAAACTCCATTAACTGACAGATGACTCCATCGGGCAGAATGAAAAACTATTTTTGCCAAAGCAATAGATTTAATGTTTACTTGATTATTTCCGGACATAATTTATGACTTGAATATAACAGTTAATTTATACTCGATACTAAGCAGGGGTAAATTACCTCACCAATTTACTTTGAATCTATTTTTCACCTCGTCGTCGTCACTTGATATCTAGTTACTTCATACGCTTTGATGATATATTAGGGCAGAGCGGCGATGAGTCAAGTCACAAGTGTCACAATAGTGACTTCACTCTACGGTCGTTTTTTCCGCAAAGTTTGCACAAAAATTCTTCCCTAATATCTGTTCTCAACTAGATGAATGCTTAATAAATTAACAAATAAAATCGTACGCAAATATTTATGTCATTTCATATTTAAAAAATCAAATGTTGATCGTTGGATAATATTGAAAATTTATATCCACTCACGTCAAACAACCATTCCATTACTCAAGTGTACTTTTAAGTTATGAGTGCTTGATGAAATGAATTTTTCAACGTAGAATAAGGTTTTCATGGGATGTCCTAGAAATCTCTGAACCTAGTCGGGCCCACTACTGGTTGTACCTCAACTTGTCCATTGCAATGGTTTCAAGTAATAATTCTACGGATTTACTGCTTGTGGAATGAATTAACTAAATTGTTCATTTTAAATTCTTTGTTTTTATTAAATTAGTCTAAAGCCTTGCTGTGAAATCGAATAACGTTTATATATATTTCTAAAAGTGGATAGAAGGTTTTTAATTCGAAATTATTTACTGTAATTTAAATTTGAAGCTTGGCCGTTTATAGAACGAAAGTTACTCTCAAAAACTAAAAAAAAACATACAATATCAAAAATGAGCATGAAATCAACATCATGTGAGAAACGGAAAAAAATACGAAAAACAAACTACTAAGTACATGAATTGAATTTAGCTCGAGAGCTCAAAGTCTAGTCACCCCCAGAAACAATTAATGAATCTAGTACGGGAAGACACTGCTTCCACAAGGTTTTTTCGAATGAAATAAATGTACGAGGAGTTCGTGAGACTCGAACTCAGGACTAGAGATCACCGTGCCAACACGCTATCGACTGCGCTATCGATCACCCTTTCTGTTGATCCCTTTAATAAATAAATTTTATTTATTTTTAAAATTGATGATGATGGGTGATCGATAGCGCAGTCGATAGCGTGTTGGCGCGGTGATCTCTAGTCCTGAGTTCGAGTCTCATGAACTCCTCGTACATTTATTGAATTTAGCTACTGTACACTCAATTAAGAAATTGATTTGACACACATTCTTCATTAATGAGTAAAAACTAATCGGATACTTTATCCTTGATGTTAAACGTGTCAAAATTAACCCATGTAGTCAAGAAGCTCCAGAATGAAACAGAAAAATACCCTTGATCGAAAACAGAGAAAATCGGAAGCCAACCAGATTTTCTTTGGCTTATAAAGTTTTATTGAAGTTCCGAGCGTTTTTCTGAGCTCTATCACCCGTACAACTTCGCACAGTTACAAAATTATTGTACCCATCATGAAATAACGCATTTGAGCTTTTAATTTGTTTCTCGGTTTTAGAAACTCTCAACACTGAAGCTCTATCAAATGTTCAGGCAAAATCCCGATGGGAAATCAACGTTATTGCTTGCACTTTGAAAGAATAGTGTAATTTCCTAGGTCACATTTCAATCATTCTCCATACTAGCGAAACCACAGAAATCGAATGCCGAACATAGTTCAATAACTGTATTGACAAATGTCGCTTTTAATCATCACTGTAAAAATGGCTTCTCGCTTGCATTAACGCTCATTAACTTCAATGGTGCAATTAAACCGAATCAAAATATTCAGAATCTAAAATTAATGCATTTTGGTCTAAGCAAAAATTTGGTACCCACAACATGAGGAGGCATTAAATAGAGAAACCAATCTGTCTGTAGCAAGACAACTCATCATACTCGTACAGTAAAATAGTACCATTTAATTCAATGTTCTGCCGTTTGCAAAGTCTAACTACAAATAAAATAGCAAGGATAGTCACTTTTAAAATAGACATTATTTCTTAGAGAGTTTAATAGGTCAGCACTAAAAACATAAATGAGAAAATGAACGTTTCGACCACAAGGGTCATCTTCAGCATCTGGGAAAATACAAGAGATTTTTTACAGACAAAAAAAAATATACACACATATGAATAACATTTGTAATTGCTAACAGGAAATTTGCAAGGGGAAGGAAGATTGGGCATCATTTAAAACCGGTTTGTCTTTCATGATAAAAAGAGACTCTAAAATTCGAAGATCTGTTTGACTAGAAGATGTTGCAATTATCTGGAAATCATCTAAGCGAACAGGCAAGTCGCACTTTTCTGCATGTGCACGCACAGAGGATTGAGAGGGAGAAGCAAGAGGCCTATTTGTTCGAAAGCTTCGTCCAGCATGCTCTGCTACACGAGTACGCAAGGCCCTTTTTGTGGACCCCACGTACTCAGACGCACACAGTGCGCAACGATACTTGTAGACGACTGAAGAGAGCAAAGCCTTCGGAAGCTTATCTTTGTAATTGAAAAAAGAATTGATTTTGTATGCGTTCACTAAAATTATCCGAAAATTAATATGCATTAAATGTTTTGATAAAAGCGTCAGCAAATCTTTTTTCAATTTTTCAGATTGGTAGCCAAAATATGGTATAACAAAATAAAAATCTTTTTTCCGTACGGTTGTCATAGGTGGGCGGTCACAAAATTTTGAATTTAAAAACTTTTTGATTGAGGAATGTATCAGCCAAGCGGGGAAACCATTATTACGGAAAAAGTTATTCAAAAATTCAACTTCACCATGAAACGACTGAAAACTTGAACATACATTATACGCTCTACATAACAGAGTTCTGATACTATTTAATTTGAAACGAAAATTACAAAAACTATAGAAACTCAAACCCAACCCAGTAAATGTTTGCTTGCGATAGACGGAAGTGTGAAATTTGTTATTTCGACGAGTAATCATAGAATCCAGAAACGGGAGACAGTTTTCTTTTTCAAGTTCCATGGTGAACTTAATATTCGGATGCTGGGAATTCAAGTACGACAAAAATAGGTTACAATGAGAACTATCTTTAAATAAAAGGAATGTATCATCAATGTAACGTTTATAGAATACAGGCTTATATTCAACCGGACACATTTCCAACCACCTTTTTTCGTGAAAAGCCATGAACATATTAGCAAATGTAGGTCCTAACGGGAGCCCCATTCCTAGCCCGTCTAATTGCTGATAAAAGATATTGTCAAAAATAAAAAATGAATTTAGAACAGAGAGTTGCAACAAAGTTTTGAACAAAGATTTGGTTAAGCCAATAACAGAATCAGTCTGAGAAAATAAGTAATCTAAACAAATCTCTATGGTCTCGTGTAGCGGAATATTAGTGAATAAATTCTCGACATCAAAAGAAGCCATAAAAAGGTTATCTGCGTTATCAATAGAAACCACATCGCTTACAAAAGCTTTTGAATTTTCCACTGTATAATCATTAGAAGTAAAGGGAGTCAAAATAGGTACCAAAAATTTGGCCAGATTGAAGCTAGGAGTACGGTAGGCTGCAAAAATAGGTCTGAACTGAAAATTCACATCGAAATTGCGTTTGTGGATTTTAGGTAAGCCATATAAAACACCAGGAGCGCTTCCGGAAACAAATAAGGTTTTGTACACATCATCGGAAATTGAGCCAGAATTTTTGAGTTTACGTAAAAAATTATTTATCTTATCTTCAACACTGGTTGTGAATTTTAGTATTGGTTGAGAAATCACTCTAAATTTAGTTGCATCTGAAATAATGTTCTTCATACTATGTATATACTTATCTCTATCAATAAGAACAACACCTCGTCCTTTATCAGGACGTGTAACAATTAGGTCTTTATTTGAGGCTAGGTTTTTCAATAGTGATACATCGTCTCTGCTGAATATGCATGAAAAAATTTTATGTGGCTTGAAGCCGTAATAATACTTGTGTGCTAAGATCAATTGATCTTTGACAACAGACGATTCAGATGGTAGTGAAGATTTAAGGCTGGCAAAAAGTTTTTCGAAGTGCAAAAAGTAATTGAAAAAATTTAACTTATAAACTGGCAAAGAAAAATCCAAACCGAATGCAAGTAAATAGGTAAGCCGTGCTGACAGATTCACAGAACTGAAATTAAAGACCACTTATTTCAGATGCAACTAAATTTAGAGTGATTTCTCAACCAATACTAAAATTCACAACCAGTGTTGAAGATAAGATAAATAATTTTTTACGTAAACTCAAAAATTCTGGCTCAATTTCCGATGATGTGTACAAAACCTTATTTGTTTCCGGAAGCGCTCCTGGTGTTTTATATGGCTTACCTAAAATCCACAAACGCAATTGCGATGTGAATTTTCAGTTCAGACCTATTTTTGCAGCCTACCGTACTCCTAGCTTCAATCTGGCCAAATTTTTGGTACCTATTTTGACTCCCTTTACTTCTAATGATTATACAGTGGAAAATTCAAAAGCTTTTGTAAGCGATGTGGCTTCTATTGATAACGCAGATAACCTTTTTATGGCTTCTTTTGATGTCGAGAATTTATTCACTAATATTCCGCTACACGAGACCATAGAGATTTGTTTAGATTACTTATTTTCTCAGACTGATTCTGTTATTGGCTTAACCAAATCTTTGTTCAAAACTTTGTTG
Organism: Morinoia aosen; assembly: GCA_030386875.1. Lineage (NCBI taxonomy): Eukaryota > Metazoa > Arthropoda > Malacostraca > Amphipoda > Talitridae > Morinoia > Morinoia aosen. The sequence goes on along the minus strand of CM059572.1, from coordinate 45,327,538 downwards.
CAACTCTCTGTTCTAAATTCATTTTTTATTTTTGACAATATCTTTTATCAGCAATTAGACGGGCTAGGAATGGGGCTCCCGTTAGGACCTACATTTGCTAATATGTTCATGGCTTTTCACGAAAAAAGGTGGTTGGAAATGTGTCCGGTTGAATATAAGCCTGGATTCTATAAACGTTACATTGATGATACATTCCTTTTATTTAAAGATAGTTCTCATTGTAACCTATTTTTGTCGTACTTGAATTCCCAGCATCCGAATATTAAGTTCACCATGGAACTTGAAAAAGAAAACTGTCTCCCGTTTCTGGATTCTATGATTACTCGTCGAAATAACAAATTTCACAGTTCCGTCTATCGCAAGCAAACATTTACTGGGTTGGGTTTGAGTTTCTATAGTTTTTGTAATTTTCGTTTCAAATTAAATAGTATCAGAACTCTGTTATGTAGAGCGTATAATGTATGTTCAAGTTTTCAGTCGTTTCATGGTGAAGTTGAATTTTTGAATAACTTTTTCCGTAATAATGGTTTCCCCGCTTGGCTGATACATTCCTCAATCAAAAAGTTTTTAAATTCAAAATTTTGTGACCGCCCACCTATGACAACCGTACGGAAAAAAGATTTTTATTTTGTTATACCATATTTTGGCTACCAATCTGAAAAATTGAAAAAAGATTTGCTGACGCTTTTATCAAAACATTTAATGCATATTAATTTTCGGATAATTTTAGTGAACGCATACAAAATCAATTCTTTTTTCAATTACAAAGATAAGCTTCCGAAGGCTTTGCTCTCTTCAGTCGTCTACAAGTATCGTTGCGCACTGTGTGCGTCTGAGTACGTGGGGTCCACAAAAAGGGCCTTGCGTACTCGTGTAGCAGAGCATGCTGGACGAAGCTTTCGAACAAATAGGCCTCTTGCTTCTCCCTCTCAATCCTCTGTGCGTGCACATGCAGAAAAGTGCGACTTGCCTGTTCGCTTAGATGATTTCCAGATAATTGCAACATCTTCTAGTCAAACAGATCTTCGAATTTTAGAGTCTCTTTTTATCATGAAAGACAAACCGGTTTTAAATGATGCCCAATCTTCCTTCCCCTTGCAAATTTCCTGTTAGCAATTACAAATGTTATTCATATGTGTGTATATTTTTTTTTTTGTCGGTAAAAAATCTCTTGTATTTTCCCAGATGCTGAAGATGACCCTTGTGGTCGAAACGTTCATTTTCTCATTTATGTTTTTAGTGCTGACCTATTAAACTCTCTAAGAAATAATGTCTATTTTAAAAGTGACTATCCTTGCTATTTTATTTGTAGAAAATAGTACCACAAATGAAAATGGTTTCTACTCACTGAAGACGGTGTTGAGGTAAATCAAAGTAACAACGTCAATATTTTTGCGCCGAATGAAAGTTTTTGGTTCATGGAATTGATAGGTCTTTTGCATCATCATATTGAAACATTCGTGGTACTATAATCCAGAATTCTTCTACCCGCTCTTTTAACGACACCGAAAGTTCGTTCAATCAAGGATAGAGGAACACTAAAAACGTTAGCTGTACTCTGTATTTATTGAGCACACTTCATGTATGACTACAAATTTTTATAGTTCATTATAACAAAGACAATAGTAATGGTAAGGGCAATAAAGTATGGGGAAAATTAAAGACGTACGCGTCAGTAAACGTACGAAGACGGTCAAAAACTTCACATAAGAATAGACCCAACCGATCTGAAATTTACAGAACTACTTAACTGTAAACTCACAAATATTTTAGGCGATCAAAGTGTATACAGTACCAGCTGAACATGAATTTCTACTGAAGAATGCCTCCTTTGGTGTTTACAAGAACGGGTGCCGTGAGTGGCAGCTGACTGGTGAACATTGTACTTCGCTAGGCTAGGCCCCGCAAGTTAGAGAAGTAATACCCTCGTCAACAGAGAAGCACTACAGTTAGAATAGAGGTGCACTAAGCACGCTGTCTCAAACATTGCAACAAAATCAATCCAGCAGTAGCTAACGATGCCACAGCAAAATTTCCCAGATACGTAGCATAACCGAAAGTTTCAAGCCTATTGTAACATACCAAAAAAATAACAAAATGTCACTCAATATAGTATTCTAAGGACGTGCATCACGAGTGGCACTTTTACTGCACTTCGAAGACAAACCGTCTCTTTCCAGATACATATCCCATTTTCAATCATGAATTTTCTACTAACACTGACCCTTTGACTGCAGCGCGAAGCAGTCTTCAAAAATTACTATACACACAAGAAAAAAGAAACAACTAAAGCTAAAAAAGAAAACCAGGGTACTTCCGCTACTGTAGCCACAGAGTCTTTTTCAGAGCAAATTCTTCTACGTGACGAAGTTGAGTGTGTCTTCCACCGATGCACTACAGGCCAGTACCGATGATGATAGAAGCGAGTCTTGCTTAGACTGCCTGTACGGACACGACGATTTGCTCGTACGTACCTTCATACGGCGGTAACATCTGTAATTGATACCCAAATAAAGATGTTCGTTTATTTACATGCGATGAAGTCCAGAAGAAAATGAGGTACGTATCGCAGCGAACGCTGCGCGGACTTTACTTTCAAACCAGGGAACACAAACCCTCAAAACCGATCACGTACGCAATCACACGCAAATCGAGACAAGAAATTAAGAGATAGAAGTAATAAAGCGACCAACTTTAACTATGTACATTTAGTTTGGCTAGTCAATGTGGATTCATGCTAAATACAGCGTTAGATTATTATTGATGACATTGTAGAAAAAATGACGAGAAATTAAAATGCGCGGTTACAATATACGTGATGAACTGTAAAAAAAAACTTGCATAAATGAATTAGACAAGAATTTCCCCGCACAAAAAGACCTTTTTCAAATTCAAACATCACGTCCACATTAAGGTATTCATTTACTGAGAGCAACTTATAAAAGAAGTCATAATTTATTCCCATCTGAAAGTTTCCGAACCAGATAAATTGCCGACTCGGTGAAAGTTCGATTTCGAGACAGACAAGTATAGCCAGCCAAATGGATAAGGTCATTACATACCATACCAATGGTAAAAAACGAATCTCTTCATCAACTAAAACGCAAGAAGTAATCTTATGGAGAGGTAGCATGGAGGATTTACAAGAAGCAACGTAAATCAGAGAAAATAATATCCTCAAGTGCACGAGGACCTAAGCGTGATAGATAAGAAAGTGGACTCTTGCTGGATTTCAGGAGCAGACGTCCTTCTCACTAACGAGAGGTGCTAGTTTCTGGCCGAGAAGAAAGGTGACGATGTATGTTTAACAAACACGAAACTACAATATAATGAAGAGCTTATGACTTACAGACACACATCCTATGGCCAAGGCATTCGTAAGGTATAGCATCATTAAACGTACACAGTTTGCTACAAGCTAGCGGTGTGGCAACGAGGTGGTGAAGTGAAGCTCTTGATTATGATGATAATGACGACCATGTACATGAGGTATGAAGTTAGAGTGGCTGCAATGACAATAAGAGTGATGGAATTGGTGAAGAAGATGGAGGACATGAGTGCTAATGCTAGTAGGCTTCACGATGAAGTGGCGTGATAGCATCATTTAACCACTGGACGTTCGAAAGAAGCAAGAACCGCAACGGGCACCAGCAGCTATCGATACTTAACTATTGGTTTCTACATTAAATGGGAGGAGAAATATACCATTGCATGACATAGTCATTAACCACAAACAATAACAATACACGAGAAGAATAGAACGATACCATCGTTGAAAATAAACGCCCAAGCTCTCAGAAAAAACTATTTGCTCACGATTAGGGAAACGGTGACCATCTGATACAGCGATCCAGACGCGTAACGTGTAGCTTTGAGTACTTTCAGCACCGCAACAGGTTCACTAGCGCAAAGAATTCAAAGTCATACCTCATACGAATTCACATGACATGCCTCAAGTAATTGTATGGCTTACTCTCAAAAACAATTTTAAAACGATCCCGTAATGGTGGTAATCAAATCCTTCCGTTAATTACATAAGCGTTAATTCCCAGAGCGTCCTATGACCTGATGCTCAGTGAGGTTAAATGATGCAGGTAAAACTGTCAATGAACTAACCAACCCAAGCAAACCCCACAAAAATCCTTAGCCAACACAAATTGTAATATTCTATAGAATCTCGGCGAGAATCTCCACTTTACTATTCGCATCAATAGCATAAATTATTCAAGTGGTTTCTCATACCTATTTAAAGCCACCAAAATTGCTTCAAGAAAACGACACTCAGAGAGCCCAAATGGGACCAAGAAAAAGACACCATCTTCCGCAGGACTGGCAATAGCACACTGAAGCGAAAGACGGAAAAACAGAACAGTGACGATGATTGGCTCCGGTAAATCGTGGAAACGATCGACAAATTGTAATTATGAGGAGGAAGTGTATAATAAATGAGCGCTTATAATAGTCTAGTGCTGTCCTCATATTTTCTGTATTTTTTCGCCCTTAATGACAGGGTTATTGCGCCTAATTTCTTCAGCACCGAGTTCCCGATAGTCGAAAGTGCAGCGGTGTTCGTTACTGTAGCGATGCACTGAGCAAAACAGGCCTCCGCAGCGGCATGTGAAACCTGCAACAAAAACACTATTGTGAATCATTCAGAATAAGTATAAACCTCCGCAGTCACATGTGAAACCTGCAACAAAAACACTATTGTGAATCATTCAGAAAAAGTATAAACCTCCGCAGTGACTGCAGTGACAAGTGAAACCTGGAATACAAGCAACACTATTGTGAACAAATCAGAAAAAAGTACTGACCCCTGCAGAAACAATTGAAACCTGAAATATGAACAGTGCATTTGTAAATAATTCCGAATAAAGTTTAAAAAACCTCCGCAGCGACAAGTGAAATCTGGAATACAAGCAACACTATTGTGAATAATTCAGCAAAATGTACAAACCTCGGCGACAAGCGAAACCTGCAATTCAAAGAATGCAAATGTGAATAATTGAGGAACAAGAAGTAGCAGGCAGGAAGATCGTTTACTAGCGCAGCAAGTGTTACGCTTACTGCGGCGACATACAAGCATATCGCTTACAATAGCGGCGAAACAATCCTGATTTTCGTTAAATTAGAAGTCGGAATCAAGATATTCTCGAGGCCGTAAGGAGCATGTCCTTGGACTCGGCAGCATCTCGACGATGAATAATGAACGCTCCAGTTGGACGCACATGGAGAAAAAGATTCAAGGCTTAAGGAAGACCCATTTTCCGGATTTCACGTCAGCGTAATAGTCACTCTACTCGCTAGATCTCAATCCGACGGATTGCAGCATGTTGTCAATTTAGGAAGCCAAGACGTGTGCTAAACCTTGCTGAAGTTTTGAGTCCCTGAAGAACTGCTGCACCGAAGGCGAGACCATTTATCGCAATACAACTTCTAGCCTATCACCGAGAATTTCGACGCGCGTTTCAAGTTTTGTATCGTCACAAAGAGAAGTCACTTTTAAATCAGCTGCATATATTAATACCTACAGGGCATGTGCGAGTTTCTGTTAAATTTCTATTATTTCATGAATTTTTAGAAAAAAAGGTTGCACGGGTTATTACTCGCCACTCTATATTTTAGAAAGAACATGAACCATCGACTAGGAAGCAATTTCTCCATGGGTCACGATAAAAACGTCTCGTTCTCATGCTAAGGCTACACGTAAAATCGGAAAATTAAACTTTACGTGAACCATTCCTTCGCTTGACACTAGTAAAAATTATTAATATGTAAGGGTATATCACTATAAGCTGAAATATTCCAAAAAAATTGCCAAACAGTTCCACTAAGTCGATAAACTAATAGGATATAGTTAGCCTCAAAGCTCTTCACATAAAAGAAACTGACTGAGCGCGTCGTTTCTTACCAAAATCTTCCGGGAAATAGTAAGGCATCTCACACATCTAAGGTGATTGAATAATTCGAAGCGATGCTTTAATAAGACGGAGTTTCCTCGCTAATACATCTAGATTGATACTCCTATTTGGCCAGATAGCGACGCTCGATAGGTACTTCCATACACCTACAATTTTTACCAGATATCACAATTCCTGAACTAAACATTTCGCCATATTGGCAACAAGTTAGAAAGCTAATACCAAAAAGAATGTTATGCAAAAAGAAGTTTATATAAACTCTTCACGAAGATTTGACACCAGTAAACCTCCATTCCTTTACATAACTCGAGACGCATGATGAACATACGACTCGAGTTGAATGAACATGATTTACTTCGTCATACGAGTACATAACATCATTTAAAAATTCACACTTCTTGGGTAATTTGACCGCGGTGAAAACAAAGAATCTAAAATCTTGACTCCAATTGTTTTTGTGAGTCACTGTTACTTCAAACATTCCATTAACGCCTACCTGTAGGCAATACCTGCTACAGCTTTGCTAAGCGCGGGTTATCTAGCAAAGATCGGATCGACATCGACGCTTTCAAGTTAGGACGATCATAAATGATAACCTCATAGGAAAAAAAAACAGAGGCTTCCTTCAGATTACGGCACAAACGAAGTGTAAACAGGTTTTCACGCAACAAAAAAGATTCCAGTACAAAGTTGTCCAAGCAACATAACCAAAAACAGAAAAAAAATCGAAGTTTTCATTTTTTATACGTCGCAAAAAATATCCGAAATCATACTTAAACACATTAAACCTACACATGCATACTAAAGAAATGCACTCAATGTCAATTTCAGAGCTTCAATAGAATAAAAAAATTTATTCAACGAGTCACTCTTTGACAGAAATGGAAATGACGACTGAGGTCAATATCATAAATTATGAGCTTGATATCCTAATAAATCTAACTTAATGAGACTTACAATAGCAACCAGACAGATTAAATAGACAAGAGTTTTAAGTTATCTAAACCGAGGCACTATCACGAGGAATAGTCTGAAAATAGAACTTGGCTAGAAATGCTTGAGGTATTGGAATACAAGAAATATTCTGTAATACATGCATTACTTAATAACGCATGAGAACAGCTCAACATACATTCTGGACAATACACTACAAGCTCAAACACTCAACGCCAACACACAAGGTACACTTTTCTAGACACGCACTCAACCTATTTCTAAACCCACGCTCTAGACACCTTCAGACAGATACACAGATTTTCCACACTATCAGACAGATACACAGACTTTCCAACCCTCATGTCGACACACTGACTTTACACACCTTCAAGCAGACACAGTTCACATTTTCATGTACACATTCTACAAATTTTCTGACACATTCTGTTTTCTAAGGCACACTAAAACTAATGGGTACAATATAAAAAGCATTATCCTACGAGTCCACATTTCAAAGAACTGTCTCGCTGACACAGTTCACATAACACGATAAAAGGTGCCCAAGAGACTAGATTGTAAGTTAGACTCGGCCTCCTTAAACACAACATAAGTGTTCATTAAGTGTAAACTGGAGTTACGAGATACAGAATATCTATGTACAGGGTGTGTTCCCACACAATTTTCCCTGCGCATGGCTACTTCAAGTTGAGAAGGAAGCTTGTGAAATAAGAAGTTTAGATTAGGTGTTAGTTTAATCCTCCCTAACCGCAAAAAAAAAGCATTTCGACGAGGAAGGAACTATTTACTAAAGAGATCAAGTAGCGTGGAATCTATGCAGAAGGGGCATAGAAACAGTAAGTTGAGAAAGAAGTTTATGAAATAAGATAAAAGTTGAAGTAGTAGGTGCTGAAAAACAGGCCAGCAGCAAACCAAAAAAAGATGGTCTAGTAACAAAACAACAACGAAAAAACATTTCATTTCACATAAAGAAGGCCTACCTCTCAGCTCAGGCTCTCACACCTTTTCCCCCTGGGAGTGCTAATTTCCATTGATATAATAGTCGTATCCCCCTGAGGGATTATGAAATAAGAAAAAAATCAGAAAACAAGTCCAAGGTACTGAAAAACAGGACAGCAGTGAACCGATAAAAGACTGTCCTCAACAAAATGAAAAAACAATTCACTTCCAACAAAAAAAACAACTAGGGACTACCTGACTCAGAGTGAGCTCATCGTTCACATTCCAGAGACCCTAAAGCGGCTCGAACACCACCCACCTGTGAGTCCAACTTTCTTCTTGCAGGACTGGCATTTGTTTTTCTTCTTCTTGGCGGGCTCCTTGTCAGAGGAACTGGATGAGTCGAGCTCTGCGTCCAGAGACGATGCTCCGAGGGTGGCGGCGGCGACGAGGTCCCCTGTAGGGCAGGCTCCTGGTGCTGCTGAGTTGCTCGTGTAGCTGTCGCCGCCGCCGCTGGTACAGCTCTCCTGGGGACATAACTTCATGCTCAACCGTTCTAGTGGAGTAAAGGGAGCTTTTCATTATTACACGAGGGAATCTACCGTCAACTTTTGTAATGGTCCATTCTAATGGAGTAAAGGAACTTTTCATTGTTAGACGAGGGAATCTATGGCCAGCTTTTAGTAGTCTTTCCAAATGAAAGATGTGTGGAAGTTGAGCACACAGGGTTAATAGATGTGTCTGTAATCACGATCCTGATTGTTAAGCAGCCATAAATGAGAAAATTGAGATATTTTAGCGTGCCTATAAAAAATACTTTTTCCAGGTTAAATTTATAAAGAAACATTCATTTTTTAGCATTCTTGATATTGAATTGCGTACTTGATTGATAATTGAAAATCACTTACTGAAGAATTGCAACGATGTTAGGAAGAGTAATTGTCATAGAGCATTAAGAAGCGTTTAGTCCCCAAGATATACTGTACTTCTAGAGAATCTTCTTCCAGATCACCCAAAAAATAATTTTGTCACCTCTGATGCAACAGCTAGACGAATGTTTTCTTACAAATTATTTAAACTTGAAATTCAAAATAATTTTGTCACCTCTGATGCAACAGCTAGACGCATTTTTGTCAAATTTTTCAAACTTGAAATCCCAACCAATTTAAGTCAGATCATTATAGTTTGCCACACCTATTCCCTTCAGTATTAGTAGCCATGTTAAAACTTGAACGAAGCGACACTGTAAGGAAAATTACACTCTGTAGTATGACATTTATACGCGTTTGCCATTACGTAGCAAAGATGCACGCTCACTTGATCATGCCGCGAATACAATAGTAAAATATTCTGTTTCAAGCACCGTTCTACATTTCTTCGAACACAAAACGCTCAAAAATATATCAAGACAACGGAGACGCATTTGGCTTTAGTAGTAACTTTCCACGGGATTTCTTCAAAAACTTCTTTGAATAAACTTACAGGCGCTGAGAGCGGCTCATGATATTTACTAATCCCTTCTCATTTTTCGAGTGTATCCTTCTGTCATGATTTCAAAACAATATTCTTCGTAAGGTATTTTTCATCCCACAGCTTCATGCAAAAGTTATCAAGTCATTTATAGAACTCCGCCGCAAAAACTTGTGAATACATCAGAGGATCTTCAGCATTTGCCAGCAAATGTTATGCAGAGCCTGGCCTCACCAACGCTATCGAACTTTACCAGAGCACAAATGAGATATAAACAGGTAGTATCTACGAACCTAATCCATGGTGAGCGCCACATTTACAGAAGCAAATCGTCGGCATGAGGTCGAAACGACAGGTATTCCGTCGACTAAGAACGCTGTTCTCCTTAAACAAATTAAGTATCCACGATACCAACTCATGCCAAACATTGCCCGTTATTTTGATCCCCAAAGTGGTTTGATTTTAACAGAACGCATTAACGATAACGAAAACCTTTCGAAGAGGTGTTTACCTCGGAGAAATTTTTGATTTGTACACAGTATTTCAACAAGCCATCCAGTATTCCGATTATTCACGGCAAACATTAACCACGATGATTTTACTATTCCATGTATCAATAGAGAGCGTTAACATGAATGTATTCCAAAGTAAAACAGAAGGTCTGCTTTAGACCTACCTCATCCTTCCACTAATACAAAATTGTCAAATTTGAATAAGCGTTTTACGAACTATTTAGAAGAAATATATAATATTGGCTGACTAAATAACTGATCGTTCATAAAAATAAAAAACATGAAACCAGATAGCAAAACTTATAGGTCCTATGTAAATTTATCATTATACGCCGTAAGTATCTCAAATCACACCATTATTTAGCTTGATAAAAAAGCAAAAAGTAGTGACCGGGAAAAGTTGATACTTTCAAAAAAAAATTGAAGCTACACAAAAAAATATGAATCAAGTAATACATGAAATATGACAAAATGAAGTAGAAGATGAAAGTAACTGAGAAGTAGTTGGTAAAGCCAATAAAGTTGAGTAAAAAAGAAGAACTATCCATCAAAAGAATAGTAAGCACCAAAGAAGAAAAAGCGTCATAAAAAATAAGAGACGTAGTGTAAACCAAACATAACCAAATAAAAAATAACAGATGCAGTAAGAAAAGTAACTTGAGTAACAAGTAGACAAAGCAAGTCCCTCAACAAAACACACCGAGAAATAATAGGATATTTTTGGAATTGATTGATTGATTATGAGGAAGTTTTAGCCTTTCTGTACCATAACAAAGATTTTAGAAGAGAGGAAGAAGGATGTAGGCACCATTTAGTATGAAGTTAAAGGAAACGCGGAATTTACCCACAAGGTGCAGAATAACAGCAAGCAAAGAAAGAATATCACGAAATGAGCAAAAGTTGAAGAAGAAAGTAGTAGGTGCTGAAAAACAGGACAGACAGCAGTGAACCGAAAAAAAGGTCCGTAACAAAACAAAAAACCTATTCCATTTCAACAAAAAGAAGGCCTACCTAACCTTTAGCTAGGGACTTTACATTATCTCCCCAGGAGCGCTAATTTCCATAGATACAATAGTTGTATCCCCCTGAGGGGGAAATGTCAGGAATATCTTTTCTGCTAACAAAATAATGACGCCCTCGATAACCAAAGGAACCATGAAATACCATGACAAGCGCCCGGGAGAGGGAACATGACTGACCGAGGAAATAGAGGGCACGGTGGGCTGTGCTGTGGATGTGGCCAAATGTGAAGCAGCAGCAGAAGGCGAGGATGAGGCGGACGTTGCTAGCGTGGTGGCGACTGCCGCTAAAGAGGGTGACGATGAAAGTGGGGGAGATGGAGGCGGCGACGTGTTCCTCGAGGAGGCTAGTGTTGGGGGAGGTGTGCTGGGCGTGCTGCTACTGCTGGGGCTGCTCTGGGGGAGTGGCTGTTGCTTCTTCTTCAGGTGGTCTTTGTAACATTTGGAGCAGAGGCCGTCTGTGTTGGAGGACCCGAAGAAACCGCAACCTGTTCGACACAGGATCGGTCCCGCCTCCAACTGATTGCTCTCGCTGCGCTCCATTTGGCCAGACACCTGCAATAAATTTATTTTATAATGATGGCCTCTCAACCAGTGCTTATCGTTTACAGATAATTACCTCCCCCGACCATTGTGTTGATGATTTATCTGATTATTAGCTACCTTAAACATTATGCTCAATTCCTATCACATAAATATTTTTTGCAACCATACTGCTCCGATAACTCAACACTGACAAGTTACATATTTTTACGGCTTCCTAGCAGCTATCATAAAACGAAGAGGTCCCTCGTCAAAAAAGAATGTGATCTACACACACTCCTCAACACACGTAAATAATTAGACGTTATTGCAGAGAGACAATCACTTGAGCCGTTAAAGAAGAATGAAACAAAAGTTCATTTAACTTAAAACCCGGAACTTTAAAATTAAAAGAATCCTCTCACGAACACGAGAGCAACATGATATATATCAAGTCAAAGCTGATAGCTACGCAGGTGTTATATCTCACAAGATTCACGAACTTGCAACAGCGATATCTTATCAGCCCCAAGACCAACAGCGTCTTCAATTATTATTAGCGACAGACGTGCTAAGTGAAGGTGATAAGCTCAAGACGGTGACGCGCGCGCAAGCACTTCCGGCAACAGCCATGTGCACTGACAACCATGCCATGTGCACGGACAACCATGTCATGTTCATAGCTACCACGTGTAGTTGACAGTAATGACAGTCAAGCCATGTTCACGGTAGCCGAGTACACCTGATACGAGTTTCGATTCTCTACGGTGCACCACTGATACCAACCACGGTGACAGACCATCTAACAGCGGTGCCATGAGTACTGATCAGTAAACATGCGCCAATCGTAAAAGACCGCAATTAAATTGAATAGAAGCAATCTCAAATCGCTTATATTTTGAACGTAGATAGATATTGATGTATTGGACTGTTCAGCTATTCTACGGTATAGACATTGTGTTAGTGATTCAGTTGTTATGGAACAAGTAAACTTGGGATTTGCCGGCAATAAATAGTTAAATCAATTGTTTGTTCAAATTCGTTGAGAAATGTAGCACAATTTTACAGCTAGCCAATTCAGACACGACAAATTTTCCGACTTTAAAATTTACAGTTTTATAGGAATGATACCCTGTAATGAAAGTGGCCCATTAAAGTTTATGGATCGCCTGATACGTGTGGAAGAAAACAAACACACAAATAACAGGTTAAGATGCAAATAAAAACTCGTAGTTATAAAAAGTAGCCTTGACAGTTTAGCGAGCACATGAGCGCAAGAAGCTTATCAGCGTCGCAACCTTGAGGCGAGCGTAGTCTACAAAAGAGGTCGATATTTCTCCCCACCTTCGCGTGTTAAAACAAGGAATGATGAAGAGCAAGAGTCTGCTTACCTTGGCGGTTTAGGGAGACGAGCCTTGAAAGAAAAGGAGCGTCGAAAAACGCAGTTGTGTCACGAGGAGGGTGGCTGGTTTGTGGCGTGCTGTTGCTCACACGCTCCTGAAAATGAAGACGAATACGTTAGTCGGATGCAGCATTATTATTATTATTATTATTATTATTATTATTATTTTTATTATTATTATTATTATTATTATTATTATTATTATATAAGAAAGTTTTAGCCTCCCTTAACCACGACAAAGATGTTCCAAGAGAGGAAAGAGGAAGGCACCATTTAGTATGGAGTTGAGGGAACGCGGAACCTATGCACAAGGTGCACAGAAACAGTAGGCTAGGAAAGAAGTTCATGAAACAAGAAAAAAGTTGAAGAAGAAAGTAGTAGGTGCTGAAAAACAGGACAGCAGGGAACCGAAAAAAAGATGGTCCGTAACAAAACAAAAACCTATTTTATTACAACAAAAAGGAAGCCTACCTAACCTTTAGCTCGGGCCCTCACATGGTTCCCCTGGGAGCGCTAATTCCCATAGATACAATAGTTGTATCCCCCTGAGGGGAGTCGGATGCAGCAACTGCGAGGGATATGCAAAGCATTCCATACAGGAGATTGAAATTGTGGGTTAGCGTAAGCCTCCTTCAACCAAAATTAAGTTTTCCAACGAGAGGGAGGCATAATTCAACACGCTGACTGTGATGCCTCAAACTGAAGTTCACTATTCAACTCAAATTTAAATTCAAAAGATGTTAGAAATTTTATAAATAACGAACATTAACTGGGTCCATTAAATTTAATACCATTGCTTTCAAAAGATTGTTGAAACTTTTTCAAATGACCCACCGATGGGTCGTTTCGCAGTAGGAAAAACTTAAGCATGACCCACCGGTGGGTCATCGCAGTCAACGTGTTAATATGGAGTAAAGGGTACGAGGAATCAGTGCACAAGGTGTGTTCCCACACTAAATCTCCTGCGCATAGAAACAGCAAGTTGAGAAGGAACGTTACGAAACTAACTCAATGTCAAAGAAGAAGAAGAAGAAGAAAAAGAAGAAGAAGAAGAAAAAGAAGAAGAAGAAAAAGAAGAAGAAGAAGAAAAAGAAGAAGAAGAAGAAAAAGAAGAAGAAGAAGAAAAATCCACTTAACTTTAGCTCTTGACCTCATATTTTTTCCCTGGAACCGCTAGTTTTCATAGATACTATGGTCGTATCCCCTGAGAAGCAGCAACACTTCAAAAGACAGCAGCAACGAAAAACAACACAAGAACGGTTACACCTCGAAAGCTAGAGTAACACCTTAACAGAAAACTACACAAGAACGGTTACACCTCGGAAGTAAGAGCAACACAACATAAACACGGGCCGGTGATGAGCACAGAAAGCACAGGAGCGAGCAGAGCAACGAGAGCGTGAGGAGGTCGGTGTTACGCTCACACGCTCACAGCGCAATCCTGCATGAGCACAACGCACTTCCCACCGCGAGCGCTTGCTGCAACGCACGCCCCACGCAATAGCAAGAGCAACGCTGCATCACGTCACGTGCGTGTTGTTCTCATACTTGCGTGCAGCAACGAATGCATGCAGTTTCAAAAGTGCACCGTGAAAATCATTCAAATACAAAAAAAGGAATTCATACGTTGGCCACAGGAAATTGGGTTTTTCCATTCTCAACTTGTGGGAATTTACAGGAAAAAAAGTTGCTTAAGTCTTCAACAAATTGTGTCGCGGAAACTCAACTTGTACAGACGATGATGCTGAAAGAAAAATGAAAAAAAAAATAACCTGACAAGTTTCAATCAAATGTAGAGTTTTACGAATTTCCCACAGCGTCAATTTGAGGTGACTCTCACATAGTTACCTCCACGCAGGGTTCAACAGAATCAGAAGAAGACATCAACGCCGACGTAGCATTCAGCGGATTGCATCAAATCTCCACCACCAAGGTCTTGTCGCCTCATAATCAGCGCAGATAAGCAGCGTGCGAGTATTATGTACAGATTTGGTACACGGTGAGCCACGGCGACCCTTTAAATCTATTCACTGACCTTAGACCTGCGCTGGACCAAAGCGGCGACGCAGGCCGAAATTTGAACGGTTCAACTAAGAGAAACAAAGGAAATGATGTACGAAGCCAACTTTCGTATTTTGCGCATAGGTCTGCTAACAGACAATGGTAAAAATATGTTTCAAGATTAAATAAGATTAGATTAGAAATTAGTTTAGGCCTCCTTAAAAGCAAAAATGGCGTTGCAGATAGAAACGAGGAAAGCATCAATTAGTATGGACTTACGGGAACGCGGAATCAATACCAAAGATGCATTGAAACTAAGTTGAGAAATAAGTTTATGAAACAAAAGTTGAAGATAGTAGGTGTTGGGGAAAAAAGACAGCAATGAACCGAGAAAAGATGGCACGTAACAAAACCAAAAAACCCATTCTATTTCAACTTAAGAAAAACCTACCAACCTTTAGCTCGAGACTTCACACATTCCCCCTGGGAGAGCCAATTCCAAAAGATCTAACAGTTGTATCCTCGGAATGGAAATTATGTTCAAAGCATACCCTCTCATACAAGTTGAAAAAATACTAATTTAAAAAAACACAAAATAAGGTTGAATTACATTAGATTATAGGGCAGGTTGAGCCTCCCTAACCACAACAAAAATATTCCCGAGAAGATGAAGAAAGAAGACACCATTTACTGAAGGTTTAGGAATAATAAATTTGCATACTTCATTAGATCATTACCACGTGGAAGGATCGAAATTGAACCCCACAGACGTTACGAAGTTTAAATAACCTGAGGATATTAATTCTTGAACAAGTTTTCCCGCGTTTAGAAATTTGGGCAGGTTCAACTAAATCTTACCGACTCACACGACCACCAGCACACACAAAAAAGCGATGTACTGTACCAAACCATTCCGACGTCAAATTAGGAATGTATGCGGGCATAAAGCGCTATCAGTAACACACTGAACAGGATACTGCACTTTTACTCTCGTCCGGCAGCGGTGACACGCTGTCCTGAGACACCTTTGTGCTAGACATGTCTTCAGGCCGAAAAACAAGTCCCAGCTTCATACAAATAAAGACACGAATAACGAATCTAGGTCACCCAAACGAAACGTGACTGCAAAATTTGCTTAGCTGCAACGCTAGAGCGAGCGCTCCATAAAAAATACGCCCCCCAAAGACTCGGGGGAAACTATTTCAAAATTAGAACTAAGTCAACACTGTGAAGAGCAGTAAACTAAACACGGCAAGCCGCTGCACACAAGAAGCGCAAACACAAATGAACGTAGACACTACAACCGAGAAGCGTGGAAAGTGAGAACGGAGACGAAGAGTTAGCCACGCACGTTCTCCATGGAGTAGTCCTTTGCACAGTACTCTCAAAATGCGCCCTAACCAGTATACATAATTCATGGGTTACGTCATGTATTTACCTAATAGTACAAACATCCAGAATACATTAGCGCAGAACAAATAAGCATCGGCGTTTGAAAACTCCTTGTTCTAAGTTTTCGACAGGGCGAGATAAGATTCGTACCTCGTATAACCATAAGCCAATAAACATCGAGTCGGGAAAATCTAAATCTTCTAAAAAAAAATTTTCAAACTACAAAAACATGAAAAAATAATTATGATGAGGAAGCTTAAAGAACATCGCACCCTCATCTAAATATTTGGGAGAATAAACTAGAATTACCTAGATTCGACACCTTTATTCGACTTGCCAATTCACACTTACAAGTAGTTCAAACATCTCTAGAAAAATATAGAACGAGTCGTAAAACATCAAGTAAAAATATTAATAAGAAAAAGAACCTAAGATGGCTTAAAATCTAAGCCTACATCTAAAAACAAGAAGGAATGAAAGAGCAGTACAAGCGAGAAAAGAATTCAAGACAAATATGCGAAGCAGCACACATCCATGAAGCGGCACAGTGCGGCGGAGACGGCATAGCAGCGAAGGGACCATTTCCTGGTAGAAGTAGAACACGGCAATAGCACACATTCTCTCGTAACAGGATGTACCGAAAAGTACGCTCACGTGCCTCAAGTGAAGGAAGATCTTATCACGCGTTTAAAAATTTGCGCAGGTTCAACTTTATAAATCTTATTGACTCACACGACCGCCAGCACACACGAAAGCGATGTACGGTGGTTTTGATACACGAATTTCAAGAACCTTAGCCACACCACAGTAGTAGAAAGGACCTACTGAGAGCTTCATAGGGGATTATATCTCTAAATGAGATACTTTCAGTACGTTGAAAATAAGCGTTACCTCGCACCTCATGAATGCAACCCTAATAAGGTAAATTTAACTTATTGAAAATACGCAAAATTGTCATAAGCAGAAAATGTACAAAAGAATTATTAACTATCAATGCAACAAGAAAAATCGAAATATCACATGAGTTAACTAAAGAATGGCACGTGAATTACATATGACCAATACAAAGCTGTAGGTCTAAAGGAACACCATTCAGAAAAGTGAAAGCCAATCACCTCAAACAATACATTACCCAAGTTTCAACAGCTTCGTTGAATATTTTCACTTTCAAAGGATCACTTTCCTTTCGTGGAGCTCAACTTTCCCACGAATGTTATTGAGGGCATGACAATGCGTGAAGCGTATCAAGATTACCAAATCGGTCTTTTTTTCTGACGATCAAAATTATCAAATTAGACTTTATCAAACAAAATTTGGCAATACCTCTAGTACCGATGCAGATCCCGAAAAGCAAATCGCCTTTCATAGACCAAATCTATTCAAAAATGCCAAATTTGGTCATTTTGGCCAGAGAAAGGCCAATCTGGCAAGTGTGACACAGATGCATACAGAGGGGCTGGAGCACGCGGACTTTCACTTCCCAGAGCACGCTGCCTGCCTGATGCAACAGACGCAACACGTGGTCTCGTGTCTCGCTGGTGCCACGCCACCACCACTCGCGTACGTACACAACGACGAAGGGAGAGTACCTGTGTCCACAGAGCTCGATAGTTTCGGTGTCTGTTGATGATCTCAGCGTTTTATGAAAGATAAAACCCGAGGACGTCGTGTAATGAAGAGGAGTCGTGTTAGCTTGGATTTTTATGCATGAAGAAGTTTGAGAGAAAGCTTCTCCGAAATAAGGATTGTTTTTTTCTACCACTATTCGCTAAAAAATCTTTGAACCCTTTCACAATATTGCAAAAACGGCACTAAACGACCATAAAATGTGGTAGTATGAATCAGAGGTCCGTTTTTTACTCGAACACAGAGTTAGCGACAGCGCAAGTTTTAAATTAACAAAAAATATGAGAAGAGAACTGTAGTCATCACACTAATTTTTGAACTTATAGAAATGACTTTTGCACTCCGCAACAAGATAAAAACGAGCGCACACACTGCAAAAGACGCATCTACCAACTACATCAAATTTCGGCACGTTGGCAAAGGCCAATTTCTAATGTGGCTAAAGAATAACCCGCACACACACACATCAGTTCCTGAATGCAGCACAAACATGAGCTCACGCCTCTCACACACAACGGACTAAACAGCAGCAGCCTCACGGCACAGTGACGCGCGTGTCCGAGGGCTCAGAAGTAGGCAAGAAGCACAGCCCGCTGACCTGCTTGCTCAGTTTCCCTTGCTAGAGATGCGGCGAAAGTGCGGCGCCGACGCACGCATGTGTGTCTCATGATGATGAGACTTCATGTTCAGCTCCTCATAATTCTGCTTATGTTGAATACTAATACGAGATGCATATTCCTCATGGACAAATCCAGAATACGTGTGCAATGAGTTACTAAGTTCGATGATGGTAACATTTTTTTACGATCGGACATTCAGAGATTACTGCGCGAACAAAATTTAAAATCCTTTCATCACCATTAAATATACTATCATCATTACATTAAATGCTCAATGCACGAATGTCATTTTGTGAGTACACAACGCACAATGAAAATATAAAAGCGTATCTCTTCAATCTTAGGTTTTATTCAGTACATAGCTCGATAATATTTGGAGTTCAAATTTTTTCATGTCAACAAATCTTAAAGAAAAGAGTGAAGTGGACGCTACTCACAAGTAACGATGTTATCGAATCAAAACGAGTGCTGCTGCGAAAGTTTCTACCAATAGAAGATGGGGGGAAAAATTTAGCGTCCTCAAACTTGAATTAACTAAAGTTTGCTTATCGCAATCGGCCTTTGCAGCACCACGAGCAGAGCTGGAATAGCTGTTCAATATTTGCAAACGAATCATGCCTGGTATCAAAACAACATAGAAAATCAAAGCCGTCTGAGATCTTACAACATTTAACCCTTTAACGTCCCAGAGGACACCAGTGTCCTCCTTCAAAAAAACCCTCAATATATTGTATTTCTTGTTCAATTAGTTCCCTAATGTGATCTTTCAAGTTCTCTGCCGGGTGGCAGTTCCTATCCCATCCCATCCTGATATTGGTGACTGCCTGATGCCAGCGCCAGTTTAGTGACGGTGGTTGTGTTAACGGTAATATGAGTATAAAAATTCGGACGTTAAAGGGTTAAAGGTGTTAGATATATACATACATATACACATATGTATGTACGTTCATACATATATGCATTGCAAACATGAAATACAATTCATGTTTTAATAACGGTCGTGACTCTCAGCTCCTGTAAGCAATTACAGAGAAACGCTAGAAGGTTCTAAATAACGTGAATAACGCACCAATTAATGAGCTCAAGGTTATTAACACACGTTGCGAAGGCAACCAGAGTTCTATCAGCAATCGGCTACCAAAACAAAAACACGCGCGACAACAAAGCATGAGAAACATGCGGGGTAATTAGTGGCCCTAATACAGGAATGACGACTATAGCCACCTTTCTTGGTAAATAACAAAATGACGTCATCCAATGTGTCTGCTTGATTAATTCATTCCCCACGTATCGGACCAATAAGATTCCACAGCTGTGTTTTGGTACACCCGTGCAAAAATACTGGACTAAGGCATCAAGCACCGGGAGACTTCCGCAACAAAGGAAGAAGTTTTGAAACCGGATACGCAAGGAACGTGTTAAAAAGTTATAGTGATTAATTATGTTTTTTTGTTCTCATGAATGAAATGCTAGTATGTGAGTGGGAAACTGTTACCAGCAGCTAGAAGACTGGAGGCTAACTTCATAACATTGTAGAGTAGCTTCTTTCAAAAGTTGAATTAACTTCTTTTCTTATGGCACGTAAAGGAGCTTGATACAATAACTGATGCAAGAAGAATATGACAGCGCACTTGCAAAATTAAATTTATTAATTTTATAAAAAATTCCTAATTATTCATCATAACAAAAGGCTGTATAATTTCTTAAGAAAAAAATTCAAGAAGAATAGAGCTGAGTATATCTTTCTTCAGTCAATGTTGACAAATCGTTGCAGGGCTAGAAAGTTTCTCACAAAAAGTAAAGTACGATACAAAATCATCAAGCAGCAGAGATTTCTCCCGAAACACTAATAGAATGCAGCAGTTAAGAAGAATAACAAATTCAATCTGAAAGAAGAACGTAAGAAATTTTAAAATAAAAATATCACTTTAAAACTTACGCTAATTTTCATGAATACAGGAATTCGAATTTTTCTCTTAATATCTACGGTTCTAAAAAGAAAACTGACCCCATTAAAAAATGTCTTACCATCACACATGGATTAAGAACCCGTGCTATCACGACTCCATTAAGTATAGATCAATTTCATGAAGAACTCAATCACTCTCTCGGATACGGGGATTTTAGACCAAAACATTAAATGCCTGAAACTAAGTCGAGAAAAGTAAGAAAGAAATTAGTATGGTCATAGTTAGAACGCAGCTGAACAATACAATGCCCAAAAAGGGCAGTTAACAGTGAATATCGTCAGCGAGCACCCGTGCTTTACAATGGGATTTGATCACAGCATTCCGTTTTTCCTCAAAATTCAGGCAAAAGAAATACATGAGCTTTTAAGCTTTATATAACTTACATTATGACGTGCAGAATTTAGTAAAACTGCAGATTTGGTTCTCAAAATATAGGGTACCTATTGTGTCTGTAATATTTTTACCAGAATTTCGGTAAGTACCTGGTAAAGACCGTGAGCGTGATAACAATCCAAAATTCGCCTACGTAGCTCTGTGTGAACACCGAACACGAGCGGTGGAGAGGAAGCACTAATCTGCTTCGTCTTATGTCCACAACGTTAACGCGTTGTATTTCAAGTTCAGCTTCGTTTTATCATTTCAAGACGCCGGTTATGATCCCACTTCCTTGCACGCAAGTTACCCCAAAATATGCGCGAAGTCACCGCGTCGTCAGCCAGAGACTTCCCCACGGGTGCGCTGCTTCCTGATCATTTGCAACGAGAAGCCCTGAACGAACGAAAGAAGGAAGGAAGCAAGGCTCCATGATCGCGGCCCCGTGACCCTACTAAAGGTGGCACCCGCGCGCGGCCCGGCAATGACCTATTCTCGGAGCAGGTCATGCGGCGACCATTCGCAAGGTTGAACCATTACTTGCACCCTCCCCTCCTCCTCTCCACTTCTCAAAACGCGCCCGCCACTCTTTTACGCCCGTTAGCCGTGAGATCATACATAAAATTTAGGGTCTAGGGCTCGAATTCCTCGCACTCTCTGTTTACAGTTTTGTATCCTGTTCATCAATTATATGTTTAACTAACCAACAAAACAATGATCAATTATATTTTCGGCCAATAGTGTGCAACAGTTCATTAACTTACGCGAAGATGGCGTACATCTCCAACACTCCTTTAGCGTGCTGCCTTCCTGCACGGTCTTCCACAACTCAAAGACGAACTCTTACATTAATTGTTTTAACGCAAAGGTAAACTGGTTTTCAATAGCTATTAGCTCCCCTCGCTGCAAAGCAATTAGTTTCGGAGTTACGATCCAGTTTTTTTCATTTTTGTCCTGACGAAGTCAGTTAAATCTAAAGCACTCGCACAACACGAGCAGCGGTAAGTTATAACTCACCATCCGTCGAGCACGTCAAGTTGAGGGCCTTCTCGCGTTGTTTATTTTCTAATTGTCGCTATATGCGTCAAGGACCGTAACAAAACATTCAAAGTGAATATGATATAGTTGAGAAAAACGCAATCGCCTCCCAGTTTGCTGAAAAAAACAAATTCATGGGTAACCTTCAGTGATCTATGAGCTGTTCAGAAAAAACTCTAGTTTGACTTCAAGGGCGCAACGCAGTCAAACGAGAATCTTAGCGATAGAATTCAGTCCGACGCAGCTTCAAGCAGCGCCTTCAACATGCGCAGCATAGACAACAGAATAGGGTAAATAAATATACTAAAAGATTATGGAACGTTTGGATTTCAAAATTCATACTTTCTGATCAATCTAATGAAGTTCAACAGGGTTCTGATTTTGAGCACGTCACACGCATCCTCTCAATCAATGAACAATTTAGCCAAGAAATACTTCCAAAGAAGAAGTACAAGAAAAAATATCACCGGATTAACACTAACATTACAATCACAGGGCTATTCTTTGAATTCTGCCAGATTCACAACAGCGCATGGCCATTCTACGCCCTTCGATTATCATCACTTATTTTCAAGGAATTCATTCGAAACTTTGGGGTCACGTTTGCTGTAGGTGTGTCCTAACCGCGAACACAAGACGACGGAGGGGCGTGACAGTGAGAGGCGGACGCACAATGAAAGTGTTCGTGCGCGACACAGAGAATGCGAAGCGGTCATCCCGCACAATGGGTCGAGGAAGAGGTGACCCACTTGTTCATTGTAGGGCTCGTACGCCTCACTGGCATTCATGCATCAACGCTCACCACACTCAGCCATCTTCTACGCTTTTGTGGCACATTCCTCGGACGATTGAAGAGAACCCGCGGTAAAAACAATTTTTAACATGTTTTTCGTCAATAATCAAGGTAGATATCTCCATGACAAAGACAAATGTTTTATTGTAAGGGATTAACGTACCTGCTGCACAAATCCTCGTTTCATGGCCTCCAAGGTAATCCGACTCGGAAGTACTTTATCCCACGGCATATTAGCAGCCGTATACTTTACAGTGGTGACGTTAATGAAACAAGTTAAGCTCCATATTTCAATTACTCCAGTGTTGAGCAAATTTAACTTCCTAAACTTCCCAGTCAAGTCACTCAAAGATTTCAATGAGAAAAACTTTCCCTCTCTGAAATGATGAATAACGGAGAAGTAAACAGGAAGTGTAAGCGTAAAAGAAATATAGTAAGCTTATCATAAATTAGTATTTTAACATTTCTCCTTCAACTACTGCGTGGTCATGAACAGCCAAAATCAAGCACTGTCGCCAGTGAACATAGAAGAAACCTAATCTTAGAGAATAGATCTTGATCATCATTTCGGAATCTTCTTATAACAGAGAAACGTTAAAATAAAACAGAACAAATGAGCGTTAAAAATATACAGCACCCCATCTCCATTGACGGTATAAGAACATTTGCTTTCTCATTGTTTGAGAATATATTGATTCCACATTTCTGGACACCGCATTTCCTCCTTCGACAAGTACACCTAACTGAACTCAGAATTTAAACCGCTATGAATTGCATTGAAGATGGGCGGGCTGTGCCATTACAAAAAATCGATCCTGGGACTTAGTATAACAAAAATTTCCACCAAATCGACTGGAGATAAAACTTGATTGTTCAGCCCTAGTCATAAAAAACAGGCCGAACCACTGCCAAATAGGCAGAGCTGTCTGAACAGCAAGCAGCCAGTTGCCTTGCAAGGGAGGAGAGAAAGCAGAGGCTTATCACGCGGGTTCACCGCGAACCTGATGAACCGCAGCATCAAACGGCCTGGTCCTCTACGCATGATCACGCGTTCGCTCATGCCGAAATGTGCAAGCATCTGAATCGTAATTTGTCGAGAATGGATACATTAACGGATTTGTCTGGAATGGATTCATTTTCGATCGATTCACACATTTAGTGCTCGTACATATCGTGGAGTTCATCGATTTACTTTATGCCAAAGAAGCACGAACAACAGTTAAGAACAGAGGCGACTAATGATAACTACCATTGACGCCGCAAGAAGCAGAAATGAAGAGTCGACCTCACGAAAAACATTTCCTTTTCATTCTCTACGATAAAAAATCGACATGACCACACAATAGACGCATGCACGCAACGGTTTGGCAGCAAAACACTAGAGCCTCGCAATACGCGCAAGGTTGCTCCGCGTACTGTAGACTACTCGCGTATATTTTGGAAGCGACAAAGCGGTATACTTGACCCAATTACAAAGCTGAAGCAGCGTTCGCACGCAGAAACGCTTTGTAGGTCCAGAAGCGACTACGGCTCAAGGTCTGCCTCTCCCCCCCCTAGAATCGCATGCGCCCTTGCACTCCACTGACTCGAACACAGGCTATACGTTCTTTCAATACGTTCTACTCCAGTGGCTCAAAACAAACTTGCTTACACTCGCATTTCATAGTTGAAATGCTGTGCGACGGCCGTTTAACCTTGCTGTAGTTTTGTATTAAGTATAGTAGAAAAAAAGGTGCAAAATATCGAAGAAGGTTCACTTGATATACATTTGGAGAACAACGCAAGTTAAACCTTTGTTATTTTGAAACATATATGGTATTAAAAAAACGTAGACCTCACTTATATTTAGCCTTAAACATGATAATTATCTTGTGAAAATACAAAGTAATCTGCTCTGTTATTTCTAGAAGAATTAATCCAATCCCTTAAGATGCGACACAAAGCAGTAGCGAATTTTTATCGTGAATAGCTACATTCAAACATGAAGCTCCCAACATGTGTCCCAGTTATTTTCAGAGGCTCTTTTTTGCAGATCATCTATAAATGAACTAACCATGTATCGCAAGTGCGGAAATTAATAACGAAAGTGTTTAAATTGAACAAAGCTAAAGGTGGAAGAAAAAGAACTGTATAAATTCAAGAAAATATTAATTTGATTTCCCTGGTGATTCAATAATATTAAAGAATTTCGTGCCAAAGAAATAATTTCAATACGTCCTGTGTAACCATCAGTCAAATCATTCGAAAATATTCGAACTGTTATTCCTACAAAATCCAATTACATGAACAACAACTTACTAAACAAGACTATTTTCATTAGCTTTATTTTTGTTTCGTTTTTCTAATGCAAAATTTTTTCCTCATTAGGAAAAATCGTGCAGATGTTTTAATTAATTTTGCATGTAATGAGACTTAGTATGTTAATTTCGGTCGGTTCACTTTTTTTCAATTTTATAGCATTTAAAGGATATACATTTTTCAAACACCCTGAGAAGTAAATCTAAAACAATAGAGCATGGATCGCCTCATTATATCACTGTGGACGAGATTTTCTCAGCGTCAAAATAAATTTCGAATTATAAATATTTTCAGATCTAGACCACAAAAGTGTACTGAACTGCTCCCTAGGAAATAAGAGAAGACCTATAGACAGAAATTCATAAATCTTTTCATAACTTAAACAGAACAAGCATCACAAAAGAGGGATGAAAATAAAATATAATAACCTGAAAACGGACGCATTCATCCAACAACAGTGGTACTAAAGTGGAAAATGTTCAAGCTAAGAATAAAAAAAAACATATAAACACAACTGAGAAGAGTTCCAGGAATAACACTTTAGCTAATCCGGAAATGAGGTTGGTGAGAACGATAACGGTGAAATTTTGAGGACAACTGAACTTGAGACGATCGTTATTCCTTACCCATGCAAAACAAGTTAACATTTTTAACGAGATATGTGCAGTGGTTGGAATTTAATCAAATCTGTTAATAGTGGCAACATTGAAAGCAGTAGCATAAATTTTCTTAACAGAACTTGGATTAACAGGTGCACTTTTATTTCAAGCTAAAAAATTCATTATGCCAAGAGTTTTCTCCATGGAATAATTAGTAAACGGTCATCCCACTACGCCAAAAAAAGCGTGCATAAGAGTCCAAAAATATATGCAATACACATATATAACATATTCCATTCGCCGTGAAACATTGATGCGTAAACACACACGCCAGCAATTAACATGCAGAATTTATTGTACAACAAAGAAAACACAAATCAATACGCGAGCCACACTAAATTCAACAAAATCAATCCCAATTCAAACAAAAAAATCAACTCAAACAAAAATATCAATCCCAGCAGGTCCCCAGCACTAGCCAACCATTCGCCTGCCATTCAAAAGTCGAGAACGAGGTCGTTCATCTCAAAGACGAAGATAGAATCAGATAAAAAAAAATCTCATAGGAAACGGCAGAACGTGGGGGGCTGTTGCAACAGCAGCAGCGGCAGCAGCAGCGAGCAGAAAGGGAGCGAAAGTGAGAAGGCGGCGCAGCGTCGCGATCGAAAGTAACAGCATTCATGGATGACTTACTCAGTCGAGCAGATCTGCTGCACTAGACTGCCGCGCTCGTTAGCTCACAAAAATTCTTGGAAACACCCAGGGTTGTAATTCCACGTCACTTCCACATCCACAACTGTCATTTCAAAATTCACAAAACAAGTAACTTCCTCAACGAGGAAAAGGAAACTATCAATGCCCACAAAGAGAGAACAAAAGGTTGTGACGCATGAGCTTTTTCCGCATATCAGACAGGCTTTGAAAGCATCTTCAATGTGATGTTTTTCTTTTTCAAGGTCAAAATCAAGAAGAAATTCTAATACATCAAACAGATCTGGTTTATTTCAAGGCGAAATGTTTGCTGGTGTTTGAAATTAATGTATAAATGATTCGTAAACGTTGCGCGAGTTGCAAAAAGCCAACGGTCTGTGACGAGCTCTACTGTTTCTCACATGTGATACAATCATAGCCTCTTCGAAATATACCACAACTTCTCTTCGCCATTCGAAAGTGAAAGCTTGTAATAGCATTCTATAGAAACAGCAGCTGATCGATCAAAAGTGCGCAATAAATACACGCTGAAGCGTCACGAAAAGAACCCCACACCTGTGGATCACCGAGACCATTGACGAATGAAATTACTTGCCACGGGAAATAATTATTGACGTTTTACATACAAATGTCCATGCGCTAAAATCCGAATACGTGAAAAGTTCCACAATGGTTCTCTTTCAAGCTAATATGAAATAATTTATCGTAAAAAGGAGCACTCAATGAACACATCCAACCCAACGTCGACATTTTACCAAAAAATACAATAGCTCGAACAATAACTAGAAATAAAGAGGATGATGGCGCAAGTTTCTGCGAGTAAAATTCCGTAAATGATTTCAATTCAAGTGAAGTAAGTGATGAAAAACGACGATGCGTAGCTCAACTCCCAGAAAATTTTAATTACGATTACACACGATGAGTAGGTGCTCATTTTTCCAGTTGATCTATCAAGGGTTGGCCGTAAGGATCAATTACGGTGACCGGTGCCAAGTAACTTGATCAAGACCTCGAGTAACACTTTTAAGAAGCCAAGTTCAAGGGTCGAAGTTCAGCACAAGCTCTGAGGGGGCGGAAAATTCGAAGATGATTTCCCACAAGACGAATGGGTAAACATCGTACAAGAAAGAAACCATAACAATGGCATGACCCTGAAATGACACGTTGGTGCATTACACATCAGACCAGCATAAGAGAGAAAGGAGAACAGAAACCAAACTAAGATAAGCTTAGCTGTGGAACTTAGCGCATGGCAGAATACAACTGACTCGCACACTCACTCATGGGAGGTAGGCACTTGTGTACGGTATGGTCAGGCTACAAGAACCTTCATGAAAACAAAACACTTAACCCTTTACAGTCCAGGTAAATTTCAAAATCCATTTGTGAAAACTGCTCTAATACCCTTTCTTATGGAACTTGCATCATTATGTGTTCTTGAAAGTTCTCTGCCGAGTAACAGTTTATTCCTCATTTTGGAATCGGTGACTACCTGATGCCAGGTCCAGTTTAATGTTGGAGGTTGTGACAACGGTAACACGAACGACGTTAAAGGGTTAAACTCAAGAGACCTGCAGTGCGAGGGAACGGCGAGACACCAGTACACACAATCAGTTCCCAAGCCACAAAGGTTCGAAAGGAAGGAAACGCTTGCGCGCTGCAACACAAATAGGTAGCCCCGAAATTCAGCAGGAAGCTTGGAGTAGCGTGGGTAAAGCAGCAAGTACGGCGGCGTCGGTGGCGGCGCAGCTTCTTCAGGAAGCGATCAATAAGGGCAGCAAGAGCAGCTTTCGCTTCAGCTCGCACCAACAAACTTGGCTCAGACAGCGGTCACTATATCCATAAAAAAGAGTAACAGTTACTGAAACGGTGACAGCATTATGAAAACAGCATTTGAAACGGCCGCAAATGATATAATAATGCAGTATTTGCGTATTTATTTAGCGTTCCGGGGCTGGTAACGAAAATGAGGACAACCACAATAGCATCACCGAGTAAAGACGATTTTATTAATACAAATGCAAAGGTTCTAAATTTCTTTGAAGCAGCCGGCAAACTTCCAGCGAAGAACAGGAATAATCAATGGGCTTGAACCGAAAACAAAAGGAAGACTGCAGAGTAAAAATTCGATGCGTGAACTAACCTCGGGAGAAATAAAGGCACATCAAGGGAGATGAGGTTCAACATCAACGCGCAACAACGTCACAGATTAAACAATGAGAGAAAGATACGCAAAGACAACAACAAGTGTTCAAAATGAGGCTAAGGTCACTTCAGAATACCATGCCGGGAGCAGCCTTAGAAAATTCATATCGTGCGCAAGAGCGCTAGCTTCAAAATAGCAGCAGGACAGTCCCAATGACAACATGCGCGTTCCACATTGAAGGGAGCAGAAAAAATTACACATCAATTCTCATGTTGAAAGCACTGCCGGCAATATTAATGGAAAACATGACAAGCTTCTAAATCGACAAGATAAGAAAATTCAAGTGAAAGCTAACTCTGGTCAAGAATGAGTCATACATTTGAAAGCACCACGGTAAAAGGGACGCATAAACGTAATAAAAAAAGTTACTCAGGAGAGTTGGATGAAGTTCTTTAAGGCACTAGCGGCTTACACCACTAAAATATCGTTTCGATAAATGACAAAGGCAGGTATTTGCGCTCAAGATTTACCTTCCAGTGAATATGTACAAAAATAATGCAAGTAATTTGCGATAACGCAGCGATAAAGTACACAAGCAATGTAAGTGGACATGATAAGTAAGAGATAAAGCATAAAAAATAATAACCTCGGATATGATAACGGTGAAGTGTTGATGCATATGCAAGCCTACACCATGGTAGAGGTCCTGATAAATTACAAGCACTGAAGCCTTTGGTAGCTCGTTTACGTGATATCAATCAACATGTAACCAAGAAACGATAAAAAAATGCAGATTAAATGAGACATGCGCACCAAAAATAAACAATGTAGAATACACAACTGAATATAATAATGAAACACTAACATAACATCCATAAACAAGTTTAATGCATAATCCTGACGATATAACAGCTATATGTAAAGGAAACTAAGAACATAGCTTCAGTAAATTATCTGATACACATAAATCACTCATAAATCACCATCAAAACTCAGGTAAAATATCGCAAGAATTCTGCGACCTTAAGTTCTTCTTTGCGCAATCTTGCATGCGTCAGAGGGGAGGTCTGAGCTTCGTACGTCAAATGAGACGCCACAGGACATGTACCAAACGCGCACGTCACAGGACGTGTTGTACCAAACGCGCACGTTACAGGACGTGTTGTACCAAACGCGCACGTTACAGGACGTGTTGTACCAAACGCGCACGTCACAGGACGTGTAGTACCAAACGCGCACGTCACAGGACGTGTAGTACCAAACGCGCACGTCACAGGGCCTGCTAAGCACAAGTGTTGACGTCACAGCACGTGCTGGGGATTGAAAAATTGCGTCGTCTTAGCAATGCAGCAGGTAACGTCAGTTCATTTAGCAAAAAATGTACGCTACGTGCGACGAAATCAATTGCTCGAAAAATCCAGCCCCTGAATACGATTGCCTACGCTCAAATACACGTGTTGTAAAAATTGAACGCGAACGTCAGCGTTTCCCAGAAAACTGGTTTGGAAGCTGCGCCGGAATTCCATCTAGGTAATCATCGAAATTGTAGGGATAATTATTGAAAACTGGTCAATAGAATTTCACAAGGATACTTCCAGGTTGTTACCCACTATGAAAAAATGTCATTCTGCACATGTGTTTCAGACGTCTATAAAAAGGTTTGAAGAGTTTTGAGTCATTTAAATGCATTCTTTCTTCCTATGTTTCTTTGTCCAAAATTATAATTTTAAAACTGAACTCGCGATCGATATCACACAAACTTAAATTACACGAGCGCAAGCCTCGTTAAGTTATTATTAGCGGTCGTAAAAGAATAATAGAAAGAAATTCACAGTTCAGTACTTTTCACCGAGCAGATATTTTTCAAGATGTTGCATTCCATCGAAAAAAAAATTACACAAAAATTGATCAATTACAGACTGATCAGAATCGGTCCGAGAGAACATTCATTTTTCAACAACCAAAATTTAACATAAAAAATTCACAGAAGTCAACAAAGCGAGCCAAAACGAACAATATACAAAAGCAAATAGCGCTGCGTGGTATGCAAATGAATATCGAACGACATTGAGCGAACTGAAGTAACGTTAGACGTTTCTCAGACTTAACAGTGACCGTAGATTTTAAAGGTCAGACATAGCTGTAAAAAAAACATCCTTCAGAAAGATACGATATCGCGTTTTTCAAGGAAGTCGCCGTCGACTGAAGCTAAATGGCAAGTGTGCCAAGACTACGTCCATGACGTCACGGCGCACCAACGACAGCGCGCCACGTCACCAGCACAAGTCCCGCCCACAAAGCAGTTAGCCTTCAGCATATTCTACAGGGCTGGCAGGGATAGAAGGTGAATGGCGCTTGTTACCCAGAACGGTGGTGCGGTCGTGGGAAGTGGTAACATGCAACACCCACACGACGCCGTCTATCTGTGAAATTAACATTATGACGACTGTCAATCTGTGAAATTAACATTATGACGACTGTCAATCTGTGAAATTAACATTATGACGACTGTCAATCTGTGAAATTAACATTATGACGACTGTCAATCCGCGACATGGACATTATGACGAACGCTGTTCTGTGACTTTTTCGCTTCGTCCCAGTAGTCTGTGGTTAACTTCGTGTTCCCAAATCTCGTGCGCATTTTGCGCTTCATGGTGAACTGAGAGAAATTGTTCAAAATGATACGCGCATTACCATTTACTCAGTTATTATAGCGCACTGAAATACAAGTAGAAGCTATAATTCTATGACTAGATGGGTTTACACCGCACCAATACAGTACGAAGTTTTCGTTCGATCACATAAAAAATATATTACTGCATTCAATAAAATTCATGGCATTAGTATTAATATAAGAAATATCCAACATGCTTCTATAAACAAATTAATGAGCCCAAATTCAAGAGTCCGTAAACAAATTTAATCAGTAGTCTTGATTATAAAATCGCCGCGAGTTTTGACGATTTAAAATCCTTGGGCTCATGTAGATCTAGTAGATTTGGAATCTAAATGACGTGGGTACGAAAGATCTTCAGAATGATTTAAAGAGATCTTCATAATTATTGAACAAGATCCGTTAAAGAGCAAAAATTTTTGAATAAGATCCATAAAAGAGCAAAAATTCATGAATATGATCCATAAAAGAACGAAATTTTATCAATAAGATACATAAGAAAATGCTTAAGAAGTTGAACAGATGCTCGAGTGTGGCAGTCAGTAACCTCACTCTAGATACGGTGTAACTACAGTCAATTTACTCGTATCTAACTAGGAACGTGGGAGACCATTTGAACTTTTCAGTAAGCGAACTAACCCTGGTGAAACTTGAAAATCTCTCAATTTGGCAACACGTGTTTTCGGAACGAAAGAACTGCTCAATAAGAAAGCCACAATATGAAAGATTATCATGATATCAAGTCACAAAAGGCACTTTTTCCCTTGGCATCACAAGCAAGCTTTCGACCAACCCTGGACCGCACAATACAGCCCACGCAACTACGGGACCACGTTTTGTTCAGACCTCGCTTCCTTCATCCGAGACATTCCACACAAAAAGTTAGCAGGCGTTGCTAGCAGCGGTCTCCCAAAAATTTCCCAGGATAGCCTCGACGCGCACTTCCTTCTGTTTAGCTTCGCCAGCCCAGAACGCAACGTTGCCTTGGATGAATTCCTGCATTCCACGTGCAGGCAACGTTTTCTGAGAATGCGCAGATATTTTGAAATTACGGTGCTTTTTATTTATAAGGTCTTCAAATGATTGATGGAGTTAATTTCTCCTAAATTCTACATCGGGTTCCCTCGTAGCTTTCACACACACGCTGTTCAGCACTATAGAATCTCTCATTATAGCGCTATGACAGAAGTTCATTGCTTTTAAAACACAATTAGCGATGACGTTTGTGACCAAACTAAATGTATGCAGCTCAATAGTTTTTAATTTAAAAATTCACATTTGAAAATTATTTGATGAATAGAGAAAATTTACATGAGTGTCTATTCTCTTACGCATATTATAATTTATATAATTTTTTTCCCATATGAACATCAAACACATTCTTACGGAGATAAAGCTGATGAGCGATATTCTGAGTGAAATTTTACGGTTTCTCCAACGAGTAATTGTGTCGGCACAACAATTCATCAAATTCTTCATATCAATACCATTCATCGAAACTATCAAAAAATATTCATATCAGTTTAACCACTAACGAAGCATGAAATCGATACACTACGACACCCACATGTCCCAAATACCATCGAACGCTAAACTAAAACTTTCAGTTTTGTGCTCGTTAATCGATTTTCATTCGTGATGCGGGATAGAAATGAACGTCACTTAACAAGGAAGGCATCTTGATTCTCGGGATTATCAAGGCAAATAGTATCGCGATTCTGATTATCAATGCAAATAGCATCGTGACTCTCGAGATTATCAAGGCAAATAGCATCGTGATTCTCGAGATTATCAAGGCAAATAGCATCGTGATTCTCGAGATCATCAAGGCAATTATCGTGATTCTCGAGATCATCAAGGCATTTATCATCGTGATTCTCGAGATCATCAAGGCAATTATCATCGGGATTCTCGTGTTTATCAAGGCAAATAGCATCGTGATTCTCGAGATTATCAATGCTAATAGCATCGTGATTCACAAGGCAACTAGGACCGTGATTCCCAATGCGAGAAGAAGGGATGGCGCAAGCAGCTAGAGCAATGATGACAAGGCCACGGAGATGTAGCAGCTGATCGAAAACTTCACCAACGTGAACGAGAGTACAGAACAAGGATGCGAGAGGCGTGGGAGAGGAAAGGGGTTATATGGAGGGGGAGACCGACGCGTCTGGTATTGAAGTTGCTCTCCCGCACTAAATGGCCGTGTTGCCGTCATCACAGATATTTCTTGACAAATACAGAGTTTTTTGTACTTGTTGGTAACGATGATGAACCAGAATTTCTTCCAAAAATATCGATTTTCACAACTAAAAAACGCTTAGAACTGTTCAAATGAAAAAAAAAAAGAAATCGTTTCTAAATTATTTTTTTTTTGGAGTCTAAAATCGTTCACTAGATACCTGAAAGTGTTAATAATACTCGCTGTACGGATGTACTACTATAGCAATTCTAACAACGCTCAAATGACTTCATGATTGAAATTAAAGATTAGATTAGATTAGCCGTTAGCTTTAGCCTCCCTACCCGCAGCAACAAATGCGATCCAAAGAGAGGAAGCAGGAAGGCACCATTTAGTATGGAGTTGAGGAAAAGCGGAATCTACGCAGAAAGGGCATAGAAACAGTAAGTTGTGAAAGAAGATCATGAAGCAAGAGCGACATGGACATTATGACGAACGCTGTTCTGTGACTTTTTCGCTTCGTCCCAGTAGTCTGTGGTTAACTTCGTGTTCCCAAATCTCGTGCGCATTTTGCGCTTCATGGTGAACTGAGAGAAATTGTTCAAAATGATACGCGCATTACCATTTACTCAGTTATTATAGCGCACTGAAATACAAGTAGAAGCTATAATTCTATGACTAGATGGGTTTACACCGCACCAATACAGTACGAAGTTTTCGTTCGATCACATAAAAAATATATTACTGCATTCAATAAAATTCATGGCATTAGTATTAATATAAGAAATATCCGACATGCTTCTATAAACAAATTAATGAGCCCAAATTCTAGAGTCCGTAAACAAATTCAATCAGTAGTCTTGATTATAAAATCGCCGCGAGTTTTGACAATTTAAAATCCTTGGGCTCAAGTAGATCTAGTAGATTTGGAATCTAAATGACGTGGGTACGAAAGATCTTCAGAATGATTTCGAGAGATCTTCAGAATTATAGAACAAGATCCGTTAAAGAGCAAAAATTTTTCAACAAGATCCATAAAAAAGCAAAAATTCTTGAATATGATCCATAAAAGAACGAAATTTTTTCAATAAGATACATAAGAAAACGCTTAAGAAGTTAAACAGATGCTCGACTGTGGCAGTCAGGAACCTCACTCTAGCAGCGGTGTAACTACAGTCAATTTACTCGTATCTAACTAGGAACGTGGGAGACCATTTGAACTTTTCAGTAAGCGAACTAACCCTGGTGAAACTTGAAAAGAAGAAATTAGTAATTGCTGAAAAACAGGACAGCAGTGAACCGAAAAAAGGTGGTCCTTAACATAACGAACATTATATTCTAACAAAAAAGCCTACCTAACCTTTAGCTCGGGCCATCACATAATCCCCCTGGGAGATTGAAATTAAAAATTTCTATAACTGACCCTTAGAACTCAGCACTATATCGATTTCTTGCATTCAATTGCGTTTGCAATTTTACTCTATTAGACGTGTTAAATAAGAAAGCTCGAAAAGATTAATACAACTATTTTCTCTTTTTGAATACTCGTGAATACTTTTGAATTTTGAATACTCTACTTGAACTGAAATAACAGCTGTCACACCCTAACGAGCATTAACTCACGTTTTATATTTTGGAATCGCAAACGCAAATTTTGTAATTCGTGAAAATTCAAGTAACAAATAATGATGGAAATACTTTTTACTACCTTCGGGACTATCAAAATGGCCTATAGAAACACATGAGATAACCCAAGTATTAGTATCAATATACAAACTTTCTAGCAAAAAATTGAGCTTCAACTGCACATATACGATCTTTACCATTACCCACCTTCGTTTTTCGGAGACAGTCAACTCCCGAATTATTTCCCTTACTTCCAAATCACATCAAAAAACAAATTGAAAGGAAACATCAAAGGCTGGGCTCAGAAAATTTCGGTAGAGCCAGAGTCAAGTTCAACAGAAATATGGCAACACTGGAAGCGCATATAGCATGCCTGCTGCCGCCTCACGCGCGGCGGTAGGTGGGAATAGAAGGCATGCAAGCAAGCATCGATTGACTGCCGTAACTCTAGGCTATAGCCGTGCTTTTATTCTCAGGTCTGCGCAACGCGAGGCTTTAACTTCAAGATCAGTAAATCACCGCAGTACGCCCTCGAAATAGCCGCTTCTCTCGAGTAATTCAAGCACAGGTGACCGCAAAAAGAAATTGTTAGGCTTTGCGTATTCACCAGAAGTAAAGCGATAATGATTTGCATGGGTTTCAACACAAGATGAAAAACTTGATAGGTCATACGATTGTCACTCAAAATGACTTGAGATCGAGTTAGTGAAATGCAGACTTCAGCTGATTAAAATTCAAGTTTTGCTGGCGATCATTCAACATACAAAGGCCGCCCAAATGAAGAATACATGTGCTTTGAGTGATTTTGTTTACATTTTTCACGCTTTGGGCCAAAAATGTAGTATCAGTATCACACGGGTAATTATTACGGCTAAACAAACCGAGTATAACAAAAGAAGAGTCATTCATATTCCTGGAGTCCTTCCCTCCAAAGCGCCTCACGAAATAAAATTCGGAAAAAAATCGCGGACATCTACAGTAATGTTGACTGGCGTCTCAGAAAAATGATGGAATAACATTTCTCGCACGCTATTACCTTTTTTCACAACCAGAATAATGCTCATGAAATTTAGGGTTTAACTATGAAAAGACACTACATAGAAGTTTCTTGAGTGCAATTAGCATGTATGCCTTCGTTTCCTTTAAACAAAAACCATCTCCACTGATCTCACCACTCCAGGTGGCCAATTTCCAGCAAGTGTAGCCACTGAACAAGATTGACGATTCTGTCGAGTTAGTAGATCAGACGACGAATTTTCAAACACTTGCGGTCTCTGTTGCGGTAAAGCCGGCTGTGAAATTTCCCTGTAGATTTTGCTAACTAATGCGTTTTTTTCGGCCAAAATCCTAAAATTTTTAGTAAACAGCTCACCCTTGAAGAGTTTACCTAGCCAAAAAAAACGATACGTAAGGTAGCAAGGTGGGCAAAAAATTACACCACTTCGATATAGAATGTAAGAAAATCCGACCCTAGAACACCAATGGCTGCTGCTGCTGCGGCCGCTGCAGTAACGGTTGAATGCGGGCAATAACGGCCGGCATCCTTTATTAGGAGGACCAGTCCAGCGCTCAGCCACAGCAACACGTGCTCCATGATATACAAAACATGCTTGATCACCGACGGCAGTGTTTGCACCGAGAACTGAAACGTTCGTAGTACGCGTTCCGATGAGGCTGAAGAGAAGTATTATTGTATAGGTGCCTCAAATTCATGTATGTAACCAACGATACTCATTTTTCCTTAAAAGCTGATTTTTTTACGAATTGCTATGATCACATTTTTTAGGCCAAATACTGTTCTAGGAAAACTTAACAACACTGGAACCCTCAGGGACGTTTCACAACATTAATTATTACGCGTTCCAGGATTATTAAGCACAGTTCTTTATATAAGTTAACAATCTACATATGGCTAAGTTGCAGTTCATGTACGTTTTTATAACATATAAAAATTAACTTAAATTATTTCAAATTCAAGTTTGTACAATAGGACCGAGCTCATATGAAAGGTTTAAACACTGGACAAACATAATTTCATCAAGAATGAGTGTTTCAACTCACAATATCAGGCTTGTATGCTTCTATATATAACAGAGCGGAGGTAACACATATACCTCTTGATACGTCCGCTAGTAAAACATAAACTGGAAAAATAAATATCGCGCTTACAAATTCCAACAGTGAAGTTAACGACAGTCATTCAACCTGGCGGTTTGTAGTTGAGCAAAAAAAAATGAAAAGAAAACTTGGGCGCCAACGTTCTTTTGGATGCCAGCGGCATTGTGGGCCACTATCACAGGTAGAGGCCCAATTGTTTGGTGCACAATGAGCCTTCTATAACAAACCTATAGCGTCAATAAAAAGTACATGAGCACATCAATGGATGTTTACCTGATGTATACACACCTACGTCAGTGAACACATATAAGGGCAGAACAGCCGTAATTATGTCAAGTCCAGAGTACACTTTTAGAATTCCGAAGGCTTTCCAGAACGTTTAAGCGTACAAAACTGTAGAAGTCGGAATAATACTAAAATTTAGGTTGCCATGACCAACTTTTTCAAGTTTAAAACTTACATTTATATTATAACAAATACAGCTAGTTTCCCAACGTTGCCGAAGATAGCTAATGGCAGCTGCTTCAGTGCCTTACTGAGCAGGAAGATGACCTAACACTTATTTTTGGAGGAAGAGAGACATGGTTTTTGCAGTTATTTTTTCTCGGATTCCACAGAGAAAAAAAAATTACCACTGATAATTAGAAATGAGAGCTGATAAACGCGTAACTGTGCAAAAAATTATACGGATGCTTGACATTTACAGAGAATTAAGCGCATTTTCACTGCGAGGTTACTAAGGCAAATCGGAGCTCAGGTGCGACTGGCGCTACTTACGAGATAATCGTCGCCGACAGCAACAGGAAGTCCAGCAGGAGGGAGACTGGCATTTCCTTTGCCACGGGATCCATTGTGCATTGAAAACAAACTTAGCTTGTTCGTAACATGAACTCGCATTTGAAAAACTGAGCAAACCACGACATGAAATGAGAACTTCTCAAAATGAAATTACACAAGTAGGTGGCGGAATTTATTTCAATGTATTCGTGAAGAAAGTATGTGATCAATTGTGGTAAAATGAAATAAAACATTTTAATACGAAAATACGTTTAAGGCGAACGTAAGAACACGAGAGACAATAAGAGAATCCACTATTTCGAACCGTCAGCGCTAAAATGAAACTCCTTAACAGAACTTCATATCTAAACTATGCAAGATTTAAATGAATAATCCTTGAATAAATAATCTTCAACAGCGAAGAATACGAGAACTATCTAGAACATGCGCAGGAGCTAAATCATTATGGTTTTATGAGGTTTTGAGAATATGAGCATATATAAACGGATGTAAACGAATTGCACTTATAGGAGTACTAAAGTAATGTACCAAAGATTGCTTCTAACATAACAATTCTTCAGCAAGAAAGAGATCTCAAACACATTACTTACAACGAAACGTTAGTCAAAAGAAAAAGATAATTTATGTATAAACAAAATTTAACAGTTCAAATTGGTACCCTTTGTTCCGTCAAAAAAAAAAAATTACTCAAAACTGGAAAATAGCTTACCACTTTTATTCATCGGCAGAATTTGCACGAAGAAAGACGGAGGCGAAAAGAACATCAAAAGGGTCAATGAAACCGCAAAATGGGCGAAGCAGCGCAAGGGTATCAAAGATACCAAGACACGCAAAAAAGCACGTCTCACGCAGAAACAAAACACATCAGCGACAACAGAAGAAGAGCTCACAAGGAAGACGAACAAAGATGACGCGAGCGATACGAGAGGTGGTTCGAAGTAGATGCAAAAAAAGGCGTCAGGGCAACGTCCGATGTAAGCCACCGCGTAGCATCCTACAAATGCGGCGGGAAACAGCTGCGCCCGCGAGGGTTCATTGCCTTCACTCATCGACCAAATTCTCAACAGGATAGGTGGGTGTGCGGTGCACGACTATGTCCAATGTGGTGTTCCGCAAAAAAGAACGCAGCGTGAGATAGAACGTAATATTCCCCTCTCACGCAAGCGATGCGCGCTGCTGTGAAATGACTGTATGTAGGTAGTCCACCGTGCAGCCATTTGAATATATATGCTTCGTGTGAGGGACTTCCTTTCAATTTGTGTGATAATGCATAGCATCTCTCAACTATTTACCGAATTAAAAACAACTAACAAGATCAATCCTACAAAAATTTGCTACTCGTGAAATCAATTACCATCCAAACAGCACCCTTGAAAAACGAGTTCAGGTAAAAGGAAAGTTTTTTAGGAAAAAAAACTGAAGTCAATCCTAATGAAAAAAGAAATGAAGGCAAACTAATACTTTTGGCGCAAACCTTAACGTTTGCGGTTGAAACGACTTTTTATGCGAATTTTATGACAAAATATTGCTTAAAAATAGAACATTCAGAAACAAAAAGATATTCCTCAGTATAGTGCAGGGGAAAAATACAACGGGAACAGATGCCCCCGACCAAACACTTGCAATCAATAGTTTTTTCAGTATATCAAACAGTTGAAGTTTTATTGATGAAATTTTCGAACTTGGTGACATGCTTCGACGGACTAAAATAAGACGAGATTCAGTACCTACCAACCCCGCAATAACAAACCCACTGGCCCATGTAATGAACACCTGTTGGTGTGAAATATAAATTTTTATAATAACTCACTCATGTACTTGCAATCAACGTCGAATGGGGCTTAGTAAACGAATGCACCGTAATTTAACACTTTAACTGCGGCTGGTAAAACTGAAGTTTCATGTTCAACTCAAATTTCATGTCAATTGTAGTTAGCTACGTTGAGAATAGCGAACGAACATAAACTGAATCGCGCCATTATTATTTATGAAAATTAGGTTTGTGACTACCGGTCGGTCAGAAGTATTATGAAAACTCCTTCAGTGATGACAGGGGGAGGGGGGCACACGTTGCACCAAAGAGTGAAACTCAGCAGATGCAATCCACTCACGATTCGCAGGTGTAGACATGTTCTGTATCAATGGTGGAGATGAAAGCAGTGAAAGATTGGAAATCAGCGCTTCACTGAGGATAGGAAAATGAGAACAGCGTTGTGTGAAATTAGTCGAATAAACGTCATCTGAAATAGTCACCAGTCAATAGTGTACAACCGTTTGGTCTACATAAAAGTCTTCACTGAAGTAATTATGCGTAACCTTCAAATTTATCTAAAATCATGCGATAATTTATTAACTTTAAGAAAATTTGTCATAAAAGGCAGCGAAAATACGCGTGCGAGCTGTAGCAATCAAATGTATGTAACAAAACAGTCGTTCAGCGGCTAAATAAAGAGTGAAGAACTCTGATGCTCTTCAAGACATTCAGACAACAGGACTTCTCGAAGCCAACCAGACATGTCCAAGAACCGAATTATGCAAACTTTTGTTGTCATCGTAGCGGTATAACAAGCAGCAAAAGTTCTTCAACGTTAACTGGACCTGAAGTTCTACGAAGATTTGCCACCTGCCACCTACGACGACTTGACCAAGTTGACTTAGAAGGTCGCCACGACACGGAGGCGCGATAACACACCACACATTTATACACAGGTCTCACAGGTGCGCTCGTAAGACCAAGTAAGCAAGCGTAGGTGGCAGGTGCCATCCGACCACCTCAGACCCCGAACTGAACACGTCGTAGATTAATACAATCATTGCAAAATGAAAAATTTCTTAGTGCGTGTGTTCGTGCTATCTCAAAATGAGAAAAATTGTTAAATTTCAACGTTCATTTTTTCAAGTGTAAAACCCCGAACATAATTTCGTTGTACGAAAAATCCACGTGTAATCGAACGTGACCATTTGAAACTATCTCTATTTAAAGGCACAATTGCTGTCTAATTTGTAAATACAGAATTACGCTCATTTTAAACATCTATCGTTCATTTCAATGATGAGGTTCGTGAGCAATGAAGACCAAGCGATGCAATATTTTTTTTTAAAACAGACAAATTTTTCAAGAGAAAAAATGTCGTTCAAAAATATTACGGGTACACTTCTATTCAATAAATTTGATTATACTAATATTAGAAAACAAAACAAACCACGGTGATTTTTAGAAAATGAAATCATTTTCCTTTCAATTCAATAATGATTTTTAAAATGCACTTAAACCCAAAATACGAATCAAAATAACCACCGAAAACGTGGAAAACGTCGGCTGCACGATACTTAGACCGTTCTCAGAAAAGGAAAAGTGCAAAATAAATAATTTCCAAACACATAATTCAGATATTCCAAAGAGAATCAAGTTCCCAGACCCGTTGAAAAAAGTCAATCCCACCGACTGACCCCCGGGCATCGTGAATATTTTGAACTCATGCAGCTAACAAAACACACAGTCCAGAGAAAACACGAGCCTTGAAAAGCATCTCAGTGACATGACATCGCTGTACAGCGGCAGCAGTACTGCAGGTGTGTGGCAACGGTTCAGCACAGCTGGGTAGGCACTTGCGTGACGACCGGTGCAGTGGAAGAGTGAGTACGATCATTGGCAAACCGTGTTATTTATGAAATAAAATGCACATCAACGTCACGGTATTTATATGTTTTGACGAAATACTGCGGTAACGTTGCAAGTTTAACTGCCCTCACATAAGTTGAGAGTGCGTTGAGTGAATAGTTCAAGTCTCAATGTCTCAATAGTTACAAACTGTTCATGTCGATTGATTCAAACAAACTTGTGCCGTATCTGAACCTGTCAAGAAATCCATGTGAAAGATCACTTTGCTCTAAAAGGGTTTGAATTTAAAGCTGTAAAACAGAGATTTTGAGCGAACACCAAATTTGGGTGTATCACATTTTGCAACTACCTAAGAAGCAGCCTCATTTAAATCGATTTAAATTGGTATATTTTACGTTTTTATCTTTGTGTACTTGCACGAGCTATAGAGAATACATCTCTCTCTATCCAAGAACCACCTACTTTAATGTCTACACCAGCCCTTTCGCCCAAGGAAACTACTCACTCCGAAAAAAAACTCGAACAAATCAACAAGTAAGTGCTAATAAGAAGGAACTTTGCTAAGATTTCAATTTTCGAATCGTTCCTCAACCTAATGAGCAGTGCTCCAAGGATGGCAAATTCAAAACATTCGAGATATCAAATCAAGGACACAATAACAGCTTTAATGAACTAGCAAACCGATTCCAAATAATGAGGCAATACTTCTTAACGGGAAAGTTAAATTATCATTTCTCGATCTCGTAATATTTAGAGGCAACCGCCTGGAGCTCAGGCGCTATCCTAATTATCTCCCGGAAGAGATCTCTACCAATAAGATGGAACATGTCCTATTAAATATTTGTCGATAGGAATCAGTTCCTCAATTTTTTATGGGAGGTATGTCTGGTTCACAAAAAAAGCATGAGCGTTAGACTGAATAAAACAGTGCACGTTACTTCAGGTAACAAAAATTACAAGCATGAACTGAGCACATAAGAAACGTAGAACAAGTTACTGTAACTAGTAGAAGCCCAAGTGCAAAACAGAAGTTTTTGGTGTCGCATGAATAGCTGCCACGGTCGAGGAAACAACATAGGGTCAAACCAGTCTTTTTTGTCGACCGTGTGGCAATGCTAACGTCACGGCAACGAACCAATAGCAGCGCTCATGTTGCATCTGACAACACTGCTTGCCCCAAAACTGGTACCACTATTGGCCTAACGACATGTCGCAATGGTGACGTCATAAAATTTGTTTGAAATGAAGCCGTTCTATTGGCTAGCCGAATAGCGGAGGTGTACTTTTCCCCCATAGAAATGAGCTTACCTTGTTTCCTCTATCGTGATAGCTGCGTAGTTGAAATTGAGTGTTGCGTTCACCAGCTGTCTCTCCTCGCAACTGTAGTACTATAACAGCCTCCTCTAAAGAAACCGAGGTTCATATTTCCAACTAACGAAAGAGGCGAACGCAATCAACTGTGTCTCAAAAAGAAATCAATAGCGACAACTCAAAAAGAAACCAATAAGGAACACTGGCACATTGTTTGTAATGTAGCAAATAGAGCGAAGGATACAAGTTCTGTAAGTTCTGTTAACTATGGCGCCGCAAAAACTGGTTATATCTTAAAACGTCCTTGATTGGACATATAAAGAGCATTCT
The DNA here is from genome assembly GCA_030386875.1 of Morinoia aosen. Classification (NCBI taxonomy): domain Eukaryota; kingdom Metazoa; phylum Arthropoda; class Malacostraca; order Amphipoda; family Talitridae; genus Morinoia; species Morinoia aosen. The sequence continues at coordinate 45,284,572 of CM059572.1, read as the reverse complement.
CTTCATTTAGCTTACGTCCCAAACGTCTTAAGTAGAACGTCTCCAGCAAGTGAATAGTCTTCGGTCTTTTTTCTCCTGCCTCTCAGTCCACGGAGAAACGTAGATATATCTCCTTACATCAGTCAATTTGAAATTAAACTTAGGTTTTACTACGTATACACTTAATAATTTTAATTTATATTCTCAAAAATTATCATCCACTACGAAATGAGAAAAAATAATTTTAAACTATTATTTTATTCAGATGATGAGCATGCGAAAATAAAAAAAATTTCTTCCACAAAATAAATTCTAAAATTTCTTCTTCTAAAACATGAAACCGAGGCTGAAAAATATAATCTAAGTTTTCAGTAACCTAAGACGTTAAATCTACATCACAGCAACACACCAAGCCCATGCGCAAAAGCTCTAAGATCGATAGAGGCCAGTATCGACCATTTTGAAAGCAAACGCTTATATCAGAGTTTCTTCATGACTAACTTGTGGCGAAATTCTAGTTCATCACGCCAGTATTTAAACTGAAAATAGCAAAATTCTAGCTCAGCAAGCCAGTATTTAAACTGAAAATAGCAAAATTCTAGCTCAGCACGCCAGTATTTAAACTGAAAATAGCGAAATTCTAGCTCAGCAAGCCAGTATTTAAACTGAAAATAGCAAAATTCTAGCTCAGCCCGCCAGTATTTAAACTGAAAATAGCGAAATTCTTGCTCAGCACGCCAGTATTTAACGTCAAAATACACTCGTTGTTACACCGCGCTCGGAGTGTCAATATTAAGGTAAGCTCGGCACGCAATAATGAGAAGGAGGTCACCCAGAGCCCAGCCTACTAACGAGGCGCGTCTCCGGCACCAACACCGCGAAATACCCGAGTTTTGGTACCAAGTGCGGCCGCATCATGACGACGCTGTGACGCAGGTCAACGCGGAGCAAGGCAACGAAATAAGGAGCGTAACTAGAGAATCACCGCCGAAATTACCCACTGAAAAAAGCTTGACAATATGATAGAAATGAGCATCTTCGGGGTTGAAGACACAAGTGGAATAACGAAAACGAAAGTTAAAAATGAAAGAAAAAAACACTGAAAAAAAATTAAAAACCGGGAATTGGTGAAACCACAGGATGGAGAAAAGGCTACGAAATGAGACTACAAGCCTGACATTACAAAACTAAAATACGCATTGGTAACTTAAAATCATTCGACAAAAAATAATTGCTGTCGAAGTGTATCACAAAAGGGGTAGTCTGGAGGCTGATTAATTGATTGATAAGTTAGTTACAGCCTCCCTTATCACAACAAAGATGTTCAAGGGGAGGAAAAATGAAGGGATTTTTTAGTAAGGAGTTAATTAAGGGAACTCGGAATCAATGCACAAGGTGTGCTCCCGCACAGAATCCCATGCGCATAGAAACAGTGTATTGAGAAAGAATATTAGGGAACAGGTAAAAGTTGACGAAGAAAGCCAGAGGTGCTGAAAAGCAGGACAGCGGTGAACTGAAAAAATAATCCTTAAGAAAGCAAAAAAAATGATTTTATTTCCACAAAAAGAAATCTTACATCTTAGTTTGGGGTGACGCATTTTCCCCCTAGGAGATTCAATTCCCATAGATTCACCCTCTAAAGGCTACAGAAATAGCTGAACTGAAAACTGTCGTCATTTGCACCATCTATACAGAAAAAATCCAGCAGGAACAAACGACAGTATGTAGTAAAAAATAAAATTTAAATAAGCAACAAAGCAACAGATAACAGAACACATTTCAATCGCATAGTAACACATGAACGAAACATAAAGAACCACCTTCTTAAGTTTTAATAAAGAACTAAAAAGCTGTAACAACCGCACACTTAATTGAAAAAAGAGAGCACCAATCCTACAGCATACGTTTGTCTGTTCTAGAGGCACCCATAACTTGATGTTACCCACACACCAACTGCATCAAAGGAGCTTAAAGCTGTGCTATAAAACTTCAAACTTAGCACTCCAAAGCTTTCTCTTTCGCATTATACAACAGGTGCGGAAGAGCATAATAAGAACGCAGCTAATAACTTGATGGCTTAAAATGAGATACAAATAACGGGCAGCATCAAAAGATCATGGGTCATACACACACGAATTAATTGCGCAGGCCGGCTGGTCAGTGCAATAAAAAGTTCCTAGGGGAGTAAATAACGCGGCCATGGCTACGCACCGCCACGTCCCTGAGTTAATAGCGACTCGCACACAGGCGGTCGGGCGCGCGCGCGCCTGCCAAACGCCAACAACCAGCAATAGAAATATATGACAACCATCAATAGAAATTTATAACAACCACCAATATAAACAACAACCATTAATATAAACGAACAACCAGCAATGCAAGTAAACACCAACAACCATCAATATAAGTAAACACCAACAACTAACAATATAAATAAACACCAACAACCAACAATATAAATATATAAAAACCATCAATAAAAATTATTATTATTATTATTAGTATTATTATTATTATTATATAAGAAAGTTTTAGCCTCCCTTAACCACGACAAAGATGTTCCAAGAGAGGAAAGAGGAAGGCACCATTTAGAATGGAGTTGAGGGAACGCGGAATCTATGCACAAGGTGCACAGAAACAGTAAGCTAGGAAAGAAGTTCATGAAACAAAAAAGTTGAAGAAGAAAGTAGTAGGTGCAGAAAAACAGGACAGCAGTGAACCGAAAAAAGATGGTAACAAAACAAAACCCATTCTATTTCAACAAAAAAGAAAGCCTACCTAACCTTTAGCTCAGGCCCTTACACAGTCTCCCTGGGAGCGCTAATTCCCATAGATACAATACCTGTATCCCCCTGAGGGGGCCATCAATATAAAAGAACACAAACAACCGTCAATATAAATAAATTACAATAACCATCTATATAAATAAATTACAATAACCATCTATATAAATAAATTACAATAACCATCTATATAAATACATTACAACAACCATCGATATAAATAAATAGTAACAACCATCCAAATGAATGAACCCCAACAACCATCAATATAAACAAATAACATTTGCTCATTGTGTCTGTTCGCTGCAAAAAAAAGCAACTACGGCACGATATAACGAGTCGGCTAGAGAAAATGTTCGACGAAAGGAGACCGACCCTGAGGACATGGGAAGAGGGAAAAGATTATCTTAGGAGGCACTCGCTCATGCGGTCACCTGCACGGCAAGCATTTACTTTTTACACTGCGAGCAGGGCCCATGCTGCAATGTTGAGCACTTGGGCCAACACTGGCGGATTTTGTTCCGACAAAAGTGTTATTTTATTTTTTATTTAAAGTACGGGAGTGCAGATTAGGGGGGGGGGGGGGTGAAATTGTCAAAATGGTTATTATTTCGCCGTTAAGACACCCTTCATAAATAAATAATCTATGAGCACCAAATTAACTAGACCACACTGCAAAAACTCAGTATCGTGAATAAATATGGCAAAGCTAATTTTCACCAAGTAACATTACCCCCGACGAATAATTATCTTACGATTCGCAACCAAATTTCAATGTGGAATTATTCGAGATACTAAACCTGCGAACCTAATTTAACATTACTCTGTCATGAGAACATACAGCAATAGAGAAAAATTTGGGCGAGTTTAATTTTAGTTGTAGGGGAGGTGGTTAAATTTGGTGTATTTATTTAATAATGAAAAATAATAATTTATTTAATAATGAGGATGCACCGTCACCAAGCTGCTCCACATCGCGAAGATAACATTGTCTTACAAGATTTCCTAGCAAATCTTCGCATCCAAGAATTGAAGTGAATTACGCGCTCATATGAACACACAGCTTAAAAATTACTTGCATTGAAAAAATAACACTCAGAGGTAAGTGAGAATGTTTTACCTTAACAAAAAAATCCTTACTTCCGGATATCATAGCTTTTTCTCTCGCGTTTCTTACTTTTGATGCTACGGTCTGTCCCCTTCAACTAAAAAATTGAGAGCTGAACTACTCATGCACTGAAGTTCATTTCCTGATTGGACTAACGGGACTCCCCACGTTCGTCATCTGAGCCACTGACAAGTGTTCACTCGTTCCCTTTTGATTATCAAGTTGCTACAAATTCATCACTGTACACTCACCCCCTATGCGTTGCGTACTGTGACTTTGGTATCAGTACAGATACATTTTTTCAAGTTTCGTAGACTGAACTTCATTGCTTTGCGCTTCAATCACTCAGGTTATTTTTTCGACGTTAAGCCTTCGAGAAATGGTAATGATTATGAAACACAGTTGTTCTAGGTCAAGTACTTGCTCCAATAGCAGCGCGCACCGCTGCACGGACTTGAACATTCTGTGTTGCGCATTCATGCTCCAGCTTGCCTTACCTGCGCAGTATGCAAATCACTATGTAAAGGCACAAGGCTGCCCTCCTCATGTTACTATATGGTCCCACGTACTAAAATTGATGGCAAGTGTACGCAAGACAAGCTTTGACTGGAGTTTCTATTTACCTTTGTACAGAGAATACGTTCTTTCATGACAAGAATAATATATGCTTTCATTTATGACAAATGTTACACAAGGGAAAATGAACAATACAACGGATATGACTGAAAAAAAATCGTAAATGTCAGGAAAAAATACGTGACTTTTCTGTTTAACTGAGCAGCACTTGCGTTGCGTCACTGAAAGAACTCACTTTTGTAAAGGGTCTCGATTTTCTGAACTGGCAGAGGTGAACTTGCAGCACTAGGCGCCGGTTAATCTGTTCTCATAACAGGGTTTTTCCCGCACATCCCTTCCCTTGTTTTGCCTTCCTCAGACGGGAAACACAACTTCCTGCATCGCACTTTAGGATCGACTACTAAAAATGTTCCAGGATACGCGGACCGCAATATGGAATCCACGGTAGAATTTCTTACTGCACTATTCAACAGTATTCGTAAATTTCTCATAATTTTTGATCGGTATAATGATTTCACATTTTTGATCGTTATGTTGATTAGATTAGATTATTAGTTAGTTTAAGCCTCCCTATCCGCAACAAAGGCTATCCAAAGAGAGGAAGGAAGAAGGCACCATTTAGTATGGAGTTAAGGTGACCATCCCGGGGCCCCCCGGTTGTTGAACTTTTTCCGTCCGATTCGTTTGAAAATTGGCCAGTATATGTATTTGTTGAAAGTAAACCTTTTTTACTCCTGTCACTTTTTCGATTTAGGCCTTATTTTTTTTTTACGAAAAATTCGTTTTTTGGGGCATATTTACGTACCATTCAAATCCTATCAGGGCATTGAGTTTTGATGCTAAAACAAAACCAAAGACAGTTTTAGAATCCTTGGAACATTTCTAACAAAAGTACATTGAGTTTTTTTTTAAATTCGAATTTTTCAATTTTTTCAAAATTTCTAAACTTTTCGAAAAATTTTTGGGTTTAGAACAATATATTTTTTCGAAAGATTTGAATTTTAAAAAAAAGAGAATGTACTTTTGTTAGAAATGTTTCAAGGATTCTAAAACTGTCTTTGGTTTTGTTCTAGCATCAAAACTCAATGCCCTGATACTATTTGAATGGTAAAAACGGTAATTTTTCACTAGAGCCCAAAAACAAAGTATGTCCATTGAATTGGAATATCATGAAAATTTTAGTACATGAATGCAGTTTCCATGATTTACTTCTATGTACGAATTATGAGCAACGTTTTCCCTCTTGAATTTCAATGAAACACAAGAAATATAGTGCATAAAATTATAGAGAAATATTACAGTTCGTTTGAGTACTCAGTCATATTTTTGGTCTCACCAACTTTTTTCGTCCGATTCGTTTGAAAATTGGCCAGTATATGTATTTGTTGAAAGTAAACCTTTTTTACTCCTGTCACTTTTTCGATTCAGGCCTTAGTTTTTTATTGTTTTTCGAAAAACTTATTTTTCACTAGAGCCCCTTTGGACCCCCCGGGGGGACCCCTTTGGACCCCTCGGGGGGACCCCTTTGGACCCCCCGGGGGGGGACCCCTTTGGACCCCCGGGGGGTCCCCTTTGGACCTCCCGTGGGGGGTTTCTAGCGTCCGTAGCGCCATAAAATTAATTTCATGGCACAATAACCCAACCCCTAAGGATCCTTTTCCAACAAGAAAAAAATTGGGTCCAAAAATGATGTTTATCGGTCCCCTTTGGACCCCCCGTGGGGGGGTTTCTAGCGTCCGTATCGCCATAAAATTTCATGGCACAATAACCCACCCCCTAAGGATCCTTTTTCAACAAAAACACGCATTTCCATTCGGGGACCCAATTTGGCCCGGGATGGTCACCTTAAGGTAACGCGGAATTTATGCAGAAAGGGCACAGAAACAGAAAGCTAAGAAAGAAGATCATGAAACAAGAAAAAATTGAAGAAGAAAGTATTAGGTGCTGAAAAAACAGGACAGCAGTGAACCGAAAAAATATGGTCCGTAACAAAACAAAAACCTATTCTACTTTAACAAAAAGAAAGCCTACCTAAACTTTAGCTCGGGCCCACACATAGTCCCCCTGAGAGCGCTAATTCCCATAGATACAATAGTTGTATCCCCCCCGAGGAGATCGTTATGTGGATTCTTGTTTGAAAAAAAAGCGCGTCAGGATTTGATTTATAGTGATATCGTATACCGATGAAACGTGAAATCAAGAAGAGGAAGAAAAATACATTAAAAGAGAGACAAAATTACAATGTTAATCTGAAAAGCATACTCTCGCTATGAAGGCCAGGTACTTCTCAACATTATTCATAACCCTTAACAAATCAACAATACGTAACTCCTGTTGTGATCTAATCATTACACTTGAGAGCACTAATTAGAATAGAATGAAATAAGGCCACAAAAGCCAGCCCTGTGGAACATTAGGACAAGATTAGATTAGTTTGAGCCTCTTGAACAACAAGTGTTCCCAAAATAGTGAATAGAAAGTCACGCATGGAATTAATGGAATGTATAATAAACACAAAGTGTGCCTCCACACCCATAACATAGAAACAGCAAGATAGAAAAAATTCATGAACCGAAATGAAATATGAAGAATATGGGCAGAAGAAACGACAGAATTGAAGGTCCGTTACAAAACCAAAACCTAGTTTAGCTGAAGAACAAAAGACCTACGTAACATTTAGCTCGGGACTTCACATTTTGCCCCTGGGAGGCGAGGTCAATGCTCGGGCTGCTACCAAAGTCCCATGCCATACGATACCTATCACGTGATCACCAGAGAAGAAATAGCCAAGATATAGTCTCATTCACAGTCAATAATATTCAGGCACAAACACCAGTCCATTCGTAATGGTTTTCTTCACATCCTCCGCAAAACGCCAATTGTCACCTAAAAGCATGCGCTGCGACGCCATAGAATTTGAAAAAAGTTGAAATGACTATAAAACCATCATCAATCGTGGAAAACCTTCTACCTGTTTTTAATGCGAACTGAGCGGATAAAAGGAATTACTTATTATCACTATGTGAATTTCCGGTGTTCCGTGTAGTGCTAGGTCAACAGTGCGCTGGTAAATGTTAATCGACGTCAAATATTCAAGTAAGGCAGTATTCCCTAAGAAAATTACTCATTTAAAAGCTGGAAACCATTACATAAAGCGTCGCATATAGCGATTCAAACAAACGGAAAATGCTCCTCATGTTAAATTTAAAAAGAATACGTATACTAAGAAAAATTTTATAGTAGAAATACATCCGCAAGTACGGGGAACACACTCCCCTCATATCGAGAAAATTAAAGAAAAACATCAACCAACGAAGGCACGACAATACAAATGAAACCCAGTAGATCGTTATCGAGGAGGAACAGGAATGCTAAACGAGCATAATCCGATACAATCAAAACAATGAACGCGACGACAAAGGTTCACCCACTGCACTTGAGGTTTATCGACGTCAAGGATGATGTGACCTCGTCCAACGAAGCTGCGGTTCGATACTTGAACGCATCCCCGCAGAATTTGAAGGAAGAACACTTCTGCGTGCGAGAGAGGGGAGAGACAAGGATGATGTGACCTCGTCCAACGAAGCTACGTTCGATACTTGAAAGCATCCCCACAGAATTTGAAGGAAGAACACTTCTGTTTGCGAGAGGGGAGAGCTGTGCGCGGCGCATAATGAGAGCACGTGAGCGGCAGGCACAACAGAGAGGAGGTCGGAACGGCACATTCCCTCCTTTAAATGTCGAGCGAGACTTGGCACACGCTTATGCTGCTGCGGCCTGGGCTGCCAAGATTTTAAATTCTACTTCGAAGTGAGTTCGTCAAGAGTGGGGTTTTCTAGCAGGGTGCCTCGTTGCTGTTCTCAAGAATCAAATTTGATTTTAGGAGAAAAAAATCATGTTAAATCAGACATCAGCTTCACCTGAGCACTAGAGATTTAGTGAGAGTGCTCAGACACGATTCATTTCTAATTAGATTACACACACCTTTTTCAGTTTTGATCACGGTAATGATTTTCAAACATTTCACGTCGTCGCAGCAGCGCAACAAGCAGCGGAAGTCCTTCATCTTACTTTGTTCAATATATACGCAAGTACTGCACTGTAGTGACGTCATTCAAAAATCCGACTTCTAGCTCGCAAGAACAGACGTCAGCCTTGGCGGAAATGATGCTAGCAACGGAAAAGCAACACGCAAGATACGGACGCATCATACTCCCAAAACGCACCTGCACTTTTGCTACGCAAGGTTTTTCCCCAATATCGTCGCATCGAAGGCTGTTCACTACAGCTTAAGCGCAGGCGTGTCAAAATTGGCGAATATTTTTTCAAGCTGAAAAGAAATCGAATTGATAAACTTTAAAATACACGACTCTATATTTTACATCGGTCTTTGTCTGTACGTACCGACTTATGCGAACTTCTGCCCTATTTACGAAATAGTCCAGTACCAGCACCAAATGTAACAAGCTCCTAAGCGTGGATCGAAGGGATTTTGTTCATCCTGAAGGAAACTCTAATCTGGACTAGACATCAACTATCAGGTCATTTTCATTTTTTAGGTCAAACAGAATTATTCAATAATCAAGTATGAGATTCAGTTAAAAAATATTCATTTTATGGGTGTAATTCACATGTACATTCTTACATTATAAATAGATGTTTTTCGTATTATTTTGCATACCGTATGATTTAGCAAAATGAAGGGACAGATTTCGAGTGATAAGTTTCCCACGATCCTAATTAATATGGATATTTAATCCAGCAAAACAATTCCAGTTCAACACACAGTACAACTACATCAAAAATGTCGAAAATAATCAGTAAAAATAGGCGACGCATTGTCTTCAGCAGTGAGAAAAAAGTTAAAACATTTAGTTTGTTTCCATAAATTTAAAAAAAGCCGATTAGATTAGGTGTTAATTTAAGTCTCCCTAATCGCAACAAAGACGTTCAAAAAAAAAAAAGCAGGGAGGCACCATTTAGTATGGATTTAAAGGAACGCAGAATCTACGCACACGGTGCATAGAAACAGTAAGTTCAGAAAGAAATTCATGACACGTGATAGAAGCTGCAGAAAAAAGTAGTAGGTGCTGAAGAACGAACAGGACAGCTGTGAACCCCCCAAAAAAGTTGGCCCGGAAAAAAACAAAAATCTATTCTAATCTCAACAAAAAGAAGGCCTACCTAAACTTTAGCTCGGGATCTCACGTGCCGATTAGTCTATTGCTTAACATAATCCCAATGCCAAATTCACGAATACAAATACGTAAATAAGACATTTTTAAAATATTAATGGAACTATTATGGACATATATATATTCCAATCATGAGTCAAAACCAAACGAAAACCTTTCTTATCACCGTAGTGATGCACTATATACTCATTAATAACAGAAAGCAAAGAATTATGAACTTTGAAAATATATAGAAACGTCCACCGTCACTGGGGCAATTTAAAACGAATAAATGCTAAAAGTAAAAATCAAATTACGTAAATAACACTGGTGCGTTACCTTTCAAAGGCTTAAAAATCTGCACCCAATTTCGTATGAAAATTGCCGAACAAAATCAGAAATTTGAAAAGGCCGAACAGAAGAAGACCTAAACTCCAATGAAAATTATGCATGCCAGCTAGTCGATCCCCATGAAAAGAGAAGATCAAAAGACTCGCTACACGGTGCAGTAAATTTTACGCAAAACCTAAAAATTGGACACAACGAACAGAAGTAAATTGAACACAACGAACACGAACTGCTGCAGCCCTCAGCTGCTCTGTGGCGTCATCTAATGGGGCCAAATTGAGGCGCAATGGCCATTGGCTGCGAAGATAAGAAACTACGCACCGATCACCACGTATCGCAGGGTTGCCACATCCACGTTTTCTGGCTTTAAGTCTAAATTCTAAGTTTAAATTTGATCTTTTCATTGAAAGATAACATTCGAGTGAATTTTAAGCCCAATTTTACATCAAATAATTCCAAATTTTATCAACTTGTCGAGAAGAAGCTCGATCTGGCAACCCTGATGTGCGTATGTAGTCAGTCACCGTCAGACCACAGCAAGAACGGCAACACGTCTTCAAGCGCTGGGACCACTGGTGCTGCTGGCCTTCACGGTGACTATAATGAGCTTCAAAATGTTGAGATACTCGGTCTAAACCCACACGATGACGGACGCTTTGACGTAACGACAGGACACTCGTAATTTGGATACGCAATTGAGGGCGTCGGATGTGAAATATTTCGCTTAACAACATCAAAAACCAATCCCGCTCTTGCATTTGCGCACTTGGATAAAATTTGAAACTACGAAGTACATCCACAACGTTAAATGACGCAATGCTAGAGAAGCGCGGATGCGAGTTGAATAACCCTGAAGTGGCTCACAACAGGACTACAAGTTTGGCAACCAACAAGTACGGTCTATTCAATAAACAGAGCTATGTACTTCATAGCTGCCACCAGGTGAGCTTGTAATTCACGAGGGAGTCTGGCTAAAGTAAGAAATAGCTTAAGTACTTATCGCGCAAATGAAAGCCGAATTATATGCGTAACGAGGAGCTAAGCGAACGTGACGTCAGAGAAGCCTTCAGTGGCACGGCACCAACACAGAGGAGGTCCTAGGAAAGCACCCGAAGCCTGGCAGTGACTCATGCTAACAGTAACTACAATGCTTCGTAATGCCCGTCGCTTCCTTGGTATCTTGTATACCCCACCAGCTGTTGTGAGCGTACTAGATACCAATGCTTTGTAACGCCCGTCGCTTCCTTTTTTTTTTGGTATCTAGTATACTCACCAGCTGTTGTGAGTATACTAGATACAATGTCTCAAAACGCCCGTCGCTCCCTTGGTATCTAGTATACTCACAACAGCTGGTGGGGTATGCAAAGTTGTAGCTAAACAATTAGCATTGCATTTTACTGTTCACTGAAATAATTCTACCAAATAGTTTAAAGTAGTTGTATGCAGTATTTCTGGAATTTAGTAGAGAAGCATTTTCATACATCTGAATTCAATAGTTTTTACCAAAGTTTATTTACATATTTTCAATACTTGGTTAGCAAACAGACAATTGCTTGCAACTAGAATAAAAATTACAAAATTACTTGAAATCTAATATAAAATGTTAAATCATACACAATTCTAGAAAATTTAAAGAAATATCCCTAGGTTGCAGGCCCCAAGCTTAACTGCAAAGGTTGAAAATGATACAAAAATAAAAGTATATATTTAGAAGAAGATTTCCTTTAAGCTCACACTTCAACAACAACCAAGGATAACCCCATGAATACATGCACACTGCATCAAAAACACACGTGAAGGTTTGACATAATCTGAACGCATTATTCAACACAATCCCATGAGTAAAATATGAGCCAAGTTAACAAATGCAGCAGGAGTACTCACCTATGTTTTCAAACGGACGTGTAGAGTGGGAGAAATGGTGAGGGAACAGCCTCTTCCGAGATAAACTGCTATGGTAACCACACCAGCACCACTACCAGGGCAGAGACACTTCACATGAGGCAGAGCCCCTTCACTTTAAATGATCACTTCAAGTTGAGATTTTCTTTCAACCAAGACAAACTAGCACCTTTCACTGCCTATGCGTCACAGCAGACTAGAGTAATGGATTCAAGTACACTTATTGCTCTGAAGTCATCATTCTTCCCAGCAAGCATCTAAATCTGCACAAATTTATTTTAATTGTTTCAGAAAAATTATAAAAACATGAACACTATGTTAATGTTTGAAGACAATATGCTTCTAGTAATGTACAATATGTCTCATAAATAATTAATAGCTTGATGTAAAGTAGACAATGAGTAATCAATTTGATACAAGCAAATAACGATAAAGAATGAAATATAAAATGGGCATCTATAGCAATAATTTCTGAACTAACCTTATAACTGACATTTAATAGTACGTAAATATAGCCAACACTCACATAAATAACACTTTCAACAAGGACTCTCACAACTCATATTAAATGTGATTTTTCCCAAATTAAAACATGTACATCAAGTAAATATGAATTTTTGCATCTTTCAATTAATACACTACATATACCAAATAATGAAAATTTTCCTGAGAGTAAATCGATAAAATTTTCATCATAGAATATTTATACGCCTCATTGATTCCATTCAAATTTGAAGACAATCCAATTCACGCCACAAGTTTAATGGCACAAAATGATGAAGAGTTAGAGTAAATGAACTATCCAGTACTCCTACCATGATGCAATTAAAACAGGTGCTAACTGGTCAAATATCAGTTCTTACCACCTTGACTGCAGCAGGTAACACTGAAGTTTAACGTTCAACTTGAATTTCAAGTCAATTGGAGCAAGCAATGTTGAAAATAGCAAACATAAACTGGATCTTGCCATCATTTAGTTTAGACTGGGTATATATGAAAATTTAATCAGTGACTACAGGTCAAACAGCAGCATCATGAAAATCCCGTCTGTGTACCACCAGTGGCTCACGTTGCAACAAAAGTGTTAATTTGCACCACATTTACAAAAACAAAAGTAACTTCAGTACCCTTACATTATGAAATTGTCATTTTTATTATTTTAAATTCAGAAGTATTTAAGATATATTGTGAATTTGAATGTTGAGGTTGGATAAGACAGCTAAGCAAACATCAACATGATTATTATCTCAAAACATTATTGCAACTGTGCAGAACACATTTTTGATAAATAATTGTCACAAACAATATTCAATCATGATTGTCAACAAGATGATTGATATTTATTCCAGGTAACAATAAATAATTTATGTACATTTGATGTTCAATTACACAATTGATTCTTTCAAAAAATATTAAACAATACCTTAAATTATAGCTTGCAGGTAGAATTTTTCTGAATATTGCCAAATTTAAAAGAAAGAACAGAAACAAGTCTTAGACCTCTAAGATTATTTTAGATTTTGCTAGAGTAATATATCATGCAATAATTAAAATTATGAAACAAGCTCATGTATCATAACCCAAAATAAGACTGGATGAACAGGCAAAATTAACCGAATTATCAAAAAAGGAGAACACCCAAATCTCAGAAATATAAACTTGCTTTTTCTGTTCAGTCAACTAGCAAAATACATGAATAATTCAAAGTGTTTTCAAAAGCAGCAGAAAAGCAGTAAACCAAAAAAAAAAGATTATTCATAGCAAACCTAATATTGAAACGTATTTGTACCATCAAAGGGAAATGAAACATGATAAATTCAAGCAGCTTCACAATGCAGTGTATTTCCCCAGTAAAAGAATAAATAAAATGCCTATCCAAATCTTGAAAGGCTGCTTCACATAACTGAACATTTGGTAGATAAAATACAGAACGCAAGTGGCCCTCCTGTTGAGCTATCAGAATCCATCTCCACGTTTTGTAAAATAGACAGAAAAATTCCAACTCATAACACAACTGGACGTATTTTCAATATCATAAAATGTAGCGTACAGAAGGCGATTTGAAATTCTATATGATATAGGTGACAAAGGGGAAGACGTGATTCTACGTAGTTTCCGAATTTAACAATCTTCCACGACAAAACCTTCAGTTCAGTTCTTTTGTCTGTGATCCACCTTAGTAAAACGAGAGTACAGTTGCGCCGCAATAACCATTTGATGCACGAAAAGAAGAGCAGAGGTGTGCTGCATCAGCAATATAAGTTACGAAGGCCAGAAGGAGAAGAGACAGCTATATAACAGGGGTTTAGTGGGGGGACACCACACTACTTCACAAAGCTCTACCCTAACACCACAACCTTTCTATTACACCAACAAAATCTTCCAAGTGGGGCGAGCCACATTCACAACGCATACCACTGCAATTAACACGACCGAACTATGACGAATATAGCACAGAACACAGAATGAATCGTACAGCTGGCCCACGAAATAGTTGGGAACTCCGAGCAGCACATCCTTCACACAATCACTGCTATAACGCGACTGAGTGCTCAGTCGTTCGCCAAGTCTCGGCTGTCTCGCGGTCTCGCCTACTCTACACCTGCTATTTCCAGAGAACTGATAGAGACTGCGCATGCTCAATACACGCTGCTCAGCAGTATTTCTTGAGACTAACGCTGCTAGAACAATTCGTAGAATTTATGAATTCCCCCTGCTCTCAAGCAAGAGCTCCGTCGAAGTTACCCATGAAGCTGTAAAGGAGGCAGTCCAAGTTTTGTGCGCCGATGTGTGCGTCATGAGCAGCTCCAGCTGAGTCATTCGATGTGTGATATCGGCGGGTACGGAAACGAGGATCTAGGCTACGACGGTTCACACCAAGAATATCAAGCAAATTACGCTCAAGTGGAGTGGTCCACGTGTTCGTACCGTGATCACTCGCGAGGTAGCGTAGACTTCAATAAAAAAAAAATAACTCACTAACCTCGAGATAAAATATACGGTTTCAGTGAAAATAAACTACAATGAATTACCACGCTGCTATAATAAATGAACTTATTTTCACACACAAGTGCTGGTTAGTCATATAAGTTGAAATAATTAATTTGCTCATGCAGGTTGTAGTTTATCATAAAAAATTTTTCAAGTTAGAACCAAATTTAATACTACGAGGAAACGCGCTCAAAACAAAATGGAAAATGTACTACAAAAAAACATCACATTCCAATCTACTTTGGAATAGGATACCGTAGCCCTAACCTAAGCCTTTAGAAGGTGTTGCCAATCCTACAGAAAAGTCTTGAGTTTGCGAAGACATGATGCGTAAAAGAAAATCCGCACATTAACAACTATACAATGAGCAAGACTGTGATCAACGTAATTGTTCAGAAAATGCTACAACTAATTTATCTAGTTACGTTAGTAAATTTACAATTTAAGCGCCTCAAGTTGAAACGCTAACACTCAAAATATCTTTAACTCAGGATATATAAAAAATAGCGTACTACTTCCTACTATAAGCTTTCAATAAGCGATTCATAACGGTTACATTCAACGCAACAGTCACAAAAATGTCCCACTTGACACATGCCTGTTGCAGATTAGATTAGATTATAAGTTAGTTTAAGCCTCCCTAACCGCTGCATAAATAGAGCGTATCGAAGAGAGGAAGGAGGAAGGCACCATTCAGTAAGGAGATAAAAAAATGAGGAATCTATGCAGAAAGGGCATAGAAACAGTAAGATGGGAAAGAAGTTCATGAAATAAGATAAAAGTTGAAGAAGAAAATAGTAGGTGCTGAAAAACAGGACAGTAGTGAACCGAAAAAAAGGTGGTCCCTAACATAAAACAAAAACATTTTATTTCAACAAAAAGAAGGCCTACCTAACTCTCAGCTCGGGCCCTTACATTTTTCTCCTGGGAGCGCTAATTCCCATAGATACAATAGTTGTATCCCCCTGAGGGGACATGCCTATTGCATCTACGACGCTAGGATCAAAGTCGTTCAGAACGAACATACATCAAATCACATAAACCTGGGAAACGAATACACAGGGCAGTACTACAGGCCGAGAAACTAGTTAATAAGCACAAGTATGTCAGTGCACGGTTATGGACGACACTAGGTTTCTGAAATACCGCTAAAATCTGTACGGCAGAAGGCGCGGCAGCATCACAGACCACAAAATTAGTTACTAATACCAAGTAAATCAGTGCACGGTACGGACGAGACTAGGTTTCTGAAATACCGCTAAAATCTGTATGGCAGAAGGCGCGCACGGTCTGAAGGGTGGACGCGAGAGACGCGTTGGCATAACAGGTTTCATTCGCAACCGCTGCTGCACGCTGCTGCGGCTGTCAAGGACACTCACAACACCACGGGCATCCCTGCGCTCAGAGAACACTCTCAGGCACCGCCTACCGAATGTTTTTAGGCTATCAATGAACACAAATGTTATTGAATTACACGAAAAAAAACGGGGTCAGCGTAACACATATTGTTGAAGAATAACCTTGACGGTTTTGTTTTGCATGTACAAACATTAGATGTTTACTCTATTCTTGTTATGATAGAAAAGCGTTTGGAATTGAAACCGGAAGCATGAACCGCATATCAAATATTGATTTTAAAGATGAAGAAGCGTGGTAAAATAGAACCTTTCCCAGCACGTCTCTAAGAACTCTACCATCTATTCTCGCCATATTAGAATAAAATTCAAGAGAAATAGATAGAAATTTGTCGCAAGCATAAACTCCGGATGTAGATCACAAATTAGATCGTGTGAAACTGTACCGGATAATTTATCCACACTAATATTCAAAATCTTTTCTATCAAAATTGTACTGCTAACGACACACAAGCGGCAACTCAAAAACAAAACACTCATTTAAAACAGATTAAATTTAACCTCCTAAACCACAGCAAAGGTGTTCCAAAGAGAGAAGAATCAAAGCCCCATTTAAAATGGAGTTGAGGGATCGAAGAATCTAGGAATCCCAATTCAGGAAGCAAGTTTAAGAAACAAGATTAAAGTAGAAAAAAAGTGATGGTTGCTGAGAAAGTACAGTAATGAACCAATAAGCGATCGTCCACAACTAAACCTAACTAATTTTGTTTCAATGAAAGGCAAGCCTTCCAAACCTTTAGCTCGGGACCTCACATATATTTTGTAGAAACGCCAATTCCCATGGATTTGATAGTTGTATCCCCATGAAAAGAGTACTTTCCCAACGATGGAGTAATAACCATTTCAACATTAACGCTCAAATATTAGTCCAATAATTGACTAATTTAATTTCAGCCTCCCTTCAGCCTCCCTTACCACAACAAAGATGTTCAATGAAGAGAAGAAGAATGACGGCATCAATTAGCATGGAGGCATAAGGGATTAGCATAAGGGAACGCGGAATCCAAGCACAAGGTGTGTTCCCACATAGGATTCTCTGCTCATAAAACTGTAAGTTGAGAAAGAAGATTATGAAACAAGATGAAAGTCACAGGTACTGGAAACAGGACAGCAGTAAACTGAAAAATAAGATAGTTCTTAAGAAAGCAAAAAAACATAGTTCAGCAAAAAGGCCTACCTAAGATATTTGTTCAGAGACCCGTAATAGAACAGTTTTAATGAGACGCTAAAATAATGCCACACATTTGAAAAAAACAATTTTACCAAGCACTTAACATTAAATGAATAACTGAAACCGATCTTAAGACAAAAACGCTTCCAACACACTGAACTTAGAGGAGGTCAGACATTCTGCGAAATTCCCCAAGAACGTTGGGTGAACTGCTATTTTGGTCATTATCAGTAGGTTAACGACTAAGCCGAAAGTCTATCTTTGCTGCGCATTACATCAGATAGAAGTGGACTCATCACGTCACAGAAAAGCAAACTACAAATATAAAATGGTCAATGTTCAAGACCACGAGGATTACTGTGATATCGAAACCGCAATCATCACAAGAATTATCGCACTACCATCAAAACTATAATGTCCTGACTCAATACACTCCGTTCCACAGGCCAGAACATGTACGTCCACATGACTTACAGACGAACTTGTACGTAGAATGAGCGCACTAATAAATTTATGGAAGCACATTTTCTACAGTACGCTGAAAATATGAAACATTTCAACTCAATGGAATCGCTAGCAAGCACAAAAATAGTACCCTACGTCTTTGTAATTTAAGAGTACTCGAAAGATTGAAAATTGATACTTAGGCTTTAGAATGTAACACAAAAAGCTAAATAAATAAATCGCATTTCTAACAACTTAATAGGAGATCTAATGAATCCACGATGAAGCTTCAATGGATCTTTGAAATGATATTTCAACCATTCTCTCAGGGAATCGTTGAATGAGACCGAAAATAATAACAATAAAATAATAATACTCATTGCGTTCACTTTTTGCACTAATTTAACACCAACTGAAATCTAATTAATGCGGACCGGCTAGAATTGAACAGCAACTCCAATTACACTCGAGTTGATGATCAACTCGGGATCAGTCGCACGTATTCTCAACATTATATCACTATACTAATGGTTGAACTCCGGTTGCCGCTCTTTGTTTGATTCTGAAACTCGTTTATATGCATCATTCTTTTGTTGATCCATTGAAAATTAACGATGTTTGCACATATCACAAAAGTTCACAACACAAAAATTGTTTTCCCAGTTACATCGTGAACGATTGCTTTCGAAACTTTTACGCACATTCATTTAAGTAAACACGTGTTTCGTAAACGATCGTCGTCATGTGACGCACAGAGCACAGCACAGTGGACAGTAGAAAAGACTAGAAAAAACAACGAATACAAATAATCACAAAACAGTCATAGGTGTCTACTGATAACTTATCTAGGGACTGATGTCCTTCAAGACATTGATCATCAGCAGCATTGCACATGTGTGTCGTCCAGGACAGCTACATAATGCCTTTTCTGGGGAAAATTCTCTAACTATTACTTCTTAAGCAAAATACGGACATCATTAAAAAAAACCTTCAGTGTTCAGCAACCCAGCACGTGTCGGATTTTAAATAGCCTTTACGGCACTTCTATTTAAATAAAGCATGCTTTGAAAATTTCCATAGGAGCAGGCAAATCCAGCAGCTTTGGAACATATCAACCTTCACACACACATGCTGAAGACCACCTGCAAAACTATTTATTATGCATAAGAAACTTTTAGCAAATCTTTTCCTGCTTCGCACATGTCCCGTATGTCTCAACAATGCACGGTTCATACGATAAATCATTCCATTTTCAAATTTAAATATTCATTTCAGCAAGACGATCGAAGGTTCATTGATTTCACTAGTTCATTTTCTTGGACGTGCCCACTACACCAAAGTTGGGAACTAATAAACCTCTAACTGCCCAAATTTTTTACTAATATTCCCACTATAACAACCACTATTATTAGACTGGCGCTGGCATCAGGTTATGATCAATATCAGAAAGCTTCAAAAATTACATTAGGGCACAAATATGACAAAAAATAAACTGGGTTTTGCATTTTTAGTGGGTGTGCCATATATGGCACTTTGGGCAGTTAATGGTTAAGGGACGTCTATCACTACCCTAATTTCAGCTAAGAATGGAACTACTTCATGCTTTCAGTGTCATTTCGATATTAGAGTAGATTTTAGTTTAAACCTCTCTATCAGCAACAAAGGCGATCCAAAGAGGAGAGAAGGCACCAATTGGTATGGAGATAAAGGAACACGAAATCTATGCACAAGGAGCATAGAAACAATAAGTTGAGGAAGAAGTTCATGAAACAATATAAAATTTGAGGAAGTAGTAGGCGCTGAAATAACAGGAACACATTGAACCGATAAAAGAGGGTCCGTAGCAAAATTTAAAAAACCTATTCTGCCTCAACAAAAGAAAAGCACACCTAACCTTACGCTCGAGACCTTACATATTCCCCTCTGGGCAACACAAGGTTTACACAATAAACTGTGAAAAGGGCTGCGTAAATTCGAGACGAGCCCTATGATGAGCCGATACACTTCCGCGACATCTCTGAAGCATTTGAGGTATATTGACGCCTCTCGAAGATTAACAATGAACACTGACACAACGTCTAGAGCAAAACTTGGCACCAGCACGCGCTTTAGCGAGGCAGTGTCACTGGCCAACACCGAGTCGTTATGTTGCGAAAAAAAATTAACGTGCGAAGTGCGTCCACTAGCGAAAACCCTTATCACGTTTTTTTTGTAGCTCTATTTTGACACACTGACTGCGATGCGTTAACTCAAGTTCAATATTCGACTCAAATTTAAAGTCAAAATTCGTTACAAATTCATATAAATAACAAACATTACCCAGTTGATGTTTGTTATAACAAACAATAACTGGGTAAAAAAAACACCATTAATTTAAAAAGTTTGTTAAAAAAATTTCAAACGACCAATCGATGGGTCGTTTTACAGCTGGAAAAACTTGAACACGACCCACCGTTGGATCATACCCCAGTGAATGTATCAAGAATATGACTCAAACCCAATGAATGTGTTAAGAATATGACTCAAACCCAATGAATGTGTTAAGAATATGACTCAAACCCAATGAATGTGTTAAGAATATGACTCAAACCCAATGAATGTGTTAAGAATATGACTCAAACCCAATGAATGTGTTAAGAATATGACTCAAACCCAATGAATGTGTTAAGAATATGACTCAAACCCAATGAATGTGTTAAGAATATGACTCAAACCCAATGAATGTGTTAAGAATATGACTCAAACCCAATGAATGTGTTAAGAATATGACTCAAACCCAATGAATGTGTTAAGAATATAACTCATGACCGCAATATGATGGTGACGCAGGCAATCAATGCCGAATATCGCTCGAAATTTCTGGTCAAATAGCCACTTTGATAACATTCGACAAATTACACAACTTGGATTTGAAAACTAACTGAAACTTGCATCATACCGACGACTACTTTTAGCAGAAAAATTATGCTTCAAAGTGTTGAACAGCTACAATACTAAAATGAAGAAGAAAAAAAAGAAGAGAGCTTCAGCAAATGCAAATAAAGAGTGATATAAAATCGTAAATGCAGAGCAACTTGCCAGGAGACACTGCCCAAACATCGCCACCTGTAAGACCTTGACTTATAAAACAAGAATTTCGTGCTGTGGTATCTCATCTGACAAACACGTTCAGGAGACAGGAAAAAAGGATACAAACAAATATAAAATTCATTCAGTGAACAGCGCTAACAGATAGTGATGTACCGATACCATTTTTTTGGCCGATACCGATACCGATACCGATACCCATTTTTTGGCCGATACCGATACTCCGATACTTGAAAATACCGATACTTTGACCGATACTACTACCGATACCGATACTTTTACAATCACCAAACCTAATAATACCCGTTGTATGCTAGTTTATGTATTAGTTCGGTGTCCGCTTCTTAAGAAACATAGGATGTTTGAGTTTGCGGTATCACGGAGACCGAATTCCTCAGTGTAACATTGAAAGATCGTCTGTACATGCAATGATATGTTTGAAATTTAATCAGGATAGGTTAGTAGTATTGGATAGGTTGTTGTGATCGCCGTAATTTGCACGTTTTCCTAACCATGTCGCTTTTGTGCAGCTTTCAGGCTATATTGAATAATTAAAAGACATTAAATTAAATATAGTAATTTGGTGAATAGCTGTGCCCGAAGTAATCATTTTTGAGTAATGGTGATTTGTCACCGGAGGGGAACTCCGAGTCAAGAGAGCTTTGTGTGTTCTTGTGCATATGTGTTCGGCATAAACATTTTAAACCTACCCGACTTTCCGTTCTACGTAGTGGCAACAGTGGAAAACGCATTAGTGGTGTAGGGTCTACAAGAACCGCAGTTGCTACCATGTAATGACGATCGCTAGGCCTTCGCGTGGTGAACGTGCTTAGCGGCGGTGCGTGTCACGACATAGAATTAGGATAGCATAAGGTAGATGATGTTGACGGAATTTTTCCATGGGTCCATCTAGCTTAACGATGACATTGTCCTCGGCATTTCCATGGGTCATGCTGCTACCTAATAATACCCTTGCCCTTGGTTTATTTGTTTGGTGTCTGTTTCTTCCATTTCTGTCACGCTCATAGGGATAGTTATAATGGCCGTATCTGTGATACGAGTTTCAACGGTGCGAAAAATATTTTTCATCACGGGTACTGTTAGGATGGATATACTGTATTTGTTTATCATCTACATCTTGAAAATTCGTTCATGAAAAGTATTGAATCCCATTTTTGGCGGGCCGTGCACACTTGTATTAAAATAAAACCATTATAACTCCTACATGGGAGTTATAATAAAATGATTTCCTTATATATATAATAATACAAAAATATTGACAAAAAAGTTTCCGATTGTGAAAAATAAAATGCTCTTGCTATGTTAACTATATTGTTGAGAAATACAACAAAATGAAATCCATTCAATAGATATGTGTTACTAATCGTATTGCAACGTAATGTAGACTAGCTATAATAGCAACTGGCTCCAAAAGTGGACCAAAACAATAGTTTCTCCAAAAAAGGATTGTCATTTTCGTGTTATTCACACCAAATACGAGTATATACTTTGGCGAAAGAAAATATTAAAATTCAGTAAGCCCCGAAACCGAAAATATCCGCAAACACGCAACCATCTATAAGATGAAGAATTTAAAAACGACAATTTCAAGGAACTTGATCATATTTATTAGGAATACGTTTCGGAGTCCAGATCCATCATCAGTTCGTAAATTTACAAATCATTATGTCTGCAATAAAAGATAAAGCAAAATGTTGGATACAGTCATTAAAGGAAATCAAGAAAATAAAAATAAAATTAAAACATGTCCCAGAAAAACTAAAATCGACAAGATTACTATTTAGTTACAATTTGTTATGGGTAGGAACTATCAGAATTGTTGAGGGCCGGTTTTCGTTTAAAAATATGTAGCGACTCTAAAATTCTGAGGTCATATGCAGTTGAAGCCGAAACTAAGATTTAGTTGCATTTTACTGCGTGATTACGTACTGCGGAGTGTGAGGAGTAAGCTAATTAGTTTCCCGCGCGGAAGCTTCGACCCCAATGTTCGACCATTCTGTTATAAAAATTTCGTGACATCATGCCGACGTACGATGATGTGCACTGCACACAACTGTATAACTGTTAAAAATAAATCAGAGATCGAGGTTCGCATCTCCATCGGAAGCGTATCCTTGTACCGGAAAAATGAAGCAACCATAAAATTGTACAATTCCGGTACAAGGATACGCTTTTGATGGAGAAAGAGCCTTTCTGATTTATTCTTACAGTTGTGTGCAGTGCACATCATCGTACGTCGGCATTACGGCACAAAATTTTTTATATCAGAATGGCCGAATATCGGGGTTGAAGCTTCCGCACGGGGAATCAATTTGCACAATTCGTACGTAATCACGCAGTAAAATGCAACGAACCGATATCCTCTGCGGACTTCAAAATCTTAGATTCGGCTTCAACTACATGTGACCTCAGATTTTCAGAGTCGCTACATATTTTTAAACGAAAACTGGCCCTCAACAATTCTGACAGTTCCTACCCATCGTAAATTGGAAGTAGATCATGTCGATTTTACTTTCTCTGGGACATGTTTTGATTTTTTTTTTCGTGATTTTCTATAATGACTGTATCCAACATTTTCTTTTTTCTTTTATTGTAGTCGTAATGAATTTCAATTTTACGAACTGATGATGGAGCTGGACTCCGAAACGTATTCCTAGTAAATATGATTAGGTTCATTGGAATTTTCCTCGTTTTTAAATTCATCAAGTTGCGATGAAAGCAATCAACTGACCCGTTCAGATGTATTGAACTTTAAGATTGTTCGTGAATTGTTCGAACATCTTAACATAGAAGAAAAATGCAAGATTCGTAATGAACGGTGATATGCATGCTAAGTTAAAATAAATTATTAGCTTCGTATTATTTGGCGATTTACAAGCTAAATTAAAATAGAATTTTCGGCAGTTTCTATATTAAGTTCACAAAAACATTCAAATGCACCTTCAACTTTATTAAATTGGTTTGGTTTTTGTTAGCCTGTCACATACTTAAAGATATGGACATTAGGTCAAACTATAAAGGTTTAGTCGTAAAAGTATAAAAATTTTATGTAGCTACAGGGTTTAACTATTCATTTTACATAGCTTTCAGTTATGACCGTGACTCATCGGGAATTCAAAGTAGTGAATTCAGTTAACGGGCCTGATTGAACGCTATAATTCAACAGTTAGCTATCTAATTTATTAGGTATGAATAGGCTCTTTATTGGATTACAAGTACGCACAGCCCGTCAAAAATTACGGGACTCGCTAACTTTCTTGAACAAATTTTCCAAATGTGATGCCCAACGAATGTATTCATCCTAACAGCGCTCGTGATGAAAAATATTCTTGTTCTTACGCACTGGTGAAACTCGTATCACAGATACGGTCACTATAACTCTCCTCATGAGCGTGACAAAGAAAATGGAAGAAGCGGACTCCAAATAAACCAAGGGTATTATTAGATAGTAGTAGGACCCGCGGAGATTCCATGGACAATGTCATCGTTACGCTAGGCGGACCCGAGAAAAAATTCTGACAGTAGTAGTATTACCTAACCTGTGCTAACCTAGCCTATCCTAATCTAAGCTAAGCTAACCTATGCTATCCTAACAAAACCTATCCTGATAAAATGTCAAATATTTAAATGCATGGAAACGCCATCTTTTAATGTTACACTGAGGAATTCGGTATCCATGATACCGCAAACTCACACAACGCGGACACCAAATAAATATATAAATAAACACACTACGGGTATTATTAGGTTAAATACTTTTACTTTCATGATTTATGACCTTCATTTGAATGATAAAATACGTATTTTTGGAAAGTATCGGTAAAGTATCGGCCGGATTTTGCCGATACCGATACCGATACCACTAAAAATGGCCGATACTGCCGATACCGATACCGATACATCGGTACATCACTACTAACAGAAGTAAACTAAGAACACAAAATAAAACTTGGTTTAGAGCGGCGGTATCGACTAATCTCACAATCAATAGCAGGTTTGCGTTGTGTGTTGACGGCCTCTTTGAGCAAAATGCTAAGCCTATAAGACTGTTCGAGTCCCGTGGACTTCACGAGGATTCGAAGCGAGACCTGAACGAAAGAACAGTGAAAATGCGTTACCTCAATCCCGACCAGTGGCGAGCACAGACGCACTGAATATAGAAAGTGAATCATAAAGAGCAAAGTAAAGTGAAATCTAAGCACATCAAAGCATGAAATTAAATGAGATAAGTAACTTGAAACGACTGAACAATAATACAAAACAGCACTGAACGAGAAAACTATAAAAAATCACTTCCACAAAATTAACACGAACTCGCAAGTGCGAACCTTTCGATAGGACGCTATCTCCAAGCAAAATTCCAGGTTAGTGTGCTCAATGAAAGTTGATGAGTGGCTTACACCCACTCTTTACTGAAAGAATTGCACGTTTCAACTAACGTGACAAGACGTATGGTGGTGGTTCCGTTTTACCACGCACGTACACGGCAAAATAACCCCCAACACGGTAGAAGAAACAAGGTACGGTCAAACCAGTTTTATTTGTCGACCATGGGGCAATGCTTACGTCATCGCAACGAACCAATAGCAGCGCTCATATTGCATCTGACAACACAGCAGGTCCCAAATCTAGCACCACTTTTGGCCTAACTACATGTCGCAATGGTGACGTCATAAAGTGAAGTGTTTGAAATAAAGCCGTTCTATTGGTTAGCCGAACGAGAGGAGGTGTAATTTCCCCCATAGAATTGAGTCTACCTTGTTTTCTCTACTGTCATAATTACCAGGTTAGTGTGCCCAATAAAGGTTGATGAGTGGCTTACACCCACACTTTACTGAAAGAATTACAAGTTTCAATTAACGAGGCACAACGTACGGTGGTCCCGTTTTAGCACGCACGTACACAGCAAATCACCACCACCAGCACCGAGTTAGAAGAGCAAAGAAGGCGCCTCCGTTAGAGCCTGCCAGCCAGCCTTGTGAAGGTCGTACGTGCATGTCTATACTCCGCCTCGCATCGCTGGCGCCACGTAGCGGTAACCAGGATACCTTTACTCGCGACAAGTTCTTGAAACGGATTATATGCAAAGCGTGCAAGAAAATTGCATTCACTCATTTCAAGATCGTATGATAACATATTGTTTATTGAGCTGAATTATGATGGGACTAGCGTACACAGCCCGTCAAAAATGGGATTCGGTATTTTCCTAACATAAATCCCCCAGATGTGAATGACAAATATCTCCATCCTGATAGTACCCACGATAAACACATTCTTACACTTGTGCACTGGTAAAACTCGTATCACAGATACGGTCATTGAGCATCTTTCAAATTAAACACAAATCACTAAACACACCAAGGGTATTAGGCAAGATAATCGCTTCCCAGCTTGCGACAAGTTCTTGAAACGGATTATGCACAAGGTGGCCAAGAAAATAGCTTCCCTGATTTCACGCACGCATAATACCATATTGCTCATCGAGCTGAATTATAATGGGATAAAAAGCATCTCAATCTCAGCCTGCGATAAGTTCTTCGAACAGGTTTCCAAGAAAAAATGTATTCACTGATTTCATACATGATACCATATCGTTTGTTCTACCACGTTCATGAGGCTGCATTATGAAGGGACAAACGCTACTTATGCATCGGAATTAAACTGTTGTACGGTATCATACCTAAACATCATTACCGACTTTCAAACCCCTTAGGGGGATACAATTATTGTATCTATGGGAATAAGCGCTCCCAGGGGGACAATGTAAGGGCCCGAGCTGAGAGTTAGGTAGGCCTTTTTTTTTGTTGAAATAAAATGTTTTTGTTATGTTGAGGACCACCTCTTTTCGGTTCACTGCTGTCCTGTTTTTCAGCACCTACTACTTTCTTCAACTTTGATCTTGTTTCATAATCTTCCTTCCCAACTTACTGTTTCTATGCCCTTTCTGCGTAGATTCCGCGTTTCCTTAACTCCATACTAAATGGTGCCTTCCTCCTTCCTCTCTCTGGATCGCATTTGTTGATGCGGGCAGAGAGGCTAAAACTAACGACTAATATAGACTAAACTAAAAAACCGACTTTCAAATTCAGAGGACAATTTAGTAAATTCCTCCGTTGCATAATTCCTAGTAACGGATCATAAGGCTTATCCAAGATCAATGGCACATAAGTAATTTGACCATGAATTGGTTGTCAGCCTCATGGAAAGTAACTTTCCGTAACTTGTTACCTACGTAGCTTGGCCACAGTCAGAGTGATATTTATAGTTTGCCTAGAAATTTATTGTCAAGTTCACGCATGCATGTGTTAACTCAGATTATATCGTTCATTTGCGGTGGGAGATGCGAGCGGATAAATTAGAAATCAATTTTAATTAGTATTACGGTGTCGTACACAAGTTTAAGGCTACTTATTACCTGAAGTTCATGACGGTCGGCTGGCTCAACTAGAATAGAGAAAGAATCTTGGTAATATGAATGAAAAAAAAACACAACGAAGATTGATCAAACAAATCGACTATCTCACCAACATGTTCTCATAATGTTGAAAGAAAAATAGGAGACAAGAAAAACATGCGTTCTGGTCATCTAGTCCATCGAGTTCAAAACCACATTTAAGGCTAAGTAAAAATGAACAATACACAGGCACACGAAAAATACTTCAAATGTGCGCGCACACACGCTGAAAGCAGAAGTTACAGAGTAAACACAGGGTAGAAATTCAACAAACACACGTGCCTAATGAGACGGTGAAATTTGAACAACACAGATTAGATTATTAGTTAGTTTAAGCCTCCCTATCCGCAACAACGGCGATCCAAAGAGAGGAAGGAAGAAGGCACCATTTAGTGTGGAATTGAGGGAACGCAGAATCTATGCAGAAAGGGCATAGAAACAGTAAGATGAGAAAGAAGTTCACAGAGAGGCAGAACGCTGCAAAAATGAAAAATAAACTAGCATACGAAAAACACCTCAAATGCGCACACGCACGCTGAACTCAGAAGTTTCAGAGTAATCACAGAAGAAATTCAACCCAAAAAGTACAAGTGCCTAATTGGGATAAATTTAACACGTTGCTTGCGATACGATCCATCGGTGGGTTATGCTTAATGGTATTTAATAGACCCAATTCCTGTTCGGTATTTATAGAATAGCTGACAAGTTTTCACTTTAAATTTGAGTTGAATATTGAAGTTCAGTTTAACCCATCGCAGCCAACGTGCAACACTACACAGAGCGGCAGTTCGCTGCAGCAGCAAGGAACAAAAGACTGGCTGGCGCATCTTTACCAGCATCCCTCGCCGTTGCTGAAGCCTGGCCATGGTCACCATCGGACAAACGCTGCCTCACACCGTTACTCAGGCAGTTTCCTCATCTGGCTTACTACCGTTACAAAACTGGAGCCCATCACCGCTGTTTACCAAGCGTTCATCGAAGAGGAACTCAAATTTTATCCAGTACTCGAAAACCGACGTAACTGAATCTGACCACCAATAGGTCTCAGGTAGCAGTCATCAAGTAGGCGACGCAATTGTACACTAAAATGGTCTTCGTGGATAATTTTTAATACGTTGTCTAGTCTAGTACCTAGTGACACGTGGTATATAAAACGACTGGAAATTGCATTACTTTGCATGCGCTGATGCCTTATGTTCTCTCTTGAACATTATTTTTCTACAGTATAAACATTCTTAGGTTCAGCCAATATTCAAACTAAATTGTAATTTTAAACGCATGTATTTTTGAATTACACTTTTCACCCAACTACAGTCTGCTACAGCCTAGGTTCTAATTTTTACAACAGTAAGCTCAAGACTTCCTAGCCACAACGAAAGCCATCTCACGAGAACGAAGACAAAGGGCCATTTAGTGTGGACTGGGAATTTCTATACAAGTGTATTCTCCGCATCGAAACAACAAATTCTGAAGAAAATAAAATTACCAGGAATTAATGGCATAAAAACTGAAAGAAGCAGAGTGAGCACGAAAAAATAAGTTGAGGTCTACTTTCAGCTCGGGTAATCCTACAGTGTCATCCTGAAGGTGCCAGTCCCCATAGCACAGGATAGACGGACTTAATTAACCTATGCCTACCTATGCTCCATCTCAGTTCTGAAGTATGCTAATCTTAGTATTCGTACAGACACACTTATCGCCCGCAGCGCTTAACTTTACATCAAAAATAATTAGTTGTTTGTACTTCAATCGTGAGCTAACTTAGCTGAAGGATTGCTAACTCATTATTCTATAATGGTATAAATCGCCTCACAACGAATGTGCGCATGAAATTACGAGTAAAAAAAAAAAACACGACAGGATCTTCACAAGCATAGACGTCTTACTAAGATTTTCGCACATCGTGCTCACTGGCTTAGCACACGTTTTTTTCACTGCAACTACCAGGGAATTGCCAACGCATTTTACACACAATGTACTATATATTTCACTGTTTATTATTAAGTTTTGAACAACTTGCTATTTATACACGGATACAGACTTGCTAGATGTGTTAAACACGCGGTGTCAGAAGATCGCGATCTGGCAGCATCGCAAGTTACTGATGTCAACAGAATAAAATGACTTGGGCGTCGAACAAATTCAAAGAATTATGCGTAAATTTGAGCCATTTAGTCGAAAAAGAAATCAAGTGATTCAGGCGTCGAACAATTTCACTGAATTACGCGTCACAAAATTTGAGCCATCTATTCGAAAAAGGAATAAAGTGATTCGGGCGTCGAACAAATTCAATGTACTTATTATGCGTCAGAAATTCGAGTCATTTGTTCGAAAAGGGAATCAAGTCCTTTCGTCGTTGATTGAATCACGGTCATCAAAAGATTAGAAGGTTAAGGTCTCTGACAAGCAGGGCTTTATGCAGGCCTGATATCGCTGTACTAAATGATACAACAGAATTCGCTCACTGGGAACTGAATAAGAATTATACATACATGAAACAAATTCAATAACATGAATTTGACAGAAAGGCACACACTTATTTAATAACACACCAATAAAAATTATACACTATTATAACAAGTAAAAAATAGGCGATAAAATCCAGTGCAGTCCTTTAGCCCAGACTAAGCAAGTTCAATTTAAAGCTATTAAGCTAAGTTAAATAAGAATGAAACGCATCTCAACTTGTTAAAATGAAACTACAACATTAGCCAAATCCTACATTTTAAAGTACGCATTTTAGACAACGAGCTATACTGCTGCAAACGACGATATAACTAACTAAAATTATACAGCAAACTTAAAACCGTATTATCATCTTATGAAACTATAACGGCCCCGTTAAACAAAAATGGTCCAGTAAGGCTAAAACAGTCTTGTACTCTTGTACTAAAATGCGGTAAAACTGAAATGATACAAAACTACGATGCTATAAAAATAAAATCACATCCAAAAATTCAAATTTTCTTGCAAAATAAAACGACCGTACAAGCTTATCTGAACCAGGAAAGCAAATCAGGGCCCGAAAAAACAAACACTCACTCCTGCCAACTACAAATGGACCTACTCCTACAACACCTAACTAATTTACCACAAATGGACCTTCTCCTACAACACCTAACTAATTTACCACAAATGGACCTACTCCTACAACACCTAACTAATTTACCACAAATGGACCTACTCCTACAACACCTAACTAATTTACCACAAATGGACCTACTCCTACAACACCTAACTAATTTATCACAAATGGACCTACTCCTACAACACTTGACTAATTTACCACAAAATGAACCTACCCCTACATCACCAAACTAATTCACCACAAATTAACCTACTCCCACAACAACTAACTAAAGCCTGGGCGAGTGCGCCAGCATCACTTTCGCACGCTAATTGCCAGGAAGTCGGACAATTCGCACCAGTTAGACCACAACTCACAATCTAACACGGAGATTAAAGGCTACCCACTGCACTGCTTTCCAAAAAAAATGTCAAGTTCCCACCCACCGCAACAATGACCAGTTTCCACTGAAAAACGAATCAGTGTTGCCATCGCTTGAAACGAAAAACGAATCAGTGTTGCCATCGCTTGAAACGAAAAACTAATCAGTGTTGCCATCGCTTGAAACGAAAAACTAATCAGTGTTGCCATCGCTTGAAACGAAAAACTAATCAGTGTTGCCATCGCTTGAAACGAAAAACTAATCAGTGTTGCCATCGCTTGAAACGAAAAACTAATCAGTGTTGCCATCGCTTGAAACGAAAAACTAATCAGTGTTACCGTCGCTTGAAACGAAAAACGAATCAGTGTTACCGTCGCTTGTATCGAAAAACGAATAAGTGTTGCCGTTGAGGCATCTCCTTATAACCGCCAACCCTGGCAGCGCGTTCGCTAGAGAAACGCAGAAAAGTCAACGAGAATTTACGATCGATAACTTAAATGCATCTAATTTTTTATAAGATAAATGACGAAATGAAATGCTACCCTAAACTCCTCTATTGTTATGTCAATACCGTATTTCAGCTTATTTACGAGTCCGTTTGTTCAATTTTATATATGACGTTTCCTGTAACTTCAAAATTAAAAATCACAAAAAGTACGCATTTGCGAGCAAAATATCATTCGAGTACAATGTTTTAAAATGTATCCTATTGCCAATATGTGATAACGAAATTTTTAAAATTGTTGACAACAGTAAAATCAATATTGACCAAAGGCTATGTTAACAGAGTATATAGAAGGGATCATGTAGTGTAGACTGTAGAATACGTAAAATTAATACATCAAGTGCTTTTTTAAATAAGGGTAGTGCAACTCCACACATTCCCTGCACATGAACACAGCAAGTTATTAACAAGAAAAATACACAAAACCTGACCACTGGGAAGAGTAAAGCAAAGA
This sequence comes from Morinoia aosen, assembly GCA_030386875.1. Lineage (NCBI taxonomy): Eukaryota > Metazoa > Arthropoda > Malacostraca > Amphipoda > Talitridae > Morinoia > Morinoia aosen. The sequence continues at coordinate 45,252,711 of CM059572.1, read as the reverse complement.
TAAAAGTCCTAGAGAGATCTCTATAGCTGAGGTAAGGTAACAGTATTTGCCTGAGAGGACAAGTCCTCCAAGAAATACCAAAGACAAATCTGCTCAACACTTATTGCTATCCTAGGCTCCTAAGCAGTAATATTTCATGGGGATATCACATGATTTATGATGAAACTGTATGCCAAAATTAAGCACCATTGAGCTTCTTCTACTTGATGTGATTATAAAGCTGGGATTTTGGCTTGAAATATATTTTTCAAAAATTACCATATAATGAACTAACCATATCTCAATGCACACAGTCAAATTTTGCAGAGAGCTCACTTGATCTATTCTCTTACTTCATAATTTTTGGCACATTTAGACTAGCTATTATTAAAATTGCCTGCAGCACTTAGTTTCTGAATTTGCAATTCAAAAAGTTCTCCAACAATTTTAAGCTCTAATAATTTCCAAACAATAGGCATGCACATTGCATACTTTTTCTGATAACATTTCAAGTAAAATGTTTACTGCAATCGATGTTAGCCTCAACCTCTTTCAAAATTTTTTTCTAACTTTTCAACCTTGCAACGGTGCTTTAGTTCTACACATGTTAAAATACTAAGAAAATCACTTTCTTATAATGAAACAACACTCAATTGTTGAAATTTATAAGCAACAATAAAACTAACAGTTATAGAATTTCAACAATTGAGTGTTCTTTTACTAAAAATGGTAAGAGATTATCTTAGTATTTTAACAAGTGTACAACTAGAATATCTATCACAAAATTATACATTCTGTTGCCCTTTCTACCACTCTTAGGTATAGAATTTGATTGTAAAAATTTCAACACCATGTTTTTTCAAATCAAGACATTGGTTTTGAATCAATCTATTATATTTTGAACTAGGGTAAGTTCTGTTGTTTCAACCATTCTTCATTGTTGTTTAGATAGAATTTAAATGGAAATGACAGTGCAGAATTAGATAGCTAATGCAAGGGTGAACCTTGTTACACACTTCTAACATTTAACAACTAGTATTGATCTAACTTGTAGAGTTACTTCCACATTATTGCTTTCTATACGATAATGAGTATCGGTTTAAATAACAGAACTTACCCTATCTTTAATTCTTCGTCTTTTCTTCTCCAGTCAGAAGAATATCTCTATTTAACACGTTCACTGCGTTTTGGGCCACATGTGTACCAATAGGTAAATTGCCCATTAACATGCGGGTTTAAATGCACGACATTTTATCTGTTTCGCTACATTTTTGCAAAATAATTGTTGTCATGCAAGGAGAAATGGGTCAATATGTATTTTAGGTGCTGCACGGAAATTAAAAATTTCTTTACAAATAACTACTAAAGGAGCACATTTAAAAAAGTTTCACATTCTGCTCGCTGATGCATTATCGAATTATTCAACTTTGAAGTTGGCTTTTGCAGCAAGTGTGCCAAGTGAAATTTAATTGATAACGGAAGCTAACCCCCTATTAAAAACGTAAAGAGGTTGAGTCGTGAGAAGTAGCCACAGTTCTTCTAGTGAAAATTATAAATAAAGGTTTCTAGTGACGTCCGTTTATATCATCTCCAATGACGACCACCCGGTACCCAAGATGGCGGCCGCCATCATGGAGCCGATGTAAACGGACGTCACTAGAAACCTTTATTTATAATTTTCACTGGAAGAACTGTGGCTACCCCTCACGACCCAACCTATTTACGTTTGTAATAGAAGGTTAGCTTCTGTTATTCATTAAATTTTGCTTGGCATGAGCGCTTCTCCAGGCACGCGAAAGCCAACTTCGAAGTAGAATTATTAAAAAAAAATCTATCAACGAGCAGAATGTCATTTATGTAAAACGTTTTTAAATGTGTTCTTTTAGTGATTATTTGTAACAAAATTTTTAATTTCCATGCAGCACCTAGAATACATATTGACCGGGAAATATTATCGTACAATTGTATTCTTCATATTTATTGGGGAGAACTGAAATTTATTCAAGCTGGAAAATCAATTTCCCTTTTCTGCTATTTACAACCTAACCAAACCAACTGTTTACAATAGCAGATTCGCAGTGAAAGTGTTAAAGCATATTCTAAAATTTACAATAGTTACCTACTTTAAAATGAATATTTAATACTGTAAAATTTGTTAATTGGTACGCCTAGACAAAAATATATGGTCAAGATGCAGTTTAGGGTGTCCACTGAAATCGAAAATTTTATTCCAAAGAATCACTAAAGAAACCCATTTAAAAACGTTTTACACAAATGACATTCTGCTCGCAAATGCGTTATTTTTGAATTATTAAACTTTGAAGTTGACTTTTGCGCGCCAAAGAAAGCGGGCACGCCAAGCGGAATTTAACTAATAACGGAAGCTAACCCCCTATTAAAATGTAAAGAGGTTGGATCGTGAGGGGAAGCCAGTTTTTCTAGTAAAAATTATAAATGAAGGTTGAGAGCAACCCTTTAAGGTTACGTTGCAATTGTGTTTACATCTCCTCCATGATGGCGGTGGCCGTACCGGGTGGCGCCATCTATGAGCTGAGTGTAAAGGTGACGGTACCGAGTGGCGCCATCTATGAGCTGAGTGTAAAGGTGACGGTACCGGGTGGTGCCATCTATAACCTGACTGTAAAGGTGACGACGTAATAATGACGACTAAAAAAAGTCAAAAGCACCAAGTACGAGAAATAGTATGTTAACTTTTTTGTGTTATTAACTGATAACAATATTTTTCATTATTTAATTAACAATTTCTACCATTTTTTTATTTCTACGAAGTTCTGGCAAAAACTTTAACACTTCATGATCCAAACTTTGCCTTTCCCAACCCAACCTGGTAGTACTCTGTGTTGCACATTTTGCACGGGAAAGCAATTTCACCGATAACTTCAAAACTGAATAATTCGAAAATAATGCATTTGTGAGCAGAATGTCATTCATGTAAAATGTTTTCAAATGGATTCCTTTAGTAATTATCTGGAATAAAATTTTCAATTTTGGTAGATCCCCTAAACTGCATATTGACCAAATATATAAAATATTCTATCAAATTTTTCTAGGTATATTATTAAAACAGCTTATTGTATTTTGATCAATTTCAGAGACTCTAACACTTAAGACAAGTTTTATGTCTTGGTATTATAAAGCAATTTAATATTCATTTTTGAATTGACACCAAATTACATTAAAGAAAGAATACAAATGATACTAGAACTGGGAAGAACATGTGACTGTTGTTGTGAATAGACACTATAAAAAATATAATCTAATATAATGAATAAGGAGCCACTCATAATACAAAATTTTCCTTGTTTATACAACAGATTATAAAGTTGGGTAAGCTACTTTCATTATTAAAGATCTAACTTCTCTTGAAATTACTCTGTGCACCAGAATTATCATCTAAACCAAATATTGACCATCATATAATTCATTTTCATTCACTCCAAATAAAGAATGCAAATCAAATCAGCATAGGCTGCTGAAGAACTTTTAGGTATAACTTACAGACCTTAGCAAGCTAAAAAGCACCGTCATATCTAGCTTTTAGGTTATCTTTTCATCCTTGGCGTAGTAGACATGCAAATACATCCAAAGATAAAAAATTAAGGCCACGAAATAACACAAAATTAAGTATTATTTTAAATTATTTAAATGTAATCATAAAGTACCGTACTATATAGAAGCTTCAAATGAAAGAGACGATTTTTTTAACACGCGGAACAGAGGAAACTCCGAACAATAACCTTCCCACCATCAACATGGCGGATTACAGTGAGGAAGCAAGTCATGCTAACTACTCAACAATGACGAACACAACTACGTTGAAGAAATTGTCCACACTAAAAATTTGAAAAACAAGACTCGTAAGTGTGCACGTTATGGCAAATTAAAGAAAATAAAAATTTATCAAGTGAAATGGCGTCCGCACTACCACACGCGAGCACTATGAAACGTACATTGAGAAACACAAACGAAACGATAGAAAACGTAACTTGCAGCCCAGCTGATTTGACATGTCACGTGAACAAAAATTTTTTACCCTATCCAAACCAAATATTTTTTACCAAATTACGAACTTCGCGTGCAATATGTATAGAGAGGGAGCTAATAAAATTTGCCTATTATCACGTTTATCTTGCTTCTTTTTGTTTTTATGTATTACAAACAATATTACATGTCTTGGTAGCCGTTGTAAATAATTATTTTCATGTTTCTGACTCATGTAGACTGCTTTGAGCCAATATTATTAGCGTGGACCATCATAATTTTGTTGCATGATGAAAAAAAAATTCTCCGAGTCCCTTGATTGGAATAATATTCTATACGAAGGTATAAATTATAGTTCTGAATGTAAACCTCGCTGCCATCCGCGCACGATTCTTTTAATTCACCCGCTTTACTTTCAACAAATTACTTATACCCCTAGCCATTGAGCTCGTATTTCACTACAAGTGTGCAACAAAAAGAGTATTCTCAACTAGACATTGTGACGGTAAGCGTGTTTTTTTCTGAAATTGTAGTTAAATGTATCATCAAATCTAGATTAATTACCACTAGGGATACGTTGTCCTCAATCATTTTTTTCGATTAGTGACATGAGTATTACAATACTCGTGAGTGATTGTGTGTGTGTTGACCATATAAGTGTATTTTACTTACTTTAAGATATTTTAAAAACCAATGATGCTTTGCTCCATCTCTATTGGAAATAAACTGTTTTTCTTTTTTTTAATTTTATACGCGCGCTCCGATCAGAGTGCCAAGTTTTTGCGATTAAAATAAATGCTTATTGATTATCTCAAAAGTTAAGATTCTGATAAAACAAACCAGAAAACTTAAGAGATCAGCAATGCAATCAAAGATGATAAGGAAAAGAAAAGATAAACTGCTTAATTCCAATGGTTGATGCAAAATCAACATTAAGTTTTAGAACGTCTCAGTATAATTTTTTTGTAAACGTATGGGGATATCATAAGCCATTTCAAAGTTTTTATAAAAGATTGAGAGAAAAATCTAATGAGTGTTGCAATGGTCAAGTTATTCTACGTTTTATAATAACAAATACGTGAAATAGAATTACAAAAACAATGCCTCTGATATAAACGCTTTCAACAGTCTACTTGCACTGACATATGAGCGTTCGCTTCCGCGCAATTAGGGAGTAATGTTATGTAAGGGAGTAATGCTAGTATTAGCATGGTAGAAATTCGCAACCATTTTTTTTTTGCATAGGTATCAAAATTGTCCAGAGTAATCGTCTCACTCAAAGTATATGCTATGCCACAAAAGTAGCACTTTGCAATGAATAAATTTACTCGACCTTTCACTAAGTTAAGTACATAACGAACACTAAACAGCGAATAAGATAGCATTTCTTTGTTGGTAAAGTTTTTCAATTTAAATAAAATAATCATTCATTATTCTAGAACAGTAATTTCTCCAATGAAGCTGTTAACTATGATTCGTCATAGACATTTGATGATTTTTTGTTTCGTTATTGGGTAGCCCTGGAAGGAGCTCTGTTTTGGACAAGGTACGCTGGTGAGGACAGACACTACCAGTTGATTAACGTCCCTGAGTGTAGATCAGGTAGCATACATATCCCGAGAAGCGCTTAGGCCCCAAGATGTTCTGAAGGACTATCCCACATAGCTCACCCCTCTGGGTGAGCTATGTCGCCACTTCTCCAACGTTCAAGATCCAGAATTCTAAATCAGGGAATAGTTTGAAATCACTTGTTGCAATTTAAATGTGGGGTTTGACGAGAATTGTAATTGAGCACCATTTAAAACAAATGATTATTAGCCGAAGATCGCCACGACCTCTGCAACTCGCTATAAGTTTGCAGTTTACTTGGAATTGCTTCTCCAAGATAAGTTTTGCAGTTTACATACAGTGCTTCCCTACATGATAAGATTTGCACAGTTTACTTGAAACGGTTTTGCTCGAAGCTACATACTTCCGATGGGAATCTAAGGATCTGAGTGGTTTAAAAAATTTAATGGAACTGCCGCTGTTGACGAGCGGTCGTCGAAGCAACGCAATACGAGCCCGATACTTCTATCAGAGGCCACGGCGGACCAGTGGTTAAGAGCATATTTCACGTGAAGGGTCGCCGGTTCGAATCCCGGCAACGCCAGCCTAGGGACTCTTTCCGTTTGGCTTAGAGAGACCTGAGGGAGAACCATACTTCCTTCTCAACCCAGGCGTCGGAAAAGGGGTTGAGGGGGTAACCGTCATAAAAGGGGGTAACCGTCATTGCATCCTGATGTTAGTTATAAGACGTTCAGAAAACAAAGGTAGAAGATGATATGGATTGAAATAAAACATCCTTTGAAAAAATAAGCTAGCTTAAGCCACAATTTTCCTCTCGAGCAAGGTATGTGAAGCAGGCCCTGGCTTGACCGAGGCAGTTGTCATTGTATCCCTGCACGAGTTAATAAAACATTTAAACTTCGATGTATGTAACATGCATAGACTTGACAGGAATAAGATCTCCTATGTATGTGTAGTTCTTTAACTAATTTTCGATATGTCCACGACAATATACAGAACGTGTGACGAAAATTTCCAATTTGTGTGCTTCAACTCCAACGAATTATTCATGAAATAAATTTTGAGGAAAATTATTTAACACTAGATATCCATCTGCATCTTCACCAGATAACCACCCAGAACAAGGTTAGGAAAAACTGTACAATAGTTAGACGCTCGTGGAAGATATATTTACACATTCTGATTGTGTGTATCCAAGCAAAGTGTTGTCACTCGTAGCATTTCTATTTAGAAAACCGTCATCAATTCACGATCATTTCAACTAAGTATTCATACAAATCGAAACACGGAAAATACATCTCATTATTATTATAATTATTATTATTATTATTATTATTATATAAGAAAGTTTTAGCCTCCCTTAACCACGACAAAGATGTTCCAAGAGAGGAAAGAGGAAGGCACCATTTAGTATGGAGTTGAGGGAACGCGGAATCTATGCACAAGGTGCACAGAAACAGTAAGCTAGGAAAAAAGTTCATGAAAAAGTAGGAAGTTGAAAGTTGAAGAAGAAAGTAGTAGGTGCTGAAAAACAGTTCAGCAGGGAACCGAAAAAAGATGGTCCGTAACAAAACAAAAACCTATTTTATTACAACAAAAAGAAAGCCTACCTAACCTTTAGCTCGGGTCCTCAAATGGTTCCCCTGGGAGCGCTAATTCCCATAGATACAATAGTTGCATCCCACTGAGGGGAGAAAATACATCTCATGCCAAAAATTAAAACAAAATATCCTTGTTCAAGAAAGTAAATACTGTTTGTATTATGCGGTACCTCTAGAAATAAAAACACCATTCGACTCAAAATGAAACATCCCAGCGCCAATACCAGGACGAAGTCCCAATATGAATAATGTAAAGCAACGTTTCTATTATCATGTAAAACAAAGTTTGTTCAAATTTTACAGCTGACATCACAGAAAATTCCCACAAAATCAGTGCCCGTCATCCTCGATGAAGCTTTTTTGTTCAATAACAAGGAGCATTTAAAACAACTAAGCTAAACCCGAGCTGAGAGTTAATTAGGCCTCTGTTTTGAGTAAATAAAATGGTTTTGTTTTAAAGTACCACGAATGTAGATGCAACCGCGAGCGAGAGGAGAACGAAAGAAATAAATAACAATTTCGAACTGCATACTTTCCCAGAGAAATAAACAATATACATTTTCCCAATGATGATATTAACTTGTTGTAGCATCGCTTGCAACATGCCCTATTTCGGGGGAGACAGAACGGTGTCTCAAAGCCACGATTGAATCGGTCTCACTGCTTTGTATTCTCACGGTCGCTTAGCTCCAAAAATCTCCATATCAAGTCAACACATCCAGCAATGTTCAGTTCACTCGTGCCACACCGAGCACGCGCTTGCTTCACCAGCAGCAGAGGCAGGGCTCCTAAAACTAAGCAATGTATCAGATCAAGTTCCTATCAGTTCGATGGGAAAGTTGACTGCCCAATTGCATTCTCCATTTATTTTTGAATTCAACACTGAATCTTGTCTACAGAAGCCGGATTTTTTAAGTTTGCGTAGCTGTGGGAGCACAACAGCAGCGTGCGCTTCCTTCTCAACATTAACATTTGCATCTTGCATTGCAACTGAACTTTTTAACACATGGTTGTCATCTCAAAACTACTATTTTTTAAAAAGTTCATTTCCAGGAGTATGACTAAGCAAGCGTAGAGATTTAATTCTCGTTTTCACCTTCAAAAATAAGAAAATGTTATGTGTTCTACGAAACATAGCATTCCTTCCCACGTTAGCCAAGAGTATGTTAAGTAAGCATAAAGATTTTTAATTCCCACCCAGAAAAATGAGACAGTATACGGTTTTCTATGGAACACAGCCTTTCTTCCCTCCTACATAGGTGGCATGTTATAGCGAATCAGTCCCACACTAAATAAAACGACCGCCTGCATGCAAGACTAAAAATACAATTATCTACAAAGCAATAAAAATTAGAAAAATCATTTACAAGCACCAACTTTCTTACATATTGTAACACGTAAATGAAGTTGCCTTACATGTTTCGTCCCAAATGCGTACAAGTGAATTAAAACTTCCGAGTACAAGACTATTTAAAACCTAAAATACGTGTACTAAGTTCAGAGCATTTATTAGCCTAAACACGCCGCGCACAGTGTTGTTCGAAAATCCTAACATTCATACTGTAGAAATTCATAATATGCCTTCAATAATAATATCCAATGTCCTTGGTCTCCATGATCTTTCCAAAACGTTAACAGTGAAATAATAGTAAAATTGTCCTCATATTGGTTCCTATCAAAATAAAAGTATCACAACAATAACAAGACGAGAACACCGGTTACTAAGAACATGCATTTTTCATAAATTTTTAAAAGCACGCTAGGTCAGATTATCAGCGAGTGAAAACAGTTCAAGAAGAGTGACACTGAAGAATCTTTGTACAAACATTTGAGCCGGTTTTACGATTAAAATTGATCCAGAACGAGAAACACACGTTTAAAAACAAAAAGTCGGCAAGTTCCTCTCAGTTCACCGCAGTGCAAGAACCCTACTAACTGGTAATGAAAATAGCTTTGAAATACTCATCTTTAGCAACTATCCGCTCGACGATACGAACATCTACAGACAATGACGTAAGCGAATCATTCGCTCTTGACAATGACCACGGGTAGAATTTATAAACATTCAGCGTCGTCGCAGGGGTAAAGCCCGCTGTAAAAGTTCTTCTGTCAACTTGGCTATTTTTTTCTGACCAAAATCTTCAAACTTACTATGGGAACGTAGAAAACATAAGTACTTCGGTTATAAAACGCGACATGTGGGGTAGCCAAGTCCACTGAAGCGACGACCCGAAGGTCAGAGCATCAATCTTCTGTGCACCATTTGCGGGACCGCGCAGAGAGAAAGACAGAGTTGAGTGTACGGACACACTATGTCGATGATGAACGACTGTCGCACATCACGGTACGCGCGTCGACTGCAACACTTTGCTCCTCTGCAACATTAAAACATGGAGTCATACGGTGCGCGGTTGGCATTAAAAAATTATTAAAAAATAAAAAATAATACGATGCAAAGCATTTAAGAAAATATAAAAAACAAAAATGCATTTGGTGCAGAGCACTTAAGAAAAAATCCCAAATACAAAAAATGGAGACTATGCTGGGCATTTAAGAACACAAAAAATGCATTCAGTGCAGGGCATTTAAGAAAATATCCCGAGTACAAAAAATGGCTATGATGCAAGGCATTTAAGAGAATATCCATAAAACAAAAAAGGAAAAATGTATGCCACGAACATTTTATCATTATTTTAAGGGATTTTCTAATGTGGGTGTTTTAATGCCAATGAGATGTTTCATATAAAAACGCAAACACTAACGTGGGTAAAATGAAAAGGTATGAACGAGCGTTTCAACAAATTTTTTAAATACTCCACCAATAGCAAAGCCTTAGAGTTGAAAGAACAAAATTTAAGTGTTGTGAGTTTCATAATTTCCCTAGACACTTCAGAACACGGAGAATATTATACAAGCACAAAACAACGAGCAGGATATTATTAAAGTTGAGAATACTAGAAATTCAGACACAAACACCAAAGAGCAGCTACAGCACGGAGGTAGCAACGAAAGAGGCGTGCATTCTAACTGCTCAGCTCAGAGAGATTCTCTACAATTAATGCAGAATTTTTCAATTAATATTTACAAGGTATTATCACGATATATGTTTAACAACCATTGCCGCATTTAACACGATCGAAGCAATGAAACTCATTTAGATGTTTCACTCTAAAAATTCACGGGGATTTTAGCTTCTGATGTTCAACGCTTCACCAAACTTTACAACACAAGCGTCAGATTGCTGCTATAGGATGAATCTGAGACGTGACATAATGCGCATGCATCAGGTCAGTTTTTTCCAAGATAATACCTTCAACCAAAATCAATAGGTACATTTCTGTATAAGTGATTCCCCAGGCTCCTAGAATATCCTCGTCAAATAGGAGAATAACTTCTTCCCTATAAATTGATAAGCATGATCATGAAACACTATTTTTGCCTGAACAAATGGCAAAAATCTCAAGAGCATAGCAAGTGTTTGTCCTCAGTCTTCCCATGGAAACTTTAAGTAAAACTACCTTTACGCCCTCGTAAGAATGCAATAGGAATAGTGCGGCAGATCAAAAGAGCGACCGATTGAACTAGGGGTACTGATGTTGGACTTATAATTTTAGCACATACAAGGAACGATTCTTTTAGTTTCTGTTAACACTGATGCTCATTAGGAGTTGGTTAATGCATGAAGGGCAAACGCAACCGAGGAGTGAATACTATCAAAGTTTTTAACTAACTCACACACGTATAGAAAACTTGTTCGCCATCATACCTGAAATTCTTCTTCGGACTCCATAACACCAACGACAGCCACAATTTGGTACTGCTCTTTGCATAAGCTGCGCAAGGGCTTCCTCAGAGCACGCATGGTAGAGGCCAGGGTAACTGTGCCATCCTTGTCCTGAGAACGCCCTCGGCCTCTTCCTCTCCCTCTTCCTCTGCCCTTTCCCCAGTCACTGTTGTCTTGCACCACACGTTCCCCAGAGAGCGTGTAGCCGACCATAGCGTTTCCGCTAGCAGAAGGTTCTTGTAAACGTACATTTGAGCTCTCGGTGACTGAACTCCCCACAGTATTTTCCTTAGAACTTTCCTTTGAGTTTTCATAAATGTTTCTGTAGGAGTTACCTCTCCTGTTTTCCCTAGGATACCCGTTAAAATTTTCACCCATAGTTTCTCTGGAATTAACACGAGGAGCGGCAAGGGGAGACATCAGAGCAGGGGAGTGAGAAGGGTCAAATATGAGCAGCCTGATTGGTGGATTCTCCTCAGAATTGTCGCTTCTTGTCAGTTCCTCACAACCAATCACAGTCCTGGAGTGCCCTGGAAATAACACAAGAAGATAATGCCAGCAAGAAATAAATGAGAAAACTTAGATAGTGCTAATGAATTGTAAATAAATTTGAATTGTCAATCTAATTGTGAACATAAGTCCTTTAGCATTATAGTCACATTTCAGAAGAGAATAGCTGATTGATTGTGTGATATAGTTCTTCAGTAGAGTCCAGTTCTAGAAACCGATCACTGGACACTCGAAAACAAAGAAAATAAATCACAAAGAAGTTGAACATGGTTAGAGTAAGAGCTTATTAACATTTTCCCACGTTAGGACACCAGTCAAATTAAGAACAATTATTACATTGGGTCTAAACTCAAAGTTCTTTGTCTCCTTCTTCCTTTATCCCGCCAAAAAACACTAAAAACGATGTGTGGCGTTAGCATGAGAAACTCCACCATCAACTTCGCGGAACTCGAGCCTAAACAATCCAACTATTTATTAGTTTTCAAAAATTTATCAAGAACTTCAAGGTACAATTCAGGCCTCGTCAACCAGACAGTCCCTTATCTACGCCAACCGTTAAATTATAACTCCGCCAAATTGACCATAACTAATAAACTGGAGGTACAAGTTAAGACATCTAATGTCCAACTATTGTGAAAATTGACTTCATATGAAGATCACATAGCTTCTCCGTAATGTGAAGGCAGAACGTTTAACTTGAATAAGAATTTGCTAAGATTGATTCTCCACATTTGCACAATCCATTTGCCAGAGCAAACAACTTCTATGGTAATGCCAGAAGATTATAGATTATAAGTTAGTTTAAGCCTCCCTAACCGCTGCAAAAATAGAGCGTATCGAAGAGAGGAAGGAGGAAGGCACCATTTAGTATGGAGATAAGAAAATGAGGAATCTATGCAGAAAGGGCATAGAAACAGTAAGATGGGAAAGAAGTTCATGAAATAAGATATAAGTTGAAGAAGAAAGCCAGAGGTGATGAAAAACAGGACAGTAGTGAACCGAAAAAAGTTGGTTCTTAAAATAACAAAAAACATTTTATTTCAACAAAAAGAAGGCCTACCTAACTCTCAGCTCGGGCCCTCACATTTTTCCCTTGGGAGCGAGGGTAATGCCAGAAACGGAAATGGCTGGCATAAAGAGGAAGCTTTCCAGCTCAACGAAATTGGGTTTCCTTTCTTTCCTTTTCAGTTAAACCTGAAAAATCATCGCAACAGCAATGCAAAACTAACTTATACCTTTCGTCAACAGAAACCTTAATAATTTAGGAAAAACTCACCGAAAAAATTGTCAGCACTGAAGTATATTTAAAATTACCCAAGCATGAGTGATTGTGCGCTTCTGAGTGCGCCTATTTATTTTCAAAAGGAAAACTTCCGGTTTTTTAGAGTGGTTTAAGTAAGAAAACGGTTTCTAATACCAAGGAAAATATATTTTTTTTAATTTCTGTTTAATGAATTAATTTTTGTCTTAAAGAAAGCTAACAAATGAAACTCCAACAAACCAACTTGCTCGGGTTACATGATAAAAAACAAAACTGCTAAGCGCATGACAAGAATCATGCGGCAAAAGCTTGGAGGAAATTTGTAGTGAATTACTGTTGAATGCCCTAAGCAGATCCTCAAAATATTTTTTAAATAATTTTCTTGAACAATTTATTTACCACAAGCGATACAGAAGTAGATTGTTTTGTAGGTTAATACAATGGTCAATTTTGAGTATAGCTACCTGTAGGCATCTTCTACTTCATCCTAGTAGGCATCCTACTCTAGAATGAGTTACATCATGAATGCTATTTATCGCCATGAATCTCATATTTATCACCAAGGCTTTCACTTATTGTTAAATTACTTAACAAGAATTCTTCTCTCCACGCAGAAATGCAAGCTCTGACCACTTTGCCACTATTGTAGCTGCCAAGAGACAGAGATAAAATGAGGACAGCGATGGTCACTACATAGAAATCGTTAGGTTGCCTCAGCTATATACAGGGCTTCCGGATTTCTATCTATAATGTCCAATTCACTTAGTTCAGAACTCGCATCTTTTTGGTAACCTCTTCTTTGTTTTTCCCTTCCACATCCTACTTAATTTACTACTTCTATGAACAATGTCCCCTGCGTGAGAACGCACCTAGTGAATAGATTCCCCGTTTTCTATACTCCATTCTAAACAGTCCCTTCACTTTCCTCTCTTGAGATCACCTTAAGATGGGGATAGGAAGTTATGAACTGTTGATAATAAAACGATAATCGTATCAATGACTTATAGCTAGCAGTACACGCAGAAATTCATCAAACAATGTCATCGTTAAGCTAGGTGGGTCTGTGAAAAAATTCTGTCATTACCTATCCTATCCTAACCTATCATAACCTATTCTAACCTAACTGATCCTAATCTGACCTTTTAATGCTACACTGAGAACTTCAGTAGCCATGATACTGCAAACTCTAATTACTGAATGCATAACGGACAGTCCAACAAGTCACTAACTAAGGATAAAACAATCAGAATTATTATGTGATCGTATCAATAAGTTTTCAATGTTTGGAAAAAACAATAATAACGTTGGTACCAATAGTCATGAACACAAGACAATCGTGCATGCAGACCCTGTACCCTGGTGCTGGAGGTATAGGGGCGGAGTGAAGGGCCGGTCTGCGGAGAAGTACTGGAGGCACCACCGCAGCACGGCGGGGTGCGTCGCGTTGGGGCCGCTCGCACGGTGGAAGTCCACCAGTTCACATCTGGCGCACAAGTAATGGCCACCAATGTACTACGAAATGCGATGCTTTGGGTAATTTGAATATTAAGTTAGTTTAATAAGAATTTTAAGCCCCAACAAATGTGATCTCATGAGAGCGACGAGAAGTGACCATACAGTATAGAGTAAAGAGAACGGAGATTCCATACACAAGGTGTGTTCCTACACAAGATACCCTACACACAGAAACAGCGTGTCAGGGCTCATAGAGCCCAGCATTTGCAGGAGGAGGAGACACTCTCAGTTTCTTCATTCGCCCATCTGCTTCAAATTTCATTCCACTTTTACTCCAATCCTAAAACCTGTGCGTGATTTGCACATGCAGGTGTTGAGACTCGAGGTAAGCTAATTCAACTATAGGGCACCTAACTCCCTGTAGCCATGAAAAATTCCAATTTACACTACCATACTATTAACAAATGCACACTGAATTGTCCCACACATAAAAAAGAAAACCACGCAATACATTTGCAAACCATTTTTCAATTCTGAAGTAACCACTGGCTTCTATAACATTCGAGTTACACAAGCACACTTTGCAAGAACATAACAACCTCTCACATGTATATACAATACACGCCGCTTCCCAACCGTTCTGGTCTGATACAAATGGAACGTTATCTTCGAGGGCATTGCTGATGTCCAGGCAGAATAAAAAACAGTAACAACTCAATTATCATCGTGAACCCAAGCTTGCAGCTTTCATTCAGTCAAAATGGAAGATTTCCTGTCCGTTGTGATTGTCCCGGCACAACATTGCCAGAGGAAATTGTGACAAAATCACCATAATAATAATAATAATAATAACAACAAAGGCATCTACGGATGCTTTATTTCCAATTTCAAGCCTGATACATATCACCTTGTACATTGGATTTTCAAACGCCTTATAACTAACGCCAGGATGCCATGACGCTTTCCCCCGGTCAAGACCGGTACCCATTTCAGACACCTGGGTAGAGTGGGGTATTGTGCTTGGAATTTTTCCCCTACACCCAACAGAGAAAATCGCCACCAGCGCCGGGCGGCGATTTTCATCACTATGACCAACAGCTTCAAATCAGATCACGATTTAAGATTACTTGTATGTGGCTGTTTTTCCAGCACAACAACGCTTGGTGGAGCAGTTACAACTCAATGATCATTTATAAAAAAGATTTAAAAAATTTGATTTGATACAGCAAAAATTAATTTCAACGTGGAAGAAGCTTGCAATTGGTGATGAAAATAAGTGAATTATCTCACTTGATCCTCATTGACGAGAGAAGAGTGACCAGCTCTGAGGCACCAATCCACTTCCTGGTGTTGACCACCTTTCCATTTAGTTGCTCACAGCCCTGCCATGACAATAAAGAAGAACTATAATAATTAAATTACGGTGTATTAATTACTCTCGTCACAAAGAACTGTAATCACTAAAATAATCCAGCGGTATTAGTTGCTCTTGGCTGAAAACCTCACTTGACAAGCGTACGTTGCCAAGGATCACTATTTTTCTTATTCAAGCATCCCTGCCCTTTCATTTTAAATTTCCACAGCCCCTCTATAACATTTCAAAACTCTCAGCCGTCATGATATGCCAAAAAATGAAATAATCAAGAAACCTGGTTTTTGAATTACGCTTATCAGACAGCACAGTTCAAAAAATTTAAATCAAACAAAATTGGTTTAAAGCACTTTGATTAGATCCACTATGTGACTCATCTTCCTTTTTTTACCTGGTTAGTCTCACGACCGTGAGTATTCCAAACAACTAAACTCTCAGCACATTTCAATAGAAAAATGCGTCCCAAGCACCAACACATCGCGCTGCTGAGTCGAAAATTCAAATGTGAGTGTGCTCAACAACAATCCAGGAAATGCATAAGCATGCACGTGTTCTAAAACAAACTCAATACCATTTCTCATTCATTTTATCGCCATTGTAACGAATTATTTCATTTTGCACATAAAGTAGACTCATTCATATACAGTGCTTCCGGATTTCTATCTATAATGTCCAATTCACACATATAGATAGAATCAATAATGATTCTATCTATAATGTCCAAATATTTTTTCTTCATTTCAAGCCTACTAGTCATGCACAGGCATAAAAAAACAAGTAACGGTAGCTTTATTTATTTAAGTAAAAAGTCGGTTGTACCCCGACCAATACTTAAGCCCAAATCCGTTTACTGTGAAATGGGAGTTTAAAAGTTAGTCATATCACGGCCAAAACTACAGTCGAAATCCATCCATCATCAAATGCGGGTCTAAAATTCGGTAATACCTGGACCAAAACTTCAGCACAAATCCTTCTATCACCAAACACGAGTTCACAAAAGAAGCCCAACTAACATGAACATCAAATCCATCGCGCCAAGCGGCCTCGATGCGCCGCTGCAGCTCCGGTATGCTCGGCACAGCTCCCTCAGGAAGGGAAAGCTTGTCCTCGTATTGACGGCAGCGTAGCAGAGAACTCAACATCATTTGAGTGTTCCTGCAGCAAGACCACCAGCTGTTATCCCAGTCTATATTTTCCACTGAAGCGTCTAAAATTTTAACCACCCGAGTACATCCTACGCACGTGGGCGGCTAAGATAATAGATGCTACAAGGAAAGAGTTGGATTCAGGTAGATATTCTATCCAAATCATGCTGCAGGAGTCATGTTCATTCTTCCATCCAAGTCACGCCCCTATGAAATAACAAGTAATCATTCCAACAAGTTAAATGATCAACCCTACGACTCGGACTGCTGACAAATGAAATGCTTACCGGTAGCCGCACCCCCATCCCTTGTCCCCGTAAGTGCTGGAGAAATGGTCCACAGTGGTGCACAGGTGGACTCTCCTCACATCCCGCCACTGCAGACACACAGGCAGCAATCGCTCAATGATGCCTGCAACACGCAACACAGATCAGTGGTTCTAAAACAAACATTAAACAACTGGAAGTGGCACACGAATCAGCGGTTCTAAAACCAACATTAAACAACTGGAAGTGGCTTACATATCAGTGATTCTGAAACCAACATTAAATAACTGAAGGCGCCATGCGTAGTTGCGCACTCCCACTCAAAAATTTGTTCAATCCATGGTAGAGATCATAAGGCAAGTGGTTGTTAATAGGTTTACTGGCACCTGGCAGACGAGACACGATGCAAAACTGTTCTCATGACCAAATATTCACAAGCTACTCACTCACATCCACAACTAAATATCTTATTGATGCAGGAATCAATTCTCCCAATACATTGAGAATGCACTTTACAACCCTTGGCAACCCATTGCCATCAGAAATTATTAGATGGTAAACAATATAAATACATTATGGGCTCATCAGTATAGTGATATTCATGAATGGAGCTACAAATAACTATCAATAACCTATGTTACAGCACGCAATTGCAATGAAAATAAAGGGAAATTCAATAATAAATCTTTACCAACAAAAGCAAAATAACTTCTCTATTCTTTGCATTATAAATCTACATGAAATTGAATGGTTATTCGGTACTTTTTTGAGGCAGGACGCAATAGAGACTTTGTTGAGGACATTGGATTAACCTCAGTTTCACATGAAAATAATGATATTTGCTTTTGATCTAATGAAATACAGCTCCACGTGTAGTAACTTAGTAACTCTGCTGTGGCTGGAAGATTGTGATAGTATCTTTGGAAGGACAAACCAGAAGTTGTAATGTGAGTAAAATATTGGGCAACATTAAACAAAATAAGCCAATTTTTATACAGGAAGTAAAGCCTAGCAACGCATGACGATTAGATACAATGACTACGCTTTTCCAAGGCGGAACACAATCACTCAAGTTTCATAACTATACACACAACAAAAGATTTGTGAATGGCTTACAAATGAAAAATTTACCACTGAATTGTTATCAAGTAGCACCTCATTAGAAGCAAATTGACACTTTCAACATACAGTACATGGTAACAGCTTCAAACAACCAGACAAAGGTAAAGCTACATCAAGAGCAACTGCCCATTTTTGTCAGTTGCAGCGGAGTATTCCGCGCAGCACACCTGTTGTCCGAGTCGAGTTGTCGTCCAGCCCGTTCTTCTCAGCAAGGGTTTGCCTGATGCGCCGCTCGTACATGTCAACAATGCTGAGGTCACCTCGATACACTGCTCTCTCTAGGTCAGACTGGGACTGATCTTTGTGACTCCGGCGCTCATCCATACCGTGGGCTGCCTGCTCAACAATAAACATCCATTACTTGTCAAGCTACACAGTTTTGACACCATAATTATGCAAATAAGAAAAGATGTAGGTTCAAAATGAAAACGTTAAAGATGACAGAACTTGCATAGGCGTTTTGACTTTAAACATCATGAATATAGCATGCACATTTGCTGTCAGTGAGTGTTTCTAATATCACATTTAACAGAGCTGACCGGTTGTGTTTTTTTAACATGTTTTTTAATAAGCTCATGTCAATTGGGGTTCTAGAGATGATCATTCAATAAGGATCTTATCTTGACAGAACAAGTTGAGCTTATCAACCTAATCCTGGTAAGAGATCGGTTTTCTACCTTACGACCTCCAGCCGGAACTAGGGTAGATCTGATCATCTCATTGCTTAGTGTTTGGCCCTTCCCTCTAGTGCAGCCATTGTCAACCTTTCCTCCATCATTGACCACCTTGGCTTTATGTATTAACACATTTCCTGCGAAGAGACCCACCGGTGGTCACTTTAAGGGATTTTCATAGTGCTGCTGACCCACCTGCAGTCACTAACTCGTTTTTTATTAATACTTAATGAAAGCTCAATAAACGCCTGATCCAATTAATGTTAGCTATTTTCAAAATTCATTACCACAATGGACTTTAACCTTTTTGGTACGATAATTCAAATGGTTTGGTTAAAAATTCACTAGGGAAAAAGTTGTCATTACCCTGAATTGTCAGTAAAATTGTCCTAGTGTGGGTGCTTTTAGCTTAACCAAGTGCCTACTTCTTTATTTTAATTTTAAAAATTTTTTGACTCTTTGAAGCTCTAAGCTTGGCAACAGAAATTTTTGATGCTGATAATGAAGTTTTTGTATTTACGAAGAAATTATATAAAAGTTCTTGCCCGAATTTATCAAAAATAAACCAAGTTCAGTAAACTGGCTAAAGTTAAATGGAAAGTGTAGTGAATGTGCTGCACGGACCCTGTAGCATGAACTTACGCGTGCCTATGCTACAAGGTCCTCTGGTAATTACAGGGTCCTATGGTAACCTGTGGTAATTTACGTGTGCAGGCTTCTGGAATTGTTTAAAAACTAGTTTAATGGATGTTTGTAATTTCCCTAATTTTGATATTTACTCCAAAATATTCCCTCACTCGTTAAATTACTTTAAAACTAGGTTAGATGCCCTAAACTGGAAGCACTAGCCAACTTGGCACTGGAGTAGCCGTCAGTACCAAAAGGGTTAAATTTGAATGGAATATTGAACTTCAGTTTAACCCATCGCAGTTAACGTGTTAAATACCCAAGGTCAAAATTTACCTCAACCAATGGTAAATTTAACCCTGCTTGAGAACCTCTGCTCTGGTGTTTGGCCCTCATGCTTTCTGAGGGAAGAACATACACACAATGAGCACATGATATAACCATGTGTTAGGCTCAATTGGAAATTTCCAGACATAACTGAGAAGTAAAATTTAATGCTAGTGAATATGTAAAGCAACAAAGCATATAGCCCAGTCTAAGACATGCTTTGTAGAATAAAACGAGCCATGGGCAAAATGTAAGTTTAATTTTTGTGACACCAATTAAAACAAATCTAATTTCAATAGTAAAATTTAAACGCGCTATGGAAAGAGTTAACGCTTGTGCTGGGCTTGTCTACCAACAAGCCTAACCATGACACATTTGCTGTTCTTGATTACCGCTCTTCTTCTTGAGTCACCTGCAGATTAAGAACGCAAACGAGCTCTACCGAAAATTATCAGATTCTGCGGGGCGCTTCAACACTAGAGAGCTGGAAGCACTTCAGCGCTTCAGGCTTCAGCACTCGGTCACCAGGAAAGGAAGCTCCAATAGCTCTCCTTGGTTTTGGGACATCATCGTCGTTTACCTGGGACCTAGATGCAAGACATTTTCATTCAAGATTCTATTTTTGTTTATTATTCTATGAAGAAAAATTGGATGTCAACTATCGTGAAAATACGAACTTCTTCATAACCATGTAAGCTCTTCGTGAAGCTCCAAACCGAAGATTGGAGCCGGGGCAGCTCTGCGCTCTCGTGGCCCGGCGCGGCATGGGGAAGTTCCTGCAGCGTCTTCGCGCCATTCTGTCTTCGCCTCACGCAGTGGAGGCGTTGCAGCGGCTCAGCGGCACTCCTCGGCCGGCGCACGTCTCTTGAGCCCTACTGCACGGAGGAACGGCCTTCTAAGCACGTCCTTTATGGTGAGTTGGGAAGCAATTCCAGTGCGGTGTTCTCTTTCCATCTCAGTGCGTCGATTATTTTCAATAATTGCCAGTGCGAACGGATATTATAAATTAAATTTTGTCTGAGCCGTACATACTTTAACTTTAGGTTCGAATAAGCTTAATCGCTTCTGTAGCCTAGCTACCAGTCTAGCTGGTTAGCTAAAAGCCATTGTTTGGGCTAATATTGTTCAGCTGCTGCAGGCTCGTAAAATAGAGTAATCTTAACTCTTTCCCTAAAGTTTTGTGAGCCGTGTCAGCATGACCATTTAGTTTCCCTGCAAGGTATAGAAATTAAGTATTAATATTACATTTTCTCTTGGAGGTACGAGTACTGGCTCAGACTTCTTGAAGCGAACTGGAGGGGAGCGGAGGGTAACCGCGCTGGCCCGTTGCTAAACTCCGGGCTCAAACCGCTACGTCATCGGGGCGAACCGTGCTGGCCAAGCCATACATTTAATGTTCTATTCATTTTTTGCTGTTCGTACCTATGCTCAGTAAAATCATGGCTGCCGCATATAGTTTCAATCCTTTGGTGACCCTTCTCCAGATTTCATTTTCAAGATGCTTCTTACAGCTCAAGACAGGATGCCTCCACACAATATTGATATCAAATGTACAATTAAAATTATTGAGCTAATAATATGCTAATTCTCAAACAATGCTCTCACAGAACCCTAAAATTTGCCCTTGATCTACAAATTAGGACTGAAGATGAGAAAGGGTAACACTTTGATTGGTCATTGGTGACATCCCAGAGTTTAGACATCTCCAACAGGCAAGGCATATCACATCATTAGAACAAAACATAAAAGTAATAGGTTTTTTAAGAGAGACAGAAGTAAAAATAAGACTAAAGATGCACAGCAAACCATCAAAATGTGTAGACGGAATGTTATCAAAAATACCAAACTGAAAATTGAATAAGCATTGCAACAACTTATAGAGACATATAAATTAAAAGTTTAAAAATATTTACATTTTTAAATACTTGACATAGATTTCATAAAAATTCAATGTTCATAATGCTACACAAAAAAAAAGAAAAAAATTATAAAATTCATGATACACTCCACAAATCGATAATGCCAGGAATGAAATTGAGCCATACCTGGAATTTGGCAAACTCTTCATCAGCCAAGGCCTGTTGTATCTTCTGGTCTTCATTTATAGGAGGCTTGGCAGCCTCAGAATTTTTATTCTGCTGCTCTGCAGAAGAATTTCAAATTTCATTGACTGAGTTATGCACATCAAAATTCAGCTATCATATTAACAAGCCATGCTTGAACAAACAACACAACAAAAACAATCAATAAATTGCATTTCATTTAAAAAGCTTCCTCACAGGTCACCTCATACCATGAACTGACAACAGATAGTTCTCATCACTCAAAATAATGAATTTTATTGCCTTACATGAAGGTGTATTAAAATTGTTGGTAAGTTGAAATTCTACTTCTTGAAACACCAATACCAAATATATATTTGTATCTTCTAGGAGGCTATGTCCCCAATACATGCACCACATTATCCACAATATAACACAAAGTTTTTAAATCTTTTACACTAAAAGTAATTTATTACAGCAAAATGGAAAGACGTAAATTCAAAGCAGTGGCCATAAATTCAACATTATTGCACAAATGAAGTCTATACTTATAAAAAAACTGATAATGGGTCTTGATTTCTTGTGCATTATATCTAAGAATACAGAATGCATTTGGAAAGTCATTGTAGAGGAGCAAAAAGCACAAATTTTGGAGTGAGGTCATAAAATGATCAGCCATGTAAATTAAATTTCAAAAGTCTACCCATTATTTGCAGATTTTAGAAGAGTAGGGAGCCCCTGGTTTACGGCATTTTGACTTATGGCAACTCGCCGTTACAAATGAGCACCCATAAGCCCCATTGATCCATATTCCACTTTACGATGATCTATTTGTAACTAAGAACAGCGCAAAGTAGTTTTTTGTGTTGGTTGAATACATGGTAATGCGGTGCATAAAAGGTTCATGCGCGTGTTCTCAACATTAATTTTTAAAATTTACGTATGTAAGGGCACATTTCTGTGATGTATGGGCCTAAGTTCCTGCTTGCGTACCAAACCAGTTTACGGTCGTCCGTGAGAACGGAACTTGTTCATAAGCCAAGGACCTTTTGTAATATAATGCTACTTGGGAATATTCCAATGTTATTTTCTTATTCAATGGAATGTTCATGTCACTTATTGTGTTCGTGTGAAGAATTTTTAGCCATGCAAGTCAGATAAGTACAACTACTGTCATTTATTTCCAATTACAATAGGAAATAAAAATTAGCTAACTTTAACTTATAGCTTATAGCTAAACTTATAGCTTTGCCAATTTTGAAATAGAATACATAAAATAGTGCCGCTTTGGTTCAATGGCTAAATGTTTCCAAGACATCTAGCACAACACAGCAAGATTTCGTTCCCAGTCACACAGCTAAGAACAATAAAAACTGACAAAATTTGAACATCACTTACCCAGCAAGACATTTTTGTTGAAATGTTCTTTCAAATGCGCATCTAGTGACGCATGATCAGTGAAGCCTTTCCGGCAACACACGGGACACGCGCCAGCATCATCACTGCTGCCAAAGGTGCCACCTACAGCACCCTCCTCACATGCTGGTGGTGGGCACTGAGATCCAGATATACTGGACTGATGAAACTTAAAATTAGAATTTCCTCATACACACACCAAAGCTATAATCAAGGGTGAAGGTCTATTATTTTCAGGTACATATCATGCTTTATTACCAGTGAACTTGACAATTTCACATCTAAAATAATCAAAAACATAAAATAAATATATTTGACAATAATTCAAGCTAATAGCTGAAAAATCTCTAATATTTGAAGGCCACAAGTATATAACACTTCAAAGTCATTTTGCATATAACCCCACTTCAGGCAGTTTTACTATTAAAATTATTAAAAGTAAAAATATTATCTACAACCAATACTTGTACTGGAAAAACTTGCACATCAGTGTAAACTAAGAAATGCAATCCACATTCTTGAATATCTCTAATTTGCAGCTTTGTGTCTCCCAAGTCCTGTTGCCTGGCTGCTCATGCACAACACAGCATAAAAAAAACATACCTGGTCAGGAAGTTCAGGATGTAACTTAGTCACATGCTGCTCTACACCGAGAGGTGAAGTGAAGGACTCAGAGCAGAACGGGCACAAGAGCAGCTGAGGTTCATCGCCAAAGTGTTCCTGAAATTTTTTTTATTTCAATCAATATCATCAGGGTGCGTACAGGCTTTGAGGTTCAAAATTCCACTACTTTTTCATGACTTTTTATGCCAACCAAATCACATTTTCACTACCTCTCTCTGCCCAAAATAATGTCACACAAAGTTAAATTGCAGCACAATAAATGTATTTCAGTCATAAACTTCACAGAGCATTCATCATTACTTGCAGGTCTTGTTTTCATAAATGTGTAAATGATCATCACAACACCAAACAGTCATGCTGGACAGTTCAACAGCATCTGCTATGCATTTGCCAGTGCATTAAGTTTGTCATTAATTTCCGCATTCAGCCCCTTGAGTTGTTCTTGCTTGTCTTTGGCTGATTTCCTCAATGCATTTGACTTTGCCAGTAGGCGCAAATCATTCTTGTCCTCTGCCTTCCGTGCAAAGCTGTCAGCATCCTCCACCAGCGCTTGCAGACTCTCCTCCATCCTCTTCCGTTTTGTCTTCAGGTTCTCCACTTCATCCAGTTCTCTCTTCCTCTTCTCTCCCTTCTTCTGCTTCTCTGCCTCTTCCTTCTTTTGATCCAGGTAGTGTTGATAGCGCTGTCTGCCCTGTGAAGCTGAAAAGAGGAGTTTCTTGGAAATGTCAACCTTGGAGATACCTCCTACATGTTTGATGTGGTCCATGACCACTCTCTGCGCCACGATGGTGTTCTCACCCATGTTGACTTCCATGAGCTGCTTGCTCACAGAAAAGCCCCTTTCCACTGAAGCCTGGCCATGTGACAGGACCAGTAGCATCTCACAACCAGCCACAGTTTCTTGAGGGAGGATGTGGCCAGCTGGCTGCTCCAGAAGACATCTAGCCAATCAGTGTCTTACTGAAAACTGTTGAAAGTGCTGATCTTCCTCTGTGCCTCATCAAAGAACTCTGAAAACTGGCTCATCACCTCATCGATGTCACCCTGTGGTAGCCTCTTAGCATCGCTGAGCAGCTGCAGACAGTTTTTCAGCATGGACTTGGTCTTCTCTCTCTTTGTGCGATCCACAAAGACACTTGGCACCAGCCAGCCCATGTTTCGGGCCAACCCGAACTTCAAAGGTGACTTCTCAACAATCTTCTTGATGACAGCAACAAGGAAATTCTTCACATCATCCCTGAAGGAGAAAGCAAGCCTCTCATTCACTTTCTTTGCAGCCATCTGATCTTTCAAAATACTTGCAGCAACAAAGCCAGGGTCAATCTTGCTATTTTGCAGGTAGATGGTCTTGTCATTGAAGTCAAGGGCAGCATACTTAGCTGGTGTGATCAGTTTTTCCAGCACCTCTGCTTTCACACACCTCTCCAACAGAACCTTCAAAATCTTGATGATGTCATTGCACATGAAAGGCAGGAGTGGCGCGTCTCCTTGAAACTTTTTGAGAAAGGGGTTCAAGATCTTCGCAACTAACAGGAACGCTTGCACCTTGGCCTCGAAGAGGGGGTCCAGTGAGAGTCCTTCAATTGTCTTGTACGACTTCCCTTTCGGCTGTGGAATGTTACCAGACTCCGACTCGCACGCGGTGCAAACCGCCATTGTATTCAGTTTGGGATGCGGTGCTATCCATTGTTGAAAGTCTTTGTCTCGCAACCACAAGTTGTTGAAAGAACAACTGCCTGGCATGACGATAATTCCTCAGCTCAGTCTCGGCACCGTAACTCTAGTCACACACACACGGGATGGTCAAGACTGATGATAAAAACTCAGCTCGAAAATGTTCAACAGTGGCGACAGGTCAACAATGGTCCGAGCGAGCGCGTGTCTTCAGTCACACTGAGCGCGTTTGGTTTCACGTGACGCCTGAGAACCAATCAAAATCGCGGACACTAAAGACGTAGCTGTATCAACCAATCAGAGCCCAAGTAACACTCGAAGGTTACTGACAACGCCTCGCTCAACGCGGACCAAACGGAACGAAAATTTTCAACAGTAAAATTTTCTTTTCACGAAAATCCTAAAATTTCATGACTTTCAATGACCATTTTTAAAATTCCACTACTTTCGAGGCCTTGAATTTTATTTTCGAAATTCAACTACTTTCCATGCTTCTCCATGCCTGTACGCACCCTGTATCATACGTATTAACTTGTATATTGTGTTTCCCTTATAGATAAATCATTAATGCCACAAAAACAATGGTTACTTCAGTCAAGCCACAATTCATTTCAAACTTATGAGCAAAGTACAGAGTTATGTCTTTCTCCTTTTTACCAAAAGGAAGAAACAAAAGCTGAGCACTGCTGGGTTTCAAAACGACTTTTAATGTGATGACCATTATTAAGGCAGGGGTTGGCAAACCCGTTTGATCCGTTGACTTCTTCATAGGATATTTGCATTTACATCGACCCCCTCCATGCACACACATATACAAATAGATGTAAAAAAAATTATTAAACCATTACTGACATTTTAGATGACCAAAAATAAAGAGAAATGCTATAAAATGTTGAACCCCTAGGAGTCAATATCGACCACTTTGCCAACCCCTGCTCTAAGGTAATTAGCCAGGAAAAGTGCTTCAGGACATTTATATACCATTCTCAAAACTGAAGAATTATCTAAGAAATTATAATGACCAAGTTTACAAACACCTTTTATTAATAACTTTTGATAAAAATTAATTTGCCTAATGATAGCCATGCTCTGCTTGCAGATATTTATAGATCTAGACTAATTTGAGGTTGATAATATCACCTTCTGGTGGCTTCAAACAATTACTTCAGCATGATTTTCAATCCACAAACTATCTCTTAGATTTCATTTATGTATATAATAAAAACTTTTGAGGAAGGCACCATTTAGCATGGAAATAAAAGAACTGGGAATTTACACATAAGGTGCCTCTTTATATGCTGCACATCAAGGTGTGTCTTTACATGCTGTAGAAAACAGCAAAATTAAGGATGACAACCCAGCAATTATTAAATTTTGATCAGATTGTTCGGCAATTTCGTCAGTAGATATTTTTTTTAACATTTTACTTGTGTAACTTTTTTGATTTAGGCCTTAGTTTTTTTTTTAATTTAAATTTTTAGTTTTTTTGAGGATATTTCAAAAGAATAAATGTCAATAAGTTTTTATGCTAGAACAAATTCAAAGAATTTTGAAATCCTTGTCACATTTCAAAAAATAAAAGTTGTATGGAAAAAGTTACAAAGTAGTTTATTTTGATCTAATTACCATGATTTAAACAATAAAAATTCAAAAATTGATTAGTTAGTTCTCCTTAACATTAACCAATACTATAGTCAAGAAATAAATCCATAGTGACAAAAGCTTGTTAATCTACAATTCAGTATTCTTTGCCATTTTCACCTAATTATAATTGTAAGATAACCCCTATTGACATTTTTAATTCATATTAGTACAAAAGATTTATTCATAATTTTTTCCTACTGCAGCACCAAGCTATAATTACTTTAAAAACACATATATACAATAACATGCAATTTGATAGTTGCTTGCTTAGAATCTCCACTGCAAAATTTCCTAACTAGTCTTGTAAATTGAACAATTAATAGGACTAGATATATGTAAATGAAAAAGTATTATTAAACAATCACTAGAAAAATAACTCTAAATATCACATACTGCAAACAGGACACAAAAATTGGTCAAATTTTACTTTAATGTTGTCAACAATTTTCATAATTTTGTTGCTATAGATAGGTAATATAGTTGATTTTAAGACGTTTTACACGAATGACAATGTGCTCGCAAATGCTTAGTTTTTGAGTTATTTAAGTTTGAAGTTATACAAACGGCGCTCCTGAATGGCCTTTTTTGCGCAAAAGCAGTAATTTTTTGTAATATAAACGGAAGCTAACCCCCTATTACAAACGTAAAGAGGTTGTGTCGTAAGGGGTAGCGACAGTTCTTATAGTGAAAATTATAAATAAAGGTTTCTAGTGACGTCCCTTTACATCGACTCCAAGATGGCTGCCACCAACTTGGGCACCGGGTGGCACCATGGCGGTAGCCATCTTGGAGTCGATGTAAACTGACGTCACTAGAAACCTTTAATTATAATTTTCACTAGATGAACTGTGGCTAACCCTCACGACCCAACCTTTTTACGTTTGTAATAGGGGGTTAGCTTCCGTTAATAATTAAATTACGCTAGGCACGCACGCTTCCCTGGCGCGCACAAGCCAACTTCAAAGTTGAATAATTCAAAAATAACGCATCAGCGAGCAGAATGTCATTCTTGTAAAACATTCTTAAATGTGTTCCTTTATTGATTCTTTGCAACAAAATTATGAAAATTGATGACAACATTAAAGTGAAATTTGACCCAAAAATTTTATAAAATGACTTCCATATCCTATTTTGGATGATAATTTTTGTATTTTGATATAGAGAGTATATCATGAAAATCATATCTTACCAGAGGATGTCAATCATTTGCTTGAGATTAGATTTTTCACAAGCATTTTGTGTTTCTTAAGATTAAAAAAAGGCATATAACACTGCAGAAATTTAAAAATAAATAATCCTATATATTTTATAGAATCATATCAACAGCAAACAAAAACGCTAATAGGCCTAGCTCAAGTTAGCCTATTTTCAAAACATTCAACTAAAAACTAGAAAAAGGTTCGTAATATCTCAAACTACAACAAACACTCAAGGAGACAGCTATCACCATCATCGGACAATGTTTATTTTAGGTGCGGCACGGAAATTAATAATTTGAGGGCAAATAATCAACAAAGGAACACATTTAATAACCTTTTACAAGAATGTCATTCTGCTCGCTGATGCGTTATTTTTAAATAATTGTACTTTAAAGTTGGCACCGGCACGCACGCGCGCGCCAGCGCCGTAATTTAGTTAATAAGGGTAGTTAACCCCCTATTACAAACGTAAAGAGGTTGGGTCGTGAGGGTTAGCCACAGTTCTTATAGTGAAAATTATAAATAAAGCTTCTAACCCACTCATTAGGGTGACGACCGCAATCTTGTTTACATCGGGTCCAAGATTGCGGCGCTTATGGTGGTTCCGTGCCGCACCTAAAATAAACATTGACCTCATCATCAAATGCTAAACAATTCAGATGCAATGCTGATACCTTTCTCAAAAAAAATGCTACTATTCAGAGTTAGCCAATCCAATTCACCCTTTAACAATGGCATAGAATACATGAGCACTTTGTCATAATGGAACAAGTCTCGCTGAGCGGCATGAAATGAAAATATTGATTATAACTGGAATTTGATGCTGATTCCGAATCTGCAACTTGTTTTGACCGCTCTCGAATTTTTTATTTTTTTGAATTTTAAATTTTTATATATTTTTAATGTTTTTTTTGACCTGCACCACCTCATGATCCAAACTCTGCCATTCTCGACCCAACCTGGTCGGACTTGGCATACTTTGGCTTGCACCATCTCATGATCTGAACTCTGTCATTCTCGACCCAACCTGGTCGGACTTGGCATACTTTGGCCTGCACCACCTCATGATCCGAACTCTGCCATTCTCGACCCAACATGGTCAGACCGTGCCTTGAAGACATGAGTACCGGATAGGGACGGGTTCCACCCAACCTGTACGGACATGGCATTCTTTGGGTACCACCTATGGGTACACCTAAGTTGTTGCTAGCCGCCTTTCCAAAAAAAAAAAATCGAAAAAATCGAGAGCGGTCAAAACAAATTGCATATTCGGAATCAGCATCAAATTCCAGTTATAATCTATATTTTCATTCTCGCTGAGCGGCAAAGCCGCTCAGCGAGACTTAAGCTATCATAATGATTAGCTAGGTATATGAGAATCTGAATTTTGGGTATCAACAGTGTTTAATTGTACATTTCCTCATAAATTATCCATTTTCTTATTGGAGATACAATTTTGTATTATATAATTATATAAGAAAGTTTTAGCCTCCCTTAACCACGACAAAGATGTTCCAAGAGAGGAAAGAGGAAGGCACCATTTAGTATGGAGTTGAGGGTCTATCCACAAGGTGCACAGAAACAGTAAGCTAGGAAAGAAGTTCATGAAACAAGAAAAAAGTTGAAGAAGAAAGTAGTAGGTGCTGAAAAACAGGACAGCAGTGGACCGAAAAAAGATGGTCCATAACAAAACAAAAACCTATTTTATTACAACAAAAGGAAGCCTACCCAACCTTTAGCTCAGGCCCTCACATAGGGTAATTCATCAAATATCGAACAGAAACCACGTGTGTCTAGAAACAACCTTCATAAATCGGTAACTTTTGCTCTGAATAACTCTTGCGGGCCTCAAGGTTATTCTTGAACAGTTGCTTTCTTGTTCTGTGATGTCGCTTGAAAGACAACGTAGATTATTGAAATGTATTTATTGTTCTAAAAATCGAATTCTTTAGTAACATAATTTCATCAATATCGAACATGAATTGAACAAGAATTTTGATTCGAACAGGATGGGTTGTCAATTAGTTCTCTTCGTATGGAACTTTTGTTAGACTATTAGCACGCCACGTATGGTTTGTCTATTAGTACGCCTCGTATATTTTGTCCATTAATATGCCTCGTATGGTCTATCTATTTGTACACCTCATATGGCCACTTGGAAAATAAACGTTTTTCTTTCATTCTTTTTTTTTTTTTGGTGCACTGGATTTTCTTGGAAGTGCTCGCGGTGGCACAGCGGTTAAGGGATCGGACTTGTATGTTGGAGTCGCGGGTTCGTATCCCGGCGCTGGCGCTGCGATTTTCCCCGTTGGGTATAAGGGAAAGCTCAAGCACAATACCCCACTTGACCCAGGTGTCGGAAATGGGTACTGACTTTACGGGGGAACCGTCATGGTGTCCTATATATAGTGTTAGTTATAAGACATTTGAAAAACCAATGCTTAAGATCATTTGTATCAGGCTTGATTGGAAATAAAGCATCCCAAAGATGCCGATGTTTGTTTTGTTTGTTTGTTTAAAATGACTGTCTCATTACTTATTTTCAGGAAGCATTTGAATGGAGAGTTATCAAAATTTGAATATGATGTCGATGTTTCATTTGCAGTGCTTGTTGAATCATCATTGTGATCATCAACCTGTGTGACCTTTTTTGGAGTAGAGTGTAGAGCACACGTCAATGAATTATTATTGATGCTTGCATCAATTTTCTTGGCAAGGGATTGATCATCAGTAAATGTAGCCAGACGAATCATTGATGATCTTGAGGGCCTTGGAACACCAGCAGCTGATTGGTCGCCATCTTCAACTATTCATTGTTATCATCAAGCGTTAATGCAATATTTTAAGGAAATGAAACAGGCGTTCAATAGATCGATTCAGTTATTTAAAAGAATTAAGAATCGAAAAGCCTTGTTCGAGGCATAAATTCATGATTTTTAAGGAATTTTGATTCGAACACCTTTGTTCAGTATTTAATACTGACATGAAATAGGAACTGAATGTCGAACATGGAATAATTATCAAGTTTTTAGCGGGAAAGAAAAAAATACAGCAACAGAACATCATTTGACAACACTACTCTCTAGTTATGACGGGAGGTTGACGGTGACCCAACAACAGTTAAACCGTCGCAATTTTCCCGAGGTGCGTAAGATTTTTCAAGTGAAAAAATACGACCAATTTGTAAGGGTCGTACAGAAAATGTGTTCGCAACACCTGGTAGCAGTTTGCAGCTCACAGAAATGAGTTCTTATCACTAAAATAGGAGTTTTAGATGTAAGATCACCGGCACTGTGCAAGTTTGGATGCTTACGAAATTTATTATGCGCATATTTTCAAAGTTGTTCGATAATCAGTTCAGTTCGATATTTGATGAATTACCCTAGTCCTCCTGGGAGCGCTAATTCCCATAGATACAATACCTGTATCACCCTGAGGGGTAAAATTTTGAAATAAATCACCAAATTTTAGTTAATAACATCAACAAAATTATCATCAGCTGAACTGCTAAAGATCTCCATGAGTTCATTAAAGCATTCATATGGTTAACAATGAATTTTATGACCTGAAGAACAAAAAAATTAATAATCCTTTACCTTATTAACATGTATTTCTAATTCCGATGCGCTTGGTTCTTCTCGTTCGCAAATTGGACATTTGAACAGTGAAATATCTTGAACCTCGTGATCATCGCCATGAACATAAGCGGCGGCCATTTTTCGAATATTTCGTCACGGAAGACAGCAGCAACGCGTTTCCAAGTGAGAGCCTTCACACGTCTACCGTAGACTTCGCCCTAACAGGTTTATACCATGTCTGAACGACATACATATTCGTTTCTACGAGAGCTGAAACTATTCTTTTTAGCAACATAAATTACCCTAAACAGCATGAGTTTTATTTTACGTGTGATGGTTGAAATTCCTAAATTTTCACCAAAAATACTAGACTCTTTTTAGATGAAGTAAAACTTATTATTATGAAAGGTCGTTTATGATCATTCATGCCATTGTGTCAATTTGCATTAATATTTTGAAAATGATATGGCCTAAAATTGATGGAAAGCGCAAATTTAGGATATTTTATTGAGTAGGCCTACGCGCACAATTTATTTTTAGCGGTATGCTATGTATTTCAATAAATCATTTATTTCAGTACTATTTGGTTTTTGTGTGGGTACTATTAGCGTAAGTAGGATATTTTATAAATTTTTGTTATGTTGAACATTATATTCTTGTAGCATACCGCTACATAAGCGTAAAAATTAGAAATTTGCCATTCGCACTTAAATAAATTAATTAGTAGCATTAAAAATCTTACTCTAATTTATTATTAATTATTTTCTACTTCTAATTCGTAATCATTGAAGTTTTTGTGTAAATACATGAGACGATATAATAACAATTGACATTTTTCGAGAGAGAAGCCCTCTGGTGGCAATACTGCGCAAGGCGCGTCTCTGTTTCAAAAAGAGCACTCTTACTTTGGCGGTTGCCTAGCTCGCTCACAGCACTTTTCTCGTGAGTAATCAGTGTTAGAAAATAATCGTGTTCTTTCTTCGTGTTCAGTGAGTATTAATAGTTGACAGTGCAGTGTTATTTGGATACGTAGTTATGCGTAGGAATTGTGATGTAGCATGTTTTCATTCAGTGTTTTGTTTTTTTTCTCAACATGACTTAGCGTAAAATTTTGCGTCAGATGTGCATTGTATTTCCGTGTCATGATTTTAGTATCAAAACATAATCATGTTCGTTCCTTTCTTTACTAAAATAGTATATACCTGCAGTTTCCATTCATGATTCGATACTCGGAACGAACGCGGCGGAATTGCCGGCGTTCGTTGTCGATAGCGTCTTTGTGTAATGGCGGAACATCACACCGTCGTCTCTTGTCACTACTCCGCGACTATAATTCACTATAGGCATGTGTTATAGTAGCATTTATTCTTTTTTTTTACAAACCGACTTGCAGTAGTTTTTAAAGTACGAAAAGTATTCATGTCTATGCTTGCTAAGTTTTGGAATTTCATTTCTTAATTCCATACTCTTTGAAACCTTTACGTAACCGCACTTATTTCAATATAAAACATTTCAATAAAATTTAATTTAACTCATCGCATTCTTGTGACAAACACCCACTACCATCTGCCTATCTTGAGTGTGTGCAAATTGCTGGCGGCTTGGCTGAGGCCGACGTGTAAAGCCGCCCGGCTAAATCGCCGCACGGAATTTTCCTGCTTTCGTTTTTCTTCGCGTATTTTCCTTCTGTGAAATCAACGTTTAGGTTTCCTTTTCCTTTTATCATTGGGGATATATATATTCCTTTTATTCCTTCATTATTGCAAACGATATTTATCAGTGAATTTCAGTAGAATTTATAAATGAACTTTAGGAATTTCTTTTCTCTGTATTCTTGTACCGTTATGGAGATTTTCTAGAGTACATAAAGAAGCTTAAATCTTCATGTTAAGCATTTCCTTAATTACTAAATTCTTAAATTTCATGCCTTGCATTTAAAGCAAGAGCATTTGTATCAGAATCTCTTAATTGATTTTTTCCTATCCGTCCTTAAGTTAGCTGGTGTTGGATCTGTAGGACTTTCTCGGAGTGATCTACTTTATGGGAGTTTTATCATGTACTTTGGGATAACTTCAGTGTGAAATTTCCTTGATGTCTCCTTAAACTGCTCATCCAGCTTCTTGGACTCCTTGCAGGACCTCTACATCATCGCCATACACACAACACTCACAGTTTTGAATCTCCCTGGGTTCCTGAGTGCCATGCTAAATGCTATTCTCACATAAGCTGTGACTTAACTTGCTCCTACCAATATGAGCTGTGACATAATATGCTAAATGCTAAGGACCTGGGCTTACTAGTATCCTAGTATGCTATGCGAATATGAGCAGTAACTTAACTTGCTCCTGCTAATGTGCTAATGTGCTAATGTGCAGACTTGCTTCTGCTCACATGAGCCGGATTTAACTTGCTCACACCTCACCTTATTTTGAGTCATTAGTTCTACCTGAGTTACGTCATTGACCCTCGCTCAATTATCTCAAATTGCCTAATTCAAGTTCCCAAATACAACTCACTCACCCTGCCTACTCCATCGCGTGACGGCCTTCGCCAACGCCAGCCTGGCTCTCCGGCACGGATTGCCCACCTAGACAAGCTCTCCGAGATCAAGATCCAAGCCAGTTCTCCTTGGTTTTCCTTCAATAAACTACACGGCAGGAAAAAGCTGAGTTAACCAAAAATTGTCATTCATTATCCCTCTTATAGTCGCTCAAATTGACTTGTCGAGAGATGTTGTAGTCTTTGCCCGTCAATTCACCCCAGCGGACAATCAGACCTACACATTCTCTCCGAGCTCATCATTTGGCATACTAGTTGATGCGTTAGAGTGAAAAATTGTCCGAACGCCCGATTGTCGACCTCATAGTTTTAGACGCAAAATAAAACAAATTTGCCCATTTTACTTTTAACATCAATCCCTCATGCTCGTAACAACAGTTTCTATATTCGTAGGCTCATATTTCAATATAAGTACATACTAACGAGAGGGCTTTCAGCAATGCGTCACACATGTTATGTTTTCTTAGTAACATATTTAAATGCATTACAAAAATCCGACTACCGCTAGGTACGTAGGAAACGCATTTTTTTCGTGATTTTCCCCTTGTCATTTGTCTCGACAATAAACATGGGTATTACGATAACCATGTATAAATAGCTATTAAGGATCTCTATGTTAAAGTATTTGAATGCATTTTCACTTATATTTCAGTATAAGTGCGCACTAACGAGAGTGTTTATCAACTAGGCCTATGCGTTATGAGAATTATGTTTTCTTAGTTACTTATTAAACGACAATCGACGATAACCTTTTTTTTAGATCTTTCTGACTATATACCCAGTACTACACACAAAGCACTAATTGTGGGTAAAATCAATTTTCCTTATATAGACCAGACCTCACGATAATCTCGATCCGTTAGATAAAGTTTATTGATTTTTAAAACGTAAATTCTTCGCAACAGCATGTGTGTAGCATTTGCTGCAAAATGTATAAATTCGGTAAATTTCTCATTAAAATTTAAATAACCTAATTATTGGCATTAAAAATCTTACTTTAAATTATTTCTAATAGTTTTCTACTTATAATTAGTAATCTTAGTGTGTAAAAGCACAAAGTAAAAAATATTATCGACAGTCGTTCGAGTTTTAAGTAGTCGTGGTAGCAACATCATAGCCCACGCTATTGTCGAAGCGTCACTTTCCTTCTTGTGTGAGCTCGTGGGGGTCAGCGTCTCGTAAGTGGAAATAAGTGTTTTCATTTAATTAGAATCTTGCTTAAAAGATTACGTGTTTTTTATCGTGTTTACGTTCTAAGTGATTTTTACCAGTGCTGTATTATTTAAAGATGTGCAAATAGTTCGTAGATATTTCGTGCGAATTGCAGCATATTCTGAGTTGTTCTCAGAATGGCGTAGTCGTGAATGGTGTGTAACGTTTTCATTTTGTGTTCTGCATTACATTATATACTCAGTATTTCCTTTCCACCTGCAGTATACTCTTACAGTGTTTCAGTATTATATTTCTATTCAGTATACTTGGTAGGATTCAATATATTTACATGTATAATTGGCACGTGGACAGTTTAGTGCTGCCTGTAGGTTTCGTAAATAATTGATTGTGAGCCAGAAACATTAGTGTAGCGTCACACGGGCATATTATGAAACTACCGGGATTCTTATTGTTTATCGTGTGCTTAAATTAGATCGACGATCGTGTACAGAAATCGCATGTAGTTTTCATAATATGATTAACAAATTTTGACTTTTTCACCATCAAATTCTTGTTAGTGTCATGCTTATATTTTAAAAAATTAGCATAGAGAACAGTTATTGCTAGCATGTTTTAATCTGTCCTTATTCTTTATGAGCTTAAAAAAGAGAAATAATAACCGCGATGATAAATTTGTAGGAAAAAGCTCGGGGTTTCTCCGTCATGGGAATTTACCGTTGCACTGCTAGGGAAACAGTTGTTGTGGGTTTTTTCTTTGTGCCTCTCCGGGAATGTGTCATTCAGCGTCCTCGAATATTCCAGATTCTTCGACGTCAACAACGCCACAACACATTCATCTATGAACTTTGAACTTCTCCCAAATGGGAAAATAATTGAATTTGACTTTTAAAGGTTGAATAGTGAGGAATTTCTCAAGTAACAAGGAGGATGTTCTTATTATTTAAAGGGGCCACCAGTGCTCCTGGTAGAGCACACTTAATTGCTAATGACTTAATCTGACTCTGAAGGAGTTATGTGTGGGTAATTCGAGTTGCCTTACTGGCACCTAATCTCACTTGCACTATTGACCTCTGCAGGACAATGAAAAACTGTATACTCTCGCCTTGTCTTTATTTTGTTGACTCTGAGTGCCGTGGCTACGGCAGCAGTATGGAGATCCACTTATTGAGGAAGAAGGTCCGGGTCCAGTGAGTAGCCGCACTTCAGCAGGTGCCACGGCTCGAGGGAATCCGGGGTGGATCCCGGCGAGAGTGGATTTGTTAGTGTAATATTCCGCAGGTGCGGTAATAGTTTTGATTATGTGAGTATCTCGAAGGAGGTAGTTCCCGCAGGGGTTCTACCCGTGCCTTGTGGCTTGGTGTGGTTTGATAGCCGTGTGGGTTGGTTTGGTTGATAGCCGTGTGGCTTGGTTTGGTTGATAGCCGTGTGGCTTGGTTTGGTTGATAGCCGTGTGGCTTGGTTTGGTTGATAGCCGTGTGGCTAATAGAGTATGGGAATTGTTAATTGAGTGTTGGTGGTGATTGTCTGTGTGTCGGCTTCCCAGGATCTTCTGTACGGGAAATTGGCTTGGGTTAATTGTTCAGACATGACAACACAAGGGGAGACAGTCGCTACGCAAGCCAGGCTGCGAGCTTTACTGCTGAATTACAGGATTGCCTCAAATAGAGGGTTATATGCGGGTGCCCCGGCCCCAATTCTGGCGCCTGAACAAGGGCGAGGCAGTCGCAACAACAAGTACTAGTATGGACAATCGTGAATCTCCCTACAGGCCACTTATCCAGACGGCTGTGGTCGCCGATTAATCTAGAGTTTAGTGCTTATTTACAATGAGTACCTTAAAAATTGGCAGTGTTTAATTCGCACGTTTACACTAAGCCTCAGTCGAGGGCTGACTGTACTGATCCTAACTAAGGCTAGAATTGTCATAAAGATTACTTGAATTAAGCTAGGAATTGTGCCAGGAAGGCATGTACAGCCCAATTATTACTATTAACTATTAATAAATGCGGAATCCCTTAGTCTACCTGGCTTGAACGTGAAGGATGTCCTACGAGAGGAGAGAGGAAGGTACCACTTGGAAAAGGGTAGGGAACGCGGAATCCATGCACAAAGTGCACAGAATCGGTAGTTAAGAAGGATTCAGAAAGCATTGATCATGAGGATGCATATCAGAATTGTATTAGGACATCCTATGGGCTACAATGAACAACAACCACAGGAGGTAGCTGACATTGACATGAGGTATAGGGAACAGGTAGCTACAGTTGAGGGCGACCAATTACTGGTTAACTAAATTTAACCCCCAAATCAGATAATTGGATGATTTCTGGATTAGAATTTCCAGGAGTTGGGAATTTAGAATATTCGGAGACTTTCAGAGGTAAGCATAATTACCCTAATTTAGCTAAATCAGGTAATGACTAATTATTAACATTTTTATACACAAATTGACCTAACCAAAATCAATAGTAAGAGTGGTCCTAAAGTGATTATGATAGTAATTCTTGCTACCGTCACTACACATTGTTACACGCAATCAGACAGTGGGACAGTGTTGATCAGAAAAATGATTATTTGAAGTGAGTAACTACCGAAGATACAATCTCCATTGGTGTAAATACCCTATCATAGCTTTATTTCCCAAGATATGAAATTTAAACATTGACTAACAATTCAAGGGAATACCAACAATTATTTGAATCTGACTTAATAAGAATAC
The DNA here is from genome assembly GCA_030386875.1 of Morinoia aosen. Classification (NCBI taxonomy): domain Eukaryota; kingdom Metazoa; phylum Arthropoda; class Malacostraca; order Amphipoda; family Talitridae; genus Morinoia; species Morinoia aosen. The sequence continues at coordinate 45,214,389 of CM059572.1, read as the reverse complement.
AAAAATTGAGAACACACTTAATTAAAACTGGAACACACAAAAGATGGCGAAACACTAATGAGACCTTGGCGATCAATAGATTATTCCAATTCAATTGATTAGAGGCTTGAACACATCAGCAACCTTTGCCTGGACAAACTAAGGTGGCATACACAGTGACAACTGAGCCTAAGGTCTCACTTAATTAATCTATTATGGTAAAAATCTACAGCATCTGCTAAATGCAAATGAACTAGAAAACACATGTTCCCAGTTTTTTCTAACTGAAATAATCAATGTACAATGACTATTAATTAAATTTACTAACTATCTAATCTTCAGAACTAAAAATTATTTGTGTTTTTCTAATTGATTATCTACCTAATTTAATTTAGAAATACAGTTGTGGCAATAATTGGTAATTGATGCAGGACTAGATGCATTCAGAAGGATACATCTGTGACTAAAATGATAATTGGTGCCAGCCTAACTTGATAAAAAAAATAAACACATATTGAAATATTGGCCAAAAAATATTTTAGACAAAAGGGGAAATTCTAACTTGATAAACAAATAGCACCATATTGAAGTATTGGGATGAGAGAAATATTTTAAAACAAAAGGGAAAATTTTAGCTTGAATGAAAATATCATATTGAAATGTTGCATAAAATTATTTTAAAGCAAAAGTGGAAATTTTAGCTTGGATAAAAATAACATCATGTTGAAATGTTGACATAAAAATTATTTTAAAAACAAAAGGGGAAAACTCCCTAAAAATGGCTTTACATTAAATAGTGAATTGGCAATTTCATCATCTGAAAATACTGACAGCAACTAGTTAGCTGCTACTCATGCTGAAGAGAATAATTCTCCTGGTTAGTCCAACCAGTTGCTTCTAGTTAAATTCTGCGGATACTTCTAAGAATTGCTTCTTGGAAGAACTAGGTTCAGAATCTCTGTAAGCCAAGCGATAACTGTTTGCTAAAAACTTTCTAAATGGGCATACAACAATGCACAAGGGAAAATTTGGTCAATTCTACTCTATACATACACGATAATATTATTGACAATTTTACATATAATGCCTAAATATAATTACCCGTAGATCAACACACACAAAACTTTAATTCTCACCAGAGAAAAACCGAGCTCTAGGCACTGAGAATGATTTCCAACAAGTAACGCTTGTGCGGGTTGCGATGTTGCCGACACGGCGTCATGGAAGGTTTCGTTACGATTGAAAAGTGATTTCTTAGAGACTGAATTTTTGATACACATTTGTTACTGAAAATGATTGAAGTTAGTGAATTACGTGACGAATTTTTATGCTAATGGTTGAATTTATTTTACTGAATTTTTAGATGCTCAGGCTGAGAATTTACGAAATATCGACTGAGTTGCGGGATGAGGTTTCACTACACATCCCTGGGCCTTGAGCTTTACCTTTACTTTGCCTTTTGTTCTGCCGTTAGCCGGATTTTTACCTTGGCTTTATTTACCTTGCATTCACTTCGGCTTCGATTTGTCTTTAGCTCGGTATATTATCTAATTACTGGCTAAATATTAAACTGCTTCAAACCACGGACATTTCTCTACAGTGTGCAAGGATCTTAAATTAATAGCAAATTAAGATCTATTATCGCCTTCAATCACGGCTCAAATTGATTTCATTCACCTGCTCAAATTACGCAGACTTTGAGCTTATCCTGAAATCACACTGATTTCTCTTGCCTGCTAAAATGCCCTCACTCATCAAGTGAATTCCATAAATCACACACACTCGCACACCCCTGTCGACTTCGTCACTCGCCGGAGCCTTCGCCTGCACGGACTGCACACCATCTTCAGCCAAGTTCTTCAGTATAACAAGACGCGGTGGTCTGTAGTGAACCCTCAGCCGCACTTCAGCCTAATTTCATAAATAATAAAAACTAACATCCTAAAATTAAATTATACAAATGTAATCATTTTTATAAATTTACAAGACCGAATTTATTCGTTAAAACCCAAAATGTTACAAAAAAATGTCTTTCGAAAATATTTTCCGATCACGTTTCCGCCCGTCACTTCCGTTGGAAACATTACGTAGAACCATTTCGCAAGTTCCGATAGCCATTTTCAGGCAGAGGCGTGATTCTGGTATTCGATTCTCCTGTGTTAGTGCTTGGGCCCCAGAGGGGCAATTGTAAGTATCAAGTGTTAATGTTAAATATTTTAATATATATAGTAACTTGTCTATGTGTTGAGAGCTCATTTTTGTGAACATTCACTATTTTTCCTTTTGTGCGGGTGTTAGTCAGGCACAAGCTTCAAGCTCACTGCCCATCTTTGTCATTGTTTCGTATTCACTATTCCCCGATGATTCTTGATTGTGCTTCAGTATAAGCAGGATGTTGGCATCAGCTACTTAGTTATTTTTTAGTGCTGAGCATAGTGTTAAGACACTTTGCTGTCCACAGAGATCATTTTGGATGTGAGTTAAATATTTTTCCCTGAATTTAATTGAGCCTTTTTTTTAAATCACTGTAACTTTGTTCCCAGCTTAGTTTGTTTTGACTTTCGTGCCTGTTTATGTGCTACTCCTTTTTATGTAACTTCTGCTGCAATTCTTGCTCATCTGAATTATAGAGAATAGAGGTTTCACCTTGTCTCATTTTTATTGTTTAGAAATTCCTTATTAATTTGAATTAGCAGTTGCTGTAGATATTTTTACCATAGTTAATTAATTATTTGAGACATTATACTCAGTTGTCACTGCTTATGCCATCTTAGTTTTGCCAGGCAAAGTTTTGCCTGTGTGAATTACTAGTATAGGGTTTTTAGCTTCATGCCGTTAGAAATATTAAGATTAATATCTGGCTCCGAGCAAATTGTCAGTGCTCCGAAGTTGATCCCCGCTTGCACTCCGGCGTCAGAGTGCTGGTGGGGGTCGTTTTTCGAAGAGACTCCTCGCTTTGAGGCGGCATGTTAATGCCAGATTGGTTGCAGCATAGCATGTGTTGATATATGGTTTCCCAAACTACCGTGTGCATTTTCACCCAGCGTCTTGTGTCCGTACAGGAAGCCACGAGACACTTTACATTCCACTGCCACGTCACCTACCTTGCCCGATCATATCAAAAGGGTAAAATAACCCGGTAGCTCATCCTGGAGAGGACAAAAACTGCCTCCTTCTCCTGTGTTCTTATCACTCAATTACTGGACGGTAAATGCAGTTACCGCATTCCCCATCAACCTGACTCCGAATTGAGACCCTTGGGTTGCAGCTAATTCAACTGCTGCTTAGCCAACAAGTCAATATTCAATCAAAACTGGGGGAATAGAGCTTTACCGTCTTCATTTATCAGTGACGCTATTTGCCGTCTCGACCCATTGGGATTACCTTGCACACGACCCTCTCCACAAATACACTCACCACATAACCAACGCAGCTGTGAGCCTGTTGCAGTTCCTACTCAAGATCGGACCTCAACATCAGCTCATCCTGAAGAGACCAATCTGCCAGCCACCCAATAAAGGCCAGACAATTAAAACCATATTTCTTTGTCCTTCCGATTGGTCCAGTCCGAGATAAAATTCTAGTGTTTGATTTTGATTAATAGACGCCAGAAATATTGCGTCCGAACCCCATCCTTAACTCCTTCTGAGTCTCGCAAACCAAAGAAAATCAATGCGCGTTCCCACGCGCTGGTGACCCGCCTTTATCAAAGAATTCAAACCTGTCTAAAGTAAAACTTGAATTACGCCCATCAAACCTAAAGTTTACATTGGTGAATACCCAGAGTAGTTTAATCAGATATAAATGCTTATAAATACTTACCCGGACCACCATCGGAAGGATTAGGAACGCATGTCTAGTGCTGTCAACTTCTGTGCATGGCTGACCTTGAAGGAGGTAGTGTTCCTTTCCATCCTTTTTCTCTACTTCTCAGTAGTCAAACATAGTATTTCCTCTCTAAACTCTTCCTTAATAATTAAGTCATTGCTACTGCAGCGTATCCTAACAAAATTCTTCATATATTTCCATTGCTACTGAAGCCACCTTTTACAAAACTCTTCATGCATTTCCATTGATACGGAAGCAAACCATAGGAGACCTTTTAGGATTATTTCCACTGCTACTGAAGCCCCTTACTAATAACCTTCGCAATTTCCATTGCTACTGCAGCACCATTGCTACTGAAGCACCAAATTAAATAACGTGTACGAAACACCAACTTGTCATTCTGAGCAATTGACTTATTTTTTTCAAATATGTTCCCCAACCATAAATTTCAACGCTGCGATCGTTGCAAGGGACTGCCGGGTGTGCACCGTTGGTCTTTTGTAAGTTCCTCCGTATCCCAAATACCAAGCTCTTACCCGATCTCCCAATTTTTGTATCGCCGTCTGGTCGGTGTGCTTGTAGCCTTGGGGACGCCTGAGGAGCACGCACGTTGCCTAGGGAGGCTGTACAAACGACTTACGTCGCACATTCGCTGTATTTAACCGGCATATGTGTTTTGGGAAAGTAAGGAACTGAACTTTTATATTTTTTTGAGGGCATAATGTCACAAACCCAGACTGCGATTTCGCCTCAGGTCAACACCTGTCGAGCCAACGAATTCGTACTTGTCTTAGTTGATTGAGGTTCCTAAAGATGTGGAAGGCGACCAATTCTAGATTCCCCGGTATACCGTTCAAAGAACGCAGTCGGAGTCTGGTGATTCGGGTGCCTCCATTTCGGCGGACACTTCTAGCACGATTGTGCTCAGTGATGCTAACCTCACAGATTCTTTTATGGTCCCAGTTGGGGATCCGAGCTGAAACTTTCATAGTTCCAGAGTTAACCTTCCACTATTTTCATCTATTTTCCTCTGTCAAGCTGTCTTTTGGGAACTTCCCTTTTTAACTCCCTCGAGCATCTTACAAGTAACAGCTTCACTGTTACCAGACCTTTCGGTCTATATGCGTTGGGGGGTAGCTGTAGTGAACCCTCAGCCGCACTTCAGCCTAATTTCATAAATAATAAAAACTAAAATCCTAAAATTAAATTATACAAATGTAATTATTTTTATAAATTTACAAGACCGAATTTATTCGTTAAAACCCAAAATGTTACAAAAAAATGTCTTTCGAAAATATTTTCCGACCACGTTTCCGCCCGTCACTTCCGTTGGAAACATTACGTAGAACCATTTCGCCAGTTCCGATAGCCATTTTCAGGCAGAGGCGTGATTCTGGTATTCGATTCTCCTGTGTTAGTGCTTGGGCCCCAGAGGGGCAATTGTAAGTATCAAGTGTTAATGTTAAATATTTTACTATATATAGTAACTTGTCTATGTGTTGAGAGCTCATTTTTGTGAACATTCACTATTTTTCCTTTTGTGCCGGTGTTAGTCAGGCACAAGCTTCAAGCTCACTGCCCATCTTTGTCATTGTTTCGTATTCACTATTCCCCGATGATTCTTGATTGTGCTTCAGTATAAGCAGGATGTTGGCATCAGCTACTTAGTTATTTTTTAGTGCTGAGCATAGTGTTAAGACACTTTGCCTTTTGAGCCTTTTTTTTAAATCACTGTAACTTTGTTCCCAGCTTAGTTTGTTTTGACTTTCGTGCCTGTTTATGTGCTACTCCTTTTTATGTAACTTCTGCTGCAATTCTTGCTCATCTGAATTATAGAGAATAGAGGTTTCACCTTGTCTCATTTTTATTGTTTAGAAATTCCTTATTAATTTGTATTAGCAGTTGCTGTAGATATTTTTACCATAGTTAATTAATTAATTGAGACATTATATTCAGTTGTCACTGCTTATGCCATCTTAGTTTTGCCAGGCAAAGTTTTGCCTGTGTGAATTACTAGTATAGGGTTTTTAGCTTCATGCCGTTAGAAATATCAAGATTTATATCTGGCTCCGAGCAAATTGTCAGTGCTCCGAAGTTGATCCCCGCTTGCACTCCGGCGTCAGAGTGCTGGTGGGGGTCGTTTTTCGAAGAGACTCCTCGCTTTGAGGCGGCATGTTAATGCCAGATTGGTTGCAGCATAGCATGTGTTGATATATGGTTTCCCAAAATACCGTGTGCATTTTCACCCAGCGTCTTGTCCCCGTACAGGAAGCCACGAGACACTTTACATTCCACTGCCACGTCACCTACCTTGCCCGATCATATCAAAAGGGTAAAATAACCCGGTAGCTCATCCTGAAGAGGACAAAAACTGCCTCCTTCTTCTGTGTTCTTATCACTCAATTACTGGACGGTAAATGCAGTTACCGCATTCCCCATCAACCTCACTCCGAATTGAGACCCTTGGGTTGCAGCTAATTCAACTGCTGCTTAGCCAACAAGTCAATATTCAATCAAAACTGGGGGAATAGAGCTTTACCGTCCTCGTTTATCAGTGACGCTATTTGCCGTCTCGACCCATTGGGATTACCTTGCACACGACCCTCTCCACAAATACACTCACCACATAACCAACGCAGCTGTGAGCCTGTTGCAGTTCCTACTCAAGATCGGACCTCAACATCAGCTCATCCTGAAGAGACCAATCTGCCAGCCACCCAATAAAGGCCAGACAATTAAAACCATATTTCTTTGTCCTTCCGATTGGTCCAGTCTGAGGTAAAATTCTAGTGTTTGATTTTGATTAACAGACGCCAGAAATATTGCGTCCGAACCCCATCCTTAACTCCTTCTGAGTCTCGCAAACCAAAGAAAATCAATGCGCGTTCCCACGCGCTGGTGACCCGCCTTTATCAAAGAATTCAAACCTGTCTAAAGTAAAACTTGAATTACGCCCATCAAACCTAAAGTTTACAGGTCCTTTCCGGCTCCTTCAATAAAACCCCCCTAAAAAAAGCTGAGTTCCATCCTTGTCGTCATTATCCTCTCGTTAGCGTGATCTTAAGCATCCTTCTCGAGCTCATTTGCGTTTTGGTAGTTAGTATAATCGTAAAAGTCTACCCAACCATTGAACGTAAAATGTGCGTGAACAAACAATATACCCTGAGTGCAATTTCAACACACCTGTGTGTGCCAAACGGTTATTCAGAATAATCCTGAGACATATTACAGTATTTTTTCACCCTCACAATAAAATTCAAAGAGATTTAAATTACAAATTCACTTTCCAACTTTTCAAAAATTTCAGTAGAAAACCGATTTGTGCTAAGATTTTGTGAATGGAGTATAATTCTCCCTGAAAACTTAATCTTCGCTATTTTTCTTCAAATTTTTAGACGTTGTCAGTATATTAGTGTAATCAGCGGCCAGTCTGAGAAGGTGAGAAGTGCATGCGAAAAATGTTGAATGACGCAAAGTGTGTCATAGTTGGCACACTTATGTGTATCGTATAAGCCAATGAAATAATAAATAATAAATAATGAAGGCATCTGCGGATGCTTTATTTCCAATCAAGCCTGATACATATCACCTTGTACATTGGATTTTCAAATGCCTTATAACTAACGCCAGGACGACATGACGCTTTCCCCCGGTCAAGACCGGTACCCATTTCAGACACCTGGGTAGAGTCGGGTATTGTGCTTGGAATTTTTCTCCTATACCCAACAGAGAAAATCGCCACTGCCAGCGCCGAGATTCGATCCCGGGTCTTCCGCACGGCGGCAGAACCCTCTAGCCACATGGCTATGGCGAGCACAAAAGTGTTTGTGTATAATACGCGTATACTGTTAATGTATATTGTTGAAAAACTCTTTTGTGCCAGTTTTACGACAACTTTGCACACAAAAGTATGTCGGTTTTGGGACAACATTTTCTCAGTGAATCGGCCCTTGTTAACATGACCCATCACTAATGAACGACGTAGAAGTAACAGACAAAGTAGTAAATCACCAAAGGATTGATTTACTCTCGCATTCAATGACTATGAAGCGAGGAAAAATCGAAAAAACACACCAAACTAATCACGGGCAAACATTGTAGAATCGAAAGTTCGGCTGAGTAGAATTCGAAAATCTAATGAAGAATAGAAACCCTCATGAATGGTTCACGGTTCTTAAAGTAAAAATTCTCAAAGCTTTAGAGTATCATATCCCAACAAAGAGATTGAAACCGTCCAATACCCCTTCTTGGCTTACACACGAGATTTTTACCTCATACGTGTCAGGCATTTATCCTATAGTAAGTTGGACATGGCTCAAATCGAAGCACATAACCTAGAGCAAACTCAGATGTCTGAGCAGTAAAACGCATGGTCAGACATACAGAGCGAAATAAATAAATTGTTGTCGCGTCTTACAAGACGCGAATTTTGAAACTTTTTTTGCGGCAACATCTTGCGGATCCGTACTGGTCCGCAAGACTGATGCAACGTTCAATTTGACTGAAGTGTGCGTGGAAGGAACTTCTCCCCGGATAACTTTAAGTTTCTGTGTCCTTTGGTAGTGTGATATGTGTCAGAAAATTATTAATTCAAGACGTGTTTTCGAACTAGCTATACTTATCGATTCGCCACCATGTATCGTGTGTTTGGTGAGCAGCCGGTTCTAGAGTATTCAATGATGCTTCTGGAAGCCGGCGAACCACCTACATTGAGTCAGACTAGCTGTTGTGATGTTGTGATTATTCCAGTGCTTCCTCTAGCCAGTATGCTGCAGTGTAATGCTAGGAATAACAGTTCAGATTCCAAAATAACAGTATTTTAGCAGGCCACTGAATGTGTAAATTTTAGAAACTTGTTCATTGAATTTGACTCTGAATTTTGAGCTGAATGTTGAACTTCAGTTTAACCAATCACAAGTGACGTGTTCAAGTATAAAAACATAGGATGTGAACTAGCAAATACCAGATACTAGCAACTTCACAACTTAACCGTGCATAGCTCAAATTTTATTCAGAAACAAAAATATTTTTTTGTCAATATCTTGTTGGCTCTTCACCCATGAGCTGTGCTGGGCAAGTTGCGCCAGTCAGTAAGGTAGAAGCCTAGAGTTAAAGCATTTCTAAAAGTAGACTGGGAATATACCCAGAAATTTATGCGACCACTCGCCCATGTGATTTTGTGTTTTCAGGGCGATGTTGGTCAATGTGTACTTGTTGCCCTAGGGACAGTTCACCTGTATTTAAATTAAGTGATCCAAGTTTGGCGACTCATTTCAAACCCTTTCAGTATTAGGCTGATCAATGAGATAGCCATTTTTTGACAAGAGCTGATCTGCTGTTTCTCAAGTTCTGATTATTCTGTGGCTGAATAGGCTGTAATACTAGTCCACTGTTATTACTTTAGCTTGCCCCTGCATCAGAGACCTAATCCTTTAACTTTCTCTCCCTCCGCCGGTAGAGTAAAGAAAAGCAAAATAGTCATTTTTGTATGTTGAAATAGGCTATTCCAAAGTGTGAGGGACCTTCCCCCATTGTTTGTAAGTACTCCAGGGTGTTGTCAGGTTGTTCCACCAAGGTTGCAACCAGTGCCATTGTAGCATTTGATTATGCAAGCAGTCAGAAACGATGTAAAGGCCGAGTCCCGGAAATTAAAATTAGTGTGCTAGTGTACTGTCCTCCTCTGACCACATTGCACATATTTAATAGCTCAAAATTATAATGGGAGGTTAAAAGAAACCTTCCATGTGTATGTTTACAAAATTGGATTTTGCATTGTTGTGTGCTCAGCACAAAGGATAAAAAATGTATTGCTTATTTGGAAAGTCAAAAATTCTTTAATGTTCTGACTCAGATATTACTTCTTCTCTTCTTTATCGATGATCCGGAGGGATCTTGAAAGTCGTTGGACTTCTTCAGCAGAAATCCGTGTAACCTGACAACTTGTACTTCGGCAGCAAAAGCAGGATCAAGCAAATCCCCCGATACTGCAGCACTTTTTTCTTGAGTCCTCAATATTACTGGACCTCTTGAGCTGCTGTCTGCAGAGGCTGACAGCTTATTGAATCAAGTTAATTTCATTAGACACAGAGCTAACACAGTCAAAATCAGAACATTTATAGTTGCTTACATCTATTAATAGCACCAAGGAAGTTTACCAAGGAGCGGAGGATTGCAAATTGTATACGGGATTGGTTTTCACCAAAACCTAAGACATTTTTCAGATTCAATTCAAGGTTAAATTTTACAAAAGTGAGACATAAATGCAGTCTGGCAGCCTCATATTGGGGACAGCCAAGCAAGAAGTACCCAATGGTCTCTGGTACACCACACTCAGGGCAGAGAGGGCTTTGACACAGGTTAAATCTACTCAGATGAGAAAGAACACCAACATGACCGATTCTAAATCGGCTAATAATACACTGAAATTTTCTTGACATGGCACCACCCAATCTAAATTTTGGTCTGCTACACAATTCATACATAAATCCTCCCTTCCCGGTTCCCCTCACCTGATTTCCCCAACACTCGCTCCAGTAGTCCAACATTTTATTTTTCAGTTTGCTGACATGCTCCTAATAACTAAGATGAGTGAGTACTAATTTAATATTTTGGTGACCCATTTTTGCGCACCGGTCCACTATCTCATTTCCCACTATGCCCGAATGTGCAGGGATCCATTGTAACTGAATCCTGTTCTTCAATTGTACCACAATTTTTTGAATTCTTCTACTAAAAATCTCATAGGTGGGGTTATTCAAGTTTAATATAATATCCAGAGAACATTTAAAATCAACAAAAATGACAACATTATGATTTGACAAGTTACCAGTAGTATAATTTACAGCCTGTAAAATAGCAAATAGCTCTGCTCCCACAATTGAGTGACCTGGGTTTAGGTGCCAGGAGGTACATATTTTTAGATGTGGCACATAAATAGCAGCAGACGCTGATCCTGACTGTAGCTTGGAACCATCTGAAAATTCTATAGGAATTACAAAATTTTGATGTTACATGTTCTTCAAACAAATGATTTACTTCAGCTGCTGTAAGGGATTTAACATCAGGAAATTCTATACACACATTAGATGAGATATCCATATATGGACTAATGAGCTGTTCTATTTGGGATCCTGGAGGAGAAAAGTTAAACTGGATTTTGTTCATTATTTCCGTGCGTTTCAGTGCAAGCTCACTTTTTGGAGGAGATTTGAATAGCTCAATTTTTGCTGGGAACTCTTTGGGCTGTGCATCCAAGAAACTGCATCTCAAACACCATTTCAGGAACAAGTAATCAAGGTACAATCTCAGAGGCATACTGAATGCTTCAGCTTCCATTGAGGAAACTGGAGATGTTTTCCGTGCACCCAAGATGGATCGCAGAGCAGAGTTTTGGATCACATTAATTAATTTGAAACTACTTTCAGGAAGTTTTGTGAATATCACATGTCCATACGTAAGTTTGCTCCTAATGTATGATACATATACCTGACGCAACAACTTTTGAGACGATCCCCACGAGACGCCGGACAATGCCCTGAGAACCTGCAGCCGCTGTTGACACTCTGTTTTAACATTTTGTATATGTGGTAAGAAGGTAAGTTTAGGGGAATCCAGCGTTATTCCAAGTACACGCTGTTTATTAGTTGTGTCTATTGTTTTAGAATTTATTCGTAGGTTAATCAATGGTACATATTTTTTACGTGTAAAAATTTCATACTTAGTTTTATCCACATTTATGGCTAGTTTCCATTTCCTCAACCAGTGTGTCAGGCCATTCAGGTAGTTCTGCATCGTCCGCTGGATCTCGCCTGGGGATCTCCCACTTGCAACTATTGTCACATCATCCGCATATGAGATGGATTGGATGCCCTCCATCTGAGGCAAATCCTGGAGCATCACATTAAACAGCAGGCGGCTCAGGACTGCACCTTGGGGCAAACCACAACAAAGAATCTTTTCAGATGAGACAGCATCCGCCATCCTAACTTTGACACGTCTATTGCTCAAGTATGATCTTAACCATAAGTCAGTGCGTATGTCACAGCCAATGTTTATAAGCTTATGCAAAAGTCCAGCATGCCATACAATATCATAAGCATTCTCCAAACCAACATAGACAATCAAACAATACATTTTTTTTGACCAGGCTTGTGAAATACAGTTTTTAATTAGAGCAAGGGCATCATACGTAGATCTCTTTCTGCGGAACATAGTTTGTTAGCAAGAGAAGATCTTCTTTTTTCTAAAAAGTAATCAAGTCGACATTTGACAATCTGTTCCATGATTTTGGAGAGACAGGAGAGCAAAGTAATAGGTCGATATCCATTGGGAGCTGAATGGTCTCGTTTGGGTTTCTTTACTGGACATATAATTCCCAACTTCCATGCTTCTGGGAAGTAACCACTCAAGTAACTTTTGTTAAACAAATAGAGAACGTGTTCTTGGAATGACTGCGGTGCTTGACTGAGGAAAGCATAAAGAATTTCATCAGAACCTGTAAAGTATTCACACTTGCAGGAAGTTAAGAAACGAATATACAAGTTTATTCACGTTTTATTGAAAGATTCTAAAATAGCCGCAAGGCCACACAACTAATTTTAAGGAGCCGTACAGGCCGAACACGTTAATAATTTTAAAGAGCCGTACAGGCCGAACACGTTAATAATTTTAAAGAGCCGTACAGGCCGAACACGTTAATAATTTTAAAGAGCCGTACAGGCCGAACATGTTACTAATTTCAAAGAGCCGTACAGGCCGCGTATAGAGTATTTTTAGAGAAGGATTTATTTAATATTTTTTATTATTTTATTGGTTTAAGTTAAAACTTAGCGCTTAGAGCGCTTGATTAAAAAAGCTTTCGCTTTACCTCAAAAAATATGGCATAAGTGACACGGGTGCTCGTTAAGTTAAATTACACCACAAGAGAAGCAACAGCTAACGTTACAGGTGTGACAAAGTAGGTAGGTGAACCTATTGCACTAGAGCAGTATTAACAAGCTGCTGCATCCGAACTAACAAGTCAGCGGTTGACGCCATTAAGCGATCAGCAGGACTGCTGCAACCGCACTGGCAGGCTATGCAGTAAACGAGTTTTAAGGAAGAGCAGCAAAAACCGGTCGGTCTGGGCAGCTTCCTGGAAGGACAAATGAGTTCTTTGAGTAAACAGAAAAAAGAACTAGAAAATTAAGTCATTAGGTAATTCAAGTTATGCACGACAATAAATTACAAGATATTTAAGGCTCCTAGAACGCACCCAACAGTAGCGCCAGCTAGCCCCAGCATCGCACTCGAGTCCTGACAAAACCCTCGAGCCAGCGTTACGGTGAAGCAACTGACGGCAGCCTCCCAGGGTAGCGGTAACTCTACCAGCAGCAGCAGGAGCAGGACATACTAGGAGCGGAAACAAACACAAATTAACATGGGCCGCTACGACGGTAGAATAGAGACGTAATATTTCAGATCACGAATCTCAGTAATTCCAACAACCAGCGAGCTCTCACCCAAGTTAATTTCCACTCGGTGGGTCGATAAGCCACTTCCAGAGGTTGTTAAAGTAGCGGAAAAAAAGATGAAAATAGTGGTAGAACGGTGTTCAGGCGAAAGTACGTAATCAGGTAAGTAGTTAATAGAAGGGAGATGAAACAAGCACTAAGGCAATATAACTAAAGCTAGATGAATTCAGGAAGAAACCGTTACAGTTTCCTCCAAGTATCAGGAATTCACCGTAAGCAAGTAGGTTTACACACTTCAGAAGAAGCACTTTAAATGGTTAAGAACTCCCTCCGAAGAAGTTTACTGGCCACTGGCCTTTTAATTTAGTTAGAATTATTAACGACCTGAACACCAAGATAAAGTCTCAAAACAAAAATAAAGAAATTCACAACACACGCATACAAACTTAAACAAAGCAAAAATAAGAAAGTAAGCGAAGAAAAGGAATACATAACCTCATGGCTACGTATGAGGTAATAAATGGTACCCTCCAGGTGCTGCTCAGACTGCCGCTGCTCCAGTCAATGTGTCAATGCCCTCTTCTTTTCTAAAAAATCATCCGCCCACCATACCTTTACTCTGCTCAAGCTCCGCGGCAACAAATGACTGCAAGAAAGCGGCGTATGGCTCTGCCACCAAAGGCAATACGACGAGTATGTGGGAAGAATTTTCCACACACTCCCGGGCGGGGAGATTGATCAATTTACTTGATCATGAATACGATCTAGACATCGAGCAGCCGCAGTCCTTCGCGGCAATGTCCTTTGCTCTGGAACAAGTGGAGCAGGATTAGGTTGAATTCTACAAACTTTATCAACACTCAATTCCAAAGGGTATAACAAAGAAATAGCGTAGACTCCAGAAGTCTTATCCGGTCTCGTCACCTCTGCAGATCGCGTTTTTCCATCTGCTCCCGTGAACAACCTGTCAACTCTACCCATCGACCACCAAGGTCTGGGTTTATTTGGGGAAGTAATTAATACTATATCACCGACTTTAATTCTATCTTCCCATACAGGCTGATAAATATTTTTGTTTGTTTCACGGAGAGAAAGTAAATATTCATCGTACCATAGTTGTTTAAATTTATCCAAGGAATCCTCTCTAAATTCTAAAGTCTTCTGCAACTCTGCCCTAGAAGGAACATTCAAGTTATCGGTAAATGAAGCACCAAAGGAAAAATCAGAGTCGTTAGTTAAACCTATTTTCAAAAAGGAATTCGGAGAAATTAGAGTCTGAGACAAGTCCTCGGTATTAATATAGGTCAATGGTCTATTATTAACGGCATTTTGAACTTCGGCGAGTGTAGTCAAAAAGGAAAAATATTCTACTCTAATTCTCCCGATCGATTTGTAGAGGCAGCTTTTCACCACTCTAATTAGTCTTTCCCACGCACTCCCATACCACGCAGAATACAAGGGAATCCTCACGTGCTTTATGTGGTTCCGATCAAGATGGTCGGAAATCGAACTGTCAGAACTGGACGAGTTAAGCAAATCTGCAGCTTGCTTGAAAGATGGTGCGTTATCACTATAAATTGAACTAGGAACACCAAACCTGGCGCAGAACCTGATGAAGGCCGACAGGAAAGAACCAGTCGACATATCTGGAACAAGTTCCAAATGAATGGCCCGTATACTCAGGCACGTAAAAATGATCAAGTACATTTTTGAAGAATCATTCATTAGTTTTACGTTGAAGTGCCCCGTAAAGTCAACGCCCACATGGTTAAAAGGTCTAACCAAATTAACTTTCCCCCCAATATAGTCAGTTGGCTTGGGGTAGCGGAAAGCCAGCGCATTATATTTCTTGCACAATATGCACCGTTTTAACACTGCCTTAATTAGCGGTCTAGGCTTTGGTAGCCAATAACCTATGTTACGCAAGGTGTTTAAAGTGGACGCTACACCAAGATGCTTACATTTTCGATGGCAATGCTCTATGATTAGGTCAGACAAGTTACTATTCCTGGAAAGAAGAATTGGATTAGCGATGTCATATGAAACATTTATGCACTTACGTAGACGTCCTCTGGATCGTAGTAGACCGTTGCAATCTACAAAAAGATTAAGATCACGAACCAAGCTAGGAACCACGCCATCATTGGGGTTGGATAAAAAGGTTAATTCCCTGTTGAAATGCTTGCTTTGCTCAGTTTTTAACCAGTACAAACGAGCTCTAGCCAAACGCTCGAGGTTACTTTCAGTCTTACGCCGACAAAGATCAGCAACCTTAAAAAGCTGAGCCGTAACACCGATCAACTTCTCAAAAGTACTAAACTTGTCAACAGGGAAAATGGGCCCTTCCTTAATTTTACCGGCTTGATTAAGACAGCCCACTACTGTTTTAGAAATGACAGGCATAGATTCCAACGCATAAACTGGCCATTGGAAGTCGGTTTTACTCAGAAATTCTGGACCATGCTTCCACAAGGTTAATTTTTTACTAAATTCTTGTACGGTTAGGCCCCGAGTTAACAAGTCTGCGGGATTCAAATCTGATGGTACATACTGGAATGCACATTCAATTTTGCAGTCGTTCAATATTCCTTCTCTGAAGGACAAAATATCTTTTATCCTATTGTTGGCAAAAACATTCTTTGTTTTTACATAGCCGTTAAAAATCCACGACAGTACTATCTGGGCATCTATACCAAAGGTTATGGAGGTAACATTCACCTCATCTAACGACTTTAACAGGTTAATTAAGCATTTAAATGCCAGAAAAACGGCGAGGAGTTCTAAGGTTGGAAGACTTTTTGCCTTCATAGGGGCAATCTTATTCTTAGAAAAAAGAAGATTAGAGTGACAGTAATTTCCCTGTTGAGTTAAAGCATAAATAGCACAACCGTAATGACTCTTCGATGCGTCAGTGAACACGACTAATCGAGTACTCTCCCCAGTTGAGAAAACCTGGCGCTCGAAAGAGAACTTGTGCAACTGTTCCAATTCCCTGCGTAGAGAAATGAACTTTGATTTGACATTATCTGGCACTTCAGCATCCCAACTTAGTCCCAGTTTCCAGAGCTCCCTCATCAAAGACTTTCCCTTGACGGTAATAGGGCTCACGAGACCCAAAGGGTCGAAACATTTGGCAATACAAGAAAATATAGATCTTTTCGTTACTTTAGCAGCATCATCCACGCTGTTAACCAAAACCTGAAGAGAGTCAGACTCCAGATGATAATTGTATCCCAATACTTTCTCACAGTTCCCCACCTGATCACTGGAAACTCCATCCCTCTTGAATATGTCTTGCAAACCACTGCAGTTACTAGACCAAGATCTAAGATCGAAGCCTCCCGCTTCCATCCGTTCACGTGCGGTTATACAGACATTCAAGAGTTCATCGTAATCGTTGCCAGTGATGAACAAATTGTCAACATACATACAATTAGACAGGAAATGATTACACTTGTCATTGGGATAATTCGCGAGGTGATGCTTAATTACATAATTTAATATAAATGGGCTTGCAATAAACCCAAAAACTATGGTAGTATAACGGTAAGCGACAAGTTTGCCTTCTTTCTCCCAAAGGATACAAAATTTATTTCTATCGTACTCTGAGCCTAGTTTAATCTGTAGAAATGCTTTCCTAATATCTGCGAGAACAAGGTATTTATCCTTTCGCAGGTTTATTAATAAGCTAAATAAATCCCCCATCAAGTCAACACCAGGGAAGGACGCTTCATTTAATGAAGGCTTGCCGTTTAATTTCAAGGAACAATTCAGCACGGGCCGTACTTTGGTAGTACAGGCAGGATCTAACCTAATTACTTCCCTATGAGGAATAAAAACTTTGGTGTCGTCTTTGCAGGATTCAATGGGAATTTCCTCAATAATTCCATCCCTCAACTGCTGTTGGAACACCGCATCATAAGCCTCATAGAAACCACTCTTGTTAAGTCTGTCCACCACCCTGCTGAGAACTGCCCTTGCAACACCAAAATTGCTAGGAACATCGGTGATCTTTTCATTCCACAGCAACCCGACGTGGTATTTTCCTTCAGTAAAAACTATGTCCTTTTTAAATTCGTCTACTTTTTCCTGGTCCGACTGCGCAATAGGCTCATTTTCAGAAATACCTATCGATTCAAGGCAAAATATTTTGTCAAGATGACCCTCGACACCACTATCTTTTACGATACTATAAATAGGGTCCGGTCGAGAAGGAGCGGGGTTCAACACAAAATTAACCGTAGAATTAAATGCTCCGTGAGCAAAATTCAGCTCCGAGTACAATGCTGGAACCTGGTCTCGGGTCAGAAAGCCCTCAACATGACCGAAAGGAATTATTCCCTCATCGTACCGGAAAGCAGTCCCTTTCATACAAGGAATTAGGGTTAAATTACGGAAATACTGGATTACATCAATCCCCAAGACCCCTTCTACCTCAATTGTATCCGAGACTTCAGAAAGAAAAGAGTCTGCCAATTGGTATCGGGAGGTTAGGTTTTTGACGGCTTTTCTTAAAGAAGCCACGTCAAAGGACAACTTAAATTTATCGTCAATTAATAACGGGATCTGCAATTTGGCAGTCCTTGATAAATTAAGAGCCAGACTAGCCTCAGTGAAGTCTCTGGTTCCTTGATCGAGGAAAGTATTAACGTTATAAGTAGAAGTTTGACGACCCGCCGGGAAGCCAATCCTATCAAGAATACTGCCGCAAACGTACGACCTCTGCGAACCAGTATCGAGCAAGAATCTAACATTGACCGATTTCTCACCCCGACTTACTGGCAAGGAAATTGTTGGTAAAAGATATAAAGATTTATTTTCAGAAGAAGAATTAATACACAAATTAGTCTTTATTTCGGGAAATTTGCCCTTCGGACACAAAGCAGTTACATGGGTATTACGCTTGCAGGAACGACATTCAAAGTCAAGCTTACCAGGACAATGATCTCTGTCATGCCTAGCACTGCTACACTGACTGCAAATTTTTAGTTCACTGCATCTATTTACTCTACTTTGATAGGTAGGAAATGCCCCACAATGTAGCATGCTGTGACTCATGCTTGAGCAAAATTTGCAGGCCTTTCTATCTGGAAAAGCCAAAGCAGAGTTAGCGAATACCTGCTTAGGCCCGAAGGATTTGGGTCTTATGGAGGCTCCATATTTAGGCTTCTCGCCACGAGCTTTTGATTGCTCAAAAGGTTTCGGAAAATTGTTACTTCTAATCTTAAGAAATTCAATAACGCTGACGTAATTATCGAACAATTCGTTTAAGGATGGATAATTTTTATTCAACTTGGTAACCAAAGCCTGCATAAAAGGAGCGGGTAACTTTGACAACACGATGCTACTGACAACTGTGTTCGCAACGCGCTCACCCAAAATGTCACAGTCATTTACTTTGAGGTCAGCTAGAATACTCCTGACTTCACTTAAAAATATTTTTGTCTCCTCATAAGAGGGATCAAATTTACACTTCAAGCTGACAAGGTTAACGCACAAGCTATTTACTACTGCGTCTTTATTTAAGAATTCCTTAGAGAGTAAATCTAAGGCAACATCATAATTTTCATCGTTAATACTAAGGTGTTCAATTAGCTTCAGGGCATAGCCTGAGAGGAAGCTCTTTAAGTAGGTTAACTTCGCCGAAGCGGACAAATTTACGCGATGGCCAACAGAGTCGTTAAATTGAGTTAGAAAGGAAAAGTACTTCAAGTGAGCAACGCCCTCTCCGGTGAAGACACTGCACTTTAATTCTGGCAATTTTACTTCTTGCACCGGCATCTGCACAGGTTTAGTTCTCTCCTTAACGATTGTCTCTAGCTCATCGGTCATTGACTTTATTCTACATTCTACGTCAGCTGCGTAATCAAACTGGTTAGAAGCCTCAGCATCTACCGCGTCATTCTCAGCTTTGCTTGACAACATCTGAGAAATAATATCCTCGTCGTAACGTCTTACCTGACTCAAATGCCGCTCGATCTCCCCGCAGCAAGACCGAAGGCGCAGTGAGTCACCGTCAGCAACTGCCTGGGAAGCGCGCTGAAGGCCTCTAGTGATCTTCGTCCGGCATACACCGCGCCGCTGACTTATGCTAGGCTCAGTCATGACTGAAAATTGTTAAGGTTACGAGGGTTAAGAAATTACAGCAGCACCGCACCTGCCACCTGCAATCTGCAATCTGTAGGAAGTTAATAGTTAAGCGCCGAGCACCCGGAATTAACTTGGTATAAAATTTGTGTAAAGTATTCACACTTGCAGGAAGTTAAGAAACGAATATACAAGTTTATTCACGTTTTATTGAAAGATTCTAAAATAGCCGCAAGGCCACACAACTAATTTTAAGGAGCCGTACAGGCCGAACACGTTAATAATTTTAAAGAGCCGTACAGGCCGAACACGTTAATAATTTTAAAGAGCCGTACAGGCCGAACACGTTAATAATTTTAAAGAGCCGTACAGGCCGAACATGTTACTAATTTCAAAGAGCCGTACAGGCCGCGTATAGAGTATTTTTAGAGAAGGATTTATTTAATATTTTTTATTATTTTATTGGTTTAAGTTAAAACTTAGCGCTTAGAGCGCTTGATTAAAAAAGCTTTCGCTTTACCTCAAAAAATATGGCATAAGTGACACGGGTGCTCGTTAAGTTAAATTACACCACAAGAGAAGCAACAGCTAACGTTACAGGTGTGACAAAGTAGGTAGGTGAACCTATTGCACTAGAGCAGTATTAACAAGCTGCTGCATCCGAACTAACAAGTCAGCGGTTGACGCCATTAAGCGATCAGCAGGACTGCTGCAACCGCACTGGCAGGCTATGCAGTAAACGAGTTTTAAGGAAGAGCAGCAAAAACCGGTCGGTCTGGGCAGCTTCCTGGAAGGACAAATGAGTTCTTTGAGTAAACAGAAAAAAGAACTAGAAAATTAAGTCATTAGGTAATTCAAGTTATGCACGACAATAAATTACAAGATATTTAAGGCTCCTAGAACGCACCCAACAGTAGCGCCAGCTAGCCCCAGCATCGCACTCGAGTCCTGACAAAACCCTCGAGCCAGCGTTACGGTGAAGCAACTGACGGCAGCCTCCCAGGGTAGCGGTAACTCTACCAGCAGCAGCAGGAGCAGGACATACTAGGAGCGGAAACAAACACAAATTAACATGGGCCGCTACGACGGTAGAATAGAGACGTAATATTTCAGATCACGAATCTCAGTAATTCCAACAACCAGCGAGCTCTCACCCAAGTTAATTTCCACTCGGTGGGTCGATAAGCCACTTCCAGAGGTTGTTAAAGTAGCGGAAAAAAAGATGAAAATAGTGGTAGAACGGTGTTCAGGCGAAAGTACGTAATCAGGTAAGTAGTTAATAGAAGGGAGATGAAACAAGCACTAAGGCAATATAACTAAAGCTAGATGAATTCAGGAAGAAACCGTTACAGTTTCCTCCAAGTATCAGGAATTCACCGTAAGCAAGTAGGTT
This sequence comes from Morinoia aosen, assembly GCA_030386875.1. NCBI lineage: Eukaryota > Metazoa > Arthropoda > Malacostraca > Amphipoda > Talitridae > Morinoia > Morinoia aosen. The sequence goes on along the minus strand of CM059572.1, from coordinate 45,193,650 downwards.
TACACACTTCAGAAGAAGCACTTTAAATGGTTAAGAACTCCCTCCGAAGAAGTTTACTGGCCACTGGCCTTTTAATTTAGTTAGAATTATTAACGACCTGAACACCAAGATAAAGTCTCAAAACAAAAATAAAGAAATTCACAACACACGCATACAAACTTAAACAAAGCAAAAATAAGAAAGTAAGCGAAGAAAAGGAATACATAACCTCATGGCTACGTATGAGGTAATAAATGGTACCCTCCAGGTGCTGCTCAGACTGCCGCTGCTCCAGTCAATGTGTCAATGCCCTCTTCTTTTCTAAAAAATCATCCGCCCACCATACCTTTACTCTGCTCAAGCTCCGCGGCAACAAATGACTGCAAGAAAGCGGCGTATGGCTCTGCCACCAAAGGCAATACGACGAGTATGTGGGAAGAATTTTCCACAAACCCGGGCTAGTATTCTTCACATGTTTTAAACTCCTCTGTAATTCATGCATTGCTATTTGAGAACTAAGGTGTGTATTTCCTGCCTGCACTGCTGAAAAGTTAGAGATGGTATTTTCAATTGTCTTAGAAAATTCATCACCTAATTTTATCATGTGTCTACAAAAATGGGCAAGTAATAATTCAGCTTTGTCTGCTGTGCTGTCTGCTATATCACCTACAGTTGGATTTGGATTGATAGAACTACCTTTCATTGAGCGTATCAACCTCCAGACATTGCCAACACCAGTGTTTGAGTCCAGAGTGCTTACAAAACTCGTCCAACTTTTGATTTTCTTTTGCTTAATGATTTCCTTGGCATTTCTTTCATGATCCTTATACAAATGCAAATTTTCTGCTGTGGGATGTTTTGATAATTTATTTCGCGCTTTCCTTCGCTTTGCTACAGCTAAAGCACACTCTCTATCCCACCATGGTGTTTTCCTACTAACTTCCCAAGCCGATGAGGATTTGGGGATGCACTTGCTAGCAGCATCCTGGAGTCCTTTTGTTAAAGCTGTATTCAAGTCGTCAACTGAGAGGTTAGCTATCTGACTTATATGGATTTGAGATGATTCTTCCTTAAAACCAACCCAATTTTCATTTTTCAAAATCCATCTACGTAGATGGTTGTCGGATTTTTTAACTACTCTGCCAAAAGTACATTCGATTGGATAATGATCGCTCCCAAGATCCGCACCTCTTTCAAAAAACCCACACGCAAGAAGAGTTGGAGGGACAATACACAAATCTGATGTAGAACTTGTCCCCACACGTGAGTCAATATAAGTGGGCAAGTCAGGAGGCTTAAGTACTCCAAGAGAGTTCTCATCTAGAAGTTTACACAGGTTCCTTCCTGAAGCATTTAGTCTGTTTTTACAGTCCCACAAAGGTGCATGAGCATTCATGTCCCCAATGAATATAAACAATTCACTCATCTGAATATAATAATGATAAAACTCTTCAAGATCAATACACGCATTAGGATTATAAATATTACATATATCAATATAAACATAAGAACAAAACACTTTAATTGATGCTATTTCTAATTTACCATTCAAGAACTTATCAACATTATTCACAGAATAGTTAACATCATTCCTGATCACAAAGCATAGCCCACCTTTGGCCCCATTTTCTCTATGGGACCACACACATTCATAGCCTATGAATTTAGGTTCATTAGTTTTAATCCATGTCTCACACAAACATAGAATGTCAGTTTTTTTTCTGTACAGATATAGTTTCACTTCTGCTAACTTTGAAGATAACCCATTACAATTAAATTGATATAAATAAAGACATTTTTCTGAGGCACCACTTCTTTTGATCCTCTGATCACAGATTTTATAGTTATACATCATTTTTTCCTTGATGCTGATCCCAATCTCTTACTTCCTTTAGAGTGGGATATAGGTATTTGAGAAGTTTTAGTATTTTTTCCAGATATTGTAATATTTTCCATGGCTGTGTCACTTTTGCTTTGAGGATTTACTTTATTGTGAAACTCACTGAGAAGTTGAGAGCCAATTTTTTGGCCAAGATGATTTCTAATCATTCCCAGAAGTAGTAGATCTCGTTTACGCTTGTTTTCATGATTCAAGTTTGATGAGAATGCTTCCATCATAAACTTGCCCAGGCGAGAAAAAAAATCCTCAAACATGGCTTGCACATGAGATTCAATTTTTTTACCACTGTTTGTACTAAACTTTCATCAGAGACAGTAATTTCATGTGAGGACAGACTACCTTCAAAATGAGTAGCAAGTGCATTCTGCTCTGGTTGATTTGGTTTAGTTTGGGGGATTCTTCTTGGTATATAGTGTGATCCTTGAGATTGATGTACATCAGCAGGGACAGTCACATGTTTAGGTTGAAAGGTTTTCAAAGCTGAAGCATGTGTTTTTTGGTTTTCCACTGAGCTTAGGATTTGGGAACTTTCTTGCATGGAGGCATCTTTTTCTTGGTTCATTTGAGAGCTTATCATAGTGGAAGTAGTCTTGGTTTTTTGCAAGATCGGTTCAAGATTTTTGGTGGTCTTAGAGATGACTTGCTTCCGAGCTTCTGAAAACGAGACTCCTTCTTTCATTAGTGCTTGTATTTGTAAGGCATTTTTTATGTAAGGGCATTCTTTAGAGCTGGCCACATGATTCCCCTTGCAGTTAGCACAGAGGGGAGTGGGAGCAGTACAATTTTCTTTTGCGTGTCCACCACCACAAATTAAACATCTTTCATCAGATGAACACCCACTTGCAAAATGTCCGTGTCGTTGGCATTTATAGCATCGGATAGGTGGAGGTGAATATGGACTTACTTGGAAATTCATGAATTCGATTTTTATTTGTTTTGGAACATCTCTACCTTGAAATTGGACTTTTACACTCAGAGAACTTTCTTTTTTACCATTAGAGAACTTTGGCAATCTTACCATGTTTATGATTTTAGCATTTTCACTGGTGGCAATTGGAATGAGATCCTCTAAATTGACATCATAGTCAATTGGCCTGATCACTCCAAAAGTGGATTGTGCAGACTCAGAACGTGGTTTATAACACCGAACTGCAAACTTTCCCACGCTGCTCACTTCCAACAATCTTGCTACTTCCTCTTCAGTGGCTTCCTTGAGCTCAACTGCAATCAAGTTTCTTCGTTTGTTAACTCTTATTTCCTTAATGTAGTCATAGTTTAGTACTTCCCTTAATCCCTGGGCCACTCCAAATGGATCATATGTCATTTTTCTTTTATTTGCTCCAACTAAATTGTTGTTCGACTCTTGCAGTTGTGTGATCAGCATAGTGCATGCCTTATCTTTAGATACCAAAGTTTTATTAGTTGGGTATACTCTTCTTGTTTTAGGGGAGATAGATTTACATGTTTTTTTAACGGTTTCACAATCAGAGTTAGAGCTTGAGAGGCTCACACTGGTTCTTTCTCTTTTTTTTTATAGTTTGTTGTTTTTGAACCATGTTCCCTGAATTATGGATTCATTCGTTCCTTCATGGCTCATCACTTTTCTCCATTGTTAGGCTCTTCAAGGTTGGTGTCCAGCAGTTGCATCTCTTCAATTTCACTGCAGGGATCATCTGACTCGCTCAGATCGCTATAGCGGTTTGTCAATGGCAGCTCTGCCATTTTAAATTAGAAGGTAGCCCCAGAAGGGGCCACCTACAAAAAACAATTAACAATCACCAGAAAACAACTAATAATTTCACAAAGACAAGAAAACAATTACATAAAATCTAAATACAGTAAGTACACAATTACAAAAATGAAATATCGCTACGTGGCCCACCCCAGATGGAGAGGAGAGAGCCAGTTGCGGATATAATGAAGATGACTAATGAAATTTATTAGATTATGTCTCGGGAATATTTATAAGTTTTCGCAAGAGCTTGTCAAAATATGGTCTTTACTCGACGAATGCAACTGCCTCTCTCCTCAGATATTACAATAGTTGTCATTGATGTGTGCGTGAGTAGACTGTCCTCCTTTGATCCTATGTGTGCATTACAAATGTGTTTCTGCCAATGTGTTCTGTAGCTGGAGAGACTTATTTTATTTTTCTTCTCAGTCAATGCAATAGCCGTCTCATTGTGTTATGTCTTTGGCATGACAATTGATCCCCTTCCATGTATTGCTATTCTCCTATTGCATTTCTCATTGCTAGTCTCTTATCGACATTCTCTTAGTGCTATTCCCTTAGTGCTATTCTCTTAGTGCTATTCTCTTAGTGCTATTCTCTTAGTGCTATTCTCTTAGTGCTATTCTCTTAGTGCTATTCTCTTAGTGCTATTCTCTTAGTGCTATTCTCTTAGTGCTATTCTCTTAGTGCTATTCTCTTAGCGCTATTCTCTTAGCGCTATTCTCTTAGTGCTATTCTCTTAGTGCTATTCTCTTAACGCTATTCTCTTAGTGCCTTTCTCTTAGTGCTTTTCTCTTATCGCTATTCTCTGGAACTAGAATTCTCGCTGACATGAATAGACTCGTGAACTACCCAGACTCCTGAGGCTGGCGAGATGTTTCTTTGTCATTAGGATATCATACCTAGTTCTAACGTTATTTAGTCGCTCCTCGTACCTTAGTCAGCTACTTCTCATCTATTCCTCGTATTGTTGTGCCGAACCTGAACTCTACTTGTTTGTGCAGTTCACGGAGTCAACGGGACTTGAAATAAACTGAAGAAACCTCGTGTTCTTTGGCGTCCCTTGAAGTCCGTTCATTCACTTTACTGTAGCGAGATCAAATCCGCAAGGTCACGTGACAATTGTAGTTGCAGCACGAGCTAAAACAAACGCAAAAGCTTCGACAAACATGTTCGTGTAAGACGATAACAACAAAAGATATCACTGAATCAGTAATTAACATTGACGGTCGAGCCCAAACAGGTGACAAAAGGGAAGCCATAATCCTAAATGCGAATAGTATACCTCAGCGTTTAAGGAGAAGGATTTAGGTGAAATTACACGACCCAACTAAATATGTTAAGTGAAATGTTTGTTTTTACTACCCGAGACTTTCATTCGATTTTTGTTCCAGGATTTTGTCCTACTGACTTAAGTTTCAAAACCTGGCAAGATGAAGCACACAAGTGAATTATTTTCGGAGTACTTTTGCCCTGTGAGAAATTTATTGTGGTCATGTGAGAAACCCAAAAAATTATTCACTTGGGCTTAAACATTTTTTTCAGAGATTTTACTTAAAGAGTCATGCATGAATAAAATGAATTTATTCTGTCCGTCTCACAATGGCAGGAGGCTTAAATCGGGTGTATCTTTAGGAATTACGCGTGTCTAATGGCTGTGGAAATATATAGGTCTTAGCTGGGTGTACGTTTACGAGCAGAGCCAGAAGATAGATCGAATTTTCCGATGAGACCATAAAGTAGACACCGCTGGCTCAGCCATTCGCTGCGGACCGGCCGCACATAGAAAAAAAACTAGGCATGTATGATCGTTTGTCAATCATAAATTTATCGTAGGGAAAACCAACTCTCGTTCCTTGTCGACCCTTTTGATTAGCCATGGCAACCGGAGAAACCCAGAGCGACAGCTCATAGATGCCCCACCTCTTATCCGCACCACCTCTTATCTTGGTCGAGACCTCGTTCAGCCTCGGAGTCTCTTACGACAAGAACATTAAGGAGTCACTTAGGACCGAGAGGGGAAAGGGAGAGGACAGAGAGAGAAAGCGAGAAGTCACTAGGATCTGATCGCAAGCCGATGAGGACTTGGTTGAAGACAGACAGGTGTCACTTCAAGTTGTAAGAGTGAGACTGTGTTTCGAGAGCTACGTTGTCATTTCTGTTTCGAGGGCTACTTCTTCCTTTCATTGTGTTTGAGGGCTCCAAAAATCATACTCTTTAATTTCTAAAAGAAAAGTCTCTGGAGGCAGCGACCCTTTTTAGTTAATTTAATATCATAAATTTAATTTACGTAGTTTCTGTTTTCCGAGGACTGTTTTATTTACTCTTTCATGTGCATTCATCTGTTGCCTTCCATCTAGTTTCTGTTCAACGCTGCAACGCTATCAGCTCGTACATACGTGGAAGCTCGCTAACGTTGAACAACAGTTGCACCTCGTATTTTTGTTGTCCCGTTCCTCCTTTCTTCGCTGCTGAGTTGACCCGAGATGTTTGTTTGCTGGAAGTACATATCGCTTAAGAACAAATGGTGATATTATGTGCGGATTACTAGGTAATTCTGAATTTATACAGTGTGTATGGTCATTTCAAACCTTGTTACTGTAATTACCAGTTAGAATTCGACTCCATTTTCCCATTAGGTTCAGTTGTTTGTCTAATTAATTGATATATAACTGATGTGTGATAAGTCGATGAGCGTTAAAAAATTGTAATCGATGGTTGGTGAATTTTTTTTGATAATTCACAGATAGTTGTGTGATCACCAACCAAAAAAATTTATAATTGATATTTGACTTACTAATTGATAGCCAATGCGTATTACTTCATTTGATAACTGTTAAAAAATCAACAGTGACTAAGTTGGTGATTCAGTGATAATTGATTATACTGTTGAAGAATTTATTGTAAACTAACTTAAAATTCACTGTCAGTCTATTGATTGTTGGTGGGAAGCCTTAGGATGAGTGCAGTTACTGATGAACTCATTTCTGACCTCATTTCTTTCTTGCATTATTCGCCAATCTGATTTAATAGAAGTTCACTCATTCAATCTTTCTCTCTTTTAGGTAGCACTTGAACAAAAAATTAAGGCTCTAAAACAGATGAATGCAACCAGTCCCTGTTGACTCTACACGGTCATAGCTTTTCTTATAGGGACTCTACTAAGGTCTCCTTTGCAACATTTGTAAAAAGTGAATCATGACAATTTTTATACACTTTAATAATGGAATGACATTTGAAAGTAATTTTTCGAATAATATTTTCAGCCTAATTCAAACATTCTCGCCTAATTTTTTTCATTTTTTTTTCCTGTGTTTGTTCATTTGCAAACTCTTACTCTCTCTCCCTCACTTCCTCTCTCAATCATCCACTCTCACACTGAGTCCCTTTATCACTCCTTGTTTCCGTCAATCCCTCACTCGCAAATTCCTTTTATTAATTTATTATACCACACCTTTATTCTCTCACTTTCTCTGTCCCTCGTTTTCTCCGTCCCTCATTCTGTCAAGTCACTCGTTCCCTTAAGTCCTAAATTTTTACTCCATAACATTCTCACTCTCTCATTCGGTGACTCCCTCACTCATACAACATTGGATATAATTGCAGAATCATTGAATGCTCGTATCGATAATTTTGGAAGCCATTTTTTTCAAGATGCTTCTGCTCGAACATCTGAATGTTCTCCTCCCCGTTGTCACAAAAGTATTCAAATTTAGTCTTCTAGATAGTGATTAAAACAATACATTTTAATCGTGATATCTCTGATGATATTTTTCAAGGAAATTTTGCAGCAAAAATATGAGTTTTATCAATTTCAATGACAATTAGAGTGCACTTCTCGCATTCAATAATCAAAGTGAGTTCATTAAACGAGGAATGACAAAGTTTTTTTTATCATTTCACGAAGTTAGTTGTCTGTGAAAAATCCCTTGTATTTTTCAAGGATATTTTGCAGCAAAAATATGAGTGTTATCAATTTCAATGACAAATAGAGTGCACTTCTTGAATTCAATAACTAAAATGAGTTCGTTAGAACAGGAATGACAGTTTTTTACTATTTCACGAAGTTAGTTGTCTCTGAAAAATCGTAAGGGTACCTCCTTATGATATTTCCAAGAATATTTTGGAGTAATTCGTGTCTGAGTAGTTTTTATTTAAAAATGACTGACGGAATGGTACCGTCGCCCGCAGGTTTAAACATGCATTATAATTACAGTCGATCACTGAATAAAAGCTCATTTGTATGGAGTCTTACGTGCCTGAAATGCCTGTATTTACAATAGTATGGGAGGTACATCCAAAACACTGTCATGTCTCTCGTGTGAGAATGATGACGTGCGTATTTTCGAGAAAACATTTACTTAACTATTACTTAATTAAACCTCAAATCAATGACTTATTTAGTGCATTTCCTTTCCTATTCACGGAAATATTCTTTCTGTATGTATGCTCTAGTTTAGGCCAATAGAAAAAAACTTTCAACCAAATCTCGGAAAGGTAGGAGTTGGTAAGTACTTAGAAAAGAAAATGTGTTTTATATGTGCTTTATTCGTCAATATGACATTGCTCTCCGCATAGCAGAGCCAAATACATAATTGTTAAGGTTTAGAAAAACATCAAGTATGTATCATTGAAAAAACTGAAATCTTGAGTTCGTTCTGGAGTGCAGTATCCTTGTTCACAGAGAGACATAGATTTCTTTCAGCAGTAATCTGCCACACATCGGGAGAACGACCATAGCTGCAAGGGGGAGAATAGCAAGATTAGTATGGTATTGATAGCTTCATTTCTGTATTCGATGTTTGTTAGCATGTTATTAGTGAAGTTGGCCTCAAGAATCACTTTAAAAATTGAAATATTTTCACATTACACATTTTCAGAATGTGTTTGAGAATGTAATGCTGTATTGTTTGTAATAAAACTTATCTCCAGTGAGTACAGACAATTAAAGCTCCTTATGCACATGATGTAGAACAAAACGAGCCATGAGCAAACTGTAAGTTTAATTTTTGTGACAGCAATTAAAACAAATCTAATTTCAATAGTAAAATTTAAACGCACTATGGAAAGAGTTAACGCCTGTGCTGGGTTTGTCTACCAACAAGCCCAACCCTGACACATTTGCTGTTCTTGATTGTTCTCTTCTTCTTGAGTCACATGCAGATTAAGAACGCAAATGAGCTCTACCGCAAATTACCAGACTCTGGAGGCTTCAGCACTCGGTCACCAGGAAAGGGGCTTCATTGGCTCTCCTTGGTTTCGGGACATCATCGTCGTTTACATGGGACCTAGATCTAAGACATTTTCATTCAAGATTCTGCTTTTGTTTATTATTCTATGAAGAAATGGGATGTCAAAGTATTTGAGAAGATGAACTTTTTATGAATATGTAAGCTCTTCGTGAAGCTCCAAACCGAAGATTGGAGCCGGGGCAGCTCTGCGCTCTCGTGGCCCAACGCGGCATGGGGAAGTTCCGGCAGCGACTCCGCGCTTTTCTGTCTTCGCCTCACGCAGTGGGGGCGTTGCGGCGGCTCTGCTGCACTCCTCGGACGGCGCACGTCTCTTGAGCTCTACTGCACGGAGGAACGGCCTTCTAAGCACGTCCTTTATGGTAAGTTTTGAAGCAATTCCAGTGCGGTGTTCTCTTTCCGTCTTAGTGCGTCGATTAGTTTCAATAATTGCCAGTGCGAACGGATATTATAAATTAAATTTTGTCTGAGCCGTACATAACTTTAACTTTAGGTTCGAATAAGTTTAATAGCTTCTACCAGTCTAGCTGGTTAGCTAAAAGCCATTGTTTGGGCTAACATTGTTCTGCTGCTGCAGGCTCGTAAAATAGAGTAATCTTGAATCTTTCCTAAAGTTTTGTGAGCCGCTTCAGCATGACCTTTTAGTTTCCTTACAAGGTATAAAAATTAAATATTAAAATTATAATTTCTCTTGAAGGTACGAGTACTGGCTCAGACTTCTTGAAGCGAACTGGAGGGGAGCGGAGGGTAACCGCGCTGGCCCGTTGCTAAACTCCGGGCTCCCACCGCTACGTCATCGGGCGAACCGTGCCGGCCAAGCTATACATTTAATGTTCTATTTATTTTTACTGTTCGCAATAATGCTCAGTAAAATCATGGCTGCCGCATATAGTTTCACTCCTTTGGTGACCCTTCTCCAGAGTTCATTTTCAAGACATGATAATAATCCAACAGCAAAGGAAAGCCTCACATATCCAGTTTTGCTGACATGCTTAACTTGAGTTTGATAAGAATAACAGGACAATTTCGGCATAAGAAGGATCCTCACTTGAAAAGGCTGCTGCAGAATGCTGGAACAGGCGTCAAAACCTTGTTGGACAGGAGTTCCAGCAGTTACTCCCTGCATTCGCGACTCAAACACCCGTTCAAGCTTATCGGGATCCAGATATCCTCCAGTGAACTGATGGGAGAAATTAATGCAAGAATGGAAGAACGAGAGGTGATTAGTACTTGCGTCGTGTACTCAGCTCTACTCTTATACACCAACACAAATTTCAGGGCAATAAGAGCTAGTATGCTACAGGGTGATCAAACATGAGTACCAATGTTGAATGGTTAAAAATCCGGTGAACTATTCAAAATTATCACTCATGTTTGATCACCCTGTTCGTGCTGACTTTCTGGATAAAACCCACAGCTTTCTCGCTCAAGGCTATCAAAATATTTTATCAATTTTGGGGGGCAAGAAATTTTTAATTTGAAAAACTTATGCTTGATGTACTTCAATGAGCAGATCTAAGTGCTAAAGATGGCTGTAGTTTTGAGAAAAAAATCGAATGCATAACCATTTAGACATGAAATGCAGAACGGTGTAATGGTAAACACCAAGCCGAACATCGCATAAGAAACGATCGAGCCTGCTCCGATTTGTTTGACAATTTTTTAACTGATGGAGGGTCGAATAAATTTATACTATAATAAGAGCTGCGTCAGTCTGTCTCTCTGTCCGAAGCCTCCCGAAAGTGTGAGATGAGTGTATTTGTGATACAGGCCGTGTGCACCAGGCCTCATCAACTTTCGAGAGATTGAATTTTTTGTTTTATAACCTTTCTTTCATTTCGCCTTCTTTCTCATTTCAAATAAAAGGTCTCGACGCTACCGAGTATAAATGTCAAGAATTTAGGCACTGCTAATTTTGTGGAAAATAAACTAAGTTTAAAGTACTTAAAGCTTTGGTAGGCTTGCTATTTATTCTCATTTCCGATTATAAATCAAAGAGAAAAATTATCGCGATAAACCAATCGACAACTATATGAGCGTCTCATCGGAATTGTAAAACCCGTAGAAGCCGTGCGCCAGATTGATTAATAACATACGATACTTAACCTACGTACAGTACACGCAACCAGCCAACCACCCCATTAGTCACACACAGATTTTCGTGCTCCTAATTGTTAAAAAATATAATGCGTTATAATGCTTCCGCGCAGTAAAATAATGACAGTATGTATGTGACATAATTAATTTATGTTATTATTTTATTATTAATTATTACTTCATAATCATTATAATTAAAAACTAATTCATTTATGAATTTTCTTTTAAATAAATGAATAAAACGCATATCAGATCACGTATAAAAGTGCACCAGCGCGGCGATGTCATGTGAGTCGTGCACCTGTACTACAGAGTCAGCTTAATATTTTCAAGTGTAACAGGGGGCCTAACAAACGAGCAGGCTCAGTACTTATTCTATTAAAACTTTAGGATTGGAATTGGCGTCACAGATTCGAGTTTAATATCCATTAATAACGACTTGCGAATTCTGACGTATGCTGACTTGGAACAAAAAGTCTAATATCGATTCTCAACGTTTTTCGAATGGATGTTTCGGACAAAGACTTAAACCAAAAATTATTTGGTATTTCATTCACTCCTATGCATGCATGATGTGGACCGATGACCATGACTAATTTGCAGAGTGTTGCCGAATGCAACACACTACACTATTTCGCGCAACAAGTTCACTCCGTCGTTGATGTTTCATCTGACTTGTTAATTTGTACGCCAAATGACATTTTATTCCTTATTTCATCTCAATGCTCAAATGAAATTTGAGTACTTGCTTCTTTGCTTAGCATGGCTTAATAAAAATTAAGTTGTTATTTCAAGGTCTGACATCAATCGCTGATGAACACACAATAATAGCGTCATGCATGAATAATAAATCTCCCCAAGCCTTGACTTTCCGCAATGCACTGCCCCTCAATCTCAAATTTTTTATCGGCTTCAGTACCTGCAGCAGAGAGACCATGTTTAACACGGACAAAGTATTCTGGAATTAATTTTTATGTTTCACCAATTTTGAATTAAAACACAACTTAACCTAAAGAAGAGAATTCAATATGCAGCGTATGTGAGGCCACGAGCTTTTATTCTATTAGGTTTCATTGTATGATGAAATTTTCGTTTAGCTTGGCGGAGATGAATTTTTTTAACACCATGACAATTATCTTTCCCTGAATTTTTCATACATAGGCGATGATAATAGTGATAGAAATTCATAACCGATGACCCATTCTTCACCTTTAAAGGGGATTGAAAGTTTGAACAAATAATTCTCTATTCGTATCTTAATGAAAGTTGATGTGCGTTCATGTGTTTGTATGCTTGAATCTTGATTTTCCATCGTGTTATGTTTTCAGCCGCCGAGAAATGCATAACCTGGTTATGGAAGAGATTTACCACAATTGTTTGCAGTGCTAAAACTGCTCGTGCTAGTGACCAAATTACTATAACTATGTTAAACCAGAAATTTCGCCGAAAAAGGAAATGATCATTTAGGAGATGCAAGTTAGTAAATGTCCTGATGAAAGAGAATATTATCATCGTAATGAAATACATGATTTTCTCATATCCTGGATACAAACCTTGCAGCGTAATTATACAAATCTGAGCAACATCAATGCAATACTTAACCTAATTGAATGATTTCCCTGCTTTATCACACGGTTTTGCACGGCATCATCACTGGCGAATCGTGTACGCTAGTGTTGGAACGTTCGTAACTGTGCAGTCATCCTGAATATATAATGCATTTACATTCGTAATGTGCAGTCATCCTAAATTCGACACACATAAATTGCCAGCGATAATTGAGAATTTGCTCCTGCCTGATATAGTAAACCCTTTACTTTAAAATACAAAGATCTCATCCCTCTTTAAAGTATGATACCAAGATACAACAGAGTGTGCTCCACCCTGCCTGCCAGCTTTCAAATCAATTCTTTTGTCACCCTCCAATAAACACTTTTCTTCTTTGAAATTGTCTGGGATCGAATGCCAACGAAGTTCATGCGGAGCTTCAAACTAGAAGACGACCGATTTGACGCCTTTGCACCTTCATGCTTTCGTGCCTTCGCGGGAAACCTGTGATCCGAAGGAGTCGGCTTCATGGAGCGGTTGGCTTCGAGGCCTCACACTGCTGGCTTGGCACTACGATAGCCTGGCTCAATTTTTATTCATTAATGTTATTTGCTGCAACATTTTCTGTCATAACTTTTTTACCGAAGTACCTCCAGTAATTTCATTACCTTCCAGGTCTTTCAGTCTCAAAGTTAGTCTCAGTCTCTTAGTTTCGTTTTCCTCTTTTTTATTCAAGAAGCATGCTCTGACATTACGAGACTCATGAACATGATCTTTTCATTACCTCGCATTGCAGAAAAGTGACTCGACCCGCTGAACCGTCACACTGCTTGAATTTAAATTATCGCGAAGAATTTCTCGTTTCATACTTTGTTTAACATACTCGTAAAATCCCACTCAACGGTATAACACTAAATACAATATAGGGTGTTTTGAAGCGAAAAAAATTATCTGCATCGCCAAATTGCAGCAGATTTTTATGCTGATTTTGATCCCCAGAGCAACACTTAATTCATCGCGATGTTGTGATGAAAACCAAAATTCACAATTCATCACAAAACACTATTAATCGCAATTCATCCTCTGAAATAATTAACTCAACACAAATTACTGTTCCCTTAAGTGTGATTGTCTGATCGTAATGAAATTTTGTCTCCTCAATGTGCTTCATCTCGAGGTTACTTTGACTCGGTCACCCCAAAGTCGGCAATGTTACTTTCTTTTACATTTCTGGTGCTGAAAATACTTGTACAGTAAAAGCACTTGAGCGTATTTTCATGTCTGCATACGTCTCTAAAGCCGTTGTAGAAGCTATAGAAAATGTACGTCCAACTTACTTGGCAGAACTTGAAAAATGTTAGTGGCGTCAAACGACGTACTCACATTTCATAATTGAAATAGTGTAAGATTTGGTGAGTTGGCTCTTAATTAAATCAAATATAAGCTTAGATAAGCCAACAATTGTTGGGCATTGAAATAAACAAAATATCATTCTCATCAGATCATTCACTCTAGTTTTTCTGATTAATTTTGCCATGAAATTAATTTAAATGGAAAGGTATTCATGTATCAAGAAAGTTCGATTTTTTTGCATTATTTTTGGAATGATACACTATTGATAAATCAAATAATATATTTATCCTGTAATATATCAATTAATACGCATCAATAACACAATTTTTCAATAATATATTTTGGTTTTCATCCGTTTGATTTCGACCCTACGTACGAACTGTAATGTAAATTTGAATGCTTTTATGGCACCCGCAAAGTTTTCAATGCCAAGTGCACTGAAAATTTTTCTCCTGGAAATTGCTGTCGTTTCAGCATGAAGTCGTATTTTAATTTTAAGCGCTCCGCCGCCACACATCCGCTACGACTTCGTCAAAATTTAAAAACGAAAACCACATGTTTGGAGTTTAATGCTCCATCAGCCATGAGTACCTTCAAATGCCGGTGTTGTGAAAATGATATTTCAAATACGTCCTATTCTCTAATGCAAAAATTATTTAATTTAAACTATTTTTTGAACAATTTAAACAATTTATTTACCTCAGGTGATACAGAGGTAGAATATTTCTTAAGTCTAGTCCAATGGTCAAATTTGAGTATAGCTACCTGTGGGCCCGTTTAAATTCACCGAATTCTAGGGCATCCTAACATCAACGTTATTCTAAGGAGTTGAATCTCTTCATCTTAAGCAAGTTAGCGCTTGAAGCTAAAACTAAGTTGGCAACTTCGCTGAAAAATATTTCACAAGTGTTTGACCTTCAATGCAATAAAATGTAATTTTGTAAATTAAGGACAAGTTATACGTTTCTTGGTTACAAACCTATACGAAGCCGTCTGCAACTGCTGCGATGTCGGGGTTTTGGAGGCATTTTTCAATTCTGGCATCGTTAGGAACGAAAGAAGGGGGAAACAAAATGTCGCAGCTACTGCCGGAGCGTCTGAAAGCAAACAAAGCAGACACTAAACAGCACGCAGAGTTGTTGTGAAGTATTTGAAAGTAGCAACGAAGTTTTCTTCCTTTAAAAGCAGAAGCTGACCGAGCATGTCTAGAATAGCGCCTTCATTAAACAGAGATAACCATTATTAAGTATAGAAATCAAGGTATCAGTAATTGAATTGCAGCTGAAACACATTAGGAATTATGAAACACTTTTGATATTCTTTAATAAAGAAATACACATACTACTACTAGGAAGGAGATGCAAAACTGATTTTGATTCCTTTAACCTAATTTTTCCTTCAAAAAAATTATTTCTAACTCAAAATCCTAACCAAATAGCCAGAGAATATTATGAAAGCTGTTCGAGACAAAAAATGGTTTAAAATATACTACCGTAGAACTGTATTATGCAATAATATGTAGTATTTTAGAAGCCTTCTGTGTCTTGATAGAGTGGAGTATTGGTTATACGGAATTAAAATTCATTTTCGATTGCGCACTTCAGTGTATTTGCAAGATGTTCGTTCGGAGTATTTTTTCAAACTCGTAAATTTTAGTGTACGACATAATCTTTTAGATCATCAAGTACCTTCATGGACAAGTCTAAGGTCGTATTTGAATTTCAAATTTTTGCTTATGGAATTCAGTGTGTTTTTATTTTATTCATAATGCCACATGTAAATTTTTAAGCGTTGAAGGTCAATTTTCATGGTCAGGTAAGGTCAGGTCAGGCCAGGTCAAGAGGTCAGGTCAAGAGGTCAGGTCAGGTCAGTTCAGTTCAGGTCAGGTCAGTTCAGTTCAGGTCAGGTCAAGTCAGTTCAAGTTAGTTCAAGTCAGTTCAAGTCAGCTCAGGTCAGGTCAGTTCAGTTCAGGTCAGGTCAGGTCAGTTCAAGTCAGGTCAGGAGATCAGGTCACGTCACGTTAGGTCAGTTCAGGTCAGGAGGTCAGGTCAGGTCAGGAGATCAGGTCAGGTCAGGTCAGGTTAGTTCAGGTCAGGTCAGGAGGTCAGGTCAGGCCAGGTAAGGTCAGGAGGTCAGGTCAGGTCAGGAGATCAGGCCAGGTCAGGTCAGTTCAGGTGAGGTCAGGAGGTGAGGTGACACAGGGTGAGTTTAGGTTACGTTGGGTTAAGGCAGGTCAGGTAGGTTGTGTTTGGGTAAGTTGGGTTATCACTATAACGACGAAATTTGTAGGCTCTTGAACGAAATGTTGCAGTAATTTCTCTTAAATTATTATTCATGAAACTGAGTAAATTTGAACTTTTCATCGAAACATTTAAAATATCAGAATATTGTTAGTGATTTTCTAATGCCATTCGAAGAGAGGACGTTGGGCAATAGAGGTTTAAGAAATGCTAGGAGATGTGGGTTAGGTTGGGTTAAATTAGGTTCTTTGGGCTATCTTGGAATAAGATAGGTTAGGTTGCGTTGACGAATTACTTATATGTATTGACGAATTATAATCGTCCATAAAAAAGTGTTAAAGAGATTGCTTCCCCACTTGTATGTAAGATCATGCAAGTTCATCAAACGGTAGAAGTAAATTTTTATTTTTATTAAATAACCCAAATTTTGAAGTGTGCAAATTTCAATCGGTAGTGGGAAGAAAAGAATTCGTACTGAACTCATGCACGTCAGTACTCACTCCATTTTCCTGTCAGGAAATGCTGCAGCAGACCCCAGCAGGAGGAGAAGGTAGGCCAAGCCCATCGTAGTTTCCTGAAAAAGTTGGGTCGTCATCATTTGAAAATGGCGTACACTACGTATGGAACTATTTAAAAGATTTCAACGTCAAATGATGCTTAGATTATCGAGCTGTGAAGCATTTTTAGATAGTAGTGACGATCCTATCTATGTCAAAAGGAACAGTTTCACACGCATCACCACACTTGAAATAATAAATAATAATAATGAAGGCATCTACGGATGCTTTATTTCCAATCAAGCCTGATACATATCACCTTGTACATTGGATTTTCAAATGCCTTATAACTAACGCCAGGACGCCATTACGCTTTCCCCCGGTCAAGACCGGTACCCATTTCAGACACCTGGGTAGAGTGGGGTATTGTGCTTGGAATTTTTCTCCTATACCCAACAGAGAAAATCGCCACCAGCGCCGGGACTTGAACCAGGGTCTGCCTGGACGGAGGCAAGTTCGATGGTCGCGCGGCTACGACGAGCACGTGAGTTCTAACTCTTTTTTGCACGTTGAAATCATTAGATACTCACTCACCATTGTTAATTCGACGGCAGTAGAAACGAAACTATATGCGTGCACAACGGACTCGACTCGGAATCAATGTACTGAATACACAGCACGAGGTGTCTTATATACATAGCTGCGCAGTTACGTGGAACACCTGTGCGAATTAAAGAGAGCGAGGAATGTTGAGTCATTGTTTCGCCGTTGTAACTGAGAGTAAAGCGCATTCGTGCTATAAATTCTTAGCATGTGAAATTGATTTCTTTCCGTTTGAAACTCGCATGTTAAAAATATTTTCCAAAGAAAAGTATAATTTCACAATTTCATTTTACTGATAGGTGCCCATACTTTGTATTATGATCGCCGCGTTTTATTGCAGTGATGATATTCTTTGCATGAGCTGACGAAAATTCATCACAAACTGAGAGTGAGAGGCTAGCTCTTGTTAAATCACCAGAGGTCGAAATGATTCGAAAAACATGTCAATACTACGTCGTTTTAGGACAGAAAATGGGATGAGACGTTTCGCAACGCTGTCGAACATGCATTCAATATTATTTAAACATCCAATATCATTATAAAATATTTTATCTACACTTCATAGGAACTTAAAGTGGTTTGGCTTCCTGATTACTGAAATTTCCATTTACCATTCTATTTAGTCAAGAAAAACTCAATTCAAGTTACGATTGAT
The DNA here is from genome assembly GCA_030386875.1 of Morinoia aosen. Classification (NCBI taxonomy): domain Eukaryota; kingdom Metazoa; phylum Arthropoda; class Malacostraca; order Amphipoda; family Talitridae; genus Morinoia; species Morinoia aosen. Next base: position 45,175,797 of record CM059572.1, on the reverse strand, counting down.
GATATTAAAAATTACCCCACCAAGCGAGTTCATCTAAGAAATTCAATTGTCTTAATTCATTCAACTTTAATTTAATCATTTCAATTTAATTTTCACCAAGATAATTTCATGTACAACTTTTTACTGATAGCTTTCATTGACCACTGCTTTTCATGGCCATTTCATTTTTCGCTCGGTAGACTTTCCCATTCAATGGAAAGTCTATTAGTACACCTCGTATAGTTTGTCTATTATTATGCCTCGTATGGCTCATCTACTTGTACACCTCGGATGGTTTGTCAATTAGTACTCCTCGTATGGAACATTTGTTTTAGGATGCCCTATATTTAAGAAACTTTTAAAAGTCAATATGTTGGCATGTATCTCATGTGACAATTTGGAAATAAACATTTTTTTTCAATGTTTCGGCTTATATGAGATTTTGACCTTGTAATTTCTTAAAACTAGAGGCCTACACTTCAATTTACCAACTTGTTCTCTAGGTATTACCTGTTACTGGCTGCTCCCAGTCTTCCTCAGCCTCTTTGTTACCAAAATTACATATCGTGAAACTATTTTCTGGAGTTCCACGCCTTTACTCACAGCTGTTATCGAACTCCATCCCTTCTACAGCATATTTGAAATTATTGATAAGGTACTATCATATTACCTGTTTCAACTTGTAATTGTTTTATTCAGTAGTGAAAACCTTAAAGTGCTTCACCTTTTAGTAAATTCTGCTGAGCCCGTCGCATTAAGACTCCAGCAACGAGTTCTTAGATGGCCTCTTGTTTCATGAAGAGTGTTCACTGGTTCCTTGATTTACTCTCTTCTGGTATATGTAGATGAGTGAACTTTCGTGATTATCTATTATCAAATATAAAAACTGTAGAATTTAGCCTTATGAAGATAACACCCCCTTTAACTCTAACTCAAGAGTTAAGACTGATTTGATCGCATTGCGTGGTTTGGCTACTCACTGTTATCGTGAAGAATAATCTCTCAACTGCAAAATTCATAATGAACGCAATCCCCTAATCTTATACATCACTCTCATATCCAGGGTTTCATCGACCTTCACCGCACGTTTTTTCACAACCTCTTCTCCATGGCCTCCGCTGGGAACGGCTGAAATCGAGTTTAGTATGACCATCCTTCGGTAGTCATTGTTCACGGCTTAAATTGACTTAAAACTCTCTTAAAAGTGGAATAGCTCTTGAGGAGTTCGCATGTAGATTCGCTCATGGAATCATAGCTTGCATACTTTTATGCTGACTGTTCCTTCGATATATATTAATAATCATGCTTGCTCTGATGCAATCACCAAAGAAGGTGAGTAAAATATTGAGTTTTTACAGCCTCACACGAGTTTTAAACATCATGGTCTTCTTTGTCTGCTCAATATGTTCAAGTGAAGACGAGGTGATGTGGGGAGAGAAAACCAGGAGCGAAGACATGTGCAAGATTTCAGGGACGCTGAGCACCGGTCTCTCACTAGTAGCAGGTGGTGTAATGCAAATTAGAGACAAAGCCTTCTAACCATTCCACAGTTTGTTGTATCAGGTGTGCCGAATTTTGCTAGGTCATCTGATTTGTTCTGGCGCACTCTCTCGACAGTGTGCTCTCTCGTGTGGAAGCCTTCTTCTCCAATTGATCGAAACGTGGCAAATGTAATTAAACATCGACAAATGCTCAGTATTGCACAAGAGAAGTAATAATTGACACTTTCAACATACCACGAAAGTTACGTAAATTCACGCTGTACACCAACAGTAAGATTTTCCCATCAATATCGAAAAAATCTCAAGAAGAATACACTAGTGGAAAAAAGCGTTATGAAGGCGAACAATATTTTTGGTTTCATTGCAAGAAACTTTAAATGTAATTCAAAGGATATTATGATGCGGTTATTTCTATTTTATTATTATCCTCCCTTCTTTCTTGCTGAATGAAGCTCAGGAACCATGCATGTCTCAAAGGAACGGAGGGGGGGAGGCAATTTTCTTTGGTGCAGCTTGCTTCTTGCAGAACGTAAGGATCCTAATGGACGAGACATTTCACATGTTGAATTTTACATAACTAGTGAAAGGAATATTTTCTTCTAATTTCCTCAGTAAAAAATTTGCATCAAAACATTGCTGGCCATTAATCTTGTCTGTTAATTATATTTTATGAAATGTTTACAAATAGCGCTAAAAACGGCATCGGTTGAGGACAACGGGCAAAATTTTGAAAAAAATGAAGAATGGGTGTTATAGGAGGAAAAGAGTATCCTCAAGCTTGTAATACATTTCATATATCAACTTTGTTGGAAATAAACTGTTTTTCTTTTTTGTCTTTTTCTTGGGGTTACTAAAGAATAGGCTAAGGGTAATTCCTAGAAATGATTCATTGAACAGACTTTGTACAGACGTTATGGCTATGATTGAAGCTTAGCACAAAATTAATAGTGATAAAAATTAAATTGAAGCAAGTTCAACATAAAGAAATAAGGGGAACAGATATGCTAAGAAAAACCTATATAATTACGCGGAAAAATTCTGGAGCTTCACATGAGGGCAGCCAATCAGAGCGGGGAACATCGCCGGAGAAAAGGGGCGAAGGATCGAGAAAAAGGCATGAGAGGAGATTGAAGGGAGTGCTCAAAAACAGGGAAGGTCTTCGTGAAGGAAGTGGTTGGAGGTGCTGTACCAAGTCGTTAAGATTATAAGAGGGTGAGGCCGCTGGTACGGCGGACTGACTTGCTGGACACCTTGCACATCTCGATGTCAGTACCCCGTACGTACGTATCTCAGCGCATCAATCTTCTCCCGAACCAACGTACCCGAGCACACTACTCAACTATGTCAGTGAACTAGTCCACCCATTATTTTGGAACCAGTGCACCAAGAACATCACATTACCAGCGTTCTGCGCGTTTTGACACCAGAACTCACGCATCAAATGTACCTGCAACGTACCAGTGACAACGGAACCAATACACTAGAGAACAGAATGAGGAACGGGGTACCAGTTCGAGTGCATCTCGGCGCACTGCATCAGAGTCCTTCAGTGCATCAATTTGTACCACGGAACAAACGGACCAGAGCCTGCATCAGTACGCGCACTAGCGTGGGCTTCGTGGCTGAGGGCAACAGTGTGCCCCATCATCGCCACGCTATAACACCGACAGGGCAGAAGAATGGCAGATTGCAGATCGGCACCACACTTCCGACGACTAGCAAGAAGATGCGAAACGGAGGCGAGTTGGAAGCGAATGAAGGAACACTCTGAAGCGTATAAACAGTTCCGAGTGTATAATTAGATAATATGTAGTGTATCGTTACTTGCAGAAAAATGCAAAGCGAAATGTTCCGGTATAGTGTTGAGGCTCACTGTATATTTGCATATTAGCTTTTTTTGTGTCATCATTAGTGCGCTGCGTATTTAAATTTTTGACGCGTTGATCTAAAGTTAACGCTGCTTTTTGTTGGGCTTAAACTTATGTCAGTGTTGTGTCTTTGTTAACAATTGGGCTAGGTAGCGCAATCATTTAAAGTATCTTCTTTATTAATCAAGTGTTTATTATAATTACCTTTACAGCAATATAATCTTTCGGCATAATATTGAGAATATTATATATATTATATTGTAATTACCCATGTTGATTGAGCAAGTACAGAGTAGGTAGAACACTCCCTGTTTCATATTTCCATCTATCTCCTATTTTCTCTATCTGTGTACCTTTCATGTCTACTTTTTCTGCTTACTCCTTTGCACTATCGAGGGCTTAAATTCCTTTCTATACGTCGTCAAGTGCGCTTCTTGTTACGGCAAGAAGGACGCAGAGAAGGTGCCGTGACATTTGCCAAAGCTATAATGAATAACAAAACAGTAATCCCTTTAAATTTCATAGCGGTTTCGTACTATTTTTGTAAAACTATATTCTAAATTTTGCTCATGCCGTTAGAATGATTTGTGTGTTAGCTTATGTAGTTAAAGCCGTTACGCTTGGTTTTTTCAAATGAGGGAATGAATACTGTTCTTTCTGAAAATACAAATACTTGCACAATATCATAACCCCAATCTCCTATTCTTGAAGGGCGCAAATTTTCATTCCCTCAATCACTTATAATATTCGTATCGGATAAACGAGTATGTTGGACAGAGTCGCTAAATGTCTCATCTCATTCTTATCCTATGGTGCAAAATGATCACTTGCTCAATCTGAAATCCGTTGAAGTTACACAAGCCTGTTACTTATTGCTCGCAGGATAAAAAAATGACATATCCGTATTTTCACGGTTCTCTACCATTCTGATTTCTCTTTTTTTCTGTTGATGAAGTTCCTTACCTTAGTTTTTTTAGAGATTGCAGAAATACTTTCTGTTAATATAAAAATATATTGCACCTTCTGTTAAGTTCATTCTGATAACCGTTCGTACCAACATTTCTCACACCTGATGATGCTTTTTGATGTTACACAAACAATATTTACATCAACGAGAAATTATGATTATAATTGACTCAGATTCAACTTCAGTAGTAATGAGAAAAATTCAAAATAACTTCCACGTCCAGTTTTCGACAAAATGCACCAATTCTATATTTTACTACTACTTGTGAAAATATATACGGGCCAGGTACGCATGTTATGAATGTGAAACAAACTCAGCGTTGGAACGGGATTGTGAATGATCTGGAAAGAAATTGCGGCTTGTGAGAAAGCACATTATAACAGTAACATTAAATAAGGTATATATTTGTTTTAAAAACGAGCTTCTCAGAATAAGAATACTCGACGACAACAATTTAACGCGCTCTGTACGAAGTTCTCACGAGTGCCGCCTCAGACAGAAAATAAGATGATATCTGGTCAATTGGGTTTTGTTTCACTTGTGTCTAGAGGCCTCCTCGCGAGACACAACTTTGATGAGTGATTAGTTTACCTCATTTAATTGATTTATTGGAACTGTATTGATTTGTTTCCTGGAAAAAATCATGCACTGAATATTTATTTTCATGGTTTGCATAATTCATTTCCATTCTGTTCTCAACTCAGTCCATAACGATTTGACGCCATCTCAAGATATATAATTGAATTTATATATTTGTGCGATTGTGAGGGAATTGTGATCTAAAAACAAAATTTGTTCACGAAACAGCCATTTTCACTCTTCTTCTGTCGTGCGACACTGTTTCAAATTAATAACCAAAACACGATGAAGGCCTGCAGAAAGCAATGAGCCTCACCCACTTTGCAGTAGGCACGAGATTGGAACCGTAAAAAATTAAACTAATAATATTACCTTCCATTAATGAACATTACCATGGAAGAATAGGGAATATGGTTTAAATTTTTGCCAGATTGTGCAGCGCTAGTCTCCGCTACACAAACGAGGTTACAACGTGCGCACCTCAGACGAATAATATTGATATCCCAGAAAACCTGTCACGGGGAGCTGTGTGTTGAGCAGGGTATGATAGAACACCTGTTTAGCGGCGTTGCCAAGTCTTTTGAGTGGCATTATTGAGAGACTCGCCTGATGAAATCTCTAAAATCGAATTTTCATGGAATTATAATGGAAGTAATGAATCAATTTCGAGGTCACTTTCGTTGCTTTTGAAAGTTGTTCTGTGCGTTCAATTTAAAATCATGTGTGTAAGATACTTTTTGCTATCTTATCACATGAAGAAAATTTTTAAGAATCATGCGAAATTTTTGCGATTCCCGTATCGAAATTCATTTGTTCCTTGCTTTTGAATTCTTTACATTTCTTTACTTTATATGTATTATTCCAGTTCTTTACGTATTAAAATGCGAAGAAAATTATTTACATTATTTATTGCAACACTGTCAAACCCTTCTTTTGAAAAACTATTTTGTACTTCAGTTAAGTCTAAACTAGGCATAAAACTGTTTGCGGTATATTCTCTTTTCCTATTAACTTACCGTTGTCTTTTAACAACTTGTCCTGGGCAAGGTCGCTCGGGAGTTTCTCAAAAAAGAGAATGCAATCGTCGATAAGTACTTGTCTAGAACAGAAAGTGGGTGGTTAAAAGCTTGAATTTGATTTCATGAGCAGAGGCCGAACCACAGCTCCCATTTCGTGCAGTAACGTCAGAAACTAAAGTTCATTGCCAGCTTACCTGGAAACTCCTCTGCGCGTCTTGTTTTGGGGGATCGTTTCAGCCAGGGTTGCCAGATTGGCCATTTCATGGCATATTTACACATAATTGGCTATTTTTTGAACGCCGTGGCCATGAGAAATTCATTTGGCCATTTTTAAAATATAGCACGATTCATGAAACAGAAGACCTACAATATCTCGAGAAGGTGCTCTTGTCATAATATCGTCAAAGTGAGTAACAAATTTATTAAATTGTTATTTATAAATGAAAAAAAAATCCATAAATTTTTTAGTGGCCATTTTGGCCATCGTTTTTCGTAAAAAGTGGCCCGAAGCTGACTGAATTTTCTGGCAACCCTGGTTTCAGCCACGTTGGCATAACGCGGCTCGGTGCGGCGGGCACCTTGGTGCTGCAGAAATGGTGCTGTAGATGCGGGCTGCAGTGAGGTCCCTTGAGGTGGCACGTGTGGTTTTCCTGCATCTTCGAGTCGTCCTTGCAAGCCTCAGGGGATGTCCTCGCAGCCGTCTTGAACTCGCATCCTGGGTCTCCACTCAGCTTCTCTGGCGACTCCGCAATAGGAAGCTTATTAAGAAGGGAAGCTCAGTATTCTTATAATAAAATAATGCATATCACCAATCAAAAGCTAATAATTTGTCCGTGAGTTTGAATCATTAACTCCTGCTTACCGTTGAGTTGGTATGTTTATTGTTAGCATGAACATAGAGTAAGAACGTATGATGTTAAGCAGCGTGACTCGTTCAAACGTAAACAGAACGTGTTCGTTTGGTTCCGTTCAGTCATTAGTTTATCCAAATTTCGTCTCAATATGAGCGTAGGGTGACCTTATTCTTATCATTCATATTGGTTACCGATACTATGTCTGTATGTCTCTAACCCTAGGTATCGTATCACTAATGCACTTCCTCTGATGCGGACGACTTCTATCAATTTTCCAAGCGATCAAAAAGTTGTACGTCATCAGAGTTGCTGCTGCAGTCGTTTCTCGAAAGCCACAAGCAAAACCTGCATGTATTAAGCGATCACAAAGTTGTAGAGAGAGTATTTTTCAAATACAATATAACGCTGCTTAGACTTAACTAGTGCTCTCCGTGGCACAGCGGTTAAGGGATCGGACTTGTATGCTGGAAGTCGCGGGTTCGTTCCCAGCGCTGGCGCGGAGATTTTCCCCGTTGGGTATAAGGGAAAGCTCAAGCACAATACCCCACTCAACCCAGGTGTCGGAAATGGGTACCGGTTTTACGGGGGAACCGTCATGGTGTCCTATATATAGGGTTAGTTATAAGACATTTGAAAAACCAATGCTAAGATCATATGTTTCAGGCTTGATTGGAAATAAAGCATCCCAAAGATGCCGATGTTAACCGATGTTAACCTTTCTCTCGGGGACCTAACATTGGATCCTCAGAGATCATCGCTCTCTGATTCCATGTTCGAGAGATTGGTATTGCTGAAGAGCAATAAATTGGTTTGAATATCAAAACTGCTCCCATTTCGATTAGCAGATCAACGATTTAAACTTTGTAAACACGATTAGGGTTTATTTAAATTTAGAACTGTACTTCTTTTGAAAGGATTATGAATGGTAATTATCAAGTACTCGGACGCTGAGCATTCATCTCTTAGTCTCTTTATATCATGTGAAGAATCTGATGTTTTGGCAGATCAGGTCGCTCCAACATCAGATTCTTTACAAAAAACCTTTATTAAGGTTTATCATAAATATAAATATTCGTCACCCTATTGAAGATTAAAAACAAGAAAATATACACTTATAAACAAACATGCAGTGAAACTTTAACACTATCCCAAAACTTCTAGCGCAGCATTTTTCTGCGAAGACTCGTAAGATAATCTCCATACAGTATTTACAAATTATAAACTCGGAACTGTGTATACGCTTCAGAGTGTTTCTTCATTCGCTTCCAACTCGCCTCCTTTTTGCATCTTCTGGCTAGTCGTCGGAAGTGTGGTGCCGATCTGCCATTCTTCTGCCCTGCCGACGTTATGGCGTGGGGATGTTCGGGCACACTGTTGCCCTGAGCCATGTTAGTCTGCGTACTGATGAAGGCTTTGGTCCGTTGGTTCCGTGGTAAAAATGTATGTACTGAAGGACTCTGATGCGGTGCGCCGTGATGCACTCGAACTGGGTACCCCGTTGTTCATACTGTTTTCCAGTGTTTTGGTTCCGTTTTCACTGGTACGTTGCAGGTACATTTGATGCGTGGGTTCTGTTATCATAACGCACTGAATGCATTCTTGGTGCACTGGTTCCCCAATCATGGGTGGACTAGTTCACTGACGTTGTTGAATAGTGTGCTCGGGTACGTTGGTTCCGGAGTACATAGATGCGCTGAGATGCGTACGTACGGGGTACTGGCATCGAGATGTACAAGGTGTCCAGAAAGTCGGTGCGCCGTACCGGTGGCCTCACCCTCTTATAATCTTAACAACGTCGTATAGCACCTCCAACCACTTCCTTCACGAATACCCTCCCTGTTGTTGAGCGCTCCCTTTTATCTTCTCTCATGCCTTTTTATCGATCCTTCGCCCCCTTTCTCGGGCGATGTTCCCCCGCTCTGATTGGCTGCCCTCATGTGAGCCTCCAGAATTTCTCCGTGGAATTATATAGGCCTTTCTTAGCATATCTATTCCCCTTATTTCTTTATATTGTATTTGCATTAATTTATTATTCATCACTATTAATTATGTATTAAGCTTCAATTACGAGTATAGCCAAAACGCACGTCTGTACAAAGTCTGTTCAAGGAATCATTTCAAGGAATCACCCCTACCCCTTTTTTCAGTAACCCCAAGAAATAAACAAAAAAGAAAAACTGTTTATTGCCATTAAAGTTGATACATAAAATATATTACAAGCTTGGGAAGACGCTTTCCCCCTGTAACACCCCTTCTCCATTCTTTTCAAAAACCTGCCCATTGTCCGCAACCAACACCGTTGTTTTTTCGCGCTATATTTGTATTCGTTTCATAACATATATTCAACAGACAAGATTAATGGCCACCAACGTTATTGATGTGACATTTGTACTAAGGAGTTTAAAAGAAAATATTCCTTTCACTAATTACATACGTAAAATTTCGCACGTAAACCTAAAAATTTTAGTCTATAGAAGGCAATGTTTCGTCCGTTAGTATACTTACGTTCTACAAGGAGCCAGCTGCACCAAAGAAGATTGTCCCCCCCCGCTTCTTTGAGATATGCATGGTTCCTAAGCTTCACTCAGTGAGAAAAGAGAGTGGGCGTGAATGAATAAAATAAAAAACAACAGCAGCATCATGTCCTTCGACTTCTATTTAAACTTTCCAGGGGTGAAACCAAGAATTTTGCTCGTATTCGTAACATTTTTTTTCTACTCGTGCATCATCCTTGAGATTTTGGTCATATTGATGTCAAAATCCGTTCGCTGGTGTACAGCTTTAATTGGAATAACATTCATGTTGTATAGAAAGCCCCGATTTTTACTTCCAATGTGCAGTACTGAATATTTGACGATGTTTAAGTATATTCGCCACGTTTTGATCCATTGGAGAAGAAGGTTTGGGTATGCACGCGTGAGGCACACTGTCAAGAGAGAGCGCAAGGAGAGTTTGCGCTGTTTGCCCATCAAAACTCAGCACACCTGATACAACAAACTGTCGAAGGGGCGTCTATTTCGTATTTGTCCGGCACCGGCATCTCCTCGTGAGAGAAACCGCTGCATAGGGCCCCTGAACTCTTGCGCATGTCTTCGTTCCTGTGTTTCTCTCCTCACATCACCTTTTCTCCCCTTGAGTGGCGAGAGCTGAAGGAGACCATGATATCTAAAACTCGTGTGAAGCTGCATAATCTCAATATTTATCCGTCTTCTTTGGTGAATGTATTGGAGCAAACATGATGACTGCATCTAAGCAACAGTCAACATCAAAGGATGCAAGCTATTCACGTGTAAACTCCCCAGGAGTTATTCTGTTTTTCAGAGTGTTTATATTTTGCCCAATTTAAGCCGTGCGAAACATGCGAAACTCGATCTCAGCCGTGTCCACCGAGGCCATGGTCAGGAGGTTATGAAAGAAAATGTATGGTGAAGGTAGATGGAATCCCTGGGAATGAGAGTGAAATGAAAGGTTAGGGGATTCCTTTAATTTTAACCCTTTGATGCCCACATTTTTATACTCATATTACCGTTACGACAACCACTATCACTAAAACGACACTGGCATTAGGTAGTCACTGGTATCAAGATGGGGAAGGAACTGCCACTCGGCAGTGAAGTTCAAAGGACACATCAGTGAACATATTGAATAAGAAATACAATATGTTATTGTTATTTTTGAAAGAGGACCGTACAGTCCACTTGGGCATTAAAGGGTTAAATTTCGAATTGAGTGTTTATTAGTCTCCATTACAGTGAGTAGGCAAAATACGTTCTGGAATCAAATAAGTCTTAACTCTTATGTTAGAGTTAAGGGAATGTAATCTTCATGAGGTTAAGCTCTACAGTTGTTAGATTTGAGAAAAGATAACCGCGAAAGTTCACTCATCTGAATATAGCCGAAGAGAACTGGATCAAGGAACCAGTAAAAGAACACTAGCTTTCTATGAATCAAGAGGCCATCTTATATAGTACTCGACTGGAGTTGTTGATGTCTCATCACATTCTGTGGTCGAAAACGAAGTCTCTAGGATTGATATATTTTCGTTAATCAATTTGACACCTGGTGAGTGACATCTCGTAGTTAGTGATAAAATTTCGTCGATTAATGCATAGAATATCATCACTGTAATGAAATGCTGTAATGAAAACGCAAAGCATAGGCACCCATCATCAAAATGAAATTGTGCAATTATCATTTTTTGGGAAATATTTTTAACTTTTTTGTTTCAACAGGTAAAAAATTTGATTTCATATACCATGGATTTATTGAACGATTGCTCTTTTCTCTCAGTTACAATGGCGAAGCAATGACTTAAACATTCCTCGCTCTCTTTCATTCGTACAGGTGTTCCACGCAACTGTGAGGCTATATAAGACACCTCGTGCTGTGTATTCAGCACAACGATTCCGAGTCGAGTCCGTTGTGCACGCATATAGTTACGTTTCTACTACCGTCGAGTTAACAATGGTGAGTGAGTATCTATTATGGTAATGTCATATTAAGATTGAAATGACAAAACTTCGTTGCGTATTCTGTTTTCCGGCGTTTAGGATAGATGTACGAAGCAATCTGTATTTTCAATGTTAATGTTAAGTTTCAGCTGAATAAATTGTCGTGAAATAAAAGCAAAAACCTTAAGGCAGGTTTTAATCAACTGAAACTTAACATTAACATTGAAAATACGGATTGCTTCGTACATCTATCCTAAACGCAGGTATACAGGATACACAACGAAGTTTTGACATTTCAATCTTAATATGAGAGGTTTTAAAGTGTAAAAAAAGAGTTGGTACTCAAGTGTTTTGGTTCGAATATGAAACTGTTCCTATTGACATAGATAGGATCGACACTACTATCTAAAAATACTTCTCAGCTCGAGAATATCAGCTTTATTAGACGCTACTATTGAAATCTTTTAAATAGTTCCATACGTAGTGTGTGCCATTTTCAAATGACGACGACCCAACTTTCAGGAAACTATGATGGGTTTGGCCTGCCTTCTCCTCCTGCTGGGGTCTGCTGCAGCATTTCCTGACAGGAAAATGGAGTGAGTACTGACGTGCATGAGTTCGGTACGAATTCTTTTCTTCCCACTACCGATTAAAATTTGCACACTTCAAAATTTGGGCTATTTACTGAAAAGAAAAAAAAATACTTCTACCGTTTGATAAGCTTCCATGATCTTACTTAGATCTTTAACCCTTTTTTATTGACGAATATGATTCGTCAATAGCTCAATTTAATTATTTGCAACTAGTAGTATTTGTTTTACTTTCATTCAAAATCTCAAACGTGCTTTATTATTCCTGGTGTTTTCTGCTGCAATTCTGTTACTGATATCTGATTTTTATATTTAATAATGTTCAACACTTTTTGATGGAGGAACTCGTCTGAATTTACTCCATTAGCCTCTGCGTCTAATGGAAGAAAAATTCGTAGTTATTCTCAAATATTTCACTGCATCACGGGACGCTAATTAATGTCTGCTTCGTTTGCTTTCAGGCGCTCCGACGAATGCAAAAGTAGTTTTTTCCCTTTTGACGTACCTAGCGATAGCAGTATTGAAGATTACCTCGAAGACCCCGACATCGCAGCAGTTGCAGACGGCTTCACGGGTTTGTTACCAAGAAACTTATCATTTATCTTAATCTACAAACTTACATTTTATAGCATTGAAAGTCAAACACTTTGTGAAATATTTTTCAGGCTAAGTTACCAACGTAGTTTTGGTTTCAAGTGCTAACTTGCTTAAGATGAAGAGATTTAATTAAAAACATTTTGGCATTAGAGGATAGGACGTATTTGAAATTTCATTTTCACAACACCGACATTTGAAGGTACTCATGGCTGATGGAGCATTAAACTCCAAACACTTGTCTTTCGTTTTTAAATTTTGACGAAGTCGTAGCGGATGTGTGGCGGCGGAGCGCTTAAAATTAAACTACGACTTCATGCTGAAACGACAGCAATTTCCAGGAGAAAAATTTTCAGTGCACTTGGCATTGAAATATCTACGGGTGCCATAAAAGCATTCAAATTTACATTATAGTTCGTATATAGGATCGAAATAAACAGGATGAACACCAAAGTATATTATTGAAAAATTGTGTAATTGATGCAAATTATTTGATGTATTATTTGATGAATATGTAATGTGATTTATTAATGGTGTATTATTCCAAGAATAGTATAAAAAATATCGAGCTTTCTTGAAACATGAATACCTTCCCATTTATGTTAATTCCATTGCGTAATTCATGAGAAAAACTAGAGTGAATGATCTGATGAGAATGATATTTTGTTTATTTCAGTGACCAACAATTGTTGGCTTATCTAAGCTTATATTTGATTTAAGAGCCAACTCACCAAATCTCACACTATTTCAATTATGAAATGTGAGTACGTCGTTTGACGCCACTAACATTTTTCAAGTTCTGCCAAGTGAGTTGGACGAGCATTTTCTCTAGCTTCTACAAAGGCTTTAGAGACGTGTGCAGACATGAAAATACGCTCAAGTGCTTTTACTGTACAAGTATTTTCAGCACCAGGAATGTAAAATTAATTCACAATGCCGACTTTGGGGGTGACCGAGTCAAAGTAACCTCAAGGTGAAGCACATTGAGGAGACAAAATTTCATTACAATCAGACAATCATACTTAAGGGAACAGGAATTTGTGTTACTTAAATTATTTCAGAGGATGAATTGCTATTAATAGCGTTCGGTGATGAATTGTAAATTTTGATTTTCAATACAACATCGTGATGAATTAAGTGTTGCTCTGGGGACCAGTCTGATTAGTCAAAATCTGCTGTAATTTGGCTATGCAGGTAAATGTTTCCGCTTCAAAGCCCACGTAATTGCATTTAGTGCAATGTCATTGTGTAGGAGTTTATGTTAAACAAAGTATGAAGCAAGAAATTCTTCGTGATAATTTAAATTCAAGCAGTGTGAGGGTTCAGAGGGTTGAGTCACTTTTCTACTATGCTAGATAATGAAAAGATCTTCTTCATGAGTCTCGTTATGTCAGAGCATGCTTCTTGCATAAAAAATAGGAAAACGAAACTAAGAGACTGAGACTAACTTAGAGACTGAAAGGCCTGAACATAATCAAATTACTGGAGGTACTTTGGTAAAAAAAAGTTATGACAGAAAATGTTCCACCAAAAAGCATTAATGAACAAGAACTGAGCCAGGCTATCGTAGAGCCAAGCCAGCAGTGCGAGGCCTCGAAGCCGACTCCTTCGGATCACAGGTTTCCCGTGAAGGCACGAAAGCATGAAGGCGCAAAGCCCAAAGGCGTCAAATCGGTCGTCTTCTAGTTTGAAGCTCCGTACGAACATCATTGGCATTCGATCTTAGACAATTTCAAAGAATTAAAGTGTTTATGGGAAGGTGACAAAAGAATTGATTTCAAAGTTGGCTAACAGGACGGAGAAAGCTCTGTTGTATCTTGGTATCATACTCTAAGAGGGATAAGATCTTTGCATTTTAAAGTAAAGGGTTAACTCTATTAAGCAGGAGCAAAGTCTCAATTATCGCTGGTGATTGATGTGTGACGAATTTGGGTTGCAGGATGAGAAATAAATCATATATTCAGGATGACTGCACAGTTACGAATGTTCCAACACTAGCGTACGCGATTCGCCAGTGATGACGCCGTGCAAAACCGTATGATAAAGCAGGGAAATCATTCAATTAGGTTAAGTATTACATTGATGTTGCTCAGATTTGTATAATTACGCTGCAAGGTTTGTATCCAGGATATGAGAAAATCATGTATTTCATTACGATGATAATATTCTCTCTTTCATCAGGACATTTACTAACTTGCATCTCCTAAACGATCATTTCCTTTTTCGGCGAAATTTCTGATTTAACATAGTTCTAATAATATGATCACTAGCACGAGCAGTTTAAGAACTGCGAACAATTGTGGTAAATCTCTTCCTTGAACAGATTTTACATCTCTCGGCGGCTGAAAACATAACACGATAGAAAATAAAAATACAAGCATACAAACACAAGAACGCTTATCAACTTTCATTAAGATACTGATAGAGAATTATTTGTTCTAACTTTCACTCTACTTTAAAGGAGAAGAATGGGTAATCGGTCATGAATTTCTATCACTATTATCATCGCCTAGGTATTGAAAGTTTAGAAAAAGATGATTATTATTGTGTTAAAAAATTTCATCCCTGACAACCTGACAAATTGAAAAAAAAATTATCAGACAATGAGACTTAATGCAACAAAAGCTTATAACCTCATTTACGATGCATATTGAATTCTCTTCTTTAGATTAAGTTGTGAGTTTTAGCTCTTAATTGATGTAACATAAAAAATAATTGCGGAGTACTTTATCCGTGTCAAAGGAAGTCTCTCTGTTGCAGGTACTGATGACGATAAAAAACGTGAAATCGATTTACAATATCAACTGAAGCTCTCTGGCGTGGTGAGATTCATTGCAACATTCCTGAGAGGCTGAGACTACAGTGTGTCCATCAGCGGGTGACCTGTGTGTGTGTGTGTGTGTGTAGTGTTGTGTGTCCATCAGCGCGTGTCCTGTGTGTGTGTGTGTGTGTGTAGTGCTGTGTGTCCATCAGTGTGTGTCCTGTGTGTGTGTGTAGTGCTGTGTGTCCATCAGCGTGTGTCCTGTGTGTGTGTAGTGCTGTGTGTCCATCAGTGTGTGTCCTGTGTGTGTGTAGTGCTGTGTGTCCATCAGCGTGTGTCCTGTGTGTGTATGTAGTGCTGTGAGTCCATCAGCGTGTGTCCTCTGTGTGTGTGTAGTGCTGTGTGTCCATCAGCGTGTATCCCGTGTGTGTGTAGTGCTGGGTGTTCATCAGCGTGTGTCCTGTGTGTGTGTAGTGCTGTGTGTCCATCAGCGTGTGTCCTGTGTGTGTGTGTAGTGCTGTGTGTCCATCAGCGTGTGTCCTGTGTGTGTGTGTGTAGTGCTGTGTGTCCATCAGCGTATGTCCTGTGTGTGTGTGTAATGCTGTGTGTCCACCAGCGTGTGTCCTGTGTGTGTATGTCCATCAGGGTGTGTCATGTGTGTGTATGTAGTGCTGTGTGTCCATCAGCGTGTATCCTGTGTGTGTGTGTAGTGTTGTGTGTCCATCAGCGTGTATCCCGTGTGTGTGTAGTGCTGGGTGTTCATCAGTGTGTGTCCTGTGTGTGTGTAGTGCTGTGTGTCCATCAGCGTGTGTCCTGTGTGTGTGTGTAGTGCTGTGAGTCCATCAGCGTGTGTCCTCTGTGTGTGTGTAGTGCTGTGTGTCCATCAGCGTGTATCCCGTGTGTGTGTAGTGCTGGGTGTTCATCAGCGTGTGTCCTGTGTGTGTGTGTGTAGTGCTGTGTGTCCATCAGCGTGTGTCCTGTGTGTGTGTGTGTAGTGCTGTGTGTCCATCAGCGTGTGTCCTGTGTGTGTGTGTAGTGCTGTGTGTCCATCAGCGTGTGTCCTGTGTGTGTGTGTGTAGTGCTGTGTGTCCATCAGCGTATGTCCTGTGTGTGTGTGTTGTGCTGTGTGTCCATCAGCGTGTGTCCTGTGTGTGTGTGTAGTGCTGTGTGTCCATCAGCGTGTGTCCTGCGTGTGTGTAGTGCTGTGTGTCCATCAGCGTGTGTCCTGTGTGTGTGCAGTGTTGTGTGTCCATCAGCGTATGTCCTGTGTATGTGTGTAGTGCTGTGTGTCCATCAGCGTGTGTCCTGTGTGTGTTGTGCTGTGTGTCCATCAGCGTGTGTCCTGTGTGTGTGTGTAGTGCTGTGTGTTCATCAGCGTGTGTCCTGTGTGTGTGTGTGTAGTGCTGTGTGTCCATCAGCGTGTTTCCTGTGTGTGTATAGTGTTGTGTGTCCATCAGCGTGTGTCCTGTGTGTGTGTGTGTGTGTGTAGTGCTGTGTGTCCATCAGCGATGTCAAACCTTGAAAATCAATTATTTCTAAACCAATAAACCAATGGTTGTCTGTCTGCCATCGCTCACGAGTTTCAAATGTTACACTGGTGTCGAAAATCTGCAAATTTTACGCTCATACGTCAAATCGTTTCATCTCTATTACAAAATGCAAATTATTGCTATTTTCATTTCAAAGTTCAAATGAGTGAAGAAGTGAAAAATGACGAATTTCCTGTAGTTAGGTCATTCATTTCAACAGAACAAAATTTCGTCTAGAACAATTTTTTTCATTTAACTTACCTCCTTCAGTTTCCTCGTAGCTGCAATACTCGAATATTTTTACGCTTTATCACTGTTTAGTAAACTTCTTAGATCACTGGGTGCAAAATGTTTAGGTGGTACACAACAGCGATCTCCTATAGCTTGTCAGACCACTGGGTGCAAAATGTTTAGGTGGTACACGACAGCGACCTCCTATAGCTTGTCAGACCACTGGGTGCAAAATGTTTAGGTGGTACACAACAGCGACCTCCTATAGCTTGTCAGACCACTGGGTGCAAAATGTTTAGGTGTTACACAACAGCGACCTCCTATAGCTTGTCAGACCACTGGGTGCAAAATGTTTAGGTGGTACACAACAGCGATCTCCTATAGCTTGTCAGACCACTGGGTGCAAAATGTTTAGGTGGTACACAACAGCGACCTCCTATAGCTTGTCAGACCACTGGGTGCAAAATGTTCAGGTGGTACACAACAGCGATCTCCTATAGCTTGTCAGACCACTGGGTGCAAAATGTTTAGGTGGTACACAGCAGCGATCTCCTATAGCTTGTCAGACCACTGGGTGCAAAATCTTTAGGTGGTACACAACCGCGATCTCCTATAGCTTGTCAGACCACTGGGTGCAAAATGTTTAGGTGGTACACAGCAGCGATCTCCTATAGCTTGTCAGACCACTGGGTGCAAAATGTTTAGGTGGTACACAGCAGCGATCTCCTATAGCTTGTCAGACCACTGGGTGCAAAATGTTTAGGTGGTACACAGCAGCGATCTCCTATAGCTTGTCAGACCACTGGGTGCAAAATGTTTAGGTGGTACACAGCAGCGATCTCCTATAGCTTGTCAGACCACTGGGTGCAAAATGTTTAGGTGGTACACAGCAGCGATCTCCTATAGCTTGTCAGACCACTGGGTGCAAAATGTTTAGGTGGTACACAGCAGCGATCTCCTATAGCTTGTCAGACCACTGGGTGCAAAATGTTTAGGTGGTACACAGCAGCGATCTCCTATAGCTTGTCAGACCACTGGGTGCAAAATGTTTAGGTGGTACACAGCAGCGATCTCCTATAGCTTGTCAGACCACTGGGTGCAAAATCTTTAGGTGGTACACAACAGTGACCTCCTATAGCTTGTCAGACCACTGGGTGCAAAATGTTTAGGTGGTACACAACCGCGATCTCCTATAGCTTGTCAGACCACTGGGTGCAAAATCTTTAGGTGGTACACAACCGCGATCTCCTATAGCTTGTCAGACCACTGGGTGCAAAATCTTTAGGTGGTACACAACAGTGACCTCCTATAGCTTGTCAGACCACTGAGTGCAAAATGTTTAGGTGGTACATAACCGCGATCTCCTATAGCTTGTCAGACCACTGGGTGCAAAGTCTTTAGGTGGTACACAACAGTGACCTCCTATAGCTTGAAAGATCACTGGACGATTTATCCATTCGATTTGTTCAAGACTGCAGCCATCTTCAGCACTTGGATCTGCTAACGAGAGTACACCCAGCATAAGTCCAAATTAATACATTTCTTGTTCCCCAAGATCGAATGAAATATTTGAAAGCTTTGAGTGAGAATGCCATGGGTTTTATTCGAGAAAGTCAGTACGTAGCAGACTAACTCCCATTTCCCTCACATTTATGTTGATATAAAAGTAGAGCTGAGTATACACTCAACGCCAGCACTAATCACCTTTCGTTCTTCCACTAATTTTCTACCAACAGTTCACTGGAGGTGCTCTGGATCCTGATAAGACCAAAGACTTATTTGAGATGATTGCGCAGCAAAAAACTTATGCAGGTTCATACGTAGAAGGTCTTACCGCCTGTTTCAGCAAACTCCAGGAGCCGTATCAAGTGAGGATCCTTCCTATACCATAAATTCTACTGTTACTCTTATTATACTCAAGTTAAGGGTGTCAGCAAAACTTGAAATGCGAGGCTTTCGTTTGTTGTTGAATTATTATCATGTGCATAAGTAGCGTTAATTGCCTATACTCACTGGAGATAAGTTTTATTACAAACAAGACGGCATTACATTCTCAAACACATGCTGAAAATGTGCAATGTGAAAATATTTCAATTTTTGAGATGATTCTTGAGGCCAACTTCACTAATAACATGCTAACAAACATCGAATTTAGATACGAAACTATCAATACCATTCTAATCTTACTTATTTTCCCCCTTGCAGGTTGTGTATTATCTCCGATGTGCGATAGATTACTGCTAAAAGAAATCGATGTCTCTCTGTGGACAAGGATACTGCACTCCAGAATGAACTCAAGATTTAAACTTTTTCAATGATACGTACTAGATTTGTTTCCAAACTTTATTAATTATTTTATTTGGTTCCTGCTATGCGGAGAGCATATGTCATATTGGCGAATAAAGCATATATAAATGAAATTCTCTTTTTTCATCCACACAAAGATTATGTAATAAATTCTAAGTACTTACCAACACCTGCCTTTCCGAGATTTGCTCGAAAGTTTTTACGCTGGGCCAAAACTAGAGCATACACACAGAAAGAATATTTCCATGTATAGAAAATGAGATGCAAGTCATTGATAAGTAAAGGATTCGAGTTAAAAAAAAAGAAAAAAACGTGTACTTTCAACGACGTTGCCACATGAGATACATGCCAACGTATTGGCTTTAAAAAAATTCTTAATATGAGACGCGTCCTAAGACAAACGTTCTATACGAGGAGTACTAATAGACAAACTATCAGAGGTGTACAAATAGATAGACCATACGAGGCGTACTAATAGACAAACTATACGAGGAGTACTAATAGACAAACCAGACGTGGCGTGCTAATAATTTCTCTGTCAAGGTATAGTTGAATAAAAAATGAAAAAATCATCTCTTGGAAATTTTATATTCTGACAACTTAGGAATAATTCAAATACTACTAAAGAATTCTTCGGAACTCCTAAGTTATTAGTTGAATCGAAGTGAGAAAAAGACAAAAAACGCTATACCGGAGCAGATTGAAACACCATCGTAAATGACAATCAAGTATTGAGAAAAAGTTAGTCCCAAAGTAATTTATAAAGAACATCCCGCAACACAGCATTCACGTCTAGAAATGTGAAAACAATCTTACACGCAAAAATGAAACTCTTGGCTTGTACAGCATACGGACATAGGGATAATTTTTTCACGAGCGCTTTATTTCATGTGTCTGTTTATATTTTTAATTTCTTCTATTCACAGTAATGCCCTCCGGGATCATGATAGATCAATTTTTGAATCATTAAGTAAGCGCAATAAATATATTTATTTCTGGAATTTGGTTCAGTGCTAACTGATCGCAGAGCTTTACGTAAAATGTAATGTGTCTTGAGGTTTTGCTTCTACGCAAAAAATAGAAAAAGAAACATATATATGCAAATGTGTGTATACATATGTGCGAACATGTACATGCGCACACAGATACATAGACATACATATATGCGTGCGCACACATTCACATACATGCACACACTTACACACACATATTCATATATATACGTATTGAAAATGAATGCAAGAAAAATGCTAATACTGTATACATAAAAAACAATCTTGCTCTTGCTACATCTAAAATTACAGTCAAGCTCTGTGTAATCGTAAGAAATAACCTGAGGAAAAGTAGGGAATAGGAAAAAAGACTTCGAAAAACGTATACATGAAATGGTTTTTAATTTCCTTAAAGAAATTTTAAGAAAACTCAAATTACCGTCGAGGAACAACAACAAAAAGAACATATTTCGTATCCTCTCGGTATTCTCTGCAGCATCATGCGGACATGGGTACATTTGGGATAAAATGGAGAAACAGTGTAAGCCGGATATCACTCATGATTAGCCAATATCTGCAAAATTTTGGCAGAAATGCGTAAACAAACATATACTCAACATCAAAATTCATAGCTTGTTCAATATACGGACAGAAAGATAATTTTACCACGATTCATATGCTCAAATTGTGCTTTATTTCACTAATTGTATTTTTCGTTTTCTGATTCACAAAAACGCCTCATGGGGAAGTGATAGATCTATTTTTGAATCTTTTCGCAAATGCAATAAAATTAATCAACCGGATTGTTTTCACGTAAAAAAAGTAAATATAAGCATGTGTATCTATTTATGTAGATGTTCATATACCTTCATACGTGCACACACATATTAATATATATACTTATTGAAAATGAATATAAGAAAAAAATATACATATATAAAATAAAAAGATAGAAAACACCCTACCACCCTACCATCTTCTACATCGAAAATGACATTCGAGCTCACTGTGATCGTAAGAAATTATTCGGAAAATAACTAAAAGGAAAGAAGACTTTGAAAAACGAAAAAATAAACTGGTTTTTAATTTCCTCATAGAAATTTTTAAGAAAACTCAGGTTACAGTCAAGGAACCACACAACAGCGAAGAAAACATCTCGGGGTTCACATCTTATTGGTATTCTCTTCAGCATTATACGAACATGTGTACATGGAATATAATGGAATAACATTGTGGCCGGATATCACATCTGAGTGGCAAATATTTACAAAATTTGGCACTTACAGGTAGATTAAGCTGTGGTCTACAGTAATAGTTTTAATTACGAAAATTTAGAGTATGTTTTCATTTGAAAGTTCAGTGCTAGTGTGCGCTGAACGCACTGAAAAATAAAATAAAAAATAAATAAAATGCTTAATAACCCCTCCCCCCAGCTCAGCCGAAATCGATTAAAACTTCTTCGAAAATGATTTTAAAATAGTGAGACAACGTTAGCCAAAAATTAATTTATTAAAAACATAGCACAACCCTCACATCTATAAACCTGTATATTGGTGCAAACACAAAATATATTTCAGAGTATGTTTGTCATACGGCCGTTAAATATAAATACAGAAAAAATGAGGAAATACTCCTAATTATGGAAAAAACGACCTTCATTCCGCTGCGTTGAACTGGCGGCTATGGTGCTCATTATTGTCGACAGAAGTAAGTAAGATCAATATTAGAATAACTTCGCAAACGTAAAATGAAATAATTTATAACTTTCTAATGGAATTTTCAGGAAAATTAAAATTACAGGTAAATAGGAAATTCACACCGAAATGCTGGAGGCCCTATGACAGAGATGCAAAATGTGACACATTTACTCTAAATTCTTTTACAGTTTTTGAGTTTTTGATATGCTGGAGAAGCTTGTTCCACAAAAAGCTCCAGAAACTGAGAGAGCTTTTTGTCCCATGTTAGATGAATGGTAACTGACCAAGACATAATTCCTCCGATTTGGTTTAAGTAACACTTATGTAAACGTTTTCGCAAAAAAATTCCTGTCATCATTCTAGTACCAGAAACGTGACAGTATTTTGGATGAACCGCTCATAACTATCAAGAATACGTGCATTTCAGGCACGGAAGACTCCATACAAATGAGGTTTCATACCAAAGCTACTTTGTTCTCAGAATCCAGTTATAGCGTAGCACAAATAACGCACAATGCATCCTTACGGGATTCGCTTCGCAGCTCGGAAAGTGTGCCCTTTAAGACATCCCGGAAAATTTTTTTCCTCAAAGGCAAAAATACGTCCTTACCAAGCACAGTGACTGCAAGTGTGAGACCTTCACACTCACAACCACTGGGTCCTAGTGCTCATATGACAGGAGACTCGCGAACAGCTGACAGTACTCCCATCACAGGATGTGTGTCACCTTCCAAAGCAACGTCAGTGAAGACTATACAACCAATTTCGCCTGATGAGGGAAAACATATCTGCTAAAGCTCCAGCAATCATTTGCAGGTTCCAAGTAGTCAAATCTCACCCGCAGCACCACAACCACTTGCTGCACCTCATCTCACGAGCAAAACAGCGCGTCAGCTCCCCAGCTCTGCGTCACCAACAACGCTCAGAATTGTAATTATATTGATAATGCTTGAAGTGCGCATGAATCTAACAGAGCGATAAATTTTTGCAAAAATCTAAGTTTAAACTTGATTTAACTTTATACTCACCTAGAAAATAAAAATGCTGACGCACTCAATAACTTCCAATGGCTTCGCACCCAGGAAGAAAACTTTTGTTTTCTTAGACAACTCGCAATGAAATCAACATTGTGAATCACCGTGCCATATTGTCCTCATTTAAAATAAGTCAGGCAATAAGTGAAATTATGGATCACTCCAGTGAATTGAAAACTTCACAGAATGAAACAAATGTTCCCACTTAAAATTCTGAAAAAGAAAATAAGCATGCGCACGTCAATGCTATGACCCTTCAAAATTGAAAGCGTCATCAAGCAGAGCTTTGAGTAACTCACCTATCCACAGCGTGAGGAACGTGAATGAACCTGAACCTTTCTCTAGCTCTATCTCAGACCACTACAATGTATAATAAGTACGAAAAATAAGTTTACGCTTCTTGCAACAGACACGAATAGTGACTGTGACATGCCCTCCTTTTCAATCAATCCTCGACTTTCCAATACGTAGGCAGGACCAGGGGAAAGTCATAAATAACGATATTCAAAACCATTCCAAAGAAAATCAAATTATTCGAAAAAGTTTATTGGTCATTAAGC
Source organism: Morinoia aosen (assembly GCA_030386875.1). Classification (NCBI taxonomy): domain Eukaryota; kingdom Metazoa; phylum Arthropoda; class Malacostraca; order Amphipoda; family Talitridae; genus Morinoia; species Morinoia aosen. Next base: position 45,152,283 of record CM059572.1, on the reverse strand, counting down.
CTCTCTGCGGAAATCAAAAAAATCCCTTGCCCAGTCCCGTAGAGAATCACTGCAATGGAAAACGACACCTGAAAAACTCTCCTGCCTCTGCAAAGCCCCCAATGTACGACCAAACCGATGCTGATGGTAACCGCATGTTAATTATTTCCTTATTTATCGATGATTTCACGATTGAGTGATGATATATTTATTTACTGAAGATTTCATGATTGACTGATGATTTATTTATTTACTGATGATTTCATGATTGACTCATGATTTCATGATTGACTCATGATTTCATGATTGACTCATGATTTCATGATTGACTCATGATTTCATGATTGACTCATGATATCATGATTGACTCATGATTTCATGCTTGATTGATTGATGACTTCATGATTGACTGATGATTTCATGATTGACTGATGATTTCATGATTGACTGATGATTTATTTATTTACTGAAGATTTCATGATTGACTCATGATTTCATGATTGACTCATGATTTCATGCTTGATTGATTGATGACTTCATGATTGACTGATGATTTCATGATTGACTGATGATTTCATGATTGACTGATGATTTATTTATTTACTGAAGATTTCATGATTGACTCATGATTTCATGATTGACTCATGATTTCATGCTTGATTGATTGATGACTTCATGGTTGACTGATGATTTCATGATTGACTGATGATTTCATGATTGACTGATGATTTGCTTATTTGCTGAAGATAGAATAATTTGTGATTTTATATTCGAGAGTTGAGGTTTCTGTAGTTACCTTTCTAAATTGGCCAATGTGAAGTAGCTGGGACACCTGGTGTATTGTTGTAGGTATTATTGTTACCAGATGCGCGCATTGTTCAATTACTGGTAACAGCTGAACGGTTTAGGGTGGAATTTTTTAAACAATTTTCATAAGCTATTTGTTTATCACAAGCGATACAGCAGTAGGTAGTTTCTTAAGTCTAATACAACGGTCACATTTGAGTATAGCTACCTGTGGACCCGAACAATGGGGAATGATAGCTGCGAGAAGTTTACTGGAATACTGAAGCCTCTCTTCCTTAGGTCATTTAGACTTAACCTGAAATGGCCTTTTTATTCTTTGAATAACCATTTGATATGATTTCTAAGTAACCATCCACTACTCAGGCGTGTGTCAACTAGCAAAGCTTGTAGTAGCCAACAAGGCTTGTAATAGTTAGATATCTGTATTAACTAGCCATACCTGCAGTAACTAGCTTCTTGGCTTAGCGAAGAGAGACCTTGGCATTTTTTTATTTGGAAGAAATAGTTTCTTCTTTATTTTCTTTAGCCTCAAGTCATGTTCATAAGTCTTCCTTTACTTTTGTAGCACAGTTGATGTGTAACCCTAACTCCTTGATGTTCACACTAATAATTACTGTCAACACCCAAGTCCAACAAGTGACTAATTGGAATGCTCACACTAACAATTACTGTGAGCACCCAAGTCCAACTTGTGACTAATTAGACTTGAAAATGCTCACACTAACAATTACTGGGAGCACCCAAGTCCAACTCGTGACTAATTCGACTTGGGAATACCCTTAACCACAGAAGAAGATGCGTCATGCAGATGACGCTCAACAAGCTGCGCTCGAGCAGCCTCTTCTGCGCCCTCCTGTTGGGGGCCTTAACGCTGCTGGTCACCATCGTTACCTCACGCTTCCACGCTGAAGGGCGCCACGGTACCCGAGGGTTCTGCCGCACGCGGATCTGGACTTCTTTATTCGAGTCTTGCCATTCGTTCGAGCAAGTGAACTCTGTTGGTGGTGCTCACACGGCCATATAGTAGTGTCAGATTTCCTTGAACTTGAAGTTGAGGGCCAACAGCGTCGGGTTTTCAGCTCATTAGGAACGAACGAAATAAAAACCATTTATCTCCAAAAAAGTTAATACATGAGATGCATAAAACTTTGGATTTTAAAAATTTATTAATATAAAAGTAGTTAATTGATAAACTACCTTACGAGACGTACTACAGCCGTATCGGGGGCTGATTATGTTGTTGAGAGTAACAGTCGAAACATCATCTCTTGGATATTTTATGCGTAACGAGATGGCTGAAAACTTATAAATAATTTAAATACTACTGGAGAATTCTTGGTAATTCCTTAATTATTAATTGAAACTGAATAAGTAAAGACAAAAAACGCTTTAACGAAGCATGCAGAAACACTGTCGTAAATGATCATTAAGCAGTAAGAAATGGTAAGTTAAAAAGTAATTTATGAACAACATCGCGCAACACGTACATTTATAAACATTTAAACGGTTAAAAATAGTTTGCATCTAGAAACAGTTCGCATAAAATCATAACGTACAAGAAAGGAAGTGGATTACAAACCCTTTCAGTAGGGGAGCATATAAATACACTCTCTTGCCCTTTAGGTAACTGTACCGCACAGTAGCAATCAATTGAACCAAGTACCTAGTTTGAAGTGCTCGCGATAGCCATGTGCTAGAGGTTCTGCCGCCGTGCGGCAGAAACCCGGGTTCGAAACTCGGCGCTGACGGTGGCGATTCTCTCTGTTGGGTATAGGAGAAAAATTCCAAGCACAATACTCCACTCTACCCAGGTGTCTGAAACGGGTACCGGTCTTGACCTTGGGAAAGCGTCATGGCGTCCTGGCGTTAGTTATAAGGCATTTGAAAATCCAATGTACAATAATGAAGGCATCTACGGATGCTTTATTTCCAATCAAGCCTGATACACATCACCTTGTACATTGGATTTTCAAATGCCTTATAACTAACGCCAGGACGCCATGACGCTTCCCCCCGGTCGAGACCGGTACCCATTTCAGACACCTGGGTAGAGTGGGGTACTGTGCTTGGAATTTTTCTCCTATACCCAACAGAGAAAATCGCCACTGCCTGCGCCGAGATTCGATCCCGGGTCCTTTCCGCACGGCGGCAGAACCTATACCACATGGCTATGGCGGCACCATAGACCTTATACAAGGTGATATGTATCAGGCTTGATTGGAAATAAAGCATCCGCAGCTGCCTACATTATTATATTATGTTCATTATGTTATGCTCTTGCTTTTGCCGATGTGTGAGGAGTTGAGCATTATTCCTTAGACAAAATGAAAATGGTTTTGTACCCAAGAGGCTTCCATTAAAATACCGTTTCTGCTAGGTATAACGAAAGAGTAGCCGAGTTTAGAGGGGAAACTCTTTCGCGCATTGCCCTTAAATTTAGAAGTTAAGAGAAAAAAAAATTCTAAAACCCAATTATCATGATGAAGCGATCAGCAAAACTGTTCTTACATATGTATCACAAAATAAAGAGGTTGAAAATAACACTAAAATAAATATGTTGATCAAATATGAACGCGAAAAGCAGAAAGACCTTATATTTCAAAAACCTGATACTTTAAAATCTTAGAGAACTCAGTGAATTTTGAAAAGTTTCTTAAACTTTACCTTGAAAGGCAATTCTGTGAAATTGAAATTTTATTATTCAATGCGTTGGTATAAATTGAGCTGCAATAAATTTTTAGTGAATAAACTGCAAGGAAAATGTTTGGATCTGACCGAGGGGGTATAGCCAGTCCTTACAAAACCTCGACAAGCATCTGGGAAAAATTATGAGAGGGATAATAAGGCACTTTGGACTCAGCTTTTTGTGGATGGTTTTATTTGAAGGAGCCGGGAGGATCGCCGAGACTTGATCCTGCGGATCGCCGAGACTTGATCCTGCAGATCTTGACTGAAAGATACTTCACAGTCCTGAGGCAGTCGCTCCGGCCGGTGGACGAGGTTAAGTGTATTGTGTTCAGAATATTCAATTTACTGAGGGCAATTTTTTAATAAGCACAACAATCGGTGCGTGGCTCTTTATGTGGGCAACGCCTGCTTAATTTTGGAGCAGGTGAGTTTGATCACAAGGTGCCGAGCCTGATGGCGATGATGACTCTTCGTTTGAATAGTAATTAAGATCCAGGCACGCTGACTTCAGCAAATGAGAGGCTGATTCAATTGTGCCCGTAATTTTAGGCAGTTGAGAATTAAGGCCCGTAATTAGAGAATATATAAGGCAAAAGGCCCAGAACATAGCCAATTCTAATCCGAGTAGAGAGTCCCAAAAGCGGCCCAGGGAGAATATTGTAAGTGGTGTGTGTGATGACGTTGAGGTCGAGATGATGTTCGCACGCTAAAGCCACAAGCAAGAGTGAGTCAGTTCAAGTGACGCTCTTCGATGTTGCCGTATCGGGCTGCTTTAAACTCGAAATGTCGATTGATTATTTGATCTCTCATGTATTTACACAAAAACTTCAATGATTACGAATTAGAAGTAGAAAATAATTAATAATAAATTATAGTAAGATTTTTAATGCTAATGATTAATTTATTTAAGTGCGAATTGGGAAATTCATAATTCTTACGCTTTGTAGCGATATGCTACATTACCCCCCAAGGCGCAGACCGAAAGGTCCACCCGCTGCAATCATTTGTAACGGGAAGGAGGTCTAACTACGCGACCCTGCCGGGTTCGGCAGGTGGAAAATGTTACTGAGCGGGGAAGTTTCACCAAATGGGTCTGCAAATTTAGATCGGCAAGAGTTCTAGGAACACGAGTTACTGCAGCGGGCTCGTCTGGTCTATCCAGACTTGTCGCTGTTTCAGTAAGAGGTCTAGAATTAGAATCTACGACAGGCTTAGAGATAGGGTTTGAATGTACAGGCACATAGAAAGGATTACACTCAAGTTGACTAGGCAATAATGCAGCCAACTGAGGAAGCTGAGATGGTAGATATGATCGAGTCTCAGTGGAAGGAGAATTCTGTGGAGAGAATGATGGTTTAGCAGTTACACTATGATCGGAAGTGTACGCGACCTTTAATCGATCAATGCTCACGGGGTCGTGTGAACCCGATCTTTCCAGGACAAAATACTTGGGCGTGCGTTTGATTATTTTGAATGGGCCATCATAAGGGCGCGTGAGTGTAGGTTTGATGGCGTCGTTTCGGACATACACATGTGTGCAGTCTCGCAAGGCAGGATCCAGTTTGTCCTCAGTCTGAGGCATTCGCGGAGCCACATACTTGATCTGGCGCATGCAATCTTTTAGGCAGGTTACATATGCGGAACGGTCAGCGGATGAAAATTCAGGCAAAGGTTTTGGGTCAACAATGTCGCCGGGGAGACGAAGTGTCTGACCATAGAGCATCTCTGCTGCTGTGCACTGCTGATCTTGTCTGTACAGATTGCGGATGCTCAACAATACAACTGGAAGTCTGTCCGTCCAATCATTGCTGCAGTTTAGGCAACGTAATGCCGACTTTAAATCTCTGTGGACTCTTTCAATAAGTCCATTTGACTGTGGATGATAAGCAGTAGTGTTTACGTTATCACACCCTAAAGCAGTGCTAAGCTCACTCCAGAATTTGGAGGTAAATTGTGATCCCCGGTCATGTGTGACCCTTAAGGGAACCCCAAATCTAGAGATCCAGTTGGACATGAAAGCGCGCGCTACAGTCTCAGTTTGGGTATCAGGAAGAGGGACAGCCTCAACCCAACGTGTGAACCTATCGATGATGGTCAACAAATAAGAATAACCACGCGATAAAGGCAAAGGGCCCACCAAATCTAGGTGTACAGAGTCGAACTTGTGACCTGTGAATGCACAACTCTGCAGCGCTGCACGATTATGTTTCACCACTTTACTACTCTGACATGCATGGCAATTTTGCACAATTTGCTTGACCTCCTTACGCATCGCTGGCCAGACGTAACGATCAGAAATCAAACGCAATGTACGGTTAATACCAGGGTGAGAGAAGGAATGATAGTGGAGGACAGCTACTCTGCGGAGAGTCGCGGGAAGATACAAACGAGAAAGTCGCTCGGCATCACGGTACACGCCGTCAAAACCAAGGTTAACTTCAGAGAGGAAGTGTTAGAAGGTTTGAGAAGGTCCTAAAGTTCAGGATCCTCCTTCTGCGCGCTTTCAATGTTGCCGAAAGTGATTTCACCACTGGTTTGGACAGCATTTATGCGCGATAGACAATCAGCGACAGTATTGTCCAACCCTTTTATGAAACGGATGTCAGTGGTAAACTGGCTTATGAACGACAAATGTCGAGCTTCTCTTGGGGAATGTCTTTCAGAGGGCATCCTGATCGCTGAGGTCAGAGGTTTGTGATCTGTGTAGATCACAAACTTCCTTGCCTCTAGAGCATAGCGAAAGTGTCTCACAGACAAGTAGATAGCAAGAAGTTCCCTACCGAACGCGCTATAAGCACGCTCAGTGGGCGACAGCTTTTTGGAAAAGAAAGCAAGAGGAGAGATGTTAGTCCCTACTTGTTGTTGCAAAACAGCACCTACAGCAGTACTGGAAGCGTCCACTACTAGACTAAAATCAGCATTAGTAATAGGGTAGGATAATTCCGTCGCGGAAGCTAACTTGTGTTTTATTTCCTCAAAAGCTTTGCGCGCTTCTTCCGTCCATTTTACCTCAATAGATTTGCCTTTTCGTTTCGGTTCGAGGAGGTCAGACAAGGGGGCTAGAGTTTGAGCACAGTTGCGTATGAAGCGATGATAGAAGTTAACAGAACCTAGGAACCTTCTTAGTTCCTTCTGGGTCTGTGGAAGAGGAAAGTTTTTGATCACTTCTACTTTGGAAGGCAAAGGTTTTAGACCTAGGCTAGAGATTTCATGACCTAAGTAAATCAGTGATGGCTTTCCGAGCTCACATTTTGCAGGATTTACGAGGAGTCCATTGTCGGACAGTCTTTGAAAGACGACCCTAAGATGGTCTTTGTGCAACTCCGGGGTTGTGGATGCCACTAGGATGTCGTCTAGATAGACATAGGCGAAAGTGAGGTCAGAGAAAATTTCAGCCATGTGCCTTTGGAACGTCTGAGGAGCGTTTCTCAAGCCGTATGGCATTTTGAGGAACTCAAAGAGACCAAACGGAGTGATTACCGCGGTCTTCTCAATTGCGCTTTCCTCAAGTGGAATTTGATGGAAAGCGTGCTGCAAGTCAATTTTTGAGAAAATTTGTGCTCCCTCTAAATTTGCACTGAAATCATGAAGGTAAGGAATAGGGTAGCGATCAGGTAGAGTAACGGCATTCAACCTGCGGAAATCCCCGCACGGTCTGAATTCACCGTTAGCCTTGGGTACTAGCAAAAGAGGGCTAGCCCAAGGACTTTTGGAACTGCGGATAATGCCATTTTCGAGCATGCGCGCAAATTCTTTCTTGGCTAACGCCAATCGGTCAGGCGGCAATCGCCTAGCACGGGAGTAAACCGGCGGTCCCGTCGTCTCTATGAAGTGCTTTGTGCTGGTCTGCATTTTTGTAGAAACTAAGTTAGAATTTGTCAATGCAGGAAAATCTTTTAGTAATTGCTCAAACATGCACTCTTGTTTGAAGGCGATAGAGAAGGAATGCAAGGCATTAGCTCTAGTTATGCCACAAGCGGGAATTGAGATCTGTGTCTCCTCGTCTCTAATTCTACGGTTTTTAACATCTACAAGTATGCCGAACTTCGCTAAGAAATCCGCGCCAATGATAGGCTCTTGGACTTCCGCGATGAGGAAGGTGAAGAGAAAGTTTCGCCTCAATCCCAGACTGCACTCTAATACTCTTTCACCGTAACAAGGAATTGGCGTGCCATTTGCGGCGCGTAATGTCGCCAACAATGGGTTGTTTTTGTCTTTCACCGTGGCTGGGATAATTGACACACTGGAGCCGGTGTCTATTAAAAATCGGTATTTGGTGACGGGATCGTGAATGGTCAAGAGGCGAGTAGTCTGGGAATGCGGCAACGCAGTACTCGCTACTATGCGTTGCTGTTCGCGTTTCCCGAAGTCATTTCGGTATAACGCGGACAGTATCTAGAGGCACATTTGCGAGCTTGGTCACCAAATTTCATGTGGTACCAGCATAAATTGCTACTAGCATCACGAGAGCGCGACCTGAAGCGGCGGTCTTGATTTGACCTATCATAAGATCTACCTCTATCAAAACGTTGAGAAGGAGGAAAAGGATGATAGTTTGAGGGATAGTCATAAGGATAGTCGTAGGCATTTTGGTGGCTTTGGAATCTCCCTGGGCCTTGCTGAATGTGAGCCACACTCTGACCTAAATTGCAATTCTGTAAAGCTTGCTTTATCTCGGCGATGTCTTGCTGCATCTTATCTATTGTGGCTGCGGATTGATTCTGTGTATTTACGGGGCTAAAATTTGCAGAAGCTGCATTCAGGGACGCAACTTGCGGTGCCTGTGGCTAATTAATGTTGCGCATCACCGTCTCGGTGGACTCCGCGAGCTTTTCTAACGTTTGATCGGGGCCTGCTAGCGATAGAAATGGGCGCACATTATGTGGAAGCTTAGTCATGAAAACTTCCTTCAGAAATCCCTCAGCTACGGCAACACCCGTAGCGAGTTTACGCAGCTCTTTGACTAGCGAAGTGGGAGAGAAAGAGCTAGAGACAGATGGAATTGCTGAGGCGTCTACCAAACTCCGAAATTTGTCCGCATCGGACATCTGCAACTTCTGCAGAATCTTTCTTTTTAAGGTGCCGTACGGATCAAAGGCGGGAGGGTTTTCGAGCAATTGATTTGAATCATTCAACAATTTTGTGGGGGCTGCGGACACGAGGGCGTAGAATTGATCAGTGTTATTAGCTACTTTATGATACCTAAACATTTCCTCGCACTGTTGGAACCAGGTATGGGCGTCCTCCGGAATGAAGGGAGGGAGCCTAATGGGTTTTGTGGGGGCTCGATCTTCATTATCTGATTCAGTCATGCTAGCGATCTCTTTTGGGATGCACAATTAAGATATCAATGCCTATGACTTGGAATTAAGTGGCAAGGGTTTGCGTTAATTCTTTACCTACTCAATCGTTCAGATAAAGTTGAAACAGAAGGAAGGAAATATGAAATTGGAAACGAGAAAAAAATTATGCGGTATGCGGCAATTTGCGTAGGCACAAAAATAAAGCAGGTGAGAAAAATTATCTTTCTACCTACTCAATCGATCAATAACGTTGAAGAAAACGGGGGGAAAGAGAGAATGGAAACGCGAATTTTTACGGTAGTCAGAATAAACGTAAGCACGGAAATAGGAAAAAAATTATTTTCCCTACCTACTGAGGCACATAAAACAAAAGGACAGTATAGCGCTGAAAAAAAATTTGTTAGAGCTGCTCAGAGAATCACCATTAACACAGTAAATCCAAGAAATTCCCAAAAACTACGACATGGGAAATTTATTACTACAATGATATACCAAAATTAACCTCTCTCACAACTTCTCAAACACTTATCGAGTTGAATAGTTTTGAAGTTTTAAAGAAAGTTTTGGGGTTATTTTAACTGGGGTCACCAGTGTTTGGATCTGACCGAGGGGGTATAGACAGTCCTTACAAAACCTCGACAAGCATCTGGGAAAAATTATGAGAGGGATAATAAGGCACTTTGGACTCAGCTTTTGTTGAAACCTTTCATGTAGCACCTTGAATGTATATGTGTATAATACTGATAATGTTACAGTGCTCTTGCGTAAGAATGTATTTAGACAGCACTATGCGTTGAGAACTGAGCTCATGGTTCTTGTGGATCTCTGCTCGTAGTTCTCGGGCTTGGCTGGAGTCCACTCCACCGCTACCCTTCGTAATGTAAACGTGTGTCCTGCTGTGTGTACTGATTATACAAACTCCAAGAGTCTCGTCTTCTTAACCTACGTCCATTAGGTTATGGGCCCAGTAAACCTTCCGATGAAGCAATATCAAGTGAGGTTATCTTAAGTCCCGAAGCGAAAAACAGCCCGGGACAGCGAGAACAGAAGTTGGTGATTTGTTAGTGCTGTGTGAGACAGAAACGGTGAAAGAGAAAGAAACATGGCAGGCTCCGTAAGTGAAAGTGCAAAGAACTGCCTCACGGCTCTTAATGATAAAAACTATCCTACGTGGAAGCTGCAAATGAAGATGATTCTGATGAAGGAAAAACTGTGGAACTTGGTTCGAGGAACGGAAACCATGCCACAGACTACGGACGAGACTGCTCGAAGAAAATTTGAAGAAAGACGTGACAGTGCACTTGCAACAATTGTGCTTGGTGTCGAAACAAGTCAACTTTATTTGTTGGGTGATCCTACTGACCCTGTGCAACTATGGCATAAGATTGAAGATACATTCCAGAAGAAAACTTGGTCTAACAAGTTCAGACTACGCAAAAGACTCTACAACATGAAACTAAAAGAAGACCAAGACTTACAAACTCATCTCAAAGCATTTGTCGAAATATTTGAGTCCTTGAGTGTGATTGATGACGCAGTTGATGAAGAAAGTCGTGTAATAATCTTGCTGTCGTCACTTCCCGACCATTTCTCCACACTGGTGACTGCACTGGAAGCTCATGAAAAACTACCGTCATGGGATATTGTGACAGAGCGTCTTCTGAATGAAGAAGCAAAACTGAAAAACCAAAGTGCTTCAGACTTCAGTGAAAAATCCCTTGTGACCTCCAAATTGAAAAACTCACGATGCTTCGAATGCGGAAAATTGGGACACCTACGTACCAAGTGCTGGATCTATCAAGAAAAATTGAAGAAAGAAGATGGGAACCACACAGAAAACCAAAACAATTTTGTAGCAGGTAAAACAAATTATATCGGTGCATTGTCTGTGATAAATATCAATAATTGTTGGGTAATTGATTCCGGTGCAACAGCACACATGTGTAATAATAGGAATGATTTTTCTTGTATGAATGAGCTATCTAGCCCAATTAACATTGAAGTTGGTGATGGTAGAAACTTGCAAGGTGTTGGTGTAGGTGATGTTGAAGTTATGGTGTTGTTGCCTAAAGTTCGAGTAGATACCTGTGTTGTTAAGAATGTCTTGTATGTACCTGGTTTAGCTTACAATTTACTTTCCGTGCCTCAGATTACAGTAAAGTAGGAAAATTGTATAAACTTAATTGCACCCTTAATTCAGCCGCTAAATGCATGAACGTTTCCTCTGATGAAATTCTGTGGCATAAACGATTTTGTCATCTAGGATTCAATAATCTTAAGAAATTAGGCACTAAGAATCTTGTTAGAGGTTTTGATTGTTCTGTGAGTGGAGATAACATTTTTTGTGAAAACTGTTGTGATGGTAAAAATCATAGGCTTCCGTTCCCCAAAACAAATCACAAAAGGAAACGCCAACCCTTAGAACTTATCCACAGTGATGTGTGTGGCCAGCTTAATCCCATATCACTTGGGAGTGGAAGGTATTTTGTAACCTTCATAGATGACCACTCCAGATATACTTGGGTGTACATTATCAAACATAAGAGTGATGTTTTCAAAGTGTTTCAGGAGTTCAAATCCTTGGTAGAAAATCACTATGATCACAAAATTAAAATTCTGCGCTCCGATAACGGTGGGGAATACATCTCTAATGACTTTGAACAATTCCTAAAAGGGGAAGGAATTATCCATGAAAAAACTGTGCCTAAGACACCTGAACAAAATGGAGTTGCAGAAAGAATGAATAGAACTCTTCTTGACTCTGTCAGAGCTATGCTGTCTGGTTCCAAGTTACCAAAATCATTCTGGGGTGAAGCTATATCAACTGCCGTGTATGTCAAAAATAGGAGCCCTGCTAGTGCATTGAATGATATGACCCCTTATCAGGCCCTTAATGGACACAAGCCCAACGTACAGCACCTCAAAACCTTTGGCTGCAGTGCGTACGCTCATGTCCCCAAAGATGAGAGGGAAAAACTTGATCCAAAATCTAAACCGTGTGTTCTTGTAGGATATGGAAGTGGATCCAAGGGATATCGTCTGTATGACATAAACAGTAGAAGGATATTTTTGAGTAGAGACGTTATGTTCAATGAATCTCAGCAGATGCCAATTGAGAAGGAGCCTTCAGAAGTAAATGATGGTAATTTTTCTCTTCTTCCTCAGGATCCAGAACCAGAAGACTCTGAGGGAGGGGTGGAGCATAGACAGTCAGATGCTGGGATGGAGGGAGTGCAGCCTAGACAATCAGCCAGATATCGACGGGCTCCTGATAGGTTTGGTGAATGGGTGTATTTAATGAAAAATGAGCTTGATATACCATCTTGCGTTCAAGAAGCACTCAGTGGACCAGAAGCAAAACTATGGGAAACAGCCATGGAGAATGAGATGGAGTCTATAAATCAAAACAGAGTATGGTCCCTTGTAGAGTGTCCTAATGACAAAAAACCTATCAAATCAAAGTGGATCTTTAAAAGAAAAACCGGACCCGACGGAAGCATTTGCTCGTACAAAGCTCGCCTTGTGGCTCAGGGCTACTCACAAAAATATGGCATCGACTACGACGAGACCTTCAGTCCCGTGGTTCGATTTGAGTCTGTCAGGACAGTACTAGCTTTGGCTGCCAAATGCAACATGCAAGTCCATCACATGGACGTTGCAACAGCCTTCCTTAATGGAGAACTGATTGAAGAACTATATCTGGTTCAACCTGACGGTTTTATTGTCAAAGGCAAAGAAAATCTGGTGTGTAAACTACAAAAATCGCTCTACGGACTAAAACAAGCTCCTAAGTGTTGGAATACTACACTAGATAGCTATTTGAAGAAATTGGGTTTTGTACAATCTAAGAGTGATGCTTGTATATACACTCGTGTTCAAGATAAGAAACTGTGTATTGTGGCGGTGTATGTAGACGATCTAATAATTGCTTCTGAGTCTGGTGATGAAATAAATCAAATAAAGTTGAGCCTTTCTACCCAATACAAAATGAAGGACCTTGGTGTGCTGAGTTACTTCCTAGGTGTAAGTGTTGTACAATTTAAAAACAATGTCTTCTTGAATCAAACTGCCTACACTGAGGCTCTGTTGTCAAAATTTGGCTTTGATAATTGTAAACCTGTTGCAACTCCCGCCGATGTAAACGTAAATCCGATATGCTCCCCAAATGATGTCGAATTTGACCCTGCCACTTATCAAAGTGCTGTAGGTAGCCTTTTGTATTTGTCAACCAGAACTCGACCTGACATTGCATTCGCAGTGAATAATGTTGCTAAATACAGCTCCAAGCCTCTTGAACAGCATTGGATGTGTGTTAAGAGAATATTCAGGTACCTGAGAGGCACCTCTAAACTAGGTCTCTTGTATAGCAAATGTTCTGATACTTGCATTGGTTATTCAGATGCTGACTGGGCTGGTGATAAAAATGACCGAAAGTCTACCTCTGGTTACTGTTTCACCCTCAGTAATTCGGTAATTACGTGGAGATCTAACAAACAAACTTGTGTAGCCCTCTCAACTGCAGAAGCCGAATACGTTGCTCTTGCCGGTGCGGCTCAAGAGGCTGTCTGGTTAAAGCACTTACTCAGTGATCTAAATTTTGGGACTATGGAACCAATGGTTATAAACGAAGACAACCAGTCAGCCATCTGTCTTGCCAACAATCCCAAATATCATGGGAGGAGCAAGCACATCGATATTAAGTTTCACTATGTACGGGATCTTGTAAGTAACAAAGATATAGACGTAGTGTATTGCCCTACCGACGAAATGCTCGCCGACATATTCACCAAGAACCTGCCGATAGAAAAGTTCTCTAGACTAAGAACGAAGTTAGGAATGGTCTCATCTGACACACATTCAATGTGAGAAGGAGTGTTGAAACCTTTCATGTAGCACCTTGAATGTATATGTGTATAATACTGATAATGTTACAGTGCTCTTGCGTAAGAATGTATTTAGACAGCACTATGCGTTGAGAACTGAGCTCATGGTTCTTGTGGATCTCTGCTCGTAGTTCTCGGGCTTGGCTGGAGTCCACTCCACCGCTACCCTTCGTAATGTAAACGTGTGTCCTGCTGTGTGTACTGATTATACAAACTCCAAGAGTCTCGTCTTCTTAACCTACGTCCATTAGCTTTTTGTGGATAGTTTTATTTGAAGGAGCCGGGAGGATCGCCGAGACTTGATCCTGCGGATCGCCGAGACTTGATCCTGCAGATCTTGACTGAAAGATACTTCGCAGTCCTGAGGCAGTCGCTCCGGCCGGTGGACGAGGTTAAGTGTATTGTGTTCAGAATATTCAATTTGCTGAGGGCAATTTTTTAATAAGCACAACAATCGGTGCGTGGCTCTTTATGTGGGCAACGCCTGCTTAATTTTGGAGCAGGTGAGTTTGATCACAAGGTGCCGAGCCTGATGGCGATGATGACTCTTCGTTTGAATAGTAATTAAGATCCAGGCACGCTGACTTCAGCAAATGAGAGGCTGATTCAATTGTGCCCGTAATTTTAGGCAGTTGAGAATTAAGGCCCGTGATTAGAGAATATATAAGGCAAAAGGCCCAGAACATAGCCAATTCTAATCCGAGTAGAGAGTCCCAAAAGCGGCCCAGGGAGAATGTTGTAAGTGGTGTGTGTGATGACGTTGAGGTCGAGATGATGTTCGCACGCTAAAGCCACAAGCAAGAGTGAGTCAGTTCAAGTGACGCTCTTCGATGTTGCCATATCGGGCTGCTTTAAACTCGAAATGTCGATTGATTATTTGATCTCTCATGTATTTACACAAAAACTTCAATGATTACGAATTAGAAGTAGAAAATAATTAATAATAAATTATAGTAAGATTTTTAATGCTAATGATTAATTTATTTAAGTGCGAATTGGGAAATTCATAATTCTTACGCTTTGTAGCGATATGCTACAAAAATTACTGTTTCGTGTGTTGATGACAGTGTATTAGGAAAGTTTAAAATTGCTGATTTTTTCCCGATAATTTCTAAAATTTTTCTAAACTATTATTCTAGTCACTAAACGCTGAATAATTTACTTCAAATATATATGTCCTGCAAACGTGACAATAGATCATTTTTGTGCGTTAACAATGCAGAGGTGTGTGCATCACCGTGGTGTACACTTCGTATCTGCGGATCAGTGCTTTTGCAGAATATAGTAAACAACCATCACAAGAGTGAGTTCTATTCATGTTTATTCATGTTAGAATTGAGAGACCTGTGGATGACTGGAGTTTAATAACTGTTGGAGGTGTAGGGCCTGAGTGGGACTGCAAGAGGTAGAAGAAAGAGATTGAGAGGCAAAGTTCTATTCAATCCGTACTCCCGATTGAGAGTACGATTGGAAGCTTAGCATGATGCGGAAGCGTACACTTAACTGGTAAATGAAAAAGGAAGCACCTAAGTTTGAGATGTTCTATGATGGTAGTTTTGGAAGTCAACTCTTGTTTGCTGTGAGATGTAAGTCATTGAGTGTGAACAGACGTACATGGAGATGGAATGAGAATAATAACAGATTATGTCGGCAGTGTAATAGTGAAGTGGAGGAAACAATTGAGCATTTTGTGCTAGAAATAATCCTGGAATGTAGTAAGTATGAGCAAGAGAGAGAGAGTTTTATGAATGTGGTGTTTGAGCAGTATGGAGAGAATGAGTGGAATGCCAGATGTGCTGAAGATGATTGCGGTATGAGCTGTCTTGCTGGATTGGATCAGGAGTGTAATGTGAGTATCATTGAGGCTATTAAAGTATTTCTTGTGCATGCCTGGAGTAAGAGACAGTGACTGGAATGAGCCAGTCAGTTAGAGTGGGCTGTAGTGACCCAATGTGCCTGGGGATGGTGTTTTGACACACTGGTTGTCCCGGTGATGCCATCCAATGGTGGCTTGTGACAAGGATTGGTAGATCCTGAGTAGTTTAGTGGACAAGTCTGGCACCAGGCGCTGAACTCTGTGTGAAATTGTGGAGAGAATTGAAGGCCGTTACAAAGGCCCCAACACTGTCGGCCCTCAAGTTCAAGTTTAAGTTCAAGTTCTATATACCTGGACAGCTACAGAAGCCATTAGAGGTGACGGTAAACCTGAAGGAGATGACAGTTGTCGATTTTCCACTTTTTGGTGCCTGAACCTAATTAATTGAATCAAAATAAACAAGTTTTCTTCTATTCTTTTTTCGTCTCAAATGAGTATTTTACGATTTATAGCGGTAAGTTTAGTTTCGTCATAGATGACGAATGCGCTCGAATCAACAGCTACTCATCGATTTTCGAATTTTTGTTGCTTGAAACATGGTAATAACATCGAAATAAACAACTTTTATTCCATACACTTTTTCGTCAAATGAGTATTTAACGAGGTATAGCGGTAGGTTTGGTTTCGTCTTTCAAGACAGAGCAGTGGAAGCGAGACGCCATTGCAGTATTGCCATACAACTCGATCAAAGAATTTCTTTCCTCTTCAAAGACTGGAGTTGCGGTAAGTCATTTACCGCTATAACTAATAAAATACTCATTTGAGACAAAAAGTGCATAGAAGAAAGCTTGTTTATTTCGATCTAATTAACTATGCTAAGGCATCAAAATTTACAAAATCGACAACTGTCATCTCCTTCAGATTTACCAAGGTGACCTTGGGTGGAGCCTATTTTCAGAAAGAATGATGAAAGCAGTGCTGAATTATGTGAGAATTAAAAGAATGCAGAATAGCAGATGGGTAAAGCAAATTTTTGAATGGAATCTGAGTATAAGCTATTGGGAGAAAGTGTGTTGGGGCCATGCAAGGAAATTAAGTATGCAAAAGATTATTCATGTTAGAATTGGGAGACCTGTAGATGACTGGAGTTTAATAAATGCTGGAGGTGTAGGGCGTGAGTGGGACTGCAAGAGGTGGAAGAAAGAGATTGAGAGGCAAACAAAAAAGTATGGATTGAATAAGTGGAAACTTAGCATGATGCGGAAGCCTACACTTAAATGTTATATGAACAAAGAAGCACCTAAGTTTGAGATGTTCTATGATGGTAGTTTTGGAAGTCAACTCTTGTTTGCTGTGAGATGTAAGTCATTGAGTGTAAACAGACGTATGTAGTATCGCTGTTTTCTGGCGATATTAGGTTCGTATTAGTAGGAAGCTTTAACTTCATTTCGCCTAGCAGCAAACCAGGCAGGACAAGAGAAACTTACAGGCAGGACTTCTAGTAATGTACTGACCTCGTAGTTCACACAGCTTGCTCTTAAGTCTAGTTCGAAACAATGAGCTTCCGCCCCATCCGGTGCTCGTAAACGCCAGGTGACCATCGGCTCTTCCGGCGGATGCCCTATCGATTACATGTGACCGTGCCGAGCGAGACTCATAAATCTCATCCGCCGGAACCAGTGCTTCACTATACAACAACGTATATGGAGGTGGAATGAGAATAATAACAGGTTATGTCGGCAGTGTATTAGTGAAGTAGAGGAAACAATTGAGCATTTTGTGCTGGAATGCAGTAAGTATGAGCAGGAGAGAGAAAGTTTCATGAATGTGGTGCTTGAGCAGTATGGAGAGAATGAGTGGTATGCCAGATGTGCTGAAGATGATTGCGGCATGAGCTGTCTTGCTGGATTGGATCAGGAGTGTAATTTGAGTATCATTGAAGCTATGAAAATGTTTCTTGTGCGTGCCTGGAGTAAGAGACAGTGACTGGAATGAGCCAGTTAGGTAGAGTGGTCAGTAATGACCCAATATGCCTGTGGGGATGGTGTTTTGACACACTGGTTATCCCAGTGATGCTGTCCAATGGCAGCTTGTGACAAGGATTGGTAGATCCTGAGTAGTTTAGTGGACAAGTCTGGTACCAGGCGCTGAACTCTTTGTGTGAAAATTGTGGAGGGAATTGTAGGCCGTTACAAAGGCCCCGACGCTGTCGGCCCTCAATTTCAAGTTCAAGGATAAGTATCGTATGTTTTTTTTTTGTATTTTCTGGAGAGTTTTATCTCACCTTCTTGTGTAAGTTCAAGTTCAGGTGAAGTGGAGGAAACTATTGAGCATTTTGTGTTGGAATGTAGTAAGTATGAGCAAGAGAGAGAGAGAGAGAGAGAGAGTTTCATGAATGTAGTGTTTGAGCAGTATGGAGAGAATGTGTGGTATGCCAGATGTGCTGAAGATGGTTGTGGTATAAGCTGTATTGTTGGATTGGATCAGGAGTGTAATTTGAGGGTTAATGTTGAGTATGATTTGGGAATCGATTATCCACTTTTCGAATCGTAAACATAGTAAATTAGATCAAAATAAACAAGTTTTCTTCTATGCACTTTCAGTCGTAAATGATTACTTTACTAATTATAGCGGTAGGTTTAGTTTCGTTTTTGATGACAAATGCGCTCGGATATACAGCTACCCATTGATTTTTGAATTTTTGTTGCTTGAATCATGGTAATAACATCAAAATAAACTACTTTTCTTCTATACACTTTTTTCGTCAAATGAATATTTTACGAGTTAGAACGCTATATTTAGTTTCGTCTTTGATAATGAGAAAACCGGAAGCAAGATGCCATTGCAGCGTTGCCATTGGCCGGGCCAAATGAATTACTTGCCGCTTCAAACACTTGAGTTACGGTAACTAATTCACCGTTATAACTCGTAAAATACTTATTTACGATGGAAAGGGCATAGAAGAAAAATAGTTTATTTCGATCTAACTAACTATGTTAAGGCACCTAAAAATTAAATTTTGATTCCTGAATCATCCTCAACATTAACCAATTTGAGTACCATTGAAGCTATGGAAGTTTTTCTTGTACATGCCTGAAGTAAAAGACAGTGACTGGAATGAACCAGTCATGTAGAGTGGACTGTGATGACCCACCATGCCTTGGAATGGTGTTTTGACGTACTGGTTATCCCAGTGATGCCGTCCAATGGCAGCTTGATACAAGGATTGGTAAATCCTGAGTAGTTTATTGGACAAGTCTGGTACACAGGCCCTGAACTGTTTTGTGTGAATATTGTGAGTATTGCGGAGGGAATTGTAGGCTGTTACAAAGGCCGCTGTTGGCCCTCAAGTTTAAGTTCTTTTATAGGAGAAACTTATGGGTCATCTTGTTGTATATTTAAGTACTAGAGGGAATCGTAGGGCAAAAAAAAGCATCGATTTTGGTCTGCTCTTGCCAATAAGGTGAATATTTGTTTAGGATTGAAGAATTTTGGTGTGCTTGCTGTGCAATAAATAAAACTGTAATTTTATGAGAAATGAAATGCTGCTGTTGGTATTTAGGACATTGTAATCACAGTTAATCATTGTTAGGCTTGACAGTAGGCCTATGGCAGAATCAGTTTAAGTGCCTGAATTTTACTATGTACAATTGCAAATTTGAGGTTTTAAGTGAACACACCTTGTTCATACATACGGTAATCCATTTATTCCATTTTTAATGGTGCCTTCATTATTCTCTGTAAAATTTTTATCCTAATGAGGAAAACTAAGAATAACTTATCATCCAATTCTAAAATTATTTTTTGATTAAGCTTCTAGTCTAAATCATTGTGAAATATGGTAACTAAAAATAGTAAACTATTTACATTAAATAGCAGTTAACAAAAGGAAAATAACATAAATAGAGCTCAACTGACATTTGCCTGGTGCAAAAACTAAAATTTAAATTAAACTTAAGCTTTCTAAACAAGAGCTTTTTAAACAATTATTAAAGTTATTTTGGTCATAGTAGTTCAAAAAGTAAAAAATTTACAGCACAAAATCGGTCATATGACATACATATGGTTCCTAACTTATGAACACAATTAGCTCAGATTAGCTGTTTGTAAGATGTTATAGAGTAATTACCAATTTATAATTAACAATTAAGGGTATTTAAAACCCTATTTATGCATGTATATGTTACATCAGAAAAAATGAGATATAGAGGATGTAATATTCAAATTATAAGGATAGTTAATAAAAATAATACATAATGATAACAATAAATGTTGTTTACTTGTAATTTACAAATATATAACATTAGTCAGCTCGTGCTTGTATCTCCAAATGTTTATAACTTGGATGTTTGCTGCAAGTAAGGAAGGCAGTGTATTTGGAAATTTCAAGCAGTCTAGTACAATATACTGGCATTTGGTTTTGTTTTATGCAAAGAAAAACAGAGTCTTGTCAGAAGGACGCTTGCTGTTCCACTTTATATTGCAAGCTTTTTGAAGGTTTATTGCTTTTGTGAGTATAGCATTGCTAAATCAACTACATGTTACATCATGGGCTTCCCAGTTATATACCTTAAACATTTGAATTTACATAACTATGAAGATAAAATTTTTGAGTAGCACATAGTTAAATTGAGTTGTATTGTAATTTGATTATATCTCATAGAGTTCATTTGTTATGTTTGTATTTAACCATTCTAATGAATGAAAAATTTAGTTATGTACAGTTAATGTGTTGTAATTTCTGCTGTTACTGGCTGAATTTTGAATCAAAGTCAAAAATGTCTTAGCTTCTACCATTGAAATTGTAATTAATAGCGCAATCAAACAACTGTAAAAATGGTTGAATGGTTTTGTAATCTTTAAACAGGGCTTTATGCTACAATTGGTAACCCATCACAAATAAGAGGCAAGCAGTCAATAAAGCAATAGAACTTGTGTTCAGACTTTAGTCAGTAACTCAGTGAGAGCTGTAGAGTTGTTGATGTAAGTGCAACTTAGAATGCCCAATTCTCATTTGCTTTAGGGCAACTGTTTTTTGTGCAGATTTAGGTAACAAAGCATTTCACATTGCCTATTTTATTTGTTTAACATGTTAACTGCAATGGGTTAAACTGATGTTCATTATTCAATTCAAATTTAAATTCAATTGTAGTAATCTACTTTGAAAATAGCAAACATAAACTGGATCGGGCTTTTATTTAGCTTTCATTAAGTATTTATAAACAATGAGTTAGTGACTTCAGGTGGGTCAGCAGCACTTTGAAAATCACCTAAGGGACTACCGGTGGGTCCCTTCGCAGGGAAGGTGTTAATACCTGCAACTTTTTATCTTGTGCAATTTATTTCTCATCTTGTGCAGTGCAAGAGCATAGCAACTAATATTCAAGTTTTTCAACTGATTTTCAGGTTGCAAGAAAACAAGTATTTTATTTTGTTATGCAATAAGTAATTTCAATTTTTTCAAATGTTTGTTTCAGATGACTAAAAATAACAGTATTCATTAAGAAGTATGACTGTTTATAATTATATATAATTTATTATAGTTCTTCAATTTTTCCAGGCATCAGTAGTAATTTTTTTATAATGGCTGCCAGTACTGTCAAAGACCAGGCTGGTAGGGGATTTGTCTACAAAAGTCTGTCTATGAAATTGATATTTCATCAAAAATCTTCTAAAGGTAAGTTCTGCTAAATGTAAGCCACAACTAGCTTCTCATTGTATGGGGTCACACTTCTTTAAACCAGCTGCATCTTGGTGTTATAACGTGTGTACTGAATACTACTGATGCTTCTCTCTGAATGTTAACTGTTGAATGTGAATTTGACTCTTTATTTTACTCTTTATTTCTCTGATACCTGTGTGTGATCAGTGTCTGACAGCACAGGACTCGAGTAGCAATGCAAGAATGGGAGAGGGGAAAATTGAAAGAAAAGATGACACAGTGACTGGAAAATTGTCATCTGAAGAAACTACTTCATTGTTAGTTGGTAATTGAATTTTTTTCTGGCACTTGCCATTGATTTTCTATCCAAATACATGTTTAACGGGGGAAATAGTAGCAGCACAGCATTCTTGTGCAATTTTGTTCATATGTTATATATTCATACAATCTCTTGGAATTTCAAAATCAAATTTGCTAGATTTTTCATTATTCCACGAAGTTATAAGAGTTGCAGTTGTTTGATATTTTTTTTGTCAATATCAGGAGTCCAAGACTCGGCCAATATGTACTGCACTTTCTGAAGTGGAGTTTGGATTTTTCATTGTTTGTAGAATGATGCACTTGAAAATTTAATGAATTTATCATATGTCAACACTTAATTTTCACTGGAGGAGGTTTCTATTATATGAAAAGATTTTTACTGCCAATAATGGTGAATGAAGTTACCTTCAGGGTTCAATGTGCTTGACAATACAGTTGATATTAATCTAACCTGGGCCCATACAATATTTATTTTTCACTGTACATTTAAAGTGATTCATAACTTTCAACATTTGTTTTTTTGCAGCTGAAGAAGTGCTGTTGAATCTTCGAGAATGTGGGTTTTCTGTTGGTGATGTGCTGGAAATTTACCACAAAAGAATCAACAGCGAAGGACGAGCTGTGTATGCATATCCTCGTCTGCTGTTGCAGGTGCCCCACACCCTCGGCTCTGAAGAAAATGCCTCCGTCAGAAGTAAAGTATTTGGTATAGTTTGGTATGACAGTGAAGCAGCTTCAAAATAACCATTACAGTAATTTAAAAAATACAGAACTAACTGTCATGGGTAACAAAGCAGCAACTGCTAGTAGGTAATCATCCTGAATTTACAGTTTCTACATGTAGATATGTTATCTCAGTTATATTTTATGAAATTTATAGTGAATATAACTTATCATTAAATTGAAGGGATCAATTAAAAGGGTCATTAGATTCCCAGCAGATAATTGGTTGACATTTTCAGTAGAACATATGAATATTGAGTGCTACTATAGCGCGAGGTCTACCGCCGTGTATCGCCGACCCAGGTGCAGTTTGAGATGCACAAATTAGGTGTTAATCGCTAAATTAAACGTATAGAAAAAGTAATATACATTAGTAGCCTAACTTAACTTCACACTGTAGTACTAGCTAGAGGGAGATATCATGCTATAGTGTGGTAGACCTCATGCTATAGCAGCACCAAAAATTGTTTCATTTCTTTCAGGTTTTCCAGGCACCAACACCATAAGCGTGGAGGAGAGCGTAGCTCTGCAGTTCAGACTGCAGCAATTTGAGCATGTTCGAGTGACTAGAATTAATCCTGAAAAAGTGGCCCTGCAGCTCCTGGAGATCACCTTCAAAGACCAGTACCTCAACAGGTCTGACATGTGGCGCCTGACAAAACACTTGGTGAGCTGTTGTTGACATGTGCTCAGCTACCAGTACTCCTGTGATTCAAGTGTACTTATTCGTGTCATTATTTGACTCATTATTGTGTACTCATTATTGTACTCTTTTTATTATTCATTTGTTGTGAGCTGTTTCCCCTCAAAGTGATAAGATACAAAAAAGGTTTAGGTTAGTTTGGTTTGTCTATCCCATGATATGGGGCATAATGTAAAAACACCTCAACCATAGACTCTGCAACTTATCTCTTTCAGTTTTGTTGGTTTCTTCACCTTCTCTTCTTTATCCTTCTCTTTCATCTTAACATGCTGTTTCTATGTGCTGAAACAAATCTTGTGCATAGATTCCCCCATTTTCTCCAGTCCATTTTATGTTATTCCTTATTTTGCTTATGAGATTGCCATTTTTGTAGCCATATAATCTTAAACTAACTAAAATAATAAGAATGCATTTTTTATTGAGTAAATTTTATGCATTTCATATTTTTTTGTGTATTTTGTGTTTTTGAAAGCCTTATAATTATTTATTTTTTCTTATGATCATCATCACATCTCCTTATTGTATATATTTAGATAGAGTTTTGACATATAATTCAACCCTATAAATCAATCCAAAATAAACATTTTCAGCATTATTTTCTGTAGTATGATAGTATAAATTGTAGCTGGTTGACAGTGATTATATCAGTTGATTGTCATATTTAGTTCTTTCAAATATTTATCTTACACAGATAAACTTTGTATAATATTTTTGCTGCATAGGTTGACCTGTTAAAATAGAAAGAATGAAAACCATATTGATTCTGAGGCCATGTTAAACCATGATCTATAAAGGTGCCATATTGATAGAAAGACATTTTAATTAACAAATCCAGGTACTTAATTTGAGTTTTGTACTCCAGGGAGGTTCTGTTGTGTACAAGAACAAAATGGTCGAGTTCTGCGGTCAAGCGATCCGCTGCCAGGTGTATGAGATGTGGTCACAGGGCAGTCGTGTGGCGTGTGGGTATGTCTCCAGCGACACTAAAGTGAGTTAACTCTGGTAAACTTTTCTATTAAGCAATGTGATCCCTGTTTTGATTTATTTTCAGGGAATTCTGTCATTTTTCTTGCCTGCTTTCTGTGCTTTGTATTATCAAGGTGTGACATGCATCAAAGAATACTTGTGACTGTCTGGATAATTCCATGAATTGATTTGCTAGCCTGATACAGGGAACATGTTAACTATCCTGTGTATAAAAGAGTCTTGTGTTCTGGTGCTTGTATTTCTAGCGTGTCATCTAGCTAATAAAAATATTATGTTCTGCGACAGTCGTATTTCAGAAGAATTTTCCCGCTGGTGGGAATATTTCCTTTTTCTTCCAACCCACACCATCAATGGGCTCAAAAAAAGTTGTAGAAAATGAACCCTAAATTCAGTTATAAATTATAATTCAGTAATATTTGAAAGAGTATAATACATGTTTCAATTTTTCCTCCTGGTTTTCACTTCTCCTTTTTAGCAGATCATTCAGAGCATAAGGACACAGTAACCATTACGTATTTTTATTTTATTCATAATTTCAATTTTCTTTTCATTTCGGAGCATCTAGGAAAACATTGCGCTAATTCTATAATAATAGTATCATTTCTTTTTGTTCAACATTGCAATGGCAATTTGATAGTACCTTATATTCCTTTTGATTTTAATTACTCTGAAAATTCAATAGCAATATTTCTTCTAATTTAATATCACTGTGGCAGTTTACAAGTATGTACTATTTATTGGTTGAACATTTCTATGGCTATTCTAAAGCACCAAGTATATTTATTTCAACATTAAACCAGCAATTAAATAGTACCTACTACTTTTTTTTATTTAAAATTACTTTAGCAATTTAACAGTGCATTCTGTTTTCTGACTGGTATTAGTATGGTAATTTAATAGTACCTACCATTTCTTTTTATTTAACATTTCAGTCCCACCGGTCATATATGGCACACTTGCTAAAAATGCTGATACAATCTTTTTCTTGTTGAATTTGTGCCCTAATGTAAATTTTGAAGCTTTCTGCCGGATGGCAGTTCCATCCCCATTCTGATGTTGGTGATAACCTGATGCCAGCGTCAGTCTAATGGCAGTGGTTATAATATTGGGAATATGAATAATAAAATTTGAGCTGAAATGGGTTAATATCATTCACGCAATTATGGCGGCAAATCCAATTCTACTA
Source organism: Morinoia aosen (assembly GCA_030386875.1). Taxonomy (NCBI): domain Eukaryota; kingdom Metazoa; phylum Arthropoda; class Malacostraca; order Amphipoda; family Talitridae; genus Morinoia; species Morinoia aosen. The sequence continues at coordinate 45,127,225 of CM059572.1, read as the reverse complement.
AGTGCATGTCTGCTTGCAGGTGGTGTACCGGTCGAGCACGAGTCGGTTCTACCTCTTCATCCAGATGAGCTCCGAAATGTGGGAGTTTGATCATTTTGGTGACCTCTATTTTGAGAAAGCAGTCAGTGGCTTCCTCACTGATCTCTTTGATAAGTGGAAGGTGAGCTGTTAGAGTTGTTGTAATTTTTTTGAATAATTTCAGAGACTCTATCATCTTGAAGAATTTTTGTATCAATATTTTTCAAAGTTATAGTATTCCTTTGTGTATAAAAGGTAGTAATCCTTGGTCTTACATTCACAAGTATGGCGGATTTACATTTATATTACCATGTACCTCCTTGCTTTAAATATTCTCAGCCTCTTATTCATTATTTTCATACTGAAAACGTTGGTGAAATTTAACTGAGGTAAAATCTTTCTTCATACCAAGCTTTCCATAACACAATAAGATTTGCTTCAAATTTTTTTTGAATTAAGCATTAGATTAGAGAAAGCCGGCAATGTTTTTCATTGTGCATTGGAGGAGACGTACTATAGCATAACATACAATAATGCATTGCATCTAGAGATTTCCCTCTTGTGCGTTGACTGTTTTATGTTCTTTAATTATTATCTCAACATATACAATTTCCCACAAATAAACATATTTTCCAATTAATTTAATTTAAAACCTACAAAGATTCACAACAAAGTCTTGGAAATCTGCATTTACTTGACTCATTTTGTGTTACTATCATAGCGTCACTGTGTACACACATGGATTGCTCCTCTTCAGCTACAGTATGCATGTTTCTTTTGGTATTGTAATACCTATTGAGGCAATTATGAGTGCAGATTGATGTTCACTGACAGAATCATGTCTACTTCCAATTAGGTATTACTTGTTTCCAAGTTCTGGAGGTGTTATTTGTTCAATAATGATTGCAGATTTCTTGTTATTGATGGATAATGATAACAGATTTCCTGTTATTGATGGATAATGATAACAGATTTCCTGTTATTGATGGATGCATGTTGGTTTACAATTTGATATTAACTTATCTTAGATCTGTTTTCTTGGTATTCCCAAGCGTGAGTACAAAGTAGTCGAATAATATATCTGTGCTATGGATCTCATCTTCTACAAAGTTCTCACCCCCAAAGGGATGCAACTGTTGTATCTATTGCAATTAGCACTTCTAGGGGAATATGTGAAGTCTTGAGCTGAGAGTTAGGTAGGCCTCCTTTTTGTTGAAATGAAAAGCTTTTTATGTTAAGGACCATCTTTTTTTGTTGGTTCACTGCTGTCTTGTTTTTCCACACCCATTTCTTTCTTCTCGAAATTTTATCTTGTTTCATGAACTGATTTCCCAACTTACTGTTTCTATGTACCTTGTGCATTGATTCTGCATTCCCTGAACTCCACACTTAATGGTGCCTTATTTCTTCCTCTTTTTGGAACGCTGCTGTTAGGGAGGCTTAAACTAACATCTAATCTTCTATAAAGTTCTCAATGTGTGACAAGCGCATTTCTTGGTATGGTATAAGGGGACCCGTTATGCATGACCACATATTTCACGCTGGCTAACATGGTATCACTCCTACAGAAAATGAACACGAATCACGATGTGACGATCGTGATGTTCTCCCGCAGCTTTTATCCTACAGCGAAGAGCCTCGACGAGTTTCCTGCAGATATGCGCGCGTGTGTGCAGATCGACCCGCTAGGGCGCTTCTACCAGGACTTCTACAGGTCAGAAGTTGTGTTTGTTCTGTCTCCTCTGCTGAATTTTATATATGAGATGTTTGAAAGAATTTTTCAAGGCACTCTTCAGCTTCGTTGAGTGCTGCCTCTATCTTGAAGAAGTTAGAAATTATACTCCAGTTCTCAAGTAAATTGACTGCATCTTTTTCAGCAGGATTGTTGTTAGCCAGTACACAGTTGTTTTAGACTTCTGTTTGTGAGGTAGTCTTACCTTATTGTTGTTTATTTGCCTGCTATGTTTTTACTTCTTTCAAACAAACGTCTCACAATATGAATTTTCATAATGTTGCAAAAATATTCCATCAAGAATTTTACCTGATTTATGAAACCTTGACTGAGTTAATGATCTACTGGCTCACATTGTGTTGGGAGTTAGATAACTTTTTGTTTCATGCCTTCACTTTGACTGTTGCTAGCTTTGCTGTTTTGTTTTGTACTTTGGTACTCCTTCCTACACATTTCTTTGCATCACAGTTTGTAACGTGTTTCTTTGCATCACAGTTTGTAATGCGTTTCTTTGCATCACAGTTTGTAACGTGTTTCTTGCATCATAGTTTGTTACTTGTAGATAATCTATTTTTTCAAACCAGAATGTGCTTTCTCGGGCACAGCATATTATTCCGAGTTGTCTCTTGCATGAAAACTTTTTTGTCTTGATGGCTTTAAAAATTGTTTTTTGACCTAAGCACACTTACTTCCCAGTACTGAAGAAAACATGCTATGTGATTCACAAATACAAACGCCTTTAATGTTCATTTACATTGACGTGCAGGGTGGCAGTGCAGAACGAGCGTCACGACGACTGGTCATGCGTACTACGCACTCTCCGCCAGCTGTTCTACCACTACCCCAGCGCCGTGCTTGGCAGGCAAACCATTCATGGGGAGACGCTGCCAGACGTGCGAGACACGCACGCCCAGAGAACTGCCTCGAAAAATCCAGACGATTCTACCTTGAATGGCCAAAAATCCAAGGCTGCTGAGCGGTCATCTAGCGTGATCAAACCCCCTCGAGCCGAGCTGTCCACTGCAGACCAAGGCAATTTCTTGGAAGTGCTCAATATGTCGCTCAATGTGTTTGAGAAGCAGTATGCGGACAGATCCATGGAGCGCACCGGTCAGATGAGCGTAGTGATCACGCCGGGCGTTGGCGTGTTCCAGGTGGAGCGCACCCTCACCAACATCACCAAGCAGCGCATCATTGACAACGGGGTCGGCTCCGATTTGGTGTGTCTTGGGGAACAGCCTCTGCACGCTGTGCCGCTGTTGAAGGTAACATGCCCTGTTATTCCTTCAATTTTAACATGTTTTTATCTTTGCTAGTGAAGATTTTACCTTTAATTTTAATGGGTTTTTATCTTTGCGAGTGAAGATTTTACCTTTAATTTTAACGTGTTTTGATCTTTGCTAGGGAAGATTTTACCTTTAATTTTAACCTGTTTTGATCATTGCTAGAGAAGATTTTACCGTTAATTTTAACCTGTTCCCAATCTTCTAGCACTCAGTGCTAATGAGGATTTCAAGGTTTCCTTCATAAATACAGTATTAATTTTCGACCCTCTGTTAAAATTTGCTCATATTTAAAGCATTAATGAAATCTTAGCTGAATGGAAATGAAAATTACATATTAAAATCTACCTCAACCATTGTTCATGAATGATAAATTATAGATACGAGAGCAAATTAGAATCTACCTAGACTATTGTTCGTGAAGAATCCTCAATAGATACGAGAGCAAGCCAAACAGCTGTTTTGGTGCCCAGTTCCAGAAGCGGCGAGGAGGCGGGGATGACTACAGCATGCCCCACAACTGGATCAACTTGAGCTTCTACTCGTCCAACAAGAAGGGGCGGCGTGCGGTGATGGGAGACCTCTACGTGCCTCGCATACGCGTCCCTGAGACCTGCATTCCTTCCTTCTTTCCCAACGCTCACTCGCGCAGTGCTAAGCGCGCCTTTGGTGCGTCCTCTCTAAATCTTTGTGCCTTGTTTGGCTTGTTATTAGTTTTGGTGTCTCGTGCATATTCTCGCTATTTTTGATTTGTTTGGCATATATACTTATTTTGTTAGTTTTGGTGTCTCATGCATATTCTAGCCATGTTTGATTTGTTGTAAATTGTTATTTTTGGTGTCTCGTGCATAGTAATTGCTTTGGTTTGTTATAATAGTTTCAATTTGTTGTGCGTAGTATTGGTAAATCCCCCTCAGGGGGATACAGGTATTGTATCTATGGGAATTAGCACTCCCAGGGGGACTATGTGAGGGCCTGAGCTAAAGATTAGGTAGGCTTCCTTTTGTTGAAATAGAATAGGTTTCTGTTTTGTTACGGACCATCTTTTTTCGGTTTACTGCTGTCCTGTTTTTCAGACCTTACTATTTTCTTCTTCAACTTTTTCTTATTTCATGAACTGCTTTCTTAGCTTCCTGTTTCTGTTCACCTTGTGCATAGATTCCGCGTTCCCTCAACTCCATACTAAATGGTGCTTTCCTCCTTCCTCTCTTAGAACATCTTTGTCGTGCAATTAAGGGAGGCTAAAACTTTCTTATATAATAATAATAATAATAATAAAAAAAAAATAATAATAGAGTATTGGTAAATTGAAGTAGTTCATTTTCATTTGATTAGCAAATTGATTATTTTGATATGTATTGCAAAGAAGGGGTTTATTTTGCAAGAAGCCAAGAACAAAAAACAATCACAATCCATGTATAATTATGTATGTAAGAGTGTCTAGTCACATTATTTTTGACTAGAGTTGGTGTAGATGCTTTGAACTTTCATCTCATTATCATAAAAAACACTGCTAGTGTGGCATCATTTTAGGTGTGCTGTGGTATTCTTCAAATTCTTTGAAAAACATTCTTAACCTCCAGTTTTTACGTGAAATATCACCATACAAAGTTTCAATTTACACTTAATTTATTATTTTTTCGACATTATAGTTAAATAAATGAACAGTTTTCATCCAGTAACCTTTCAAGTAATAGGTTAAAAAAGCTAAACCCCTATTTTCATGTTATTCCATTTAAAAAATAGCCCTTTTCTTAACCTTGTTGGTCAACTTTATCCTTAATGCAACGTTTCGTTTCTAACATATTAATTTCCCCCCAATTTGACTGTATTAGCTATGTTCGACATTGACAGGAGAGCACCGACCGACGTCCGCCCGCCACCACGTCTCAAACCTACTGGAGCCGCTGCAACCCGCACCGTCAATCAGCCTTCAGTGTCCCGCCAGCATCATCCTGGACCACGCACGCGCAGCTGAGCTCCTCAAGCTGAAGTGGAGTTTGTCTCACATGTCCAGTACACCTCGGCCACCCCACAAGAGGAAACCTATGAAGAAAAAACCTGCTCCTGCTAATGGGAAGGAAAACGTCCCTGGGAAAGGGACCAAAAACGACCAGGAACAGCGAAATGGTTTCAATGCTACCTCCGCGTTGAACATAACTTTGGCCTCGGACATGACCACTGCTGAACTTGAGGCACTGATGAACGCTTATGATGAGGCCATTTTCAAGTATCCCTATAAGCCATACAGGTGAGGAACCTCGTCTTGCTGCGGTACCAATGGCTAGAGTAGCGTCTTGTCAAAAATGAGCGTTTTTTTCCTGATTTAGAGTTACGATTGATTTGCGAGAAGTGTTCTGTTTACATGCGTGTCTTTTGTTTTTTTTTAATTTTTTATATTTAGGTGGTAGGATAACATGGGTGTTAATTTCAATCAATGCAAATAAATTGCAATTCAATAAGCAAAATTACGGTCAGCTCTGGTATCCAGTTTACTGGGTAAGAATTAGTTCCAAGCAAGAATTTTACATCCCATCAGTTCAGAGTACATACCCATATCTTTTCTTTTTTGCTAACTTGCTGTTCCCACGTTCAGGGTACCATGTGTGGAAACACACCTTATGCACAGATTCCCCGTTTTCTGCAGTCCATGATAAATGGTTCCTTCTCTTTGCTCTCATGAGGTCGCCATGTCGTGTCTAAGGAATTCTGAACTATATTAGAAATAATTACACACCTACCATCATTTCACCAGTTCCGAGTACCGAGGAGGACGGCCGTTGGGTCTAAGCTCCGGAGGGCAGTCAGGTGTGGGGAGGAAGAAGTCGAGCATGAGCTTGTCGGAGCACCACAGCTCGAGTTCCAGCCATCAGCAACAGCAGCAGTTTGTGCGCCAGCTCTCTGACCCTGACTTGCGCCGCTCTGATCAGACGGTCAGTGGCGTCGTTGTAGATTTGTGTACTCAAGTATTTTGAAATTGCTTAGCTCTCTTATATTCATTTTTCGGGACTGCGAGTAAGGACGTAGTAGCTTACTGACAAAGTCTCGTTATACTGACAATGTTCCACGTAGCTCTCTTTTATTAATTTTTTGGGATTGCAAAGAAGAACGTAGTAGTATACCGACAAGGTATCGTTATACTGACTATACTGATAATGTTCCACGTAGCTCTCTTACATTACATTTTTGGGATTACAGATAAGAACGTAGTAGTTCACTGACAAGGTCTCGTTATACTGAGGAAGTTCTTCAAACGGCGTTGTGTCTTTTTCTGTGTGCTTCTATGTATGGCGTTGTGATTTTGACAGGGCTTATCAAACGTGGTCTGTCATGGTCTTAGCACTCATATGATCTTGTTATTATGATAAGGTACTTCTAATACTGGTATGTATTTGTCTGTGAAGTCATATATGGTCAAGTTATTTTTACTAGATCATGATGAAACTCGTATCCCTTTTTCGGGTGGGGAATTATTTCAAATCAAGCATTTTTTTGGATAATTCCTAACAATGTCAATTACTGAAAATCGATATTTCAATTATGGAACATTGAGTGGGTTATTAACTTTTTACTGAAAGTTTAAAACGCGTGAAGAAATTAATGTTAGTCTTGAACCAATAATGGTAACATTTCATTTTATTATTAAATCAATATTGGGTACGTTTCTTTTTAATATTAACTCAAAAATACAAAATTCCATTTTAATATTAACCAATAATGCAACATTTCATTTTAAAATTAAGCCAGTACTGCAATAAGTGCCTGTAATTTAGATTAGCCTGACTGAACCCAACGGTGGGACGGTGTCCAGAGCAGTGACCTGTTCAGGTGCGGCGACACACACAACCTCCTCGGTCGCTGCCTCACCGCCTACTGCCGCCAGCTACAGAGGCCAATACAACAAGCACTACCCGCAGTCTTTTGGGGCACTCAATCTGGAAGGTTAGTGCTGGCTGTGCTCCAAGGTAGAGGAAAAAAGGTAGAGTCATTTCTAAGGGAGAAAAAACACCTTCTCTTGTTTGGCTAGCCAATAGAACGGCTTTATTTCAAACAAAATTTATGACGTCACCATTGTGACATGTCGTTAGGCCAATAGTGTTGCCAGGCTTAGAGCTGGCAGTGTCGTAGGTTCTTATTGAATCTTGTTCAATCATTGTTCACTCCCAAAATTTTGATGTTCTATATCCCGTCTTCATTTGCAATAAATTAGCCCTTCACCATTCAATTTTTTCCCCAACCGCAGTGAGCGACGCCAGCGCTGCTGCCGCTGCCATCGCTGCGTTTGAAGATGAGTTGGATGTGTCGTCTTATGATGTGAGTGCACTGAACACTTTGACTGCAAGGGGTTAAACTGAAGTTCAATTTTCAACTCGAATTTAAAGTGAGAAATGATTAGCAATTTTATAAATGCCAAACGTTAAGTGGGTCCATTGAATACCATTAATTTAAAAAGATTGTTATAAATTTTCAAATGACCCATCCATGGGTTGTTTTGCAGCGGGAAACCCCAAGCACGACCCACCGGTGGGTCGTATTGCAAGTAATGTGTTAACGCTTTGATCACAACGTGCGCCATCGGTGGGTCGTTCTTACGTTTTTCCCACTGCAAAACGACCAGTAGTCACAAACTCATTTTCTAAATATAAATACTTATACAGAGCTAAATGAGGGCATGATCCAGTTAATGTTCGCTATTTTCAATTTTGCGTACTCCAATCAACTTTAAATTTGAGTTGAATATTGAACTTCAGTTTGACCAATTGGGGACAAAGTGTTGGTTTAAATTCTTAAGTCCTCTGAAGTAACCAACCAATGATCTCATTTCCCACTCGAGATTTCTGCCTCCTTGTTTCTAAGAATTCTACACCAGCTGTTTGTAAGTTGCTGTCGAATTGTGCAATCTGAACACTGAAATTTCTTATCTGTGGTTGAAGCACGTTATTTATCGTTCATTTTTTGGGTGGGGGGATAACTAATCCTGCTAATTTTTATTCAAGGTGACACTCGCAGTTGACTCTCGTTTCCAAGTTTTTGTACCGATGTACCATATTTTTTTTGGTGTATCAAGATAATTCCCTTTTATAAATTTTGATTTTGACTTGTACGTGTTGTTGCTTGTGCAGCCGCACCGAGGAGGCTCAGGTGGGGCTCCCCTCATCAACCCGTTCGACCCAAAGTACACGACCATCAAGCTCACCAGCTACCGCCGCAGATGGGTCCACATCTTCCCCAAAAGTGAGGAGTGGGGTTTCCGCTTCTGGGTGTAAAGGGGTGGGGTTTGGTCTTCTGGGTGTTGAGGAGTGTGGTTTGGCCTTATGGGTGTTGAGGAGTGTGGTTTGGTCTTCTGGGTGTTGAGGAGTGTGGTTTGGTCTTCTGGGTGTAGAGGAGTGTGGTTTGGTCTTCTGGGTGTAGAGGAGTGTGGTTTGGTCTTCTGGGTGTAGAGGAGTGTGGTTTGGCCTTATGGGTGTAGAGGAGTGTGGTTTGGTCTTCTGGGTGTTGAGGAGTGTGGTTTGGTCTTCTGGGTGTTGAGGAGTGTGGTTTGTTCTTCTGGGTGTAGAGGAGTGTGGTTTGGTCTTCTGGGTGTAGAGGAGTGGGGTTTGGTCTTCTGGGTGTAGAGGAGTGTGGTTTGGTCTTCTGGGTGTAGAGGAGTGTGGTTTGGTCTTCTGAGTGTAGAGGAGTGTGGTTTGGTCTTCTGGGTGTAGAGGAGTGTGGTTTGGTCTTCTGGGTGTAGAGGAGTGTGGTTTGGTCTTCTGGGTGTAGAGGAGTGTGGTTTGGTCTTCTGGGTGTAGAGGAGTGTGGTTTGGTCTTCTGGGTGTAGAGGAGTGTGGTTTGGTCTTCTGGGTGTAGAGAAGTGTGGTTTGATTTTCTGTGTGTAAAGGAGTGTGGTCTGATTTTCTGCGTGTAGAGGAGTGTGGTTTGATTTTCTGCTTGTAGAGGAGTGTGGTTTGATTTTCTGCGTGTAGAGGAGTGTGGTTTGATTTTCTGCGTGTAGAGGAGTGTGGTTTGATTTTCTGCATGTAGAGGAGTGTGGTTTGATTTTCTGCGTGTAGAGGAGTGTGGTTTGATTTTCTGCGTGTAGAGGAGTGTGGTTTGATTTTCTGCGTGTAGAGGAGTGTGGTTTGATTTTCTGCGTGTAGAGGAGTGTGGTTTGATTTTCTGCGTGTAGAGGAGTGTGGCTTGATTTTCTGTGTGTAGAGGAGTGTAGATGATCTTTTGTGTGAGGAAAAGAGTATAGATGATCTTTTGTGTGAGATAAAGAGTTTACAGGTAACTCTCGATTTTCTCGTGGAATGGTACTGGATAAATAGAGATGATGGATAAATCAAGTTACCATATTTGGTTTAACAGAAAAAGTGAATCTGTCCTTTTAGGAGAAACTTTATGGTGCGTACGAATAATTATCCTAGCATTGTACAGTAAAGGAGTAAATAAAACAAAAATATTCAAATGAATAAACTGTTCAATGTTCTTCTTTCTGGATTTTGTCTTCTGGTTTTTCTATTTTCTCTGATTTTTACTTTCATAGGTACGTCAACTTTTTTATTTTAACTCATAGGGGTTGGCATATTGACCCAAATATTGCACCAACACACATTGAACAGAGTAACAGATGAAAGAACAGACTTTGTTTACAAAATTCATATTGATTTTTTTCTTACTAGGAATGTTACAGAATACACGACTAACATGGAAGGTGGATAAATCGAGAGTTACATGTAGATGATCTAGTGTGTGTAGAGAAATGTAGTCGCTTTCTTGCTAATGAGTGTCGAGTTGTCTCGTGTGTGTACGGTGTGGGCTGGTTGTAGTGAGAAGTGTGGGCTGGTCTCTGAGTGTGTGAAATGAGGAGCTAAGACTGGGTCGTGAGGAGGGAGCTGTCAATTGTTATTCAAGTGCTTATAGGAGTATTGCAGATGACAGTTTTTTAATTCAAAATTTGTGCTAAAATAATTTGCATATATGCTTTATTGCGTTGAACGTCACTAGCAATATATTTTATTTATGGAAAACTGTAATGTGTTGTACTAGCCAGGCACATCTATGCCTAAAAATGAGAAATCGGAGTTCAAAAACAAAAAATCGAATGAGGTCAACAAACGAAAAATCGAACGAAGTCTGAAAATGAAACATCAAATGAGGATTGAGGTCAAAAAACAAAAACGAACGAGGTCAAAAACGTGGGCGTGAATAAGGCCAAAAAACGTAAGCTTGCTTAAGGCCAAAGAACGTGCACATAAATTAAGGCCAAAAACCGAGCGATTAAAAAGGCTAATATGAAAGCTCACTAAAGGCTAAAATGTAAGCTCGCTTAACCCTTTAACGCCCACATTTTTATACTCATACTACCATTATCACAACCACTATCACTAAACCGACACTGGCATTAGGTAGTCACTGTTATCAAGATGGGGAAGGAACTGCCACTCGGCAGTGAAGTTCAAAGGACACATTAGTGTACAAATTGAATAAGAAATAAAATATATTATTGTTATTTTTGAAAGAGGACCGTACAGTCCACTTGGGCGTTAAAGGGCTAAGGTCAAAAGTGTGCGCATAAATAAAGCCAAAAAACGAGTGCATAAAAGGCTAAAACACAAGCTCGCTCAGAGCCAAAAAAGAAGTTCACTCAAGACCACAAAACACAAGCTCGCTAAAGGCCAGAAAACCAGCGAAATAAGGGTGTGCGCGCCCCGTTTGCAGACGTGTCGGGAGCACTGATCCAGCAGCACCACAAGGAGGACGACGCCCTCAAGAAGGACCTGACCACCTACCCCTCCAGCTCGGAGGACGACCTCGAGGAGGAGACCTTGGCTGACCTGACGGAGGAGGACTCCAGCACGCAGGAGGCGCCCGTCAACCCCAGTGGCAACCTCGACCTGGGCAGGAGCGCCGCCGCTGCTGCCACCGCTGCTGCCACCGCTGCTGCCACCGCTGCTGCTGCTGCTGCTGGAGTGGCTGAAGGAGGGACTGGCAGTGTGAGTGTTCTTTGTTGTGGTCTGTCTTATGATCTTTGTTTTTGTTTTTGTCAGTTGTATGTTTCTATCAGATGTATTTTTTTATCAGATGTATTATTTTATCAGATGTATTTTTTGTCAGTTGTATGTTTTATCAGTTGTATTTTTTCTGTTTTTTTTTGTGGCTTGTTTTTATTTTCATCAGTTGTGTTTTATCTCAGTTCTTGTTTTTATCAGTCGTATTTTTTCATCAGATGTATCTTCTTATCATGTATAATTTTTATCAGTTGTGTAGTTTTGGATCGTGAGTACAGAAAATGAACTGGATCATCAAACAGGTTATTCAATCAATGCGCTGGTTTTCATAATATGGGAACATGAATCGGACAATGTAATTTAACTCAACTTCTTTGCTTGTGTAGTGGTGCTTAGAAATGAACATGTCCAACACCAAATAATGCAATGATGTACCATATTTGGAAATAATTCACCACTGGTTATTACAACAACCAAAAATATGTGTACACCCACGTATGTAGTGTGTGTAGAAGGCTCATTCATGTGTTGTATTTTCATGCATTGCTTTGATTTACACCGACACAAAGAAAATGAACATGTATGTTGCTCCCACCTTTGTGTCTTCTACTTGTATTTCAGTTAGTGTGCTCGCAATAATCAGTCAAAAAACTCATACTGACTTTGTAGCGCAAAGATTCTGGCACTCGTGTTTTATTTAGAATTTCATTTAAAGTAGAGTGATGCAAATAATGATGATTCCATGTAATTCCATGTAATATAGACTCTTATTGCAGACTTCTTCGTCACGACCTCCATCGATGCAAGGCATCCACAAGCGTAAGTTTAAAAAAACAGCCTCGTTGTGCTTGCGCCAACATGGCTGCTATAAAGCTTTGATTTATTTAGATTTTATTTTGTTTTATCGCTTTTTTAAGGCTAACTTGGTAGCTATAAAGCTATGATTAATACGATTAATTTGATTTTCATCACTTTCTCATGACATAAATTTTTCTAAATTTTTTTATGAAATAGAAATTTTCAATTAAAAAACTTATCTCTTCAATATAATTGACAACTCTCAAGCTTGGTACGCTTCAGTATTCCTGTTGTAAAGTGGTCTGAAATTATTCACCATATTCCAAGTGAGTTGTATCTAAATTTGTAGATGATTATCTAACTGGACACTTGTAGGGTTGCTTTAATAATTTTTTCTCTGTATCTCTCTGAGTGGACATTTCATTTCATGAATGTAAAGTTATATGACCAACTCCATAATGTTTAGCCGCAGTTGAATTACATAACTTACTCCATGAAGTTTAGCTATGATTGATTACATCATTCCACTAGTGAACAAGTCACACACTAACTCCATAATGTTTAGCCACAGTTGAATTACTACATCTTTCCACTAGTAAACAAGTCATATGACTCCATAATCTTTAGCCTCAATTGAATTACATCACTCCAGTAGTAAATGTCACATGACTTATTTTAGCCACAACTGAATTGCATCATTCTACTAGCAAATAATTTCTCACAAACGTTGTACGCGCCTAATGTTGGGCTGCTGTAACCTCTCAGTAACACGCCATGTACAGCTGGTCTCCTTGACCGCCAGATCGCGCGTCCCTAGTGCCGTTGGGGCCCTCCAGCCACGACACGCTGCTGTGGGGCGCCACTGGAGAGCAGGAGTGGAGTGCCGCCATCACCACAGGTACGGCTTGGCTACTGAATACCGCATTTTGCTTGCTGGGTCCATTTGGCGTTGCTGACCAACCCCCACGTCTTGCTTGCTGGGTAAATTTGTCCTCTTGATCTCTTTTCCAGAGATCCTCTGGAATTTCCCTCTACCACGCAATATCACTGTTCTTGTAGGGTTAATTTAAAATTTTCAGAGACGTTGTCTCACACCTTCGCTGCACAACAACAAATGTCTAAAAAGCTGAAATAATTCTATGATTACCAATGTCGATTGTCAATTACAGTATAATGTTTCTGACAAAATCATAACCAATATAGGATACACTTTACTACCTATGCTTGACATAGTGATTGAAAGTCAGACCTAACTTGCCTGATCTTGAACGCCATTTAACAAACAATTGTTACTGGTGTTCTCATGTGTCGAAAATGGCAGTATTACTCTAATCCATCTTTTGAATGCGTCATCATCTCTCAAAAAGCAAACATGCATTGATCAAAATCTAAGTTGATAGTTTTATTTTTATTACTGCACACACATCTCTTCAATTATAACGGGTTCAGAAAATTTCGATGAAGTGCATAAATCATTTATTTACGTTGATAATATAAACAACATTTTTTCTGATTCAATGAACATCAGAAAGTGTGCGATGATTGTATCAATGATACAGGCATCACTACCTACCACGTGAATTTTCTCTTTATTATTCCTTCACACCTACACAGCTTAAATATAATTCTATCCTAATGTAACTGTGAGTTAAAAATTGTATTTATAGGTAGTGGAACGCGTATCACAAGTATCAAGTCTTTCATGCTATGCTTTTTGGTAGTTTCAATACTTGCGGACAAAAGATATTTACACACATGAATAAATGCACCCATTCATGGGTGTAAAAAAGACCACAGGTTCAAGTTAGGTAAGTTTTTCTATCCTACGCTCAGAGGGCTGGCACCCCCAGGGAGGATACTATTAGGTTACTTCTGCTGTAGACAGGCTTTTGGGCTTCCATCCTTTGTGTCCACTTTGCTTTCTTCTATTTTCATCTCTTCATTGCTATATCTTTTTTGTGTTTCTTCATCTTCCTTCTAAACTACCTGTTCCTATTTCGCAGCATATCCTGTGTGGGAACCCGCCTTGTGTATAGATTCCCCATTTTCTACAATCCATACTAAGTGGTCCCTTCTTGTTTCTCCATTGAGATCCCCTTTGTAGTGGCAGGGGAGTCTTTAACTACAACAACAACAATAATAAAACAAATACAAAATGGCAACTGTTATTATGAGTTGATGTATTGCAGGTGTGGATTGGAAGAGTTTGACGCTACCAGCTTGCCTGCCCATCACGACAGACTTCTTCCCTTCAGAAGAGAGCATCCAAAAGGACTACGTCGTGAGCAACTACGCCCTGCTGCCCACTGATGTCAACGAGCCAAACAGGGGGCACCAGGACAAGCCTGGGTATGGGTAATGATGTCCTTTAGTAGCGGCAGTGTTTTTTTTTATAATTACTCTTGTATTTGAAGCTGAAATTTTTCTGAACTAGCCTGAGTATGGGTAATGATGTCGTGTAGTAGCGGCTGTGTTTTTTTTTATGATTACTCTTGTATTTGAAGCTGAAATTTTTCTGAACTAGCCTGAGTATGGGTAATGATGTCGTGTAGTAGCGGCAGTGGTTTTTTATAATTTACTCTTGTATTTGAAGCTGAAATTTTTCTGAACTAGCCTGAGTATGGGTAATGATGTCGTGTAGTAGCGGCAGTGTTTTTTTATAATTTACTCTTGTATTTGAAGCTGAAATTTTTCTGAACTAGCCTGCGTATGGGTAATGATGTCGTGTAGTAGCGGCAGTGGTTTTTTATAATTTACTCTTGTATTTGAAGCTGAAATTTTTCTGAACTAGCCTGAGTATGGGTAATGATGTCGTGTAGTAGCGGCAGTGGTTTTTTATAATTTAAACAATTTAAACAATTTATTTACCACAGGTGATACAGAGGTAGAATTTTACTTAAGTCTAGTACAATGGTCAAATTTGAGTATAGCTACCTCTGGGCCCGAATAAGTTCAGCGACTTCTAGGGCATCCTACCATCACGTTATTCTAGGGTGTACAAAAAAGTTTAACCTAGTTCACTTAACCTAGTTTTGCATTAGACTGATCATTGAGATAATTAACTCGATATTTTATGCTGAATTTTACAATATAGGTCAAGTCGGCTATATTTAACAGTGTGTTCGATAAAACGATTCAAGAGCAGAGAGAAGATTGGTTATGGTACACAAGGCAAGTTACATTATGACATTATCATTAGTTACATGTAGGAGGCAAGATTTCGACACGGTGATCTTACACGACTAGTATTCTGATAAGAAGTGAGACTCAAGATGTCTTTTGAATACTTTGTACGAATTACATTCACGGATCTCTGCAGGTATAGAGTTCCAAGTTTTGGTTCCAACGAAGAGAATACTGTGTTGCGACCTGGCCTTTGAATAATAAGGAAGCATGAATTTACTTCTATTTCGGGTTAAATGATCGTGATGACCAGTTTGCGCAGTCAATAATTGTCTTATGCTATTGTCGCCATCATTTCTTAATGTTTTGTAAATGAAATTACAGATGGAGATTTTGTAGAGATCCGAAAGTTTAAGTATTTGTAAATTTTTGAAAGAATCATTTGTGTGAGCATTATATTCTAGGTTCTTTACCGCTCTGACAGCCCTTTTCTGCAGAGTAAAAATTTTGTTGGTTTTATTTTTATCAGTTCCGTGCCATGCTTCTATTCCGTATTGCAAGTATGGAGAAATGAGCGTTCGGTAGAGCATTTGTAAAGCTGTTTCAGGCAGAAAATTTTTAACTTTATTTAGGATTCCGATGGATTTTGATAATTTAGAACTAATATGAGTGATGTGCTCTTTGAAGGTCAGATGTTTATCTATTATGATGCCCAGAAACTTACATGAGTTGGTTTCTTCGATTTCACCTTCGCCAATTTTAATGCATGGGAGAGATACATCTTTCTTGTATGAGAAAGTAATATAATTTGTTTTATCGATATTTAGGCTTATTTTATTAACTTTGAGCCACGATGAAACCTTGTGAAGTTCAGTATTTATACTCTCCACAATCATAGCAGGATTTTGGTTCGGAAGGACCGCAGAAAGCGTACTGTCATCGGCAAAAAGTATGAATTTGAAGAATGATGTAATTTTACAATATCATTGATAAAAATCAGAAACATGAGAGGCCCGAGAACAGATCCTTGTGGAACTCCATGGCTAATTGTCTGTGGGTCTGATTTTGCGTCGTCAATGACAACGTATTGCTTCCGATTTGTTAGGTATGATCTGAACCAATCATGGGAAATCCCTCGAATGCCATAACAGTGTAGTTTCGATAATAGTATTTTATGGTCCACACAATCAAATGCTTTTCAGAAGTCAAGAAATACAGAGAAGACAGGCTTTCCTTCATCTATATTAGAATAGAGGAATTGTAAATGATTTAATATAGCCTGTGTTGTTGATTTTTTAGAGCGAAAACTGTATTGTTTATCGTAAAGAAATGATTTTTATTCAAAATAAGAGTACACTTTTTTATACACAATCTTTTCGAATACTTTGCTAATAATTGGTAGAATGGAGATAGGTCGATAATTGTTTACACAGGTTTTTTCACCACTTTTAAAGATAGGGGTTACTCTAGCAACTTTGAGGGAGTTCGGGAAAGTGCCTAGTAAGAGAGACTGGTTAATAATATTTGATATCAGTGGGGCTACAATGTCAGCAATAACTTTAAGTACTTTAGTCGGAAACGTTTGTAACCCACTCGATTTATTTTTCATGTTGTTTATGCACGTAATTACATCGGAGGAGTTTGTAGGCGTAAAGAAAAAGGAGTTGGGTTCTCGAATATGATCCATAAATTCCAGGTGATCAGTAGGTTCACTTGGAATACCATCAGCTATTGTTTTCCCTACGTTTACGAAGAAGTTGTTAAGAGATTAGCAATTTCTTTCTTATCATGATATTTTACATTATCTTGAACAACATATTCAATTATCTTTTTATCGGCATTATTCGGTTTACAGCAGGAGTTAAGGAGATGCCAAGTCTTTTTTACTCTTGTATTTGATTTACTCTTGTATTTGAAGCTGAAATTTTTCTGAACTAGCCTGAGTATGGGTAATGATGTCGTGTAGTAGCGGCAGTGTTTTTTTTTATAATAACTCTTGTATTTGAAGCTGAAATTTTTCTGAACTAGCCTGAGTATGGGTAATGATGTCGTGTAGTAGCGGCAGTGTTTTTTTTATAATTACTCCTGTATTTGAAGCTGAAATTTTTCTGAACTAGCCTGAGTATGGGTAATGATGTCGTGTAGTAGCGGCAGTGTTTTTTTATAATTTACTCTTGTATTTGAAGCTGAAATTTTTCTGAACTAGCCTGAGTATGGGTAATGATGTCGTGTAGTAGCGGCAGTGTTTTTTTATAATTTACTCTTGTATTTGAAGCTGAAATTTTTCTGAACTAGCCTGAGTATGGGTAATGATGTCGTGTAGTAGCGGCAGTGGTTTTTATAATTACTCCTGTATTTGAAGCTGAAATTTTTCTGAACTAGCCTGAGTATGGGTAATGATGTCGTGTAGTAGCGGCAGTGGTTTTTATAATTACTCCTGTATTTGAAGCTGAAATTTTTCTGAACTAGCCTGAGTATGGGTAATGATGTCGTGTAGTAGTGGCAGTGGTTTTTATAATTACTCCTGTATTTGAAGCTGAAATTTTTCTGAACTAGCCTGAGTATGGGTAATGATGTCGTGTAGTAGCGGCAGTGGTTTTTATAATTACTCCTGTATTTGAAGCTGAAATTTTTCTGAACAAGCCTGAGTATGGGTAATGATGTCGTGTAGTAGTGGCAGTGGTTCTTTTATTTACCGTTTTATATTTGAAATCAAACTTTATCCAAACAAGGCTAATTGCCATTTGGTTTAAAAACAAACTTTTTCTGAACAAGCCTGAGTATGGGTAATGATGTCCTTTAGTAGTGGCAGGGGTTTTTATAATTTCTGTTTTATTTGAAACTGAACTTTTGCTCCTATTTAAAAGTCTGATAATTATGATGTCGAGAGGTTTGATTTAAAGGTGTCGTCTTTTGATAAAACACAGCAAGGTGGCAGGGAAAAATTTTTGCTAAACATTTATTTGACTGAAAATAGAAATTTCAATTGCAATCTAAACTCATTTTTAGCAAAAATTTTGTAGAATAAATGAAAAAAAAGTTTAAGGGAAATTAATTCATTGATCTGTACTTCAAACCTTTTCTCAATGGTAAACCAAGTGTTCACTTCAAGCCTTCACTAGCGGGACAATTTTTTGTCATGGGATTCGTTTGCTTATTTCTTCATTATTTTATTTTTTACTTTTTTTTTTTTTATTTTTTTATATCATGTTTTTTTTTATGGTCAGCATCAGTTCATTCATTTTCCTGGTATGTGTGGTATTATTTCTCTTTGTTTTAAGAAGATGAGTGACGATTGCACTTGAATGCTCTATATTCATTGAAATAAGTGTTGAACAAATGTCATAGCCTGCTCTCTTGCTGTGCTTTACCATAAAATTGTACATGTGACATGGGCAAACAAAATAAATTAGTGAAAATCATATTTGATGTAGTCTTTGCAAATGGCTTATGTCAACAAAAGTATTTCTTTTATGAAAAGAATTGTGTTGTGCGAGGGTGTAGGAAAACTTTCATGAAGTATTTTACGCATCACAAAGTTGTATTTTAAAATAACACATTCTGAACTAAAAACTAAATTATTCGAAATATTAGCATGCCAATATCTCACAGTGACAAGATCATGATTGCAAAACTCAAACTTTTAGTGTGATCTGAATGAACAACTAAAATAAAGTCAGTCAACTAATTTCTAAATAACTGATCACAAAGCTTCAGCTTGGTTATCCCCTCCAACTTCCAATACCCGTTATCCTTGCTGCTCAACCTCTTCAATGACCAGCACACGTACATATGCTCGACCTCACCACATCATCATTTCTCACTCACCTGAACTGCACCTCCCAAGTATCCCATGAGGCACAATTTTGTTCTAGCTCAACTTTCGCCCCAGAGCCCCTCTGGGGGACACAACTATTGTATCTATGGGAATTAGCATTCCTAGGGGGAAAATGTGTGGGGGCCCAAGCTGAGAGTTAGGTAGCCCTTCTTCTTGTTGAAATAAAATGTTATTTGTTATGTTAAGGACCACCTTTTTCGGTTCACTGCTATGCTGTTTTCCAGCACACACTACTTTCTTCTTCAACTGTTATCTTTTTTCTTGAACTTCTTTCTCAATTTACTGTTTCTATGGCCCTTCTGCATAGATTCTACATTCCCTTATCTCCATACTAATTGGTGCCTTCCTCTCTTTAATACGTTTTTTTCGTCTAACGGTTAGAAAGGCTTAAACTAACATATAATCTCATCTAATCTTTGCCCCCAGGGAGAATGTAGAGAGGAAGCTGCTGCCGCCCGTGTTCGGGCGTACCCGCCTGACGCCGGCGCAGACCTTCAGCGAGATCGTCTCTCAGCGGCTTGCCCAGGTGTGGCGTGGGGGCTGACTTGTGCGTGACGTGACCGTGTTGCGTGCTGCTGTTCCACTTTTTTCTCTTGTGTTTATTTTGCTGAAATTGGGCATGTTTTAGTAAGAGTTGTCAGGCATGAGTTTGGTTGTAATTATAAATTTATTTATTTGGTGTAGTACGTATGATTTATCACAGGATCGGCATTTCAGCATGTGTGGTTTGACTTCAATGCGTTCTTATGACATGAACCAAATTTAATAGGTTCATTAATAAAGATGTAATTAAGAAAATCCTTATCGTTTTTCATCCTAGGGCTATGTCATTCTTTGATCTGAGCTATCAGATTAGAACTTTCTGGTTACAGTGAACACTAGCGTTCTTATAGGGAATGATAATGCGTAGCATGGTGGATGAATGTCTCTTTAAAATTCTTATTATACAATAATCTTGTTCTTTGAAATCCTTATTCTTTGAGCCCCGTCAGAAAGCATGGGATAGGCAGTAGGTTTAGGGTAGGTAAGTTTGTCTATGCTATGCCATGGACAATGGCGCCCCCAGAGGAACACTGCTAGGTATACCTCAGCTTTTGATAAGTATTCATGACTTCCAGTTTTCTTGCCCTATTTGCTAGTTCCAGTTTTAATACTTCTATCGCCATCTCTTTTTAGTCTTTTCTTCCTCTTTCTTCTAAGTTCATACATCTGTACGCAAGGTATTATGTGTGGAGGCACTTTGTGCTTAAATTCTCCGTTTTTCTTGTCTTAACAAAATGTTTTTTTTCCTCTGAAAACTTTTTTCTATGGAAACGAAGTCTTGTAGTTACCACTATTCTTTGAGATTGGTTACTGATTCAAGCATTTCCCGCATATGCATTTGTATACGTGTAAAATCGATGTTTCTTTCCCAAGATAACAAGAGTAGCATGGTTATTAAAAAGTCTTTGATAATTCTTGTAGCGGTTTATTTTTTCCCCTCACAGGGCTTTCAGCTGATCCTACCAAAGGAGGAGACTCGATCCAGTGCTCGCCTCAAGAGGCACCACAAAAAGAAGGGCTTCCCAGTCACCCTCTCCCAGGAGTGGCAAGGCGCCTCTTCTGTCCGTGCTTCTGCTGCCGACATTCGCTCGGCCGTGGCCTACAAGGTCTGTTCCAGCTCGAATGGAGACTTAAGAATTATTCATTATCTCTTTTATCTACCCTTCTGAAATGAATCATTCACTATTTTCTTCACCTAGCTTTCTGAAATGAATCATTTACTATCTCTTTCACCTAGCTTTCTGAAATGAATCATTCACTATCTTCTTCACCTAGCTTTCTGAAATGAATCATTCACCATCTCTTCCACCTAGCTTTCTGAAATGAATCATTCACTATCTTCTTCACCTAGCTTTCTGAAATGAATCATTCACTATCTTCTTCACCTAGCTTTCTGAAATGAATCATTCATTATCTCCTTCACAAAAATTTTCGATATGAATCATTAATTAGCTTTTAACCTGGCTTTCTGAAATGAATATGAATGGTACTTAGCTGTAAGTTTGGATCTTGTGCTACCTGTAATTTTTATATAAGTTTGATTCTCCAGATAATAGTAGTATAAATTTTCAAGTTATGATTTGCTTGGAGGCAAAAAATACTGATTGAAGCCTGTAGACGTTCGTGATGCTTAGCATGAAAGCATTATGGAATGAATCCATTTAATAGCTCACCCTTTCAAATAATGATACCATTACTCTTTGGTGATGCTTCAAAAAAAGGTCATCCTTGCATTTATAATTGATAACAGAGTTGAAACTCTTCACTCGATGTTATCACCAAAATTGCTGTTGCTTAACCCATAAGGTACCAGTTTGACGCTCCACTCCTGTAATAATTATCCTCGTTTTCAAAAACCCAATAGCACACTTTGAAAATCCACTCTTTTTAGTGTTGTTTTTATCAGTTTTAGCGTTTCAAGTGCTGCGGATTTTGCTAATCATTGCCTTCGCACTTCCTACCAGGCCGCTACTGCTGCTCCTGTATCCCGCGCGCCTGCCCTGGGAGACACCCCGAAGCAACATCCAGGCTGCCCGAGTGCCGAGAGCGAGGAGCGAGCTGATGACAGCATCACCAGAGTTCAGCACCTGCACAACCCTGAATACAGGCTTTCCATTGGCACGCTCTTTCATAGGCTCACGCTTGTGTGCAACCATCGCATCGATGTCAGTGTTTACCGACCCAGGTGAGGCTTGAATGTGCAATTGAGCCATAGTGTGAGAGCGTATTGCTAGCAGACGTAGTGGTGTTTGCTTTGTGTTGAGGGAAAGCTGTAAGCATGAGTTCAGGTTTTTGTGATGTGTGTATTCTAGAGGGCCAGAAAATTCTGCGAAAGCTCAGTAAGTTTTTTTCTTGGTGTGTGTGGGTTTGCGAGACTTGATTGAGAGTGGTGGGAGAGAGGAATGAAGATGTTGAAGGTCGCTTGTTTTAGATGTATGGTTCTAATAATGCAATTGCTCATAATCAGTGAGAAATCATCTCATAGTAATTTTAGTCTCTCCCAGTTTCTCATTCTGCCATGGCTAGAAAAATGCAGCTTAACCGATAGAGAAAAGTATAATATGGTCGGTTTGCATTCCCAATACCTTGGGAAATTTGTGTAGCCTTGCTAAATAAATGTAAGTTTACACTAGCCAGAAATGTCTGGAAAAAGGACAATTTAGTAGATCGCATCTAAATATTGTGGAATAATTGACATAGCCAAGCTGAAATAACGCTGTACTTCACCAGGATCATGTCGGAGACGCTCAAGAAAGACTACAAGTATCGGTTCTGCGCCCCATACATGACCGGATACGAGTTGTCCTCCACCAAGTTCAAGACTGAGCGCCTCGACCGCTACCAGTGGAATTACTTCGATAATTATGTCAGCTTCTACTCGGACAACACCCAGAACTCCCTGGCTGAGGTACTGCCTAATTTTCACAGGAAAATTTTTGATATCTTTTCTGTAGCTTCTATTATTGGCACTTAGATAGTTTGGTGAATAGTTTACTTGTGGTATATTTCAGTTTCGAAATCTACTCAAAAGTTTTTAGTGCTGGCACTTTGATTGTTTAGTGAATAGTTTACTTGTGTTGTTTTCAACCCAGCACTCAAGTGGGTGAGTTTCAGATGTTTATTGACGTTAATGTTTTCTGTGCCTTAGGTAAATGAATATAGTGAAGTGAAGCTTATTTCCTGTGGCAAGACGAATGTTTCTCTCTGTATATCTTTCTCTGTTGTGTGGCTTACTCGAGTTTTCTTCAACATGGTTCATCCATTCTCTTCATTCTTCAATCGATTCGCTACACCAGTTTTCACTAGTGACTTTCCAAAGGCTAGTATTATACTTGTATGAAATGCCGTCACTGATTTTTGTTGACAACTAAATTCCTCAAATCTTGCGGCCCTGTTTTAGGGAGAACATTCGTCCCACGTTAGTTACGGCTTACATGTTTGATAATATTTCTTATGCTTGTATGAGTTCCACACGAGCAGGGTAAAGATACTCTTGCTGTAAGCTCAGTTCTGAATACCAGTACTCCATCATGAGCTACATTATCAAATTATCATTACCATTATAATCAATTTCAAGTTGTGTTGATGAAATATTCTTACCTAGGTCTATTTCACACGAGCTCATGTGGTCAATTTGCCATAATTTTTACCTTGGTGAGCAGCACCCCCCTCAGGGAGAGACAACTATTGTATCTATGGGAATTAGCACTTTTAGGGGGAAAATGTGAGGCCCCAAGCTGAGTTAGGTAGGCCTTTTTCTTGAAATGAAATGTTTTTGTTTTGTTAAGGACAATCTTTTTTTGGTTCACTGCTGTCCTGTTTTTCAGCACCTACTGCTTTCTTCTTCAACTTCTACCTTGTTTCTTGAATTCTTTCTTAACTTACTGTTTCTATGCACCTTTGTGCATAGATTTCGAATTCCCTTCACTCCATACTAAACGGTGCCTTCACCCTTCCTCTCTTTAGAATGTCTTTGTTGCAGTTACGGAGACTTAACTAACATCTGAACTAATCTAATCTAATCTTATGAGCAGCACCTGAAGTTTTGGCGCGTTCGCTTGTTGTTGGTGCCGGATTTGTACCGCTCCATCCTACGGCAACTCATCGACAAGTGGCGAGAGTTTCCCGACGCTGGCATCTACCCGCCCCTCAGCCAAGCTCAACGGATTGCTGTTAACGACTCCTTCCTGAAATTTTTTGAATCACTGCACCGAATCAAGCGACAAGTTGTGAAGAAGCCCAAAGCTGCATCTTCAGCAGGTCAGGGAAGCACTCCAAGCCTGAGTGGTGGTGTTCTTTCTAGATCTGGCGGCAATGGCGTTCGAGAGCGGTCTATTAGTGCTCGAGAGGGCCCCGTACACCAAATGGGTAGCGTAGGTGTAGTCAAGGATCGTGTTTTGAGTGGTGGCGTTGGTGGTACAAGCGCTGGGGACACCAACGATGGGGCCAAACTTACACTCCCTCTCGCGCAGGCTGCCTACTCAACGTCAAATAGCGACTCCCGACCTCGGGAACACCTTCTGACGAGTGACGGCACAATCCAGCATGACTCTTCAACCATCAGCAGCATTGCTCACTCGACTGTGTCGTCATCTTCTTCCCAAAGCCTCCAAGTTCTTCCTACAGTGTCTGAAGACCAGCGATGCCTGTCAACAGACTCTGAGCTCAGTGACATAGTTGCTGCCATGACTGCGGGGATGAACTTCTTCTCCCCTCCTCACCCAGATCTTCCTCCTCTATCCTTCCTATCCACAGACGTTGTGCCGTGGTTCAGAGAGCATGTTCGAAACGTTTCTTCACGCGAAGATGCCATGAAGTTGCTCCAATGCTTGGTCTCTGAAGATTATGTTCGTCACGCTAGTGGCCTGAAGAGTGTGACTGTTTATTATGGCTTCTACATTTACTTTATTGTTACCGGTGTGCACGACTGCTCGCCCGTCACTTTCTATCACCAATTTCATGAAGTGGAAATGAAGCCCATCGACGCGTACGACAGTGTGCCGTCCTCAGAAGGGTCACCTGCTCAAAAAGGAGACATTAACCCTGCCTCTACACTCCCGTCTTTCCTGCGAGATGAGCTACCGCCGCAGCCGCAGCCTTTTAGAACTTCTTCAGGTAATTTTACATATTGTTCACGCTCCCCTGATCAAAATGGAGAGGTGCTGAAGGAATCAGTGACCAGATTTTAGAAGCTCAAAAATATAAGGAAAGTCGTCTGGAAATATCTCCAACATTTCATTTGCATATTCATCTCCTCACTCCGTACCAGAAGGTTGGAATTCAGTTTCAGTCTTGAATAAGTTTTCTGAGGCTGTTGTTGGCAATTAAGAACGGTACTTGAGCATATTTATGTGTTTGGCAAAATTTCTAAGGTTTGTGGTTTGCATTTTCGAGCTGTCCTAGTAGGTGTAATTGAATTACTTTATTAGGTATTTCTTACTAGCACATATTGTAGGTACTTCTAACATCCACTATTACTGCTGAGCTATCTTAAATCGGGTAAAAAACGTGCCAACAGATTTATCACTTAAAACCTGCACGTGTGCTGAAATTTATTATTTCCTCTTGACCTCTTTTGATAAACTTGTCAACTGATGAAAACTTCACTGGATCAGGGAACCTGCTAACCAAGGGGCCCATTGGGACTGACCCGCATCACCGAAGCGAACGCAACGAATTTGGTGACCTGATCTGCACAGCTTCCTTCTCGTGCGACTCGGCCTACCTGCTCTGCCTCCGCTGGATGTGCGCCAGTGGACCTATTGTGGCTGACCTAGTCAGTTGAACCAAATGGCTTTCGACTCTCATTCTGTGCCTTGTTTTATTTCAAGTTAATCTAGGATTTTTATTTTTTGAAAGATAGCAATTCTGTTGAAAGATAGTATTTTTATTTATTAAAGATAGTATTTTCATTTTTTTGAAAGATAGTATCACAGTTGTTACAACTAGTTAGGGACCCTAGGTCACTTGGAGCCCTAGGTCATTTTGGACCCCCTCCCCATGTCCTTACCTTATCGTGGTGGGAGGGCTTGCGTGCTGCCATGAAGGTTGAGGCTATACTGCCGGGGCCCCGGTTCTGGTAGGTTCAACCATGGTAGGCTGGCTCAACTGGAGCAGCCTGACAAAAGGGGGACCATGGGTGAGGTTTCCCATGTAAATATAAACCGGGCCCCGGCAGTTACGGGTTATAAATTCTCTGTTATCTCGGGCGTACTTGGGGACTGCCACGGGCCGGGGTCGACGGTGGGAGGAGGTATTTACTTCCTAGTAGTCACTGTGTGCCCGCCTTAAGTGCATAGATGCACCAGAATGCTGCTGATCGCCCGAGGGGTTCTTTTCCGGCTTGAGCGGGCCTGGATAGGTGAGGGGCAACCTTCACTGAAAGAGAATCCTAAACCACCGCTTGCTTCCACCAATGAACCCTCTTCCCGACTTTCTGGTGACGACCTGGCCCCTCCTCTGCTTCCATCAGAGGAGCCTCCCATGGAAATTTCCACTGATCATTCCGCCGTTCTACCTGCGAGACAGGCACCATCACAGTTTATGGCTGAGAGTGGAGCTGGGTCCGGTGTGAACCAAACAGAACCCAAACAAGCACTACAATCTGTGGCCTCAGAAGATGCGCCCACGCTGTCATCAACCGCTCCTCCTGATGATGGCGGGGACAGTCATCGGGCTCATGAAGACAACAGAAATCGAAACTTAACTCAGATTCAGACGCTTGAACCTTTTCAGCCTGCCTCATCTAGAGGGCGATGGAGGAGAAATAAGAGGGTCCGAACCAGTAGTGACGGGGCGTCACTACTGGTTCGGACCCTACCCTCCCCTTCAACAGTGGCAGGAGACTGACTACAAAAAGTTCTTTTGCATATCATCTCCATCTAATACAAATCTGGCCACTATCAACGTCATTCGAGCAAACGATGAGATCGAGCGAACTCTAGGGGGCCGCCCTAAGAATATTAATGAGACCCGTTCCGGAGGTATAATTGTAGAGGTGACAAATCGAGTGCAGAGTCAGGCCATTATTAATTTGAGGACCTTAGACATGCATGAAGTTGTTGTGGAGCCTCATAAAACCCTCAATCAAACTAAGGGAACCATTCACTACAAGAATGCTCCTAACTTCACTCCCGATCAGATGCTCGAAGGCTTGAAGCGGCATAAGGTAACTGAGGTATATCAGACGAAGAAGAGAATTGGCGGGGTTTTGATGAAACAACCCGTCTATGTCTTGACTTTTGATACTTGCCAGCTCCCAACTGTAGTCGCCATTGGGTGGACTAAGTGTTCCGTGCGGGAGTATGTGCCCAGGCCCAGACGATGCTACAAGTGCCAACGTTTTGGACATGGCGCTGGCTCGTGCAGGGCGGCCGTGGGTGTTTGCTACCAGTGTGCTGGAGAGGTGCATGAGCTGCCCTGCTCTCTCCCAGCCAGATGCTCGAACTGTAAAGGTCCCCACCCAGCTTCATCTTTGAATTGCCCAACGTACAAGCAAGAACAGGAAGTTGTGGCTCTTCAAGTTAAAAAAAAACTATCATATGGAGATGCTAGAAGGCGAGTGGCAGCCCGATATGTCCGTGAGGGAGTCACGTTTGCAGACATTGCCAGGCCCATGGGCAGCAGCAGCGCTAGCCGAGGTGACCCATCAGATCCTGTTGAAGCTGCGCCCCCAAGAGGAATAGTTATGCAGCAGACCACGAGTGAGCGTGATAGAGGCCATAGACGACAGGCGAGCGCAGATGACGGAGGCAATACCGAGGATGAAATGCTGATGACTTCTCGAGGCCACGCAGAAACTGGCTCCCCACCTAGGGCAGTTCTTGTAGTGGAAGGCCCAGTTTTGAACAAAGATGTTCCCCCCGACAACGCCACCACTATGCTTCCACATTTCATACCCGCATCTGTGGATTACCCAGCGATTACAGCCACAATGCAATTGAGACCTGTGACCGAGGCATTTTTATGTTGACCACCTTACTGAAAGCGCCAACCTAAGAAGTAGTCTGGCCGCAGCGGCAGCAAAGTCTGGGCTGAGAGTCGGTCAGTCAGGAGTCTTAGAGAGAGCGAGGCAGGGTGCAGACCTTATGGTGTGTATCGCGCAGGCTAATGCGTGGATTGTTGCCCCTATATGCTCTACTCGTACGCCGTGTTTCTGAGCAACACGTGCAGTTGTCAGGTTTTGACAGTGTTGTCAGCACTTGCGCCTGCGGGCTGCCTCGGTGGCTCTACTTGTGCTATAAGCTCGTGTGTTTACGCTACCTGAGTCGAGGACTTTCCTAGTCTCAAGTCGTCAAGCCTATTTAAAGTGCAGTCTTTGCCAGTTTTTCACCTTCTAAATCTTTTAAAACTGTTTGTCAATAAACATGAACTTTTAATCGCATTGCAAATGCTATCTAATAAAGTGCAATTCCTTCGGTTAATTTAACCACGTTTTTAATAAATTATCAAACTACCGGAACTGTTATTAATATTGGCCTTTCAACTGCATGGAAAAGCGGTAATTTCCGTGGAAAAGGAAAGAATAAAGACTTGGAAATAATTTATTGAACATCACAGTCCATTGAGTATCGCCTGTCGGCAAATTTATAGTGGTCAGGAATCCTGAAGTCGTAGTTTATCGGCCACAAACTCATGCGTATACTCCCAGTACTCTTGGACAACTCTGCGACATGGCGCGTCCCTATAGAAAGTTTTCGCCCAGGATGCCGGATGCCCAAGAAGGAATCCATGCCCGATCACATCCTGAAGCGAATTTTCATGGACCATGTACTTGAAAAGCCCGCAAACTCCGTGAAGTTGTACACTGACGGATCCAAAACGGGAGACGCCGTGGGATGTGCCGCCGTGTCTGGGGAAAGGGTCAGTGCAATGAAACTACTCCCAGAGTCATCAATTTTCACAGCAGAATTGTACGGTGTGATGGAGGCACTGAAATTGATTGAGGACTACCCACGTGGCTCTTTTACAATTTTTGTTGACTCGAAAGGCGTAATCGAGGCCACGCAAATGTATAATAGTACACACCCACTCATTGCTGAGATTCTCGTAATGTTAATAAACCTTGCGAGTAGACGTAAGAGTGTCACGTTATGCTGGGTGCCCGGACATGTGGGAGTATCGGGCAATGAGCGAGCTGACCGGGAGGCTAAGCGAGCTGCAGAGACAAATGGGGAAACGTTGAACTTGATGGTCCCATTCCGAGACTACTACCCTCGGAAAAAGGCTGCAGTGAGAAGCTTGTGGCAACAGGAGTGGGATAGAACAATTAATAATAAATTAAGAAGTATTAAACCCACCGTGCGTGAGTGGATATCTTCTAGTTGTCGCCCTCGTCGGATGGAGGTGATACTCTGCCGCCTCCGTATTGGCCATACCCGTTTGACGCACGGGCACTTGATGGAGCGAAAGCCACAGCCACGATGTGAGCGGTGCCACGTTCCTCTGACTGTCAAACACTTTCTTGTTGAGTGCCCTCGATATGCAGCTGCCAGGAATGTGTGTTTCCCGAGACTGCGAGGTCCTGATGAGGATGTAATGATCGGAATGCTCAGGGAAATTTTACGCTCAACTTTCGATGTATCAGCGCTTAAAATGTTCCTAGAAAAGTGTAATCTGATGTCAGAAATTTAACCAGAGAAAGAACAGCGTAAGCAAGGAACTTCTTCACATCTGAGATGTGGAAGACTAAACTGCAATATGGCCGGGCGCGCTGCGTAGATGCCTCTGGGGGTTTCAGCGTGGGTAAGGCGCCCGGCCATAAATGGGTGGGCAGCTGAAATCCCCTATGGGGCCTTTGGCTGCCCGTGCTAACAAAGTGTGCGTGGATCTGTGGATGATCTCTTCAAAGATCAACTGGGGCTCTTATAAGATGACAAAATGTGGGTGGAAGTTAAAACGGTTTTTGTGATGGATGTTGCTATGTCTCCATAATGGTAATTGTGATGAACTTTGAATAGAGATTATATAATGTGCTTTTGCTGAAATGATGTGAATGTTGTATTTTTTGAACTGTGAGACCTACGGCGCGATATAGTACGAATTACTGAAGCGCTAGCAAATCGATGCTAATACTACTACTACTACTACTTCCAGAGGGCGTGACTGGCCCAATTCTGTCAGGGCAAGGGAAACCACCGAAAGTTACTGCAGGTCTTAGCACAACTGCTTCAGCTAGAGTTGCCACTGGTAAATTACCCCCACCAAAAATGCCACCACCTAAAGTGCCAGAAAAACTTCAAGCCATGGGAATTCCACGCAAGCGGCTCCAGAACGGAGCGTCGCCTACCAGCACACCTCACCCAAAAGTAGCTCGTGATCAGTCGGGCGAACACAGCACATCACAGAGAAAATATTCATTGGACCGTGTTAGACACGTACCCAAGGGGTTGAGTGACGAGCTGCTGAAGAAGTATCCTCCTCCCCCCGGCCTTCCCTCGAGACCACCACCTGATGTCGAGGTGCGAACGTGGCGCGAGGGAAGGAGGAAATCAGAAGAGACGAGACACATCCCAACTTTAGTCAGTCAACGTATAGCAGGCACTGAATCTAGTGCACCACCTCAGAAGTAACTGTAACCTTTTATCAGAGTGACTTTTACCATTATTCAATGGAATTGTCGCAGCTTGCGGCGTAATTGCACTGATCTCCATGCTATCCTACTAGAACAACAACCAGCTTGTGTACTCCTCCAAGAAACTATGCTCGGAAACAGTGCTCCACCCCGATTTAAGCACTACCGAGTAAAAACTTACTCAAAAATAATAATCCCCTTCCTGGAACTGGACTGGTAATCCTTGTGAAGCAGTATTTTTCATATTACAGGCTGCCCATCAGATCACGCTTGGAGGTGATGGCTGTCCGAGTGGAAACTGCTACTGCTCCGTTTACAGTATGTAATCTGTACATCCCTCCTCTTCGCATAGCTACCTGTGAAGAGCTTTTGGACGTGATGAGGCAACTCCCGGAACCGTTTGTGATGGGCGGTGATTGGAATGGGAAGCATACTGCGTGGGGTAATGACAGTATCGATCAGCAGGGCAGAGAGGTGGAACGACTCCTTGCTACCACAGATTTGTGTCTGTTGAATACGGGAAACATGACCCACTTCCACGTCCAAACCGGAACTACTTCCACAATAGACATCAGTTTGTGCTCCCCAGACTGTTACCCAGATTCTCGGTGGACTGTCCTGGATGACGCCTATGGAAGTGATCACTTCCCAGTGGTGGTCACCTTCCCGACCTACCTCCCTTTCAACTCAGAGCCTCACTTCTTGCTTAAACGCGCTGATTGGGAAGCGTTTGAGGCCCTGACAATCATGGAAGATGTTGAAGACCAGACCACTGTGGACGAGGCGCTAGAGAAGTTTACTAGCACTATCCGAACGGCCGCATCTGTTGCTATACCCCGCTCGAAGGGAGGACAAATAAATCATCGAGTTCCATGGTGGAATGACGAGTGTGCCCAGGCTAACTTTGAACGAAAGAGGGCCTTACGCCGGTATCAACGGAGCCGCAACCTTGCTGATAAAATACTCTACCAAAGAGCTAGAGCGAGGGCACAGTTTGTGAAGGATATGGCCAGGAAACAATCCTGGCAAAGGTACGTATCCACGCTAAACGCCGACACGCCAACTCAGAAAATATGGCAGAGAGTTCAGAAGATGAGAGGACGAAGCGGACATGCCCTACCTTGCCTTGTGGTCAACGGAGAGATCACCATGAACCAGGATCGCGTAGCCTCCTTGCTGGCGGAGCATTTTGCCGACGTCAGTAGCGGAAGGCACTATACACCCGGCTTCCAAATCATTAAACAGCGCCAAGAACAATCTCACCTTGATTTGACATCGGATGAACAATATCCATATAATTCACCCATAACGTACTTTGAACTGTATTATGCACTCCGGCAATGTAAGAATACATCCCCTGGACCAGATGGCATCCACTACAAGATGCTAAAGAAAATGCATTCATCAGCGATCACCTAGCTTCTTCATTTGTATAATAAAATCTGGACAACCCATGTATATCCCACGGAATGGCAATTAGCCACAGTACTTGCCTTTTTGAAACCCAATAAACCATCCTCTGAAACATCTAGTTACCGCCCCATAGCCTTGACAAGCTGTGTGGGAAAGGTGTAGGGGCTAAACACAGGCTAAAGGTCCCGGTAAGGCCAGTATAGTACCGACACAGTTAGGAAAACAGGAAACTCAAGAAATAATCAACAAAATATAATGAGGGAACCAAAAGCAACCATAAGGTACGAACCTAAGGAAGCAAACAAAATTATCACGTTAACTGAATAACACAATGACACATAACTGGATAAACACGAGTGAAAACTAAATAAAGGTGGCTAATAAATGAGAGTACAGCTGGCTACCAAAAGAAAGATAACACAACTCAGCACTTGCAGTAACTAAAGGTGAACAAAACTGAGGGCAGAGTAAACTGAGGATGGCCAGCTGGTTGAGAACTAAGGGTAATCTTGACGGGAGAAAATCTTGAATGGAACAAAAGGTGAACGGAGACAATCTTGGACCGAGGTATAACTGGAGAATGGAGACACCAAGGACAGACGGCAGACTTGTAGCTAAGGGCAGAGCTCGGTAAGAAGGCAAGGTCAAGCTACAGGTGACGCGTCAGGTAGTTTTCATGGGTAGTCATGCCCCAACAGGGCCCTCTTCCAGGACGGAGGCCACTCAGCTTACCTCTTTCAGGACAGGCTTACTACAGCGAGATACCAGGCCCACACTCCAGCATCTCCAGGACAGTGCAGGGGCAGGAAGAGACTCTGATTGCCTCTGAGCAGCACAGCTCCTGGCCTCCACTCCACCCTTGCTGCTCTGAAGTCACAAAATACCAAACAATAACCTACAGCCTCCTTGGAGATGCTAATACCTCAGATGTAAAAGCCCATGAACCGTAGATAGTTAAATACATGAACCTGTGTTAATGCAAGAAACACTAAAAAACATGTAGCTAACATAAACAAATCTTATCTGTTACCGTGAAATAACCACTCAGAACAACATAACTATCATGACAATTACTGTTTAATGACACTAGCTAGCTACCAATTCTCTCTTACTTATTTTATACTATTTACAGAACCTAACTTGGGACAGAGATGAATGACTCACCTGATAAAGAGCCTTTCCAGGCAGGTAATCTTCGGTAGTAGCTATAGGAGTACAGTAGCTAATAATCACGCAAAATGTTGCACCAGAACTCTCAGTTTTGAATTAACTATTATTTTCCATTTTAATCATAACTGTGGGGGGGAACAAAAAGAATGCTTAATTCAAAGGAAACAATGAGCACAATGTGACTTATTCAGAAAATAAATACCAGGTAAATCTCATTTCCCAACATTCCTCCCCCCCAAGTGCCTACCATACAATGGGAGCACTTAATTCTAATGACTTGTTTACTACATATGTCATGCATCTCTGTCCCTTACGTATACTCCTACCCTATCCTTCTACCTTGTGCACATTACGGCGCCTAATACATCTAGTTAATACCTACCTAATAGCAATATTTACAACCATTCAGAACAGGTTTTTTTTTAACAGGTCAACAAATCAGAACACAGTTCAACTTCAGAACAATGAATGCTCAACAGAATAAATTAGACAGCAGTCCGCCAGCCGGTTCAAACAAACGAGCCTTACAGAAGTGATCTCTGGCCAGAAAACACATCACACAGTGGGACTGTACAAGAGCGATTGACGGGTAAGACTATGAGTCCGCAGTGATGCAAGACGTTCAGTCCCCTGGCGTCTGTGTTCCTCGATTGACAAGCGGGCACTTACAATTATCCGGCGCAATGCAGTAAGGTTACTTGAGGGCTGCTGATCGGCAAACCCTTCGAACAAGGAATCTGTGTCCGTCACAGGCTGAAAATCGACTCCACCGGGACTATCCTCTCGCACGCTAGCCATACCACCACTTGAGTTGAGAGTTCCATCAAGCTGGAGTGGAATACCCAAATTCCCGGAGCTCACATTTTCTTCTTGTGGGCCAGTAACTTCCCCCACAATACTCAAGCAGTCACTAACAGTCCTCTCGAAATCCTCCAGTACATTTTCCACTGCTTTCTCAGCACTGCTGACATTGCTCACAACCTCATCACCAGGAGAAGTGTCGTCCACTGGAAACAGAATACGAGGAAGAGTGCCTTGTGCTGGCGGTGTTGAATGCCAAAGGTGATCCGCAGGAATCCGGCCTGTGCACGGGAACTTGTTCAGGTCTTCCACAAGAAGCTCTCTAGGAGATTGGAAGGGTAGCTGCCGTCGCTTAGGCTTGCCCTTTCGTGCACCAGTGGTAACCACAGGACCGGTAACAGGGTGCAATAGCCTCTCAGGTCTGATCACCGTTTCAACTGGAGAATCCGAGGACTCCGAACAACTGGATAGAACAAAATGAAAACCAGAAATACCACCATCCAAATCTGAGTCACTTGACTCCGCAACAGGAAGCAAAGGAGATGCAGCAAACTTCTGGAAACTAATATGGTCAGTCAGGTACTTGGAAGCTGAATGGAAAGGTTTTATCTGCTTGTAATGGACTGATTTAACAAGCCGCTCACCACTTGACAGGAGTTTCTCAATAACATAAGTCACTCTGTTTTTATGAGCATTGACTATTGTAAAGGGCCCATCATACAAAGGCTTGAGCTTATTAGTTGTGAGTTTGGTAGGGTAGTGGATTTTCCTCAAAACAAGTTGCCCCACCCTGAAAGGAACAAAACTTGGATGGCCTTCATGCCACTTTTCCCCAACAGTTGTGGGTACCAGCGGTTGGTTCAAGGAAACATGAGCTTCCTTCAACAAATACTCTGAAGGTGACATCTGTAGGGCACGATGCAATGTATGATTATATATCATGACAGCACGGGATAAATGAAGGTCCCATGAAGAAATGTCATCAACCAGACTGCGCAAAACTTCCGCAATGGTTCGATTGACACGTTCCACACCTCCATTAGATGATGGGTGGTATGGAGTGGAGTATGTGGTGTGTAACACCTAGTTTAGCAAGAAATTCATTGAAGGTAGAAGCGATGAACTCAGGCCCATTATCTGAAAGTAACCGCTCAGGACATCGTGGCAAAAATGGAACAACTCTGTGCTCAAAAGCATCAGAGACAGCACGAGATGTCTTGCTCCTCAAGGGCACAGCAGCTAGCCACTTTGTATGCTGGTCAACTATCATAAGTACAGTGACATTACCTCGGGGACTTCTGGGAAAGTCTATGAGATCCACTGGCACAAGTTCAAAGGGTCAAGAAGTGCTGATTTTTAGAATGGG
The DNA here is from genome assembly GCA_030386875.1 of Morinoia aosen. NCBI lineage: Eukaryota > Metazoa > Arthropoda > Malacostraca > Amphipoda > Talitridae > Morinoia > Morinoia aosen. The sequence goes on along the minus strand of CM059572.1, from coordinate 45,092,576 downwards.
CGGAAATGACGGCTGAGCTGAGATCTTGTAGAGCTGACAGTGCATGCAAGAGGAACACACATCCCTAGCAACAGAATCGACACTAGGATGCCAAGCTCTTGCCTCAATTGCCGCAACAAGCTTGTGCCTTCCAATGTGCGCCATCTGGTGGTGCAAGGTTACAGCTAGCTCAACCAGAAAGGAGAACGTCACAACAGGAACTCTGCTAGCAGAGCCGGCAAACCAAACTATGCCATGAGTAATGGTAAACTTATCCCCGTACCGGCGGAATGGTCTAAGGCAAGGAGCCGTCCACAACCGCAAATCAACCTTCTCTAGCACCATTTTGTGCAGCTTCCTCAGAGCAAAGCTGCTCCTCTGGAGAGCCTCAATATCCTCAGAACGAAGACCAGGAAGACAAATCAGCTCATGACTAAAGCAAAACAGTAAAGAGATTTCCCCTCGCTGAGCCAATGGAAATGAACAACTTTCACCTGCAACTACAAAGGAATACGTCCACAATACAAAGTTGAGGGCCAAACTGATGCTCTGCATGAAATTAATTGCCAGAAGGAAGCAAAATGGGAAACTCTGCTCCGGAACAACTGCAAAAGGGTAGACTCCCTCAAGTTCTTTACAACCCAAGGTCACTGGTAAACTGACAACCCTCAGCACTCTTGCCGAGCTACCACCAATCCCATTCAAAACTACCTCATGGGGTATTTCACAGTCCTCCACTTGCACTCCGTCTGACAACAAGGACAGATAAACATCCTCACGCATGAGACTCACCTGAGCCCCAGTATCCAGAAGAGCACAACGGGACACACCACCAACAAGAACTGTAGTGGAACATGCAACAGACTTCTGGCAACCACATGAGTTAAGGGCTGCACACGTATCAATCTCCAGGTCGCCAATCATGTCATCTCCAGAATCATCACTTGAACCATCCCAATGCTCAGTCACAGGAATGAGAGCAGCAGGACCCAGGGATGGAGATGGTCTGTAGCTCACACTCTCACACACTGGGTTGTAGTGAATACCAGCCAATAATTGAAGATGAACTCTCCTACTCGGATCATGTGAGAGAGTGGTAAACGAATGAATCACAGGTCTCTCCATGCCACAATGAACCCAGACTTCAAGATCATACAGAGCAGAGAACACAGTCAACACTTCCTCCCTGAGTAGATGACCTGGACTCTGCATGAGAACCACATCCCGGCGACAGTGTTTACTCATGGAGACCCTGTACTTGGCTGGATTTTTAAGGAGCTCCCCCACAAGAGCAGCTCTAAGTTCCGAGTGTGATGAAGGTAGAATCAGGTCTGGATCTCTGTGGCACTGATGATGCTCGAGAACATGCATGAGGCTAATGAGCACTGAGTCTCCCCCGCCTGGAACCGCCCGTAGAACCTTCAGCCCTCTCGGAAGATACTCCGGATCAAGAAGATCTGCTACTTGGGGGTCACAAGCAGGTAGGCGAGACAGATAGTCAGCAGCCATGTTCTCTGGACCTGGCAGTACTGGATCTCAAAGTTGAATTCCTCCAACTCTCTCAAGGTGCGGCAGATGCGCGAGCTTTGGCTGGACATGTTTCGTAGGTAAAGTAATGGCCTGTGATCAGTATGGAGTATGAATGGAACACCATACAGAAACGACTTGAAGCTCTTGATGCCCCATCTAATGGCAGCAAGCTCCCGGTCAATAGTAGAGTAGCGCCTCTGAGCAGGGTTGAACGACATGGAGTTGTACGTGATGACACAACTGCAGTCCCCCTGTCGCTGCAACAAACATGCTCCGGCTCCCGTTCCCGATGCGTCAACAAAAAGTTCCAGTTTTGAGCTACCAGGTCTATAATCTGGGAAAGACAAGAGAATGTCCTTCTTCATGAGCTCTTTGAGTTTTGTAAAAGCGGCTTCCATGGGCTCAGTCCACTTTAGCTTCTGCTTTTTAGCACCTCCGGTTAGAGAAGAAAGCGGTTGTGCGATAATGGAACAATGAGGTACAAACTTTCGCTGGAAGTTAACGAGGCCTAGAAACTGACGCAGCTGCCCAACTGTTTCTGGTTTGGGAAATCTCTCCACCTGGTCTACATACTCAGGAGCCTTCCGCAATCCAGAGCTACTGACAATATGCCCCAAGAAGGGAACACTCTGCTGAAACCAGTTACACTTGGAAGGCCTGACCTTAATGCCATACCGACGGAGGGTCTCAAGAACTCTGCCAACCAACCCCAAATGTTCCTCAAAGCTTCTGCTCATTATCAGGATGTCATCAATATAAACAATGACTTGGCGGTTGGGAAACCCACTCAAAACGGCCTGCATCTCACGCTGGAAAGCAGCAGGGGCATTCCTCAACCCAAAGCTTAACCGCTTGAATTGATAGTGGCTACGGGCAGTTGAGAAGGCAGTGAGCTCTCTGCTCTCTTCAGCCAATGGAATCTGGTAATAACCCTTGACAAGGTCTAGCATGGTAAAATAACTCATGGCATGAAGGTTGAATACCATGTCAGTGAGGCTTGGCATGGGAAACCGATCAGGCTTAGTGACGGCATTCAGCTTGCGGTAGTCGATGCAGAGGCGGATTGAGCCATCTTTTTTCCGGATTGGAACAACTGGAGAAGACCAGGGGCTCTTGCTTGGCTCAATTATGTCCAAAAGCTGAAGCTCGTCACACTGCTTCTCAATGGATTCGGTGATGGGCTCCGGAAAGCGACGCGGCTTCTGACAGATCGGGGCATGGTCATACAGTTCAATGCGGTGCTCAGTGATTGAAGCTTTACCTACGTCAGTGTCACCCTTACTCAGAACTCCAGCTCGATCAGCTAACATCTGAAGAACTTCTGACTTCTGATCAAGGGACAAAGCTGGCAGTGAAATTTCCCTGGCCAATGTCTCAGAGCACCAATCACCATCACCAGTACCATCAGAACTTGAGTCAGGAACTGTCAAGTGAAACACTGAAGAAACAGTACCAATTTGGCTGCCACTCTTGATGCTAGATGACCCATATCTAAATGAAACCGAATTTCCAAGGAGAACCCTGGCATGACCATCGACAAAATTCAGAATCCCATGCAAGGTTGCAATGGATTCACCACGTCTATCAGGGCATCCTTCAAAGTACAGGTCCTCATTACAAACACCAAGAGAGCTCCCAGACAACTTAACCTCAACCAATGACTGCAACCCTTTTGTGAGTCTACAATCCTGAGCAGCATAAACAGGAATACTAGTCAGAACCACTGTATCCACATGACCTGACTCAGACAAGTACACATGGCTGCTGCCCTCAGAATGCTGTTGCAAAATGGAACAATTTGACGAGTTAACCACTAATTTGTTAACAGACAGGAAATCAACACCAAGTAAAATATCACGAGCCAAAGAATCATCAGGTAAAACAACAAATGAGAAGGGCTTCAGGTCAAGACCCTGGGAAACAAGCTGCAAAGTTACCGTGCCAACAGAATGAACAGAACCACCGAGCCCCCTAATGTCACAATTAGTGGGCCGCATAACAATGTCCTCAGGAAGAACACTGTGTCGGACCAAGCTGATGTTAGCACCAGAATCAACAAAAGCAGAAAAGGATACTTGGTTCAAAGATACTGACAAGAACATAAGTTCAGCAGGTTTTAAGCTGGCTAAATTAACAGCTAGAGCATGAGGTGAAGCTGAAGACGAGGACGAACTCTCAGGCTCACCCTGATCCGAACTAGCTTCTGAACAACTCGACGCTGGGGACTCAACATTCCCAGGTTCTACACAGCTAGCAGGAACAAGTGTTTTATCAGTGTGGGTGCTTTTGTAGGTCTCTAACTCCGGGGTGAGCCCCTCCACGCCGGAGCAAGGGGGTTTAAAGGAACCTGATTAGCGCCTGATAACGGACAATACTGTGCGGCACCACCTGCAACTTCTGGCAACCTATGACCATTCAAGGAACCTCCAAGCTGCTCCATTGAACAGGACTCAAATGCGCTTCCAATACCCTGCCGACAATCAGAACCCAGAGCAGAATCATCAAAATGAACACGAGGTCGTTGGAGAAAACCTGAACGTTGGGCAGCTCCCACTGAACGGCTTCTAGCAGCACGACGATTAGGACAAGTTGCCACTCGGTGGTGAGCTGAACCACAAACAAGACACAAGTTCAAGAGGCGACGACACTCACGACGAGTATGACCAATCCTGGTACAGTAGTCACACTTAACAGCTGCAGCCTGGGCTTCTGGGCTGGGTCTCAAGTGCTGCAAGAACACTCCAGGCCCAGAACATGAAGGAGTAGGAGGCACATTAGAACGACTATTCCTTCTGCTACGTGTAGAAGGCAGCAAATGTGCATCACCATAAAAAGCAGAATGGTCCTCATACTGTGTGATGACATCGTCCTCGGTGCCCTGGTCTGGACAGGGCTGGCAACAGTCCAAGCAGTCTGTTCCACACAGTCACTTGACTCCTCGGTGGTAAGAGCCTCCTCATACCCACCTACCAGGGTAACTATCTGGGACCACTTCATTTTGGGGTGGCCCATAGTCTTGGTCAGGCTCACGGCACTCCTGACCTGCCTCCGAAACTTGTGTGGAATACTTTTCAGGAATTTATCGAGGAGTGTCTGGCTGATCTCAGGGTTCTTCTTAGGAAAAGCAAGCAAGAAGAGGTTCTCAAGACGAGGTGCAAATAGTCGGACAGATTCCCCTGGTTTTATACAAGCCTGTGCAAACATTGCTTTGCTGCCACTCTCTCTCTTCTCCTTTGAGTCTTTATTCCACTTCAAGAGTTTTTTCTTGATGCCTTGGTAAGAGTCGGTGGGAGAGCGGTGGGCCAAGAAGGCTTGACGGACACGACCAGTAAGGAACCTACTAAGCTCGGCAACCCACATGGAGTCATTACCTCTGTAGGAATGGCTGCAATATTCCTCAAAATCCTTGAAGAATGCACTGAGAGATTGTCCAGTAGAGGCATCATACGGCTCAGGCTTAGGGACAGTTCTGGTGTCGAGTCTTTCTAAGGCCTGAAGTAGCCGCTCATCCATCGAAGCATTAATGGACTTTATTTTTTTCAGGACAGCTGCTGAAGCTTTCCCTCCCACTGCGGGGCGGGATAATGATGACGATGAGTGGTCTTCAGTATCTGAGCCCACACTCTCGCTTGATGCACTTGGACCTGAATCACTGCCCTTTCTCTTCTGGGGTGCAGTTGCATGCTTCTTACTAGCCAGAGGAGTGCTGGCATAGCGGATCATTTTAGATTTCATCTCCTGCGCTTCACGAGGCATGGATTCCACTTGAGCTGGTCCAACAGAAGACAGCACCCGATCAACATACTGGCACATGTCCGCAACAATCTTGACCTGCTCGTCAGAATCCTGGCTACGAGGATGTACGGGTACTGAAGCAGGCCCAGGCTTGTGTAGCAAGGGCGAATCCACAACGGGTGCGGCAGCAGTTGACGAGACTGGCTTACCCTCAACAGAAGGCATCTCAGACATTGGAAAGGAGAGGCGGACAGGATCAAAAGGTGGTGTACACCGAGACAATAACAATGACCCCCAAGCACAACCCGAGTTCACTTCAAATGAGCTTACAGGGTACAAGACACATGACAGACAGTAATACACATTAAATCTGCCTTACAAAGCACACAGTGATACAAAAAGGAATGGGAATCTGGGAACAAGTTGCAAACAGTGGTGAACCCAGGGTCAGCAAAGCAGCACACTAAAGCAAATCAATGAGCAAAAATTATTGTTATAACACGCAGAAGCAAACAGGATTTGAAATGGATGCGTTTCTAGTATCAGGAAAAATTAGAAAATTCTTAGTCTACAAGCTGGCTATACTAACCCAGAAGTGTCACACAATCCAAGCGGTTGAGGACCTCAAGAAAAACTAACAGGTCTATGGAAGAAGATTATGAGGTTGCGAAAGAAGAAAAGCGTCTCAGGTCTGACGAGTTTTGTGTCTCCCGGGTCTGGGCACCAATTATGTTGGGGCACCGAGGCAAGTCTGTCACCCTGAACACAGGCTAAAGGTCCCGGTAAGGCCAGTATAGTACCGACACAGTTAGGAAAACAGGAAACTCAAGAAATAATCAACAAAATATAATGAGGGAACCAAAAGCAACCATAAGGTACGAACCTAAGGAAGCAAACAAAATTATCACGTTAACTGAATAACACAATGACACATAACTGGATAAACACGAGTGAAAACTAAATAAAGGTGGCTAATAAATGAGAGTACAGCTGGCTACCAAAAGAAAGATAACACAACTCAGCACTTGCAGTAACTAAAGGTGAACAAAACTGAGGGCAGAGTAAACTGAGGATGGCCAGCTGGTTGAGAACTAAGGGTAATCTTGACGGGAGAAAATCTTGAATGGCACAAAAGGTGAACGGAGACAATCTTGGACCGAGGTATAACTGGAGAATGGAGACACCAAGGACAGACGGCAGACTTGTAGCTAAGTGCAGAGCTCGGTAAGAAGGCAAGGTCAAGCTACAGGTGACGCGTCAGGTAGTTTTCATGGGTAGTCACGCCCCAACAGGGCCCTCTTCCAGGACGGAGGCCACTCAGCTTACCTCTTACAGGACAGGCTTACTACAGCGAGATACCAGGCCCACACTCCAGCATCTCCAGGACAGTGCAGGGGCAGGAAGAGACTCTGATCGCCTTTGAGCAGCACAGCTCCTGGCCTCCACTCCACCCTTGCTGCTCTGAAGTCACAAAATACCAAACAATAACCTACAGCCTCCTTGGAGATGCTAATACCTCAGATGTAAAAGCCCATGAACCGTAGATAGTTAAATACATGAACCTGTGTTAATGCAAGAAACACTAAAAAACATGTAGCTAACATAAACAAATCTTATCCATTACCATGAAATAACCACTCAGAACAACATAACTATCATGACAATTACTGTTTAATGACACTAGCTAGCTACCAATTCTCTCTTACTTATTTTATACTATTTACAGAACCTCACTTGGGACAGAGATGAATGACTCACCTGATAAAGAGCCTTTCCAGGCAGGTAATCTTCGGTAGTAGCTATAGGAGTACAGTAGCTAATAATCACGCAAAATGTTGCACCAGAACTCTCAGTTTTGAATTAACTATTATTTACCGTTTTAATCATAACTGTGGGGGGGAACAAAAGAATGCTTAATTCAAAGGAAACAATGAGCACAATGTGACTTATTCAGAAAATAAGTACCAGGTAAATCTCATTTCCCAACAAAGGTACTGGAGAAAATAATCAATGTAAGATTGATGCGCTTTCTGGAGGCCGGAGATCATCTCTCTCTAGTTCAGTTTGGGTTCAGATCTCTTCGTGGAACCACAGATGCCCTCCTCAGACTGTAGAACCACATTATTAAAGAGCGTGCCCAAGGAAGACACACTATATGCGTCTTCTTCGATTTGCGCAAGGCTTATGACACTGCCTGGCGATATGGGATATTGGAGCAACTGCATAAGATTGGTGTACGAGGTCACATGGCAATGTATGTACGCGAGTTTTTAAGAGAACGTCGGTTTAGGGTTAGAGTGGGCACACGATTTTCTGCTCTGATGACTCAGAACGAAGGGGTACCTCAGGGCAGCGTTATAAGCTGCACGCTCTTCCTACTTGCAATGGACGCCATCACGAAGGACCTACCAAGGCATGTTTCGTTTTCCTTGTACGTGGATGATTTCATGCTATATTCATCCTCTAGATACCTACCCGCCCTGACTCGTCGAGTACAGGAAGCCATTAACCGTATTGGAGCCTGGGCCGACAAGCGAGGCTTCTCCTTTTCAGTTGAAAAGACTGTGGCACTCCATGTGCAGCCCCGTCGCACTAATGAACCTACGCCTGAGCTCTTTCTCGGTGATAGGCTGGTCAACGTTTCGCCCACAGTCTCCTTTCTGGGCATGTTGTTCGACAATAAACTGTCATGGAGACCTCATATACAGGCTTTGAAAGGAAGATGTTCTAAAGCTCTGAATCTCCTGAAATGCCTGTCCAGATTAACGTGGGGTGCTGATCGAACAACCATGCTGCGACTTTATAGAGCCACCGTTCGTGCCAAGGTTGATTATGGCTGCGTCGTCTACGAGAGTGCCAGCCCATCATGCTTATCACTCCTGGACCCAATCCATAACTCTGCTCTGAGGCTGTGTACGGGGGCCTTTCGGACATCACCGGTGATGAGCTTATTGGTGGATTGCGGTGAACCAGCCTTGCAACTTCGTCGAGTACAGCTTACTCTACAGTATGTTGTACGACTCGGACAACTACCTTTCACGGCCACGTGGAATAGCGTGATGGAGGGAGTAAGGGGTCGGGAGTTGTTTCCGTATTATATCCCCTCCTCTACTGACTACGAAGCACTAGCGGAGATGATGCAGTTGCCCTTGTTCAAAGTTGAGCGTGCCCCCACTCTGGAAGAGCCAACCTGGCAAATTCCGATTCAGACCTTCTGTCCAGGACCGCAATACCCAAAGAAAGAGATGATGACAAGATCCATACTGCGACATATTTTCCAAGATCACCTTCACAGTGACCACGAGGGAGCTTTTCATATCTACACTGACGGTTCTAAAACGGATGACGCAGTGGGCTGTGCTGCAGTTTTTAATGGCGGAGTGGTGGAGGAAAGACTGCTGCCTGAAACGTCAATCTACTCTGCGGAGCTGATCGCCATCCGTGCCGCACTCCGCATGATTGAGGAGCGGCCCGCTTCGGGTTCTTATGTGGTGATCTCCGATTCAGAAGCTGCCCTCCAGTCACTGAGATCCTACAACTCCACACATCCAATAATTTCTGGAATAATGTCTAGCCTTTTGCGACTTGCAAGCTCCCCAAAACTTGTAACTCTATGTTGGGTACCTGGCCATGTTGATGTGCGTGGCAACGATCGGGCAGACGAGTTAGCGCGAAATGCTGCAACCTCTGCTGCTAACCCAACAAATACCAGAGTACCCGCCCGAGATTACTACCCTATAATTAAAGCTGCATTAACCCAACTCTGGCAGCGACAGTGGGAAAACACCCAAGACAACAAGCTGCGCAAGATTAAGAACAGTGTCCGAGCCTGGCCTTCTTCAGTATGCCGGAACCGCCGCGTGGAAGTCCTCCTATGTCGACTGAGGATTGGTCACACCCGCCTCACTCATGGCCATTTAATGGAGCGTCGCCCGGCCCCTCTTTGCGATCGCTGCTTGGTGCCGCTGTCGGTGCAGCATATATTGGTTAAGTGCCTTCACTTTTCCGATGTACGTTCCCGTTATTACCCTGGGTTACAGGGCGCTGACTCTGATTTTGTTTTGTGTAAGATGTTGGGAGAACCGACTCGTGGGCGTTTTAATCATTGGCGGCTTATTAGTTATCTCTCTGACTCGTCTCTTATGAACAAATTATAGTGCCTCTGTACGCTGAGAACTACGAAAAGTTTTTTATGTTTGAAGTCTTTTGGAAGATTGTAGATGAAGAAACTGCAATATGGCCGGACGCGCTACGTTGGTACCTTGGGGGGTTTCAGCGTGGGTAAGGCGTCCGGCCATAATGGGTGGGCAGCTGAAACCCCCTAAGGGGTTTGGCTGCCCAGTGATTTGGATGTACTGTAGTATGTACAAAATTTCAATGGGGAGACAATTATAATCTTGAGTTGTAATTAAATCATGATCATGTAATTTTTGATGTTCCGATTTACCACCTTGCGTTGTAAATCGGAAAAGCCTGATACCGATTAAATTATGTGACCTTCGGTGCGATATAGTCTTAAATAACTGAAGCACTAGCAAACCTATGTTACTACTACTACTACTACTCATTTTGGATTGTAATGAGTTGACCTATTTTCCAGATCAGTCTGTGGCAACGTCGGGCGTCAGCATGCAACATGTTTCTGTTCCCGATCCCGTCAGACCCGTTTGCCTTGCCGCACTCTCTGGACTGTGACCCTCTGCGGGGGCCCGTCCACCTGCCCCTCGTCATGAGCTGCAACCCTCCCTGCGCTGCTGGTCAGTGCTTGTGCAATCCGAACATCTTAAACTGCAATGGCGGTAATCTGAAGTTCAGTATTCAACTTAAATTTAAATTTTAGAGTCTGTGATGGGTTAATCTGAAGTTCAGTATTCAACTCAAGTTTAAATTCAAAAGTTGTTAGAAGTTTTATTATTACTAAACATTAACTGAAGCCATTAAATACCATTCATTTTAAAAGATTAAAACTTTTTCAAACGACCCATCGATAGGTCGTTTCACAGCAGGAAAAACTTGAACACGACCCACCGGTGGGTCGTGTTGCAATCCCGTGTTAACAGCTAGCTTAACTGGAATATTCAGTTGGATGATCACGTTTGTTTTTGTGACATGGTCACTATTACGAAATTCTCTTTGAAAGAAAACGTGTGAAAAACGGGAGAGAAACACTGCTATTTTTTTTGTTATGTGCGTTTTTGTGCAGAATTTTTAAAGCAACATGCCCATTTCATTAAAGACTGACCTTAGCTGATGCAAAGTACAGCAATGGCCATATTGTGGATCATTTATCTTCAACTGGATGAAATGAAGTAGGCCCAACCGATGCCTTGCTCAGAATGACATCAGTTGGGCTAACAGATGTGTTCTGCTAAGTAAATCAACTAGGCTTCATTGGTACGTCATACTGAAGAAAGCGAGTTAGGCTGGACAGTTGCGTTTACAAAATAAAGTAAGTTGAGTTGGAAAATTATTTATACAGAAAGCCTTTAACTGAGCCGTACCACCAACTCGTAATATGTGTGTTCACCACAGCTGGCCTCACGTCGGCTCCTCTCCCTGCTGGAGACAGAGATGACACTGCAACTACGAGTGGTCGCTCCAAGCCCAAGCCCCGACCGCTGCTAGGACTGTGTCCCATGCACGACATCTTTGCCAAGTTTCCCAGCAGCACCAGGCCTCAGCGCACCAGGTTGCTGCAGGTGCTGCTCTGTGTGCTGACTTATATTATTTCCTCTTAACCTGTCTCGATAAACGTGTTTGCGTGTGTGCTGTATTTTTTCGATCGTTTATTTTTTGTTTTAAAATTATTAATTAGCAAGCATTATTTTGATTTATATCGTACTGTTTCTTTATTGTTATTGTGATTAAACAAACCTTATTCCGATGTATGATGTCCTTTTTTGTTTTCTATTTTCTTTGCATTTGTCAAATCATGAGTTATATTGCATTTGGTTTCATAATCGGCTACTTTAAAATTTTCCCGTGTATCTTCTTACTGACGAAGATTTGCGTTTCGTTTTCTTTCAATGGTATGTCTCGAATTTAAAAAAAAAAATTTTTAGAAGCACTGCTTTCAATTTAAGGCAGTTTTCCCAAAATACGTATCCAGCTTTATCTTTAATTACACCACAAACGTTTTCTCTCTTACTATGGAGCAATGGTTTAAGGTTGTGTTTTCCAAAATATGTATCCATGATCCCGATTCATGTATTTCCCTCACTGTTGTGACCGAAATGTTAAGTAGGACTCATTATTTTATCCTGTTCAGGAGGCCATCTTGGCAAAGTTTGGCTTCATCCGCTTCCAAAACGACCTTTCTTCGCTGATCGCTCCGACGAGTAGCAGCATCGGCAGCAGCGACTCCAACCAATTCGTGCATGTGTCGGGCAACGCTTTTGTGATGGTCCTGACGCCAGGCATTGCAGACGCTACATCTTCTTCTTCCTCCGGAGCCCACTCCTCCGACTGCCACCCAACTGCACTAGGTTGTCTTTTGCGTCAACCTGGGATCTCGTATCTCGTTTTTAGAGTCCCCTGGTTGAGTAATTCAGACGTCATGTATTGATTTTACACAATCACTTGGTTTAGTTATTCAGACCTTATGCGCTTGTTTAAAATGAATGGTCAGCGATTTGTTATTCAGGCATCATGTGTTTTTAAATGATTAACGAGTTTAGTCATTGTTTTTAGAAAGTCAGTGAGTTGAATTGTTTAGAAAAATATGCCTTGTTTTTAGATAATAGATGAGTGGAATTTTTTTGGATAACATACCTTGTGTTTAGATCGTCACTAAGTTAAGTTAATCAGAAATTATATTTTGTTTTTAAATAATCACTGAGTTGAGTTATTTAAACATCATATCCTGTTTTTACATGGTCAAATTTACTGTTTACCTTATTTAAGATGATCAGTGAGTTTAATTATTTTTTTACGCAGTTTTTGTTTATGCACTGATTTTAGTTTAATGGTTGTTCAGCTGGTCTGACTTTAATGTGAATGTATTGTTCGTTTTCCGTAGATAGGAAATGACTTCTTAAAGTGTCGAAGTTTCTGCTTATGAATTATGTTTAGTCATGGGCATTTACTGCCAATCATTTGAATGGCTTGTAGTCATTGATAAGATGCAAAGGTTTTTGTGTTTGAAGTTACTTTTTCTTGGTCTTTCATTTTTGTTTCACGCTCTTGAGTTCGAGAGAATAGCGGGATTTACCAGATCAATATAATGATTAGAAAAACATACCTTAAAAGTATTGTAGTGTGTCTAACACTGGACCTGAACCATTTAAAGTTACCTTCTAGTGTATCTATGCTCCCTGCAAAATTTTCAAGCTAACAATTGGAAATTTAGCAATGATTTGCAGTAATGCTTTTTTCTGGGTTGAAATATGAAATTGTATTTTATCGGAAGAGCTGCTCTTATATACGTGCAGTCCCCTCAGGGGGATACAACTATTGTATCTATGGGAATTGGCGCTCCCAGGGGGACTATGTGAGGGCCCGAGCTAAAGGTTAGGTAGGCTTCCTTTTTGTTGTAATAAAATAGGTTTTTGTTTTGTTACGGACCATCTTTTTTCGGTTCACTGCTGTCCTGTTTTTCAGCACCTACTACTTTCTTCTTCAAATTTTTTCTTGTTTCATGAACTTCTTTCCTAGCTTACTGTTTCTGTGCACCTTGTGCATAGATTCCGCGTTCCCTCAACTCCATACTAAATGGTGCCTTCCTCTTTCCTTTCTTGGAACATCTTTGTCGGGGTTAAGGGAGGCTAAAACTTTCTTCTATAATAATAATATATACATGCAGTGGTGATGGAATCAGTTTTGGGTCAATTTGATTTGACAGGTACACTTTCTGCGTGACGTTTTTTCTCAATACGTCAAGTACCTTTCTTATTTCTAAAAAATTAACTACACACACTCCACTAAAGTTTCTAGTATACATACCAAAATTGCTCTGACATTTTTTAAATAAAGTTTCCAACGTTGACTGGTACTGCTGTTCACAAAGGTTGATATTTGTGTTTACGAGTATATTGGAATCACTAGATACAAATATCAATCTTTGTAACCTTCTGTGGGAAATTTACATAGTCTGCAAAGCACTAGCAATTTACCTTACTTTACCTACTACTTGTTCTGCTGTAGATCAAGAAATGCGTCAACTCGTTCACTTACTCTATTTCTTTGCACGAATGTCATTCATCTTGTGTTGTGGAACAAAGTGTGATTCCGAGCTGTGAAGACCGAAATTGAATGTTTTGGAACTTCACATTGCATTTGTAACTTGAATGACCTGGAATTCTGCAGTATGTAATTGAGCCGGAGTCATTTTTTGCAACCAAGTGCAAGAATTTAACTTAATATTTGTAGAGGAAAGCTTGAAAATTATTAATAGAGTAAAATTATTCAACTTTTTTTAGTTCATTCAAATATTCCTCATGTGTTTTGAGGGCGCCAGAAATTCGATAGTTGTTGGTAAAAAGCTGATGTTTTTCCAATAGTAAAGAATATCGTTGCAGAAGGTGAAATACTAGAGTGTTCTTTGGCACTCCATATTACGTAAAAATTTTTCTTGAGCTGTTCTTCACCAACAAATGGTATTTACAGGATCTGGAGCTACAGAGAGCGCTGCAAATGAAGGCACTATTGCTGCTGCTGCTCCCAAGCCTGCGCCAGCTATGCCGAAATTCCTGGACCCTCCACCTGCTACCCTCCGTCCTTCTTCTCTTTTCATTGAGGTATTGTAGCTGAATGATCAGGGCTTTGATTTTTTGAAACACTCAGTCCACTTCTTTCAGTGTATTTTTTTGTTCCTCTTCTCTTTTCATTGAGGTATTGTGGCTGCATGATCAACCCTTTGATTCTTTGAAACACTCAGTCCACTTCTTCCAGTCTAATTTTTCTTTTCCTTGAGGCTGTGTGACTGAATAATCTCGACTTTAATTCTTTGAAACATACATTCCACCAACAGTCAGATTTTTCCCTTAATTTAGGTAATTTGACGGAATGGTCTGGGCTTTAAATTCTTTAAAACACCCAACCCACTTTTTTCAGTTCGTTTTTTCCTTCCATTGAGGGATTGAAGTTGAATGATCAGGGCTTTGATTCTTTGAAACACTCAGTCCTTCCTTTCGTTCTACTCCATTAGTGAGGCACGGAATTCTCTTTCTTCTACTGTATTTCAAAAAGTTACTAACAATCCTTTGCTTTCAATCAAGATGCTTTTGAGCGTCTAAATATTCATAAAAACCTTGCAAATCTTGAAAAGAGTTATCAGAAACCATTCACGTGCCTTTTAATTCGACCTTATTTCTCATAATTCCCAGCAAAAAACAAACCAGATACCCAGTGCAGTAGATGCAATAAAGGTACACGAGATAATATAATTTTTGCACCACAGGCCCTTGGGGTGGAGAGTGGCAGCAACGTGGGCAGCGTGGTAGCGAGTCCTCACGAGGAGTACTTCCACCGCCTCATGTCGGAACATCACAAGACCGTAGCTGTGGGTGCTGCTGCCGACTCTGCCTTGTGTCCCTTGACTTCTGATAAGCACCGCACCGCCATACCCCAGGTCTGATTTGCTGCCTTCTCGCGTTTGTGCGGTGTTCTTGTTCCTTTCTTTGTGTGCTGTTCAATGCTCGTTTTTCTGTGTGTACCTTTTTTTTGGTGTGTGTGTGTGTGTTCATATCAGTGTGTGTATTCATTTTGGTGTATGTAATTATTTCATTGTGTATTTTCATTTCGTTTTGTACGTACTATTCATTTCAGTGCATTAGGCATATGTAATAATTTCTTTACGTTTTTACACCTGAATCTTTATTGCTTTGGTTCTTGCTGTTGAATTGCGGCAGGAAACATTTTTAGTGAGCGTAGACATCCTGTTGCTGATGAGTATTTTGCTCAGCTGACCCCTCAGACAACTTAACTTGTGAGACATCAAGCACAATTGTACGTTGATAAATACATGTATTAAAACCGCGCTACTCTTCTAAACACTTGCTTACTTAGACAAACAGTTCGATACCTGTTACCCAAACTAACGTCACTATGTACACAATCGAAACTCTTTATTTAACGCGACAATGAAGCAAAACGTCATGTTTGACTGTTGAACATGCGTGCATGGGTGTAAAAATGTAACTGATTTTTATCTCCCAGTCCCCTGGATTCCTATGGTCTTTCAACTACATGATGTCCCGGCGCTGGAAGACCGTTGCTTCAGGTGAAGAGGCGTTCGGAGAGCTCCTGCTGCACGACTTCAGGAACTTCTGTGCCAACAAGAACGACAGGCTGCGACACTACGTGGAAAGCTTCATGGCTCCTGCCGCCGCCACCGCTGCAGCAGCAGATGACTCGGCCTCGTCGTTCACAAGCGATGAAGTTTTTTCTGCCGCTGATGTCAAATGTGTTGATTAGTGTGGAAGTGTGTTGTGGGGTAATGCTTGCCAACGATTGATTGGTGTTGAAGTGTGTTGTGGGGTACTGCTTGTCAACTATTGTCTAGTGTGGAAGTGTGTTGTGGGGCATTGCTAGCCAACGATTGATTGGTGTTGAAGTGTGTTGGGGGGTACTGCTTGTCAACTATTGTCTAGTGTGGAAGTGTGTTGTGGGGCAATGCTTGCCAACGATTGATTGGTGTTGAAGTATGTTGTGGGGTAATGCTTGTCAACGATTGGTGTTGAAATGTGTTGTGGGGTTATGCTTGTCAATGTGTCTGTACCAAACAGTTATTGTATATGGTGTCGGTGTCGGGTATGTACTGTATCAACGGAAAAATTTGTCGATTGAGTTCAGCTAATAATCTAATTAGGGTATTGTTCAGCATACAAATAAGGATGCGTTTGTTAGAGAGAAGTTTTTCAGAAGAAGAAAGGTGCGGGCTGCCCAAAAAGGTAGCGCCTTCAATCCAAAGTGGCTAGCGCAGACTGTTAATATATAGAGTATCATTCTCGGTAGAAATGGGATCTGTTATCGAAAGACCGTCTGTTTGAACAGTTTACTCCTAAATTTAATCAAACTATATACGTGGGGCCTGTTCTGTTTTAAGTAAAACTTATCCAACTTATCTAGTTGGAAAGTGCCTTACACCTGCACCTATCGCACAAAGAATCGTTAAGTAGAAACTCGACTTTCCCGCATGTGGCATTTTACTTTGCATTACTTCAAGGTGCTAGATAAAAAACTTTGTACCCGCTTTATTTTGTACTCTTACTGACGAAAACGAATAACCTGTTTGCATACCCTTTGAGCGAGTTGTAAGAGTCGATGAGTTTGTTTCAAGTGACCTCCTACGTGGTAGTTATTTGCTCAAGCTTATTTTAGTTTTAATGTAACTTTTTTACAGGTCTTCCATTCTCGTTTCATGCTCATATGTTTGAGAGAATGGTTTGATTTGCCATGTCAACATGTTGAATATCAAAACATGAGTTAACTCTATTGTAGTGTGTCTAGCGCTAAACCCGACCATTTCAAGATACTTTCTTTTGTATCTGTGCTACCTGGTGCTGATGTGACTGCTATTCCCGCCTGCACCTTGTCATTCACTTGAGGCTGCATTTATTGCTGCAGCAGATAATGATACAAGTTAACCCCCGTTACAGGGTAAAGCGGCCCATAGAAGATCAATTTTATTGTCAATATAATTGATAATGATGAATATTGAAAATTTAATTAATCGTCTGTGGGCGTGATTGACGATCGTCAATTAATTCACTTTGTGGGCAAAAAAAAAATCTCCTCAATATATTGAGTCAATGTAATTGACAACTAAATTGATCGTCTATGGGCCGCTTAAGACGTATACTTTCTACCAGTTCCTGTGTAAACTGAATTACATGCTCTTCACAGGAGCGACCATAGACTCTCTGTCGCCTGTCATGTGCTTTGTTACGGGAGACCTTACAACGAATGTTCGGGTTTTGTTTTTTGTTTTGTTTTAGCATATTACATATACCGTGTGTGTGTGTTGATGCCTCTCCAATGCATTCCTTAATGGGCTCACTGTTTCTGCTTGAAAACCTTTGAAGCTGTTGAAATTATGGAACTCTATGTAGTATGTATTGTAGTTTTCGTATGTTGCCGAACAGCGTTTTGTATGTCCTGAGTATTCCAAGGCTCGTGATTAATTTTAAGATTAGAAAGTGAGACAAGGTTGATTAACCTTCCTGATAATTCCTACTTTTAAGATTTGAATAATGTTTATACACTCCCACCTCTCTCCCCTCAGAGGGATATAACTATTGTATCTATAGGAATCAGCACTTCCAAGGGGAAAATGTGTGAGGGGCCGAGCTGAGAGTTAATACCTTTTTGTTGAAACAAAATATTTTTTTGTTATGTTAAGGACCACCTTTTTTCGGTTCACTGCCGTTCTATTTTTCATTACCTACTACTTTCTTCTTCAACGTTTATCTTATTTCATGAACTTCTTTCTCAATTTACTGTTTCTATGCCCCTTCTGCATAGATTCCGCATTCGCTTATCTCCATACTAAATTGGGCCTTCCTCTCTTCGAAAAGCTCTTTTTAAGCGGTTGAGGAGGCTTAAACTATCATATCTAATCTAATCTCCCATCTCTCTTAGTCAAAAAAGTTTCCATACTTAGTCTTTCACCAGTCCAGTTACATGACATGAAACTATGGAAAGCAACTTTGAGGTAAAAATACCAAAGCGACAACTAAATAATCTCTGATTGAAGTTGTCATTAACTGAGTTTATTTTTATATTACATGACATTAATTAGGCAAGTTTTCTTTCCGTAAAATGGTTGCCTTTCTGTGCATTGAACTGTTACAAATGAACGACAGTCGGCGAGTTGTATGGTGGTTCTAGCGGTTTAGGTATGGATAATAAATCGGTTTTCTATAGACTGAAGTTTGTGCAGGTTTTTGCCTCTTCCTCTCATTAATTCCACCGTTCATCGGTTTCGTGATTTCGTCTGCCCCTTTTTCTGTTATGGCTGTACTCAGATTGTCAAAATCGGCGCGTTTATCCAAAATAATTATTGTAAATCTTTTGTGAAAACTGTTTTCAAATGGACTTTTTAAATGCGTATTGTTCCTTTTGCGGTCCCTCTATTTTTTGTTGAAATAATATTCGAAAAAATTTCAATCAATATGAATGAATTGAAATTCAAAAGCGGATGTTTGTAGAGTCATTGTTTGGTTGTCAGGCATTCAATTTACGACGGGGAGAGTATGGGTTACGGTAGAAGAAAAAAGGTAGGGTCATCAAACCAGTCTTTTTTTGTTGACAATGTGACAACACTGCTAACCCCAAATCTGGCACCGCTATTGGCCTAATGACATGTCGCAATGGTGGCGTCATAGAGTTCGTTTGAAATAAAGCCGTTCTATTGGCTAGCTGAACAAGAGGAGGTGTTTTTTCCCTCACAGAAATAACTCTACCTTGTTACCTCTGCCGTAGTAGGGACGCACACACCAGCCGAACAAGCCACAAACTGTGGTGTAATGTACAGGGGGAGTGTTTTTCTCCAGGTCGATGTGCACTGTTTTGCAGCTGCCTCTAGTTAGTCGAGTGTTTGCGTGCCTCTTTAGTTTATTACTTTGTTTTTGTTCATTACATTGTGTTATACTTTGTTGCAGCTTCATGGTTCTGTGGTATTTTTTTCGTTTAAATTGTTCTTTATATATTTTAATGGTCCAAAGATAAATTCAGGAACAACACTTCTCCTTAAAAACTGATGTATTGTATTTGAAATTGCAAATATCAACAGTTCTTTGTATCTGTTGCTCATTCGGTCTCGCGCAAGATTTTTGTCAGTTTAGTCGCACTAAATTTTTTAAAAATTTACCGCGTCTCATTTATTCCTAGTGCATGGATTTTCCTCAAAATGTAGCCAACATTGATCTTTAAGCTGACCCTCCATATCTTTAGAACGCTTATGCGAATTTGCGTTTATGCATTGCGTGAGACTCCCAGGGAAAAAATGTAAGGGCCCGAGCTGAGAGTTGGGTGAGCCTTCTTTTTGTTGAAATAAAATGTTTTTGTTATGTTAAGGACCACCTTTTTTTCGGTTCACTGCTGTCCTTTTTCAGCACCTAACCTACTACTTCCTTCTTCGACTTTGATCTAGTTTCATAATCTTCTTTCTGAACTAACTCACTGTTTCTATGCTCATTCTGCGTAGATTCCATATTCCCTCAACTCCATACTAAATGGTGCCTTCCTTCTTCCTCTTTTTGGATCGCCTTTGAGGCGGATAGAGAGGTTTAAACTAACTAATAATCTAATGTAATCTTCATTGCGTAAATCTGAATGTTGCTGTGCTGGACAGGTAGTTAGCTAGGGTCTTGCTATCAAGTAACGTTAGATTGATGATGTCAGTCCTTGTCAACAGTGCCTGTAACAGTGTCATGTCGTACCATCCTATATTACATCAGGTATTTATTAAACGATTCTTAGGAGGTTTTAATTTTTAATCAAATTCTATTTTCTGTATTTCCGCGTTTCCAAGTAGTGAAGAAAATAACCCCTTGTCACAGATAGCTAATTGGGATTTCTATCTTCCGTGCCCACTTTGCTCCTTTCAGTTTTCAAGCCTTCTTTACTATCTTCTCTTTGCCATTTCTTCATTTTCCTTCTTTACTTGCTGTTTGTATGAGGTCACACATGCATGGATTCTGTTTTCCTTATTCCAAACTAAACGGTCCCTTCTCTTTCCTCTGTGTAATTTATTTTGCCATGGAAACGCATCTTTAAATGAACTACTTTTTTGCAATTATCTAATGAATAGACCATAAATAAAGAACTTTTTTCAGAAATGACCTTGGTTAACCACAACAGGAGTCGGTAAAACTTGTTGCCTCTCCTTAAAAGATAAAGGAATAGTAATTATCCCGTCAATTTCTTCACTTAAGAACAGCCATCGAAATGATTTCTGAGTATTTACTTGTGAGTCACCTATTGAATTAAAGAGTTATAAATTCATTCCTAATGCCCGTAGTTGTGAATTGTAGTATTGATGAAAATCTTTAAATCCTCTGTAGCGGCGGCGGTTTGCAATCTAAGTAGACTTCGGACGGGAAAGACCCTGGTTCGATCCTAGTGGGATACCCGCAGTATTTTTGCTAGATCTCGGCTCTCTGGTGGTGATAGCAATCAGGGCACTGCTAAAAAAAGGTTAGAAGAGAACTCTTCTAAGCACTAAGCTTACTCTTCACTCACCCACCCTCTCTCCTTAGGTTAGGAAGGTGAAAAGACATTTCGACTACTCGAATGTAATGCAGCGATCTATAAAGAAAGTACGAACGAAGAAAATGCTAACGAACGGATATTTTCTTCTCTATTTTATTAATTGAAATTCAGATTTTTTGAGGCCTCAACGCATGAACTTGATTTGCTGCGTGAGCGGACGTGTGTGAGCACGGTGCTTGTGCGTTTAGCAATTGGGGGAAAACACCAACATTAAACGGGAATATTTTGATTCTGAGTTCCATTCTAGTTCCCGTACAATAAAAAGGGCGCGATGAGATTGTAGCGAACCTTTAGCACGCAACTCAGTATAAATTTCGGAAATTCCCAAAATGATCATTAAAAATTCAGTAAAACAAATCCAACCATCAGAATAAAATTTCATTACGGAATTAATTAACTTCTATTCTCAATTCCATTAAAATCGTGCATTGAAAAATTCATTCTCTAAGAAATCACTTTTGCGTTGTAACGAAACCCTCCACGACGCTTTGCCGGCAACATTTCCACTCGCACTAGCTCCACTCGTACCAAGTCATTGACAGTGTGTGCACCGCGTGTTTCTCTGGTGAGAATTAGAGATTGTGTGTTACTGTGCTGTTCTACGGGTAACTATATTTGTGTATTATGAAACTATCAATGATATTATTGTGTGATGTATTAAGAAAATCGCCGAAAGTTCCAGAGTGCTAAATGCTTAGGATTTTTCTTGCCCAGAATTTGGGTTCCCCCACAGGCCATTTTTCCTTGTGTATTGTTGTGTATCCTACCTTAAAATTTGCAGCAAACTATTCACGATTCAATGTAAAGCCATCTGTAGGGAGTTTTCCCTTTTGTTCTTAAAATAAATTTATGTCAACATTTCAATTTCAACATTTCTATATGATGGCATTTATTCAGGCTAGAAATTCTCCTTCTCTTAAAATGATTTTTTGTCAACATTTCATTGTGAAGTTATTTCAAAAAAGAATGTATCATGCCAAAATTCAGTAGGGTTATTTATTATCAAGCTAGAATTTTCCTTTTGTCAAAAATACTTTGGCCCAATATTTCATAATGTGTGTATGTTTTATCAAGTTAGGCTAGCACCAATTATTTTACTCACAGATGTATTCTTCTGAATGCATCTAGTCCTGCATCAATTACCAAGTATTGCCCCAACTGGGTTTCTAAATCAAATTAGGTAATTAATCAATGGGCAAAACACAAATAATGCTTGATTCTGAAGAGTAGGTAGTTAGTAAATTTAATTAAATAGTCATTGTACCTTGTTTAATTCAGTTAGTAAAACTAGAAACATGAGCTTTCTAGTTCAATTGCATTTAGCAAAATGTTGTAGATTTTTACCATCATTGATTTATTAAGTGAGACCTAGGCCCAAAGATTACTGCTCATGCCACCTTAGTTGTCCGGGCAAAGCTGCTGATGTGTTCAAGCCTCTAATAAAAATTGAATTAAAGTAATCTAGTGATCGCCATTAGGGTTTTTGCCATCTCTTGTGTGTCCAAGTTTAATCAATTGTGCTCTCAAGTTTTGTATGTTTTAGTAAGTCAGATCTATTTAATTTGTGGAATTTCCTTGAATTTTAGTCAATGTTTAAATGTCATATCTTGGGAAATGAAGCCATGATAGGTTATTTACACAATAGAGATTATATCCTCGGTAGTTACTTACCTCAAGTCGTGTCACATAAATAATCATTCTTTCCTGATCATTAACTGTAGCAAGAATTTCTATCATAATCATTTTTAGTGACAACTCTTACTATTGATTTTGGGTTAGGTCAATTTGTGTATATAAAAATGTCAATAATTAGCCGTTACTTGAGTTAGAAATTAGGGTAATTATGCTTACCTCGGAAAGTCTCCGAATATTCTAAGTTCCCAACTCCTGGAAATTCTAATCCAGAAATCACCCTACTCTCTGATTTGGGGGCTAAATTTAGCGTAACCAGAAATTGGTCGCCCCCAACTGTAGCTACTTGTTCCTTTGACCTCTTGGCAACGGCGGCTACCTCCAGTGGTTGTTGTCATTATAACTCATAGGATGCCTAATACTATTCTGATAGGTATCCTCATGATCAATGTTCTCTAAATCCTTCTTGTGCTCTGATCCTCATCCTCATCTACCAATTCTGTGCACTTTGCGCATAGATTCCGCGTTCCCTCTACTCTTTTTCAAATGGTGCCTTCCTCTCTCCTATCGTAGGACACCTTTCATTTCTCATATAATAATAAATAATAACAATAATTAGATTGCACGTGCACTCTTTGGCACAATTCCTAGCTTAAGTCAAGTAATCTTTATGACAATTCTAGCCTTACTTATGATCAATACAGCCGGCCCGCGACGGCGGCTTAGCGTAAACGTTCGAATCAAACACTGCCAGTGATTGTAAGATACTCATTGTAAATAGCAGTCAAAGCGTAGATTATTGGGCGGCAGAAGCCTTAATATTAATGAAGACAAACTAACTCACATTGCCTACCCAGTAATATCCTATTCTCATGTATCAATCTTGCACTCCAATCCGGAGATGATCGTACACGACGCGTCACGATTAATAGTATCCGGAGAATACTAGTTGGGAAATTAAGGGCATGTAGGGAGATTCATGATTGTCCATACGAGTACTTATTGTTGCGACTGCCTCGCCCCTGTTCAGGCGCCAGAATTGGGCCGAGGCGCCCGCATATATAATCCTCTATTTGAGGCAACCCTGTAATTCGGCAGTAAAGCTCGCAGCCTGGCTTGCGTAGCGACTGTCTCTCCTCGTGTTATCATGCTTGAACAAGTAACCCAAACCAATCTCCCGTACAGAAGATCCTGGGAGGCCGACACACGAACAATCACCTCAACATTCAATCAACATCCCTCTCAATTCAACAAAGCCACACGGCTTTCATTTCAACTAAGCCACACGGCTACCTAGCAACCACCCAAGCCTCAAGGCAATAGCAGAAAAATAAACTACCTCCTTCTTTACTCATATAAACAACTGTTACCGCACCTGCGGAATATTACACTAACAAATCCACTCTCGCCGGGATCCACACCGGATTCCCTCGGGCCGCGGCACCCGACGAAGTGCGGCTACTCACTGGACGCGGATCTCCTTCCTCAAGAAGTGGACCCCCCATACTGCTGCCGTAGTCACGGCACTCCGAGTCGTCAAAATAAAACCGAGGCGAGCTACTTCAGTTCCGTCATTATCCTGCAATAGGCAATAGTGCAAGTGGAAAAATAGATGCCAGGAAGGCAACTCGAATTACCCAAACAGAAAACCCTTCTGAAGTCAGATACATTCATTTGTTATCAATTAAGTGTGCCCTACCCCGGGCACTGGTGGCCCTTAAAAAATAATAATACACCCTCCTAGTTACGTGAGAAATTCCCTTGATATTCAACCTTTAAAATCAAACTCAATCAGTTTCTCCAACTTGGGATTCAACAAAGTTCATATTGGTGACTATTAATTGCATTAATACCAGAGTGTTTTTCACTTGCACAGTTGTCCTTTGTGGGTTGATGAGCGCATGCCAGTGCTGTCGACTTCTGTCGATGGTTGTCTTGAAGGAGGTAGTACTCTGCTCCTCATTATTCAGTAGTCAAACATAGCATTTCCTCCCTAAACTCTTCCCTAATAATAAGTTTTTGCTACTGCAGCCTATTCTAACAAACTCTTCATGTTTTCAATTGCTACTGAAGCCACCTTTTTTACAAAACTCTTCATGCGTTTCCATTGCTACTGAAGCAAAAAAAAAACCATAGGAGTTCTTCTAAAATTATTTCCAGTGCTACTGAAGCGCCTTACTAACAACCTTCGCAATTTCCATTGCTACTGCAGCACCATTGCTACTGAAGCACCATTTGCACCATTTGGAAACACCTGTGTCAAAATTAACCAAAATGACGACCCCAGAGGGCACGAATGATCACGCAAACTCCGCACTAAAATTGACCCCCTTCGAAATAAACGGCATCGATGCCTGGTTCCTTCAATCAGAACAGTTTTTCGAAAGCCTGAACATAACGGACGAAAAGCGGATGTACTTTGCCCTAGTTAGGAGTTTACCCACGCAGGTGATAGATGACGTTTCCAGCTTCTTGGACCCTAACCTTGATAACCCGTATACCCGCTTAAAGAACGAAATGTTAAAAATTTACAGTAAGGATCGTTTTTCTCGGATTCTAGCCCTTTCGCAAAATCAATCAAATCAAAATCAATCCCCTATAGCGTTGCTCAAAAATATGAGACGCTTAGCGAAGGGCTATATGGACGACGAAACACTCAAAGCATTGTACATCCAGCGGTTGCCTGCGCACGTACGACCTTTCCTCATTTCCCCTAACGCCCCCGTGGCACTAAACGAGGTAGCCCAATTCGCCGAAAAACTCCTCGATCCGGAAATATCGGGCCTGAATAGTCCAGTCACGACCCCTGCAGTAAATCAAACTAGTAGTAGTAGTAATAGTAGCGGCAGCACCACTGACGCGCTGCTACGAGAACTAGCTCAGCAAGTTGGAGCGTTAGTCGCTACCCAGCAAGCCGAGCGTGCCAACATTCGTGGAGATGTACATGCGGTAACTCAACACCAAATACCACCGCATCAGCACGCAAATTCTCACCCTCAAAACCCCCCTCCGTTTGACCGCCAGGCCCGTGCAAATAGGTCATTCAATCAGTTTCAGAGGAACGACCCGAGACCTAACAATAGGCAGAGTCAAAATCCTCAAGCTAAGGATTTGTGCTGGTATCACCAGCAATTCCTACATATGGCCCGAAAATGTGAGGGTCCCACATGCCCCATGTTTGCACTTCTTCACCAAAAAAACGGGTACAGCGCGGCGTAAGAGCGAGTCAGGCGCCGTCGCTTGCTAAACCGATATTGACTCGATGCCTCACGATTTTTGACCCCTTAACCAGCATTAGATTCCTCATAGACACGGGTAGCGCTGTCAGCCTTATCCCGGCCTCCCAAATAGAGAAACAGGGTACGGGAACCCCGAGTCTTAAAGCCGCAAACGGCTCACCCATCCTATGCTACGGCACAAAATCACTTACCTGCTCCCTCAATCTCAAACGTTCAATGGAATTCGTGTTCATAGTGGCGGATGTGGACACGGCCATCATTGGTGCAGACTTTCTGCAGAGGTTTGCGCTCGTGGTGGACGTGAGAAACGGATGCTTGTTTGATAGCGAATCCAGTGAAAGAAGGCCTCTCCACTCGGTCAATATGGTGAACGTCACAGCAAACGTGACTTGCAACGTCACTATCACTTGCCCCTACGAACGGGTGTTGGCAGAATTCCCTGCCCTTTCCTTACCTAACGTAAACTCTAATCACAACACGCTGACGGAACACTATATTGAGACGAGCGGTCCGCCCGTTCACGCTAAAGTACGGCGTCTTCCCCCAGACCGATTGCAGGAGGTAAAGTCTGAATTCCAGCGGATGTTAGCTGATGGGACAGTTCGTATCTCAAAGAGTCCCTGGTCTAGTCCTTTGATCTTAGTGCCGAAGGCTAATGGCGAAACGCGCATCTGTGGGGATTACAGGATGCTTAACGCAGTCACCACACCCGATAGGTTCCCCATTCCCTTACTACAGGATTTCACTGCGAACCTCGCAGGGACAAAAATCTTCTCTAAAATTGACCTCAAAAGAGCCTTCAATCAGATTCCGATGCACGAAAGTTCCATTAAAAAGACCGCTGTGTGCACGCCGTTTGGCCTGTTCGAGTATCTTCGCATGCCATATGGCCTGCGTAATGCTCCTCAGACCTTTCAGCGTCACATGACGGAAGTCCTTTCCGACCTACCCTTTTTGTACTGTTATCTTGACGATGTGCTAGTGGCCTCGGGGACGCCTGAGGAACATGTACATCATCTGAGAGAGCTTTGCAAACGACTAGCGTCGCACTCACTACTGATCAATCCAGAGAAGTGTGTGTTGGGAAAGAAGGAATTGACTTTCTTGGGTCACCACATTAGCGAGAGGGGAATTAAGCCGCTTCCCGAAAGAGTGGCAGCCTTACGGAACTTTCCGAGACCAACGACCCAAAGACAGTTGCGCAGGTTCTTGGGATCGGTTAATTTTTACCATCGATTCCTGAGGAACTGTGCAGCGACCCTTGCCCCGCTCACCTCCTTGATTAAACCAAAAAAAAGAGGCAAACCCGTTACGGTCGAGTGGACTGGGGAGGCAGAGAGAGCGTTCGAGCTCATCAAAGAGAGACTCGCTACTGCTACAGAATTAGCTTACCCACACCCTGAGGCAGAATTCAGCCTGGTGGCGGACGCATCGAATATAGCGGTCGGTGCTGTGTTGCAGCAAACTGTAAATAATATCACTTCGCCGTTGGCGTTTTTCAGCCGCAAGCTCTCCTCAACCGAACAACGTTACAGCACGTTCGGGAGAGAGCTCCTAGCCATTTACTTGGCGGTAAAGCACTTTCGCTACACCCTTGAAGCTCGTCAATTCATAATTTATACTGACCACAAACCTATCCTTAACGCTATCCGAATGCCTCCCGAGCGCCACTCTCCTAGGGAAAGCCGGCACTTGAGTTTTATCGCGCAGTTCACGAGTGACATCAGGCACATCAAAGGCGAGGAAAACACGGTTGCTGATTGCTTATCGCGTGTGTACAGCGCGGTATTAAACCCGTCAGCACCCGAGTTCCGACCCTCAGTACAAGCGATTTCGCTAGCCGATGTCATTCGTGCGCAGCAGTGCGACTTGGAAATCCATAACTTAATTGAGTGCCCCGACTCCTCCTTAAAACTCTCACTCAGAGAAGGCGTTTACTGTGACGCCGATCGGCCGAACCGTTATTATCTGCCTAGCAACCTGCGTTTGCCCGCCATTAAGCATTACCATGACTTGTCGCATCCTGGGACGGATAGAACTTTCCGCCTAATCGCAGATCGTTTTGTCTGGCCCGGGATGCGTAGGGCCATAAGAGAGTTCGTTCGTCATTGCCCAGATTGCCAAGCAAGCAAAGTCACTCGGCACAACAAAGCCGCAATTCACCCTTGTGCATTTACCGGCAGAAAATTTGACGCAGTCAACCTAGATTTGGTAGGCCCCCTCCCTATTTCTCGTGGGTATAGTTACTTGCTCACCATGATAGATCGCTTCTCCCGCTGGGTCGAGGCTGTCCCCATCGCTAACATAACTGCAGAAACTGTAGCACGCACTTTTGTCGAAACGTGGATATCCCGGTTCGGAGTCCCTTTGAGCATAACGCATGATCGTGGGGTTCAATTCACTTCCGCCTTGTGGTCAGAGATCTCCAAAATCTTAGGTTGCGCAAACATCTCGACAACGGCATATCACCCCCAATCGAACGGACTCATCGAGAGGGTTCACCGCGACCTCAAAGCGGCATTACGGTGCTTAAAATGTCACCACGATTGGGTCGAAAGGCTGCCGATCGTATTACTTACTCTGAGAAACCTATTTCGGCAGGATCAAAAGTGCACGTCCTCTGAGCTGCTTTACGGGCAATCATTACGATTGCCTGGTGATGTTATCGATCCCACGTACCAAACCGACGAATCCCCCAGCCAAATCGCCGATTACGCAGCACGACTAAAGCGCGTCATGAGCGAAGTAGTTTACATACCACCTCGCCTCCCTTCACCATCTGAAAGTTTAGACCCTTGCTTACAAAGTTGCACCCACGTTTACGTCCGGGTAGACGGGGTAAAGACCCCTCTGCGACGCCCCTATGATGGCCCCTTCAGGGTCCTCAAGAGGTCCCCGAAACATTTCATTATCGAAAGGGGCAACAAGAGCGACAGTGTCAGCATAGATCGCCTTAAGGCGGCGTTTTTGTCCCTTCCGGACGACACCCCGACACACTCTCGTGAACCACAACAACCCAGGCTGCAAATCAGCCCCAGGTCAACACCTGTCGAGCCTCCTGGGTTGCACCTGTCCACTTGGGCTAAGACCCTTCCTCCCACTATGGAGTGCAACGAGTTCGTAGTTCCCCCGTATACCGTTCAAAGAACGCCGTTGGAGACTAGGAATTCGGGTGCCTCCACCTCGGATAGCGCTTCTACTACTTTAACTCCCCATCACGGGAATCCCCCAGACACTCTGTCATTGTCCCAGTTGGGGATCCGAACGTCAACTTTCACAGCCCCCAAGCTTATTCCTCCTACAGCCCCCGAGCAGTGTAGCAGGTCTGGCAGACCCCTTCGTCAGCCAGATCGTTACGCGCAGTCGTAGGGTGGTTAACTCTGTCCTGTCCTTCTCTCCTAATTTTCTTTGGCTGTCACGGCCCTCGGATACTTCTTCGCAGCCTGTTGTCTTTCGCGTAATTGTCGTAGATCGGCTTCGCCGCTCCCAGACCTTTCGGTCTCCTTTGGGGGGAGGGTAGCTGTAGCGAACCTTCGGCACGCAACTCAGTATAAATTTCGGAAATTCCCAAAATGATCATTAAAAATTCAGTAAAACAAATCCAACCATCAGAATAAAATTTCATTACGGAATTAATTAACTTCTATTCTCAATTCCATTAAAATCGTGCATTGAAAAATTCATTCTCTAAGAAATCACTTTTGCGTTGTAACGAAACCCTCCACGACGCTTTGCCGGCAACATTTCCACTCGCACTAGCTCCACTCGTACCAAGTCATTGACAGTGTGTGCACCGCGTGTTTCTCTGGTGAGAATTAGAGATTGTGTGTTACTGTGCTGTTCTACGGGTAACTATATTTGTGTATTATGAAACTATCAATGATATTATTGTGTGATGTATTAAGAAAATCGCCGAAAGTTCCAGAGTGCTAAATGCTTAGGATTTTTCTTGCCCAGAATTTGGGTTCCCCCACAGGCCATTTTTCCTTGTGTATTGTTGTGTATCCTACCTTAAAATTTGCAGCAAACTATTCACGATTCAATGTAAAGCCATCTGTAGGGAGTTTTCCCTTTTGTTCTTAAAATAAATTTATGTCAACATTTCAATTTCAACATTTCTATATGATGGCATTTATTCAGGCTAGAAATTCTCCTTCTCTTAAAATGATTTTTTGTCAACATTTCATTGTGAAGTTATTTCAAAAAAGAATGTATCATGCCAAAATTCAGTAGGGTTATTTATTATCAAGCTAGAATTTTCCTTTTGTCAAAAATACTTTGGCCCAATATTTCATAATGTGTGTATGTTTTATCAAGTTAGGCTAGCACCAATTATTTTACTCACAGATGTATTCTTCTGAATGCATCTAGTCCTGCATCAATTACCAAGTATTGCCCCAACTGGGTTTCTAAATCAAATTAGGTAATTAATCAATGGGCAAAACACAAATAATGCTTGATTCTGAAGAGTAGGTAGTTAGTAAATTTAATTAAATAGTCATTGTACCTTGTTTAATTCAGTTAGTAAAACTAGAAACATGAGCTTTCTAGTTCAATTGCATTTAGCAAAATGTTGTAGATTTTTACCATCATTGATTTATTTAGTGAGACCTAGGCCCAAAGATTACTGCTCATGCCACCTTAGTTGTCCGGGCAAAGCTGCTGATGTGTTCAAGCCTCTAATAAAAATTGAATTAGAGTAATCTAGTGATCGCCATTAGGGTTTTTGCCATCTCTTGTGTGTCCAAGTTTAATCAATTGTGCTCTCAAGTTTTGTATGTTTTAGTAAGTCAGATCTATTTAATTTGTGGAATTTCCTTGAATTTTAGTCAATGTTTAAATGTCATATCTTGGGAAATGAAGCCATGATAGGTTATTTACACAATAGAGATTATATCCTCGGTAGTTACTTACCTCAAGTCGTGTCACATAAATAATCATTCTTTCCTGATCATTA
Organism: Morinoia aosen; assembly: GCA_030386875.1. Classification (NCBI taxonomy): domain Eukaryota; kingdom Metazoa; phylum Arthropoda; class Malacostraca; order Amphipoda; family Talitridae; genus Morinoia; species Morinoia aosen. Next base: position 45,062,291 of record CM059572.1, on the reverse strand, counting down.
ACTGTAGCAAGAATTTCTATCATAATCATTTTTAGTGACAACTCTTACTATTGATTTTGGGTTAGGTCAATTTGTGTATATAAAAATGTCAATAATTAGCCGTTACTTGAGTTAGAAATTAGGGTAATTATGCTTACCTCGGAAAGTCTCCGAATATTCTAAGTTCCCAACTCCTGGAAATTCTAATCCAGAAATCACCCAACTCTCTGATTTGGGGGCTAAATTTAGCGTAACCAGAAATTGGTCGCCCCCAACTGTAGCTACTTGTTCCTTTGACCTCTTGGCAACGGCGGCTACCTCCAGTGGTTGTTGTCATTATAACTCATAGGATGCCTAATACTATTCTGATAGGTATCCTCATGATCAATGTTCTCTAAATCCTTCTTGTGCTCTGATCCTCATCCTCATCTACCAATTCTGTGCACTTTGCGCATAGATTCCGCGTTCCCTCTACTCTTTTTCAAATGGTGCCTTCCTCTCTCCTCTCGTAGGACACCTTTCATTTCTCATATAATAATAAATAATAACAATAATTAGATTGCACGTGCACTCTTTGGCACAATTCCTAGCTTAAGTCAAGTAATCTTTATGACAATTCTAGCCTTACTTATGATCAATACAGCCGGCCCGCGACGGCGGCTTAGCGTAAACGTTCGAATCAAACACTGCCAGTGATTGTAAGATACTCATTGTAAATAGCAGTCAAAGCGTAGATTATTGGGCGGCAGAAGCCTTAATATTAATGAAGACAAACTAACTCACATTGCCTACCCAGTAATATCCTATTCTCATGTATCAATCTTGCACTCCAATCCGGAGATGATCGTACACGACGCGTCACGATTAATAGTATCCGGAGAATACTAGTTGGGAAATTAAGGGCATGTAGGGAGATTCATGATTGTCCATACGAGTACTTATTGTTGCGACTGCCTCGCCCCTGTTCAGGCGCCAGAATTGGGCCGAGGCGCCCGCATATATAATCCTCTATTTGAGGCAACCCTGTAATTCGGCAGTAAAGCTCGCAGCCTGGCTTGCGTAGCGACTGTCTCTCCTCGTGTTATCATGCTTGAACAAGTAACCCAAACCAATCTCCCGTACAGAAGATCCTGGGAGGCCGACACACGAACAATCACCTCAACATTCAATCAACATCCCTCTCAATTCAACAAAGCCACACGGCTTTCATTTCAACTAAGCCACACGGCTACCTAGCAACCACCCAAGCCTCAAGGCAATAGCAGAAAAATAAACTACCTCCTTCTTTACTCATATAAACAACTGTTACCGCACCTGCGGAATATTACACTAACAAATCCACTCTCGCCGGGATCCACACCGGATTCCCTCGGGCCGCGGCACCCGACGAAGTGCGGCTACTCACTGGACGCGGATCTCCTTCCTCAAGAAGTGGACCCCCCATACTGCTGCCGTAGTCACGGCACTCCGAGTCGTCAAAATAAAACCGAGGCGAGCTACTTCAGTTCCGTCATTATCCTGCAATAGGCAATAGTGCAAGTGGAAAAATAGATGCCAGGAAGGCAACTCGAATTACCCAAACAGAAAACCCTTCTGAAGTCAGATACATTCATTTGTTATCAATTAAGTGTGCCCTACCCCGGGCACTGGTGGCCCTTAAAAAATAATAATACACCCTCCTAGTTACGTGAGAAATTCCCTTGATATTCAACCTTTAAAATCAAACTCAATCAGTTTCTCCAACTTGGGAGTTCAACAAAGTTCATAAGATGCTCAATCTAAGGCCCATTTGACACTGAGCTTGCTAGATACTGTGCTAGCTGAGTGTGAAATGGGCCTTAGATAATGAAAATGCTTTGCTAATATGACACGACGAAGTGCAGATCTACAAGATGAATGTTTTTTTTTGGGGGGGGGGGGGGAGAGAATGTTAATAAAGGTACGCGATTATATAGTACAAATATATTTCCACATTTGTACCTTTATTGTACATTTGACAATTCTCAAATAAACTTTATGTGTTTCAAGACGTTTTTAGTGCTTCGTTAAGCAGATCCTTTTCAGATTTCCTGTGAAGTAAATCAATCTAAAAGTCTATGTAGACGTAAAACATGCTGGTATTGTCTATTCGTGTGATTATGATAGGCGTTATTTTCTCATATTTATTCTAAGCTAACGTGGAATGACTTAGACTTGGTATAATAACATGTTTTATTTCTAAGGTACTGAAACGTCGTTAAAACGTAATGATAATAAGGAACGAAACGTGATGAGTATATCAGCCTGTTAATTTCGGGATTTTCATGAGGGCTTCATCAGACTTGGTCTTTTTCCCGGGTAGGTAAGATACCATTGTTTCGGGGAGATGGTTATTTATAGCAGCCTTAAATACGTTTTTAATACTGTAGAGGCTTAAGAAGATACAAGTCATTGATTTATCCATTAACAACTCTTAAGAATTCAACGCTCGAGAACATGTAGAATTTTCATTATTATTTAGGTATATTTTCAAGATATTTTTCCTCCTCTGCGTCGTGTCAATACATTATGTTCTTTTATTGCTACCTAAACTGAAACTATTTTGTGATTTCCTCTCGAATCAGACAGTAAATATTGTTTGATTCAAACAGTAACTGGAATTTGAACTCGTGAATGCTCATTTTTTTATTATCTTGTTTGTTCGTTGCAAATGTCATACTGTTTCAGCAGTCACTTGTGCTGTATTTTCTTTATTTCTATGCGATTTGATCATTATTGATCAATGCGCTGCTCTGAGAATTCATGCTGCAAAATCCCGCTAGAGGAAATTATCAGAAATTTACACTGAGACTGAATTCATTATTCTTCGTGGTGTATAGGATTTAGCGCCTCGCATTTAGCAAAAAAAAATAATTCAAGACCATTCTGAGCTTCACGATAATTTCACCAAAGCATAAGCAGTACCTGGGGGTTTAACAAAAAAAAACTGGAAGACCATGTTAGAGGGAGGAATAATTATACACATTAAGTTTGCACATCACTCACTCCTTCCCTTCGAGTTCATTAATTGTCCTATTTGCAATTTTCTTTTCCACAATTTTTAATTAAAGTAGCAACTTAAAGTAAGGTTTTTGAAGTTGTAACTGAAATAATTTGGGAGTAGAAAAGTTCGAACCGATGACCCTATGAATGTTTTCGATTATGATCATCGAAGACAACAAAAGTTAAAATTAAGAATGTTTTTGAGTTTTTGAAGAACAAATTTCGTATATATAAATAAATAATACTAATGACAGATTCGTTCACCGATAGAAACTATCATGTGGTGTGCAGTGTGCACGACGTTCGGTCACGTTCCGTTTAATCCAAGTTAGCGGAACGTATCTTGGAGGTTAGACTACCATGTGTTGAGCCTGATATTAAAAAGTTAAATAATAAACCTTTTATTTTGGTTTACATAGTGATGACTAAGTAAAGTTTACTGCAGTATTTTGAATACATGGATGAAGTGTGTATAGGAAGAATATGGACTGAGAATGAGATGACAAAGACTGGGTATATTAGTGAAATAATTGAAAGATTGAAGAAAATGAAAAAGATACACATATTTTGCTTCCTTGGACATTGAGAAGGCATATGGCGAAGTAAACCGTTGGAGGCATTTCGAAACTTTGCAAGTCTGCAAGAGAAATGCAAGTACAATATACCGGTTGGACGATTCAGGAACGAGTGGGACAAGTGAGCGCTACGTGTTGTGTCTGTATCTGTGAATGAGTACCATATGCTGGGCAGATGTACCAAGTTTTAAAGGTGACATCCCTCTCCCACTTTCTCAATGATTAATTAGCTGGTCAAAGTTGAGGGTCAATGTCAGGCTTAATGGGTGGACATAAGAGTATGAAAGAACTTAAAAATTACAGACCAATTGCACTGGGTGACACCGTATGTAAGATCTTTTGTGGTATTTTGAATGAGAGAATGAAAAATTTAGTTGAGGAATTAGGAGTCCTGGGAGAAGAACAGAATGGTTTTAGGCAAGATAGACGGGGGGAGGATAATCTGTTTGTAGTGAGTGAAATAATTGAGCGAATGAAGAAGGATAACAAGAAGGTATATTTAGCATTCCTGGATATTGAAAAGGCGTATGACAGAGTGGATCGGGTTAGGCTGTTTGAAATTTTGAGAAAAGTTGGTTTTAGCAGAAAAATAGTGAACATTGTACAGAGTCTGTATAAGAACACAAGTGCTATCTACAGGTTAGGAAATTTGGAAACAGGGCAAGTGAGGAGTGTTAGAGGAGTGAGACAGGGCTGTACTCTGTCCCCCCTGTTGTTTGGATTGTACACAGAAGAATTAGCAGTTCGACTGAGAGGGAGTGGTTTAGGACTGAAAGTTGGTAATGAGAGACTGAGCTGTTTGTTGTATGCTGATGACGTGGTTGTGGTTAGTGAATGTGGTCATGAACTACAAAGGATGCTTGACATTGTGAATGGATATAGTACAGATTTCAAGATGAACTTTGGTGCTGATAAAAGTAAGGTCATGGTTATAAATAGTGATGAGACTGATAGAGACAGACTGTGGAATATTGGAGAAATCAGAATAGGTAGAACAAAAGAATACAAATATCTAGGTTGTATGATGAGTGAAGATGGATGTACTAGAACTAAAGGTGAGAAAGTGGCTAAAGCAATGCAGTGGAGTGGACGGTTAGGTAGTGTGGCCAGATACAGAGCAAACAAGTACGAATGTGTGAGAGGAATGTGGAAGTATGTTGCTGTACCTAGTGTCATGTATGGTATGAGTGCTCTTGCTTGGAATGGAAGTGATCTTGAAAAGCTGGATGTGATACAAAATAAGGTAGGACGTGTAGCATTGGGTGCTCCGAAATGGACAGCTATAGAAGCCATTAGAGGTGACCTAGGGTGGAGCCTATTTTCAGAAAGAATGATGAAAGCTGTGCTGAATTATAAGGTGAGAATTGAAAGAATGCAGAATAGCAGGTGGGTAAGGCGAATCTTTGAATGGAATCTGAGTGTAAGCTATTGGGAGAAAGTATGTTGGGGGCATGCAAGGAAACTCAGTATGCAAAAGATTATTCATGTTAGAATTGGGAGACCTGTGGATGACTGGAGTTTAATAAATGTAGGAGGTATAGGGCCTGAGTGGGACTGCAAGAGGTGGAAGAAAGAGATTGAGAGACAAACAAAAGAGTATGGATTGAATAAGTGGAAGCTTAGCTTGATGCGGAAGCCTACACTTAACTGGTATATGAAAAAGAAAGCACCTAAGTTTGAGCTGTTCTATGATGGTAGTTTTGGAAGTCAACTCTTGTTTGCTGTGAGATGTAAGTCATTGAGTGTGAACAGACGTACATGGAGATGGAATGAGAATAATAACAGATTATGTCAGCAGTGTAATAGTGGAGTAGAGGAAACAATTGAGCATTTTGTGCTGGAATGTAGTAAGTATGAGCAAGAGAGAGAGAGTTTTATGAATGTGGTGTTTGAGCAGTATGGAGAGAATGAGTGGAATGCCAGATGTGCTGAAGATGATTGCGGTATGAGCTGTCTTGCTGGATTGGATCAGGAGTGTAATGCGAGTATCACTGAAGCTATGAAAGTGTTTCTTGTGTGTGCCTGGAGTAAGAGACAGTGACTGGAATGAGCCAGTCTGGTAGAATGGGCTGTAATGACCCAATGTGCCGGAGGATGGTGTTTTGACACACTGGCTGTCCCGGTGATGCCTTCCAATGGAGGCTTGTGACAAGGATCGTAGATCCTGAGTAGTTTAGTGGACAAGTCTGGTACCAGGCGCTGAACTCTTTGTGTGAAAATTGTGGAGGGAATTGTAGGCCGTTACAAAGGCCCCGACACTGTCGGCCCTCAAGTTCAAGTTCAAGTTCAAGTGCAATCACGGAAATTAATAATTCCGTTGCTATGAATCACTAGAGAAACGCATGTAAAAATGTTTTACAGGAATGACATTCTGCTCCCTGATGCATTATTTTTGAAATATTTAACTTTGAAGTTGGCTTTCCTGCGCCAAAAAAACCGAGCGCACCAAGCGCAATTTAATTAATAACGGAAGCTAACCCCCTATTACAAACGTGAAGAGGTTGGGTCGTGAGGGGGAGCCATAGTTCTTCAAGTTAAAATTATAAATAAAGCTTCTAACCTACCCATTAGGATGACGACCACAATCTTGTTCATATCAGCTCCAAGATGGCGACCACCATGGGCGCGGCCATCTTGGAGCTGATATAAATAAGATTGCGGTTGTCACCCTAATGGATGGGTTAAAAGCTTTATTTATAATTTTCACTAGAAAAACTGTGGCTCCCCCTCACAACCCAACCTCTTCACATTTGTAATAGGGGGTTAGCTTCCATTATTAATTAAATTGCACTTGGTATGCTCGCTTCTTTTGGTGCGCAAAAGCCAACTTCAAAGTTCAATAATTCAAAAAAATTGCATCAGCAAGTAGAATGTCATTCATGTAAAACGTTCTTAAATGCGTTCTTCTAGTGATTGTTTGGAATAAAATTATTAATTTCTGTGATTGCATTAAACCCAACATTGACCAAGTTGAGTTGCTAAGCCCCACTCCTCATTCCTTCTCCTCCTCTCAAATTATCCAGTACTTTTCAGCAATGATAATAACTATTTAGAACTGCAATGATTTGAGACATCATTCTGGCCTCCTTGGTATCTAGTATCAGTAGTTAGCACTAACCTGAGATTGGGATGGTGCCTCAAATCAAGTTTGTTGCTCCCTCAGAGACCCACATGCATACTGGCATCCGTGAAAACTTTAGTGATCCATTAATGTATCTGTCTCTCTGAAAGCTCCAGGCTGGAGCATTCTTTTGTCTTATAACTTTTAGATGCATATGTTTATTGAAATTAAACAATTTTATCACTATGAATTTTTCTCTCTCTTCCTGCTATAAGGTATAACTTGCATTCTCACATCTCCCATCCTTGAATATTTCTTTAAAAATAAATTCTCACTCATATGCAATATATTGAAACTGCCTATTCTCTCTCTATAAACATATCTACTGCTTATAGTCAGTGAAACTAGACATATACTGGAGAAAGAATTGTTACTGTAGAAATTTTTCTTTGGTCAATATCCAAGTAATTAAGATTGGGTCAAAGTAAGGAAGATGGACACCAAGAAAAAAATAGAAACTATCTTGAAAACAACTCTCCATTTTGCAAGATCATGTAATATACAGGGTGTTTCAAAAATACACGGCATAATTTCAGGTATGTATTTCCCACATGTAGACAATCAAAATAGTTCATTACAACATATGTCCGGAAATGCTTCATTTCCGAGTTATGGCCTTCACAACATTGAAATTCACCGGAACGTTTTTCTTTCCGCAGGTCGTTGCCATTACAGAAGATGTTCAAAATGACCACCTCCTGCTTGAATACAGACCTCACATCGATGTCTCATTGACCTGCGAACACGATCCCACACTCCAGGAATGTTGCGTATGTCCTCAGAGCGTGCCACAATTCGATTCCGAAGGGATTCCAAATCAGGCACCGGAGACGAATAAACCAATGATTTTAAATGGCCCCACAAGTAGAAATCGAGAGGGTTCAGATCAGGTGAGCGTGGAGGCCAAGCAATTGGGCCACCTCTACCTATCCATCGATCAGGAAATCTTCGATCCAAGTACCGGCGAGCCGTACGACTGAAGTGTGCAGGAGCGCCGTCATGCAAGAAGTGAGCGTGCTGACGATCGATCAGTGGAGTGTCGTCATAAACATCAGGTATGATGTTTTCCAGGAAGTTTGTGTACGCCTGCCCCGTAAGTCTGTTTACAAGTACATGGGGTCCAACTAACCGATCACCAATGATACCGGCCCACATGTTGAGGGAGAACCGCACCTGGTGATGAGATACAACAGTTGCATTTGGGTTTTCATACGCCCATACATGCTGATTGTGGAGATTTGTTATGCCATATCGTGTGAACTGTGCTTCATCTGTAAATAATACTAAGGCAGGAAAGTTCGGATTTGCAGCACATTGCTGCAAGAACCACTGACAGTACCTAACTCGTGCAGGGTAATCTGCTGGTGACAGCGCCTGTACACGTTGCAAATGGTAAGGATACAATTGATACTCTTTCAGCAGTCTCCAGACAGTCGTATGGGGAACATTCACTTGCAACGCTAACCTTCGTGTGCTGATAGAAGGAGTTCTGTTCACAATCTCCAGAATCTCCTCCTGTTCTTCTGGAGTTGTAGATCTTGGTCGTCCCCTTCCCAATCCAGGAGAGTCAAATTTTCCATACTCGCACAGACGCTGATGGAGACTTACAAATGTCTTCCGATCTGGACATTGTCGCTGTGGGTACCTCTCCTGGTACAAACGACGAGCCAGCGCAGCATTGCCGTCTGCCTTACCGTAGATCAAGTGCATCTCTGCCAGCTCCTGATTTGTGTACATGACACACAGTCGAACGCCAAACACAACACTGAATTTAACCTTCGCCTAGGAATGACCTGTCAGAGTGCCCTCTTAATGTGTCCTTTGACGGCAACGACCTGCGGAAAGAAAAACGTTCCGGTGAATTTCAATGTTGTGAAGGCCATAACTCGGAAATGAAGCATTTCCGGACATATGTTGTAATGAACTATTTTGATTGTCTACATGTGGGAAATACATACCTGAAATTATGCCGTGTATTTTTGAAACACCCTGTATATTCCTGGTACTGTGTGAAGGTATATTAGGTTCTTCGAAGGGTATGTGTATGAGGATGAGTGTATATGTCTCTATGTTTATGTGAGTATGAGGGGGATAGGTTGTTTTTCTGTTGTTTCAGATTTTTCTCTTCCAGATTAAATAATATTTCTTAGAAACTAAGACACCTAAAATAAGTGGCACATTAATGTGACTCTGGTTGGCATGCTCCAGGAAATTCTTGCCTAATCAATATTGCCTGCAATTAGAGTGGTCAAGACTTGAAGCTGCATGAGCTGGTCCTCAAAGCCTTGCTAAACTTTGAGAGAACAACAACAAGGTGGCACTAGGTCTTTCCTGCTCTTTGATAGGACTGAAAGTTGGTAAGGAGAAACTGAGCTGTTTGTTGTATGCTGATGATGTGGTTGTGGTTAGTGAATCTGGGCATGAACTACAAAGGATGCTTAACATTATGAATGGATATAGTACAGATTTTAAGATGAACTTTGGTGCTGATAAAAGTAAGGTTATAGTTATAAATAGAAATGAGACTGATAGAGATATACTATGGAATATTGGAGAAATCAGAATAGGTAGAACATAAGAATACAAATACATAGGTTTTAAGATGAATGATGATGGATGCACTAGAACTAAGGATGAGAAAGTTGCGAAAGTAATGCAGTGGAGTGGACAGTTAAATGGTATGGCCAGATACAGAGCAAACAAGTATGAATGTTTGAGAGGAATGTAGAAGTATGTTGCTATACCTAGTGTCATGTATGGTATGAGTGCTCTAGCCTGTAATGGAAGTGGCCTTGAGAGGCTGGATGGGATGCAAAATATGATAAGATATTTAGCATTGGGGGCCCAATAATGGACAGCTACGGAAACTATTAGAGGTGACCTAGGGTGGAGCCTATTTTCAGAAAGAATGATGAAAGCTGTGTTGAATTAAAAGTTAAGAATTGAGAAAATGCAGAATAGCAGGTGGGTAAAGCAAATTTTTGAATAGAATCTGAGCATAAGCTATTGGAAGAAAATATGTTGGGGGCATGGAAGGAAACCAAGTATGCAAAAAATTATAGTCAATTTTTACTTTAATGTTGTCAACGATTTTCATAATTTTGTTGCCAATAATCACTAAAGGAACACATTTAAAAACGTTTTACATGAATGACTTTCTGCTCGCTGATGCGTTATTTTCGAATTATTCAACTTTGAAGTTGGCTAGTGCACGCCAGGGAAGAGAACGTGCCAAGTGTAATTTAATCAATAATGTAAGCTAAACCCCTATTACAAACGTAAAGAGGTTGGATCGTGAGGGGTAGCCATAGTTCTTCTAGTGAAAATTATAAATAAAGGTTTTAGTGACGTCCGTTTACATCATCTCCAATGATGGCCACCCGGTACCCAAGATGGTGGCTGCCATCTTGGAGCCGATGACAACGGACGACACTAGAAACCTTTATTTATAATTTTCACTAGAAGAACTGTGGCTACCCCTCACGGCCCAATCTCTTTGCGTTTGTAATAGGGGTTTAGCTTTCCTTTCAACTCTGAAATTGCGCAATAAACGCCATTCAGGAGCGCCGCTCGTATAACTTCAAACTTAAATAACTCAAAAACTAAGCATTTGCGAGCACATTATCATTCGTGTGAAACGTCTTAAAATTGACTATATCACCTATCTAAAGCAACGAAATTATGAAAATCGTTGACAACATTAAAGTAAAAATTGACCAAAATTATTTGTATTAGAATTGGGAGACCTGTGGATGACTGGCTTTTAATGAATGTTGGAGGTGAAGGCCAGAGTGGGACTGCAAGAGATGGAGAAAAGAGATTGAGAGGCAGACAAAAAAGTATTAATTAAATAAATGGATGCTTAGCATAAGGCAAAAGCCTATACAAATCTGTTATGCGTGAAAGGAAGTGCCTAAGTATGAGATGTTCTATGATGGTAGCTTTGGCAGTCAACCCTTGTTTGCTACGAGGTGTAAAGCATTGAGCGTGAATAGACGTATATGGAGGTGGAATGAGAATAATAGATTATTTTGGCAGTGTGATGGGGAAGTGGAAGAAACAATTGAACATTTTGTGCTGAAATGTAGTAAGTATAAGCAAGGAAGATAGAGTTTCATGAATGCGGTGTTTAAGCAGTATGGAGAGAATGAGCGGTATACCAGTTGTTCTAAAGATGATTGTGGTATAGCTGTCTTGCTGGATTGGATCAGGAGTGTAATTTGAGTATCATTGAAGCTATACAAAATTTTCTTGTACATGCCTGGAGTAATGAGCCAGTCATCTGGAATAGGCTGTAATGACCCACCATGCCTGGGGATGGTGTTTTGATGTACTGGTTATTCCAGTGATGCTGTCCAATGGCAGCTTGTGACAAGGATTGATGGATCCCGAGTAGTTTATTGAACAAGTCTGGTACGCAGGCGTTGAGCTTTTTGTGTGAATATTGTGGAGGGAAATGGAGGCCATTAGTTTGTGAATGAATAGGATATATTTTTAAATGTAAAATTTAGAGGATACCAAAAAAAATGATAAAATGTTAGGAAAGCTTAGATAGGTTGAGAAAAGGAATATAAACATATATTACTGTATTGGGTCAAGAATGTATGTTTAGAAAAGATTAAAGGTGAACAGCAAAGAAGTAAGAAAGTGGTAAAATCTCTACAGTGATATTGAATTTGAAGCAATATAGTCGAGTATTGAGCCAACATGAGACCAAGTTTAATGTGATGGATAGACGTTGTAATGCTTGGTGTAATGTATGATACACCTAAATGCTATGACCTGAACAATCTGCGGTAATAAAAAATATTAAACGACCTCAATAAGTTGGAGGTGCTGCTTAATTAAAAGGGATGTTTGGCATTGTAGGCCCCAGAATAGACAGCTATAAAAGTAATCATGTGATCTTGGGTAAAGTCTTGATGTTAAACATATATATGCTTCCTTGAGTTTTAACATAATGTAGCAAAAAAAAACATTTTATGGTTGTAACCAATTTTTAAGGGAAGTTTAGAGTAGAGCCATTGGCAGAAAATCTGCCAAGGACATACTCAAATGATAAATGTACAGATGATGATTTGTGTTTGAATTTTAAAATTAATATCATAGGAAAGTTCTAGCCAGGGCAATGATTGGCTTACATTGGCCTTTGCTTATGATTTTAAGTTTGGAATGTTATATTTTTATAGTGGTCCTTCAAATACTTTTAAGAATATTGGGTAATATTGTTTATATTTGAGTGCGTGATATTTTTTCATTTTTGAGGGTTGAATTAAATATCATGAGACAACAGATTTTATGCAAAGTGATACAGTTTAAAACAAATTATCAAGGCTGTGCAATCATCAGCAAATTTTCAAGTCTTTGTTTTAGAACAGTCCACACAATGCCTGACAATGTGAAAAACTCAACCATGCCAAGCAGCTGTGATCCTGTGAAAACTCTCACTCCAAATACAAAGAAGATTGATGGAGTAAATGAAGTAGTGGTTGATGGTGTAAGTATAGTTCTCTTGATATTTCTATAGAACTTTGTTCTTGGATATTGTACTGTGCTGCTAGACCAATTTAAATTTTCGAAATGGTATTATTTCAGAATCAGTCACTAATTAATTTTGAATTTTTGTTGCTAATGATATCAGAATAAATAAATTATATTCTATGAACTTTCCATCACAAATGAGTATTCAACGAGTTATAGCGATAGGTTAAGTTCCGTCTCGCATACTAATTCTATTTAAATGGCAAAAATTGTTGCGTTTTCTTTTAGGAAGCAGCTCATAGAGAATATGAGGGGGAGAATCAAGTTTACTCGCAAAAGTATCTGTTCAGACAGCTTTGATGCGCTTGAATGGACGTTACTTTACGTTACTATAGGCTAGGATAGGTTAGATTAGCTTATGTTATGTTAGATTAGAAGTAAATTTGAGTTGTTAGTAATCTTCCCAACCGCTATAAGTAGCATGCAACGACCGTTATAACTTGAATACGTTGGATGCGACAACTGTCATAACTCGTTAAAAACTCATTGTAACAGAAAGTGCTTAGAAGAAAAGTTGTTTATTTTGATGTCATGACCTGTATAGGAGCAACAAAAATTAAAAAATCGAAAAGTGACCGGATCTGAAAATTTACCCTTAAAATCTAAAAAGGTACTTTTCAAGGGCTATTTAGGAGAGCCTCGTTCTGTACTTATTCTCCTTAACTGCTGTTGATAAAAATAAGTTCTATCTTGCATTTTTATTTCCACCTACAATGAGAGTATTTGCACCCATTTGATATCAAATTGGTACACATTTAATTTTTGCTGTCAAAGACTTCATATTGGCTCTTGTAATTTCTGATATTTCATTCTAAAATTTGCTTGTTAGTGTTTTATGCTTTTCAGTATGGTATGATCCAAATTATTTAAGCTTTTTATTTCTAACCCTACAGTTCAAAAGTTGATTTCAGTAAAGACTAGCCTTTCTATTGAGTTATTTGCATTGATCAATCAAAAACACAAATAAAAAGTACTTAATTTAACTGGTAATTTTTTTTTGTTGCAGGTATTGATTTCATAGTTTTGTTTTTGATACTGGTATGGATCCAAAATACAATGAAGCCTTTTTTGTCAAATTTTTATGTATAAATGATACCCTTTCCTTATTTGTTAGCCATCTTTCCAATCATAGCACTGTACATATGATGTTATATTAAATAATAAATGTAATTTTCTTACTATTGAATTCTAATTTACATGCTGTTTGTCAAGTAGATTAGACATTAACACTTTGACTGCAGTTGGTTAAACTAAAGTTCAAAATTCAGCTTGAATAAGATGTCAATTGTAGTGAGAAATTTTCAAAATAGCAAATATTAACTGGATCATGCCTTCATTTAGCTTTAATTAAGTATTCATGAAAGTTGAGTTTGTGGCCACTGATCAGTAAGCAGTATTATGAAAATCCCCTCCGTTGCCACCTATTTAAGGGATTTTTTAAGAGTGGCCATCTCCGTCGCCACCTACCCATTGTTGTCAGTGTTAAATTTGGAGAAAAATTCCTCTTTGAAATTTTTTCCTTATTTATGATGATTGTTTTTTATGTGAAAACATTGTAGCTCAAGATTTCAATGTGAGGTCCAGGATATTAGTTTCATAGTATTTTTCTTATCTAAATGTATTTTGAATTGTGATATCCAAATAGTTTAGTGATAAATTATATATTTCTTGCTCAGTCTAGAACTGTTTTTCAGGAGACCTTCTCTGAACTAAAGGAAGGACAAGGGAAAGTGTTGATTCCATCTTGCAATCAAGTGTTCTACAATCCAGTACAAGAATTCAACAGAGATATCAGGTGAATGTTAAGTATTTTTGAACTTGCCAGTCTGTTTGGTATAAACTATTTTTAACATTAGTGTACTTAATTTGGTTAATTTAACCCTTAACAGCCCCATGTGCCATATGTGGCACACTCACTAAAAATGCTAACATAATTTTTTTCTGGTTAAATTTGTGCCCTAATGCAATTTTTGAAGTTTTCAACTGTATGGCCGTTCCCTCCAAATTCTAATGTTGGTGAAAACCTGATGCCAGCATCAGTCTAATAACAGTGGTTTTGATATTGGGAGTACGAGTACAAAAATTTGAGCAGAAATGGGTTAACTTTTTTATTTTATTGCCAGGGGCTTACTGGTGCACTGCAGTTGCTTGTGAAATTTAAAAGTTTTATGCTCAATAATTAAACAAAAAGTGAGAAAAGTTTTATTTTCTGAGCTAAAATCTTTTAATTTCTTTACATATACTTTACCTATATTGTTATAAATGTCTGTATAGCTAAAAAATTTATCACTTTGCTTGAATCGCAATGCTAATAGAAATTTAAAAGCGAAGAAAACGCTAATAAAACTAGTCATATTCACTCAAATTGAGAAAAAACAAAATCGAAAATGTTTCGGAGTCCAGCTCCATCTTCAGTTCTGTAAAATGCAAAGAATTCAAAAAAGTGCAAAAAGTACAAACATTACAAAAAATACAAGCAATACAAAAAAGTAAAACGAACACAATTGTATCAACAAAATGATAAATAAATGTCGAACTATGCCTAAAAACTAGCAAAAAAGTAACGAAAAAATACACACTATGAATTTACTATTTGAAGGGGATAGGAACTGAGCATATTATTTAGGGAAGGTTTTTCTTTAAAAATATGAAGGGATTCTAAAATTCGTAAGTCAAACTCATTGGGAGCGCTATCAATGACTTTAAAATCTTCCTCACGAACTACTACATTGCACTGTTCGGCATGGTTGCGTACGGCTGAATGAGGAGGATGTGCAAGTAAGTTCCCAGTACGGTGGCTCCTACCGCGGTATTCTGCTATTCTTGTGTAAATACTGCGTGACGTCATCCCGACGTAGGCCGATGTGCACTGCACACAACTATATTTATAAATGACACAAGAACGCATTAGACCAGGGATGGATTCCTTGTGCCAAAACAAGAACCTATTTTTGACTTATTAATCAAAATTACACGCAGGTTGATAGGGAAATACCTGTCAAAAAGAGACTTTAATTCACGGGCCAGTTTTTCCGATGGGGAACCAAAATAGGGTAGAGTGCAGTAATGAAAACTATCGGATCTGACACCAATGGTCGACTGAGAATATTTTCCAGATAAAAACTTTTTAATTTGGGAGTTAACGATTCCTGTAGGAAAACCATTATTATAGAAGAAATCTCGTAAAAAATCAAATTCTGCATGTATATCATTGAATGATGAACATATATTATAAGCCCTATTTAACAGAGTCTTTATTCTGTTTACCTTGAAAATTTTATGACAGAAACTAAAAAACTAGTACCCAAACCAGTAAATGTTGGCTTACGATAGACAGATGTTACAAAACTTCCACCATTCTTTGAGATCAGACAATCAAGAAACAACAATTTATTACAGATTTCCATTTCCATTGTAAATTTAATGGATGGGTGTATCCCATTCAGATAATTCAGGAAAGATTCGGCACGTGAAGAGCTCCTAAAAAGTAAAAATGTATCATCGACATACCGGCTGTAAAAAACAGGCTTGAAAACTGCAGGACAATCGGCTAACCATTTTTTCTCGTGGAAACACAAAAATGCGAATGTATTTTTGTGTTTCCACGAGAAAAAATGGTTAGCCGATTGTCCTGCAGTTTTCAAGCCTGTTTTTTACAGCCGGTATGTCGATGACACATTTTTACTTTTTAGGAGCTCTTCACGTGCCGAATCTTTCCTGAATTATCTGAATGGGATACACCCATCCATTAAATTTACAATGGAAATGGAAATCTGTAATAAATTGTTGTTTCTTGATTGTCTGATCTCAAAGAATGGTGGAAGTTTTGTAACATCTGTCTATCGTAAGCCAACATTTACTGGTTTGGGTACTAGTTTTTTTAGTTTCTGTCATAAAATTTTCAAGGTAAACAGAATAAAGACTCTGTTAAATAGGGCTTATAATATATGTTCATCATTCAATGATATACATGCAGAATTTGATTTTTTACGAGATTTCTTCTATAATAATGGTTTTCCTACAGGAATCGTTAACTCCCAAATTAAAAAGTTTTTATCTGGAAAATATTCTCAGTCGACCATTGGTGTCAGATCCGATAGTTTTCATTACTGCACTCTACCCTATTTTGGTTCCCCATCGGAAAAACTGGCCCGTGAATTAAAGTCTCTTTTTGACAGGTATTTCCCTACTATCAACCTGCGTGTAATTTTGATTAATAAGGCAAAAATAGGTTCTTTTTTTCGGCACAAGGAATCCATCCCTGGTCTAATGCGTTCTTGTGTCATTTATAAATATAGTTGTGTGCAGTGCACATCGGCGTACGTCGGGATGACGTCACGCAGTATTTACACAAGAATAGCAGAACACCGTGGTAGGAGCCACCGTACTGGGAACACACTTGCACATCCTCATTCAGCCGTACGCAACCATACCGAACAGTGCAATGTAGTAGTTCGTGAGGAAGATTTTAAAGTCATTGATAGCGCTCCCAATGAGTTTGACTTACGAATTTTAGAATCCCTTCATATTTTTAAAGAAAAACCTTCCCTAAATAATACGCTTAGTTCCTATCCCCTTCAAATAGTAAATTCATAGTGTGTATTTTTTCGTTACTTTTTTGCTAGTTTTTAGGCATAGTTAGTCATTTATTTATCATTTTGTTGATACAATTGTGTTCGTTTTACTTTTTTGTATTGCTTGTATTTTTAGTAATGTTTGTACTTTTTGCACTTTTTTGAATTCTTTGCATTTTACAGAACTGAAGCTGGAGCTGGACTCCGAAACGTTTTCGATTTTTTTTTTTCACAATTTGAGTAAACATGACTAGTTTTATTAGCGTTTTCTTTGCCTTTAAATTTC
This sequence comes from Morinoia aosen, assembly GCA_030386875.1. Taxonomy (NCBI): domain Eukaryota; kingdom Metazoa; phylum Arthropoda; class Malacostraca; order Amphipoda; family Talitridae; genus Morinoia; species Morinoia aosen. The sequence continues at coordinate 45,045,194 of CM059572.1, read as the reverse complement.
TATGTCTGTATAGTAAGCGTAGTGACACAAAGCTTTTGGTCTTGTAGTATTCATCATGTATTTTGAGGAACAGGCTTGCTTATTTGATGTCATATTGATAGCTGTTTCATATTTTGTTCATCTAAATAATTCTTTTCAGCATCTTCTTTTTATAGAGAAAATGGAAACCAATGTAAAAATGAACATTTCCATTATTTTTCATGCCAAACATTTCAGAAAATAATAATTCCACCTTCAGTGCTGGAACATTAAAAAAAGATCAGAGTTAGAAAATACAGAAAAAGTCAATAAAATAAGTAAACAAATATCTGTGAAAACATAGATCTTAAACCTCATTCAAAAGCATTAGACCTGACACATATTCTCATTGGTCGACTTACACACCCATGCACAAGCACAATCACATTTACACGTGGGAGCCTCACATACATGGATGCGCATAAACACACACCACATACACACACACAGAAATATGTCAGTAGGTTAAAGTAATGTACAGTTTGACCACACTCAAGTCTTTAGCACCTTTCCTGCAAAGTGACCCGCCTGCAGTCACTAACTCACTTGTTATTATTACTTAATGAAAGTTAAATAAAGCCATGATCCAGTTAATGTTTGCTATTTTCAAAGTTTATTACCATAATTGACTTTAAATTTGCATTGAATATTGAACTTCAGTTTAACCCATTGCAGTTAACGTTTTAATAAGGTTAGGCTTATGGGTGGATATGAATAATGATTTTAAAATATGAAGATCTTGTTCATTATTTGTGGTACATAGAGTAGATATATTATTTATTTTGAAAGGATGATTGAATTGCTGACAATGATCCTGAATAACTAAATGAGAAGGAGAGAAAAGTATACAAACAGCTCTATGGCAAATTCCTGAATGTTGGCTGTGTCTAATAAATTGTTGAAGTTTGGTACTACCAACATAAGTCTGCACGCAACAGTCCACTCATAGAAATATACATATCCACTCCACAGGCACTCCTACAGTCATTTTTTCACCTAAAAAAATGAACCTATTTTAAAACTATTTCTTTAAAACACTCTGGTGTCAACTGAAGTAAAAAACCTGGCCAGAGGTACGACGTCCCTTTTTAGTTTTGAGTTTAAATAACCCAAAAAAGTAGTTCTACATACATTGTCTCCTTTGCTATGCTCAAGGTGACAGGAGAGGGACAATATTTTTTATCTAGATATTTTTAAATGGAATTATCAATGAAAAATTTAGGATGTTCATTGTTAATCAATAATTTCCTAATACAGTGGTACCTCGGTACTCGACCGCCTCTATACTCGACCAAATCGGTTTTCAACCAAAAAATTCTAGTAGAAAATGCTTCAGATCTTGAACAGATTTTCGGTAATCGACTAGCCAAGTCGACCCAAACGCGCTCCTCGGCCAGCGGGTAAGCGTCAGTTCAACTCTGACCGTGAGCGGAGTAAGACGTACTCAGTTTGTTCGAGTACTGCATTTCTTTCCAGATTTAAACTTTTTCGTGTTGCTCTAGCCCTTAATTAAGGGTCCAAAGAAAGACAGTGATAAGGGGAAGGCAAAGAGGAAAATAGTGAGGACCACTATTGAACTGAAGAAGGAAATTATTGCAAAATATGAAAGTGGTGTTCAAGTGTCCGACCTCGCGTCGCAGTACGAATGGCAAAATCAACCATTTCCACTATCTTGAAGCATAAGGATTAGGAAGTGTTAAAGAAAGCTGATGTTGCAATGGGAGTGACAGGAATTAGTAAGCAAAAGCCTCAGATAATGGAAGAAATGGAGAAGTTGCTTCTTATCTTCAACAAGGAAATGATGTTGGCAGGGGACAGCATTAGTGAAGCTCTCATCTGCAAAAAAGCTCTTCAAATTTACAAAGAGCTTTCGTTATCATGTACTGCTTGTGCACATTTACGTCTTTATTATTGTTTAGATACACGTTCTTATAATATTTTAGGTCTTTTTCTTAATGGTAAGAACGGATTAAATTACTTTTCCATTATTTCTTATGGGAAAATTGGTTTCGGTGTTCGAACAAATCAATTCTCGACCACCACCTCAGAACGGGTTATGGTCGAGTACCGAAGTACCACTGTAAATTCAATTTACCAGTGGAAAATTATGTACTAGATATACAATATGCACAATGAAGTAAAGTGTTTATACAAGCTTTGACATACCCCTTATAAATGCAAGGTGAAATTGATTGTATCAAGACCAGTAAATGTGGACTTTCTGTAGATATGGGAAATAAGGCTGGCGTTGAACTTTTTCATGGCCAAATGAACAAAATAGCTGTGATAAATATGAAATTTTGTTTTTGATAATTATCTATGAGAATAGACTCAGTGTTTTCCTCAGTGTGTTATAACATTTATGTCTGCTCATAAATTTGAGTAAACAAACTTTTTAGGCTTTTTTGTATATTGATTCTCAAAGACTAGACTACACAAGAAAATCTAACATGTGTTTGCTAATCCACTAAGTAACACATTTGCTCTAACATTATTTTTAAATTTCAAGCTAAAATTCGCAAATAAACTATCATCATAATTGTTATTATTTTTACATAAGCTTAAGACTTCTTAGCTATAACAAAGGCAAGAGAGTTAAGAAAAAGAGAATTAAGAGAAAGCATTATTTAGTATGGACTGTAGAGAACTGGGAATCTATGCTCAAGGTGTGTTCCAACACAGGATACTCTGCACACAAAAACAAGAAGTTAAGCAGTAGGAAAAAGACAATGAGAAGATAGAAAAAAAGGCATGAAAGCTGAAAGATGTAAAGTCGACATAAATGGTGTTGGAGGACAGGTAGGCTTCCTACCATGAATAAATGTAGCCTAAATTGTCAGTGCTCATGTACGTTAGTTGTGACAGACCTACCTCTGATTCCTATTTTGTTTCAAGGCCTGAATGGGCCAACCCTCCCAGGTAATAAGCTTACAACTCTCTTTTTTGTTTATTGATACATTTTTAACAATAAATACACAAGTATACATAGGAAAATAACCAGGAGCAGACATTAATAATTTCCCTACCTACAATAAACCCTTCAAAATGAATGCTCTCAACTATTTCACTGTGGAAAACTATACTAGGAACAACTCAGTATGGCTGCAACCCAAGAGCAACTTCCCAGTTCCCACCCAGCAATAATGGCCGACCCAGGGCTTGGCCTGCGGAAATGCAAAAGTGGCCGGAGCGCAAGTGCAGCACGAGTGCTGAGATACAAGGGTGTACAGAAGCAATAGGAGATGCAGCAGTAAGGCAGCGGCAGATGTCGAAGTGTGGCAGGAGATGCCGGAGTGTGGCAGGAGATGCCGGACTGGGGCAGGAGATGCCCGAATGGGGCAGGAGATGCCGGAGTGTGGCAGGAGATGCCGGAGTGTGGCAGGAGATGCCGGAGTGTGGCAGGAGATGCCGGAGTGTGGCAGGAGATGCCGGAGTGTGGCAGGAGATGCCGGAGTGTGGCAGGAGATGCCGGAGTGTGGCAGGAGATGCCGGAGTGTGGCAGGAGATGCCGGAGTGTGGCAGGAGATGCCGGAGTGTGGCAGGAGATGTCGGAGTGTGGCAGGAGATGCCGGAGTGTGGCAGGAGATGCCGGAGTGTGGCAGGAGATGCCGGAGTGTGGCAGGAGATGCCGGAGTGCGGCAGGAGATGCCGGAGTGTGGCAGGAGATGCCGGAGTGTGGCAGGAGATGCCGGAGTGTGGCAGGAGATGCCGGAGTGTGGCAGGAGATGCCGGAGTGTGGCAGGAGATGCCGGAGTGTGGCAGGAGATGTCGGAGTGTGGCAGGAGATGCCGGAGTGTGGCAGGAGATGCCGGAGTGTGGCAGGAGATGCCGGAGTGTGGCAGGAGATGCCGGAGTGTGGCAGGAGATGCCGGAGTGTGGCAGGAGATGACGGAGTGTGGCGGGAGATGCCGGACTGGGTGGCAGGAGATGCCGGACTGGGGCACGAGATGCCGGACTGGGGCAAGAGATGCCGGACTGGGGCAGGAGATGCCGGAGTGTGGCAGGAGAAGCCGGACTGGGGCAGGAGATGCCAAAGTACGGCAGGAGTGGGAGATGCCGAAGTACGGCAGGAGTGGGAGATGCCGAAGTACGGCAGGAGTGGGAGATGCCGAAGTACGGCAGCAGCAGGTGATGCTAGAATACCGCAGTGGCAAGAGATGCCGGAAGAAGAATCAGCCATCGTGGGGTGTTCTTCGGTCTCAAGCTGTAGAGGCTGGTACCACAGAGCTTTGGCTGGTGGCTCTGAAGTCCTCTGGTTGGCCTCTGCTGTTGCTCCCCAATTGGAGGTCTTCCTTCCAATTCGCCGAGCATAATAAATAATAACTTACAATGATATTACAAGCAATAAAGTACATATTTTCTCAATTTCACCTAATGAATAATCAATATTTATAAATAAATAAATATTTCAATAAACCTATGCATTCTTTTATTTTGATACCTTACCCTACTTATTATTCTTACCCTTGCTGGATGCTGCCGCTATGAACAATTCACCCGTATAATATAATAATGCACTTTGGAACTTGGTCTTCACCAGTTAACATTAATAACTCTGTTCTGAAACAGAAAAATAGGGGTAAAGGTAACGGGCAGATTGCGACATCTCATTCTCAAACACGGTTTAGGAGACTGGTAGATCTCACCATTACAATGGTACAAGTCCCTGAAGTCCATCTATGGCTGAGGCACCTCCAGGGAGGGGACTGTTGAGTTTCCTCAGCCATAGATAGACTTTAGGGACTTATAATACCTTTTATGCCTACTTTACTTCTTTCAGTTTTCATGCCTTCTTTGCTATCTTCTCTTTGTCTTTTCATCCTGCCTAACTCCTTGTTTTTATATGCAGAGAATCCTGTGTTGGATGCTGGAACACACCTTGAGCCTAGATTCCCTGTTTTCTGCAGTTCAATTTTCTGAGCCTCTTAGTTATGAAGAGCTTAATATTTAATTTGAAAACTCCCCACCCATCTCATTGCATAAATTCTGTAACATAAATGCGAGATTTCCTGTAAAAATGTTCCTTTGAAATTTCATTCATCTGCAATTTTTAAAGAAATTCTTTGAATTATAAAGAGATGATTGAAATTTTGTGATTGTGTGGGGTAGTTTTAAATTGATTCTTTTTTGAGTTTTTTTAGTATCCTAAGCTATCCTGTTAAAAGTATATTATAATAGTTGGTATTTTCTGATTGTGGATAATTCTGCATCCACCTGATATTTCTAGTAGCTATAAACTATTTCATTCACAATTATTTCTTTGTTGGTATGTTTTAGGCCCTTTTAATTTTGAATGGACCTTTTGCATTGTTGGTTTGTTTGTCCGTTCTGACAAGTTTGTATTCTGATTTTTATTTTTCCTTGTTACAGCATCACCATACTGAGATACTTTGCATCTCAGTTCATACAAGAAAAAAACACTTCAAGTAAAAGGAAAAAACAAGATAAAAATAAATCTCCTGAGGCTGATACATGCGATGAAACAAAATTGACAAACTCGAGTTCTGTAGAAAATGGAGCCGTTCATCATTCGAAAGATCCACCACAGCCAATGGAGATTGCTGGAACTCCAGAAGCCGACTCTTCTGTTGAAGACTCACTCACAAGTTTAAAACATGAAGATGAGAGTGGACAAAAAACCTCATCTTTGGAGGAAACTCCGAAAACTATTGAAACTGAACTCAATCCTCCTCAGTCACCAGAGCCAGTTGTGACCTGGGAGGTGCCAAAAGCTGGAATACGAGATGAGAAAGGCCTCAGAATACTGGAGGCACTTGCTGCTACGGGACTGCGCTCCATTAGATATGCAAAAGAAGTCCCTGGGGTAAAGGAAATCATTGCTAATGATTTATCTGAGCAAGTAAGTGAAAAACTCATGTAATATTTTCAACTCTAGAGTACTTATTTTGAGATTACTTGGTCTGAGCTCATAGTTAGGTTGGATTTCTTGTTGTTGAAATGAAAAGGTTTTTGTTATGTCCAAAATCATCTTTTTTGGTTTGCTGCCATCTTGTTTTTCAGCACCTACTACTTTCTTCTTCAACTTTTATCTTGTTTCATGAACTTCTTTTGCAACTTAATGTTTCTAAGATTTTCCATTCTCTTGACTCCATACTAAATGGTGTCTTCCTTCTTCCTCTCTTTGGAGTGCTTTTTTTTTGCAGTTAAAGAGGCTTAAACTAACATTTAATCTAATCCCCCTCTATTTCTTTATCAAAGTTAGAATCTCGGTTATGTCTTAACCGTGATCAATTAGTTGCTTTCATGTCAAGGTTAACTTGTTTAAGATGTCACCTTGTCTAAATACTTTTTATACAACATGAAATATTCCATAATTATCCTCAATAATTGTAACTTGGATCAGTCTCTCAATGTCAAGTATTGAGTATTAAGTCTTCAATCTTAAGCATCTACTTCATATAATATTCAAACGACTGAGTTTTATTTGTCTCAATGATCAAGTTTCACTACATTACTGGTTTGGGCTAATTTTCTCATTGTTTTCCCCCTGTGTGCAGGCTGTTGAATGCATGAGACGGAGCATCAAGTACAACGACGTGGAGCACCTCGTCACCGCGAGCCATGGGGATGCCAGGTATGATGGGCATCACCTGGTTGTTGATATGTTGTTGCAGGAAGGTGTTGTATTGTTATGTTGTTGCAGGAAGGTGTTGTAATGTTATGTTGTTGCAGGAAGGTGTTGTAGTGTTTTGTTGTTGCAGGAAGGTGTTGTAATGTTATGTTGTTGCAGGAAGGTGTTGTAATGTTATGTTGTTGCAGGAAGGTTTTGAAATGTTATATTGTTGCACGAAGGGTAATGTTATATTGTTGCAGGAAAGTGTCATAACTTGTATATCTGATACAAAATAATATATATCTATGCTCTGCAATAGCTAGTATCTATTTGATGCAGTAGCTGGTGTACATGTTATGCAATAGCTTGTATATGTGTTGCATAATGAGTATGATATGGCATAGCTGGTATACAGAGTCAATAAATATCTGATGCATGCCGAAAAGTGTATTAACTAACCATAGTTACACAACAGCAAAGTAACCCGAAATTATCCTTCCTAAGTATTTTTGTAAGCTGAAAACCAATTTATTATTGGAATAAAAAACGGTAAAATATTGCTCTGATTATGTCAAAACTGTCAAATGGATGGTCCAGATCTTTCAGCGGGGTACAACTATTGTATCAGTCGAAATATTCACTCCCTGAGGGAAGATGTAAGTTCCCAAGCAAAAGGTTGAGTAGGCCTTCCTTTTGTTGAAATAGAATAGGCTTTTGTGTTTTGGTCCATCTTTGAACCATCAGTGAACCACCTTTTGGTTCACTGTATTACTGTTTTTGAGCACCTATTACTTTTTTCCACTTTTATCTTATTTCATAAACTTCTTTCCTAACTTGCTGTTTCTAAACGCTGGGAATCTTGTATGGGAACGTAGGTACCTTGTGCATAGATTGCCTGTTCCCTAAACTCCATGCTAAGTGGTATCTTCCTCTTCCCTCTCTTAGGCACATTTTTTTTGTGGTTAGAGATGCCTAAACTAGTGTGTTGAGTTTTTAACGTATGAACTTTTAAAACTTGAATAAAATAATTATTTCCAGCCTACTGCTGTACACAAACCGAGGTCATGGCTGCGGCGAGCGGTTTGACGTGATCGACTTGGACCCATACGGTTCCCCGCACCTGTTTCTGGACGGCGCAGTGCAAGCCGTCTCTGATGGCGGCCTGCTGCTTGTGACGTGCACTGACATGGCGGTGTTGTGTGGAAACTCTCCTGACACCTGCCATGCTAAATACGGAGCGACTTCCTTCAAAACCAAATGCTGTCACGAGGTCGCGCTCCGCATAGCCCTGCAGTCGCTGGAGTCCCATGCTAACCGCTACGGGCGTTACATTGAGCCACTTGTGAGCATCAGCGCAGATTTCTACATCAGGCTCGCCGTTAGGGTGCGGTCCAGCGCTTTGAAAGTCAAGGAGTCCTATGCAAAGGTGAAAAAAATTAATGTGTGCGTGACTGTTGAATTGTAGTGCTTGACTGAGGGTTATGCTGCCTTGAAAGTGCAACGTTGATTGGGAAAATTAGAGTGAGAGTTATGAGATCAAAACTGGTCAGTGTTGATGATATGTGAGTGTATGGAGAAAATAGAAAGCTATGCTCTGCTGGTGGGAAATGTCCGAGACACGAGGGAAGGATGTGAAGATAGACTATGGTTTAGATGGATAAAATGAGACTGGCATGAGTCTGTTTTTATGTCTCATCACGGAAAGCACAATAAATGAATACTGGAAGCATAAATCAATACTGAAAGTGAGCAATATGCAAAATTATTTATCATCATAAAAAATGATGCAATTTGGAAGGTAGTAGGGAAGTGAAATCCATAACCAACAAAACAAACAAAGAATGGCTTCTACGGATGCTTTATTTCCAATTTCAAGCCTGATACATATCACCTTGTACATTGGATTTTTAAATGCGTTATAATTAACACCAGGAGGCCATGACGCTTTCCCCCGGTCAAGACTAGTACCCATTTCAGACACCTGGGTAGAGTGGGGTATTGTACTTGGAATTTTTCCCCTATGCCCAACAGAGAAAATCGCCCATCCAGCGCCGGGACTCGAACCCTCGTTTGCCCGCACGGAGGCAGGTCCTATAGACACACGGCTTTGGCCAAAATGAATGATTTCATGCACACAAAGACATTTAAATCGTAATATTGTGGTGTCACTCGCTCCGACGTTCATTTGCTATTTCTCACCATGTGATATTGTCCCATCATTTGGTTGTGTCGTGATCCCTAATATTCTTGTGATGTGAACAGTTGCTGAAGGTTTTTATATCTCATGAATTACAACGTAAGGTTGCATTTCTGATGGGTATGTAACAAGAATGTTGTCTGTTAAGAGCATTTTATATGTTTTAAAATGAGCTATTCTACCCGCACATTAACTTTTTAAACGCTCATCTGCGTGTGCCATTTCACTTTGTAATATAACATATTTCATGTTGCGTTATCTCACTAATGACTTCTTAAATCGTCTTATACGTAACGCTAATGTTACATCATCCTCTCTCTTCATTATCCTTAATGAATTGACATGTTGTCATCTCACTAATATCACACAGTCGATGTTAGCATTTCGCCATTCTTATCACCTCATTTGGCTCTATAAATTGACACTGAGCGTTTTGCAGGTAGGAATGATGTACCGGTGCGTGGGCTGCGACACCATCACCACGACTCCACTGGGCAATATCATCGTGGATGGTCGCAGCGTGAAGCACAGGCTGTCTCGGGCCCCGCCTGTGCAGGATGCTTGCCAACACTGCAACTCCAAGCACGAGGTGATCTTATGTTACCAATCTAACATGGAACCCTCATTCTGATGCCATGGAACCCCCATTCTGATGCCATGAGACCCCATTCTGATACCATGGAACCCCCATTCTGATGCCATGAAACCCCCCATTCAGACGAGTATTTTACACTGGAGGAACCGATATACAGTGGAACAAATGTCGGAGTCTTAGTAATAAGAATATTTAAGAAGACTAAACAATTAAAGCCTTTCTCAATTCAGCAAACAAATATGCATAAAATTGTACGTATTTGTGTGTTGGGGCTCATGTGGGATACCTTGAACTTGGCGTGAAAGTTGCAAATTTAGCGTGGTTGGCGTTCGGAAAGTATAAAACCAAGGAAAGGCATGGTATTTTTTTGTTTTGGGTTTTTTACGGGTTTAGCTGAGGCTTTCTGGATGTATCTTCGATACTAACTTTAAAATTCAGTGCTTCAAGGTTGTTTGATCATTGTATACCTGAACATGCTCACGCTTGAACTCCGGTACAGTGTTACATCAGTTGAGTTTGTGTGTATAATTTGAAGTAGTGATTGATTTTTCCTTGCTTAGACCTGAATTTCGTGTGCACTTTTATACTTAACATTTCATCTGCTGTAGATATTTTAGTATCTATTTATAATGCAGTACCAATCAAGGCAAGAATAATTTCTGTCTCACTGGTATAGATAGCTGTAATTAATAATTTGCATAGATTCACTGTAAGAATTGATTTGGTTGAAAGTAAAGTGAAAGTAAAGTTGCAAGCATGCTCAGTAATCTATGTTTGCCAAATGTTCTGCATGTTAGAGTTGTTAATTCCTCTTAGTCTTAATTGTTTAATAGTTCGAGGGTATTTACTTTTCTCTGAAATTGCAAGTTGTAATACTAGGAATGCATCGTTTCCGGTTTTCTACAATAAACTAACCTAAGCAAGGCCGAGTTATATTTTTATCTCTGTCACCTATCGAACAAAATCAATTTGTTTTTAAGCTGGAGGTGAGGCTTTTAGTCCTTGATATTGTTTTCAACAGTCTGTGATTTTTCGTTGTTAATTATTAGATATCAGCCATTTGTGTCACTCAAAAATTTTTGCGTAATTTTGTGTGTCAAATTGCTTCACAGGCGTTACATTGCCAACGTCTGTATAGTTCTACAACAGTATCCTCGTTTTTTTGTAGTTTTTATGTCTTCTTCTTCTGATGTACATTAATTTCCTATTTCTATATGATTTTATATATGCGCTTCTCTACTTCCATTTACATTCATGCTTCAGCAAACCGCACATGCCTTTTCATACTTCTTTTTGATCACGTTCGCCATAGTAGGCTCGTTAATTTATGACATTCATGAAACACGTTCTTTCTTGCATTGAACTTTAGTAACTTTATGTTCACGTAGCGCCATCTCATACTCTTTGATGTTTTATTAACTTGATCAAGTAGTGCTATTTTAGTGTTATATTATGATTTTATCATCACCATCGAGAAGTGCTATCTCTGTATTATATAATGATTAATGTACACGGCTCGTTGAAAATGGCGGGATTCGAAAATAGTCTTGTAATTGTGCATTGGTGAACTCTTATCACAGATACGGTTACCAAGCACATGTAGCCTGATACCAGCGTGTGACAAATTAACAATCTCTTATCATATGTTAACTTTCATATTCCCTTATGTAAATCCTGAAGAGCGTGACAGAAACGGACCAAACGAGCAACCGTGTATTATGATATAGTGAGTACATCGGAAAAATGAAGGCACTCAACCATTATATGCTGCACCGTTATTACCCTGGTTTACAGGGCGCTGACTCTGATTTTGTCTTGTGTAAGATGTTGGGAGAACCGACTCGTGGGCGTTTTAACCATTGGCGGCTTATTAGTTATCTCTCGGACTCGTCTCTTATGAACAAATTATAGTGCCTCTGTACGCTGAGAACTACGAAAAGATTTATATGTTTGAAGTCTTTCAGAAGATTGTAGATGAAGAAACTGCAATATGGCCGGACGGGGGGGGGGGTTTCTTGGCCGGGGGGGGGTACCTTGAGGGGTTTCAGCATGGGTAATGCGTCCGGCCATAAATGGGTGGGCAGCTGAAACCCCCTAAGGGGTTTGGCTGCCCAGTGATTCGGATGTACTGTAGTATGTACAAAATTTCAATGGAGAGACAATTATAATCTTGAGTTGTAATTAAATCATGATCAAATAATTTTTGATGTTCATATAATGTTGATGTTCACCTTGCGTGGTAAATCGTAAAAGCCTGATACTGATTAAATTATGTGACCTTCGGTGCGATATAGTTTAAATAACTGAAGCGCTAGCAAACCTATGTTACTACTACTACTACTGATATAGTGAGTCTTATCATCACCAACACCACACGTGTGCAGATAGGAGGCCCCATCTGGCTGGGGCCCCTTCACAATCAGTCTTTCCTGGATGGGATGTTGAACATGCTGGAGGGAGGCGCAGGGCAGGTCTTCTTTCGGCCGCTCGGCACGCACCGCAGGATTATGGGTGCGTCACTCTTGTTTTTTATTGGTTGTTGTTCTTATTGTTATTGATCGTTGTTGTTTTTATTCATATTGTTATTGATTGTTGTTGTTTTTATTGTTATTGATTGTTGTTGTTCTTATTGTTATTGATTGTTGTTGTTTTTATTGTTATTGATTGTTGTTCCTTTGTTTTGTTTGTTGTTCGTTTGGTATTGCGTTGGTGGCGTACAAATCCTATGGAGAGAGTAATGGGTGTGCCATGTAGAGTTACTGTGAGTAGGATGTAAGTTACGAGGTGTAGAAAAACAGGAACTTTGAAGAAATGAGTGGGGAGGTAAAGGAAGTGGTAGGTATTTTGAATAGAAACAATCTAAGTGATGTATTGGTAGAATAATGGAAAAAGGGGATTAGAATTCCTGTTTCTTAAAAAGGGTATTTTGTGATAGGTATTGTCGTGGAAAAAGAGAAAATGATTACAAAAAAAGTTTCATAAACGAGTGTAATTTGTTGAACAGATAGTTTGGGGTGAACGCTTGAAGGTGGATGTTGTCATAGAATGTTGAAGTGCGTGCGTTTATTGAAATGGTTGAAACGGCTAGCAAATTGTCCGTGCTAGGAGAGTATTATTTGTTAAAGTTACGTGCGAAAGAGGATATATGTTAAAAAATTTGTTGAATGGAGTTGGTTGTGGTTGTGGTCAGTGCTTGAGAATGAGGAACTTGTTGAACAAGTTGAGTATTTCTTGTAGATTATCACATTTTAGAGTAGAGACGCTAGTAGATTGGCCACTGAATAGTAACGCTAGAAGACTGGCATGAAAATATTACTATTATGTATTAATTTTTGTAGTTAAAAATTTGAAATTATGGTTGATTATTTTCGTTATTGCAGGCGTAGTGCAAATGATGCGTGAGGAGCTACCCGACGTTCCTTTGTACTACGTGCACGATCGTCTGTGTCAGGTAATCCTTCAGTTGAGATTATTTTGATCATTGTTGTCAGCATTATTAATTCACCTTCATGGAAAAGTAGAAGCAGCAAATTTATTCCTAAAATTTTGGAATTATTCATTTTACAGTCCCTGCAAAAAATTGTGCTATAGTTTGTCCCTGAGGATTTGGCACTCTTCGCGTTGCCCGATGGTACACATCGCAACGGATGTATCATGTGTGGTGTGCTAACCATTCTATAATCTATCCAGAAACTGGCATTTTCGAATTAGTGGTTCATCATTTTCAAGCAATTTTTCTAAAATAGTAATACAAATTGAGTTTTATCTGGGGTAACTTGTACAGGAAATGCATTTATGACATCTGAATCATTGCTCAAGTCCTGCCTTCATTTTAATTATGTTTTACAGGTTGCGGGCGTCACGGTCGGCAAACTTGTCAGGTTCAAGTCAGCATTGCTTAACGCTGGCTACAGGTAATGATAGAATGAAGTATTTTTACACGCTTATTTTATTTTACTGTATTTGTGTGGCGTAAATTTAAATAAAAAACCGCCAGTGTAATGATGCGTAGGCGTCGAAGCAATCGGACTGCACAATTCTTTGTTCCTCTATGTCTACTGAACTGTTTCCAATCTTGTTTTCAAACTTCAAGAGCTTCAAAACCGAGTATCCTTGGATCTTATGGGACAAATATTATCTTTTCACTGTCATTTGTGATCCACCCTCGGCTTTTCGATAAAATTAAATAATATTATACTGAATTCATTAAGTATGCATGCAACAATGAGCAATAGTATTTTTTAGCAATTAATGAAAACTTTGGGGATTTTATTTTTGGTAGTATACAATTTATTCGTGTTCTTTGCCGCAATATTTCACAAAAGCAGATGAGCTTGGCTTATGTACCTAAACTTGAGTATTTGCAGAGTGTCATCGTCGCACTGTCACAAGATGAGCATCAAGACGGACGCTCCGGCTCAGGTGGTGTGGGACGTAGTGAGGGCTCATGAAGCTACTGAACCTGCATTGCGCATGCGCGCCGACGTGGGGGCCCCTGGTAACATTCTGCTCAACAAGCCCTCCTCCACTCAGGTAAAGGCCATTAATATTTGCAATGCACTATAGGAAACGCTCTGAAACAGCGGTCTCCAAACTATGGCCCATGAGCCAAATCCGTCCTGCGGCGGCTAATGGCTTATTGTTGATATTGTTCCTGTGATAACTTAGATAAAAATAGCGGGAAAATTAAAACGATCTTGACCCTTGGAGTAATCAGTAATCAGTCAGTATGGTCCTAAAGCTGGGAAGTTTGTAGACCCTTGCTCTAAACGATGTTCCTAAGCCTTCAAATTATATGAAAACCTGTACAAACCGCTGTGAAGACATGCTAATTGTGGTATCCTTGCTACGGTGAAATTTCAAAACAACTGTAAGCAAGACTTCAGGTGGCGTTTTTGAAGTGTGGCATCTCTGAGTGAAGAATTTCTACTGTGTGGTTCTTTCAGACGTCGAAAAGTAAAGCAAAATCTATAAAAATCTATAGGTGATTTGTCATCGTACTTCCCATCAGGAGATACTTTTATTTTATTGACGGTAATTAGCACCCACAGGAGGTAGATGCGAGGCATCGAAGTGAGAGTTAGGAACGCCTTGTTGGTGAAATTTGTTTAGTTAAGAACCATCTTTCCTAGGTTTAGTGCTGTTCTGTTTTTCAGCACCCATCACATCCTTCTTCAATTTTTATTTTGTTTCATAAACTTGCTGTTTCAAAATGCTGTGGATTTTGTGTGGGAACACACCTTACGCATAGATTTCGTTTTCCCTTAACAAGGCACCATAGATTTCCCTTAAATGGTGCCTTGATCCTTCCTTCTTATGGAATGCCTTTGTGGCGGTTAGGAAAGCTTGAAAGAACTTAGCTAATCTAACTATACAAAAAATAAACTCTCGTTATCGGTTTTTCACAGTGACGTGGGACGAAAATACGTCACGCTCAGTCATTCGCTTTACATATATCTCGTGCTGAATATTGTGTTGTGCACAAAGTTTCTAGTATTGCATATATCTCAATTTAAATTTAGTATTCTGGAATATTCTTTTCTGTGCTTATTTATATTTTTATAATCACATGTTTACATTCATGACATGTTTACGCAATATTATATTTCATGAACAAGATTCATGATATTTAATCGTATAAAAACTCGCCTTGATTTTGTTTTTTTATGCATTATCTATACTTATTTTAGGTGAACTTGGAGGTTTTGGTTTCTGTGTGACATGTCTGATTTTTAATTAATTCTATTGTGACTGTTCCGCAAAAGTGAATGGGAATGTAGGATTGGACGTCTAGTCCTGTTATGCAAGTAACAGGATGAATCTTTTTTTTCCTGTAGAATTTCATCACTGGCTTCAATCATCTTTTTAGCTAAAATTTTCATATACCCACATATATTTTCCCTTTTGCCAATATGATCTTTTTACGAAGCATTTCTCAATTTTTGATTGCCGTATCAGGTTGACTTCGCTCCACACCCCGATTCCAACCCCG
The DNA here is from genome assembly GCA_030386875.1 of Morinoia aosen. Classification (NCBI taxonomy): domain Eukaryota; kingdom Metazoa; phylum Arthropoda; class Malacostraca; order Amphipoda; family Talitridae; genus Morinoia; species Morinoia aosen. Next base: position 45,029,818 of record CM059572.1, on the reverse strand, counting down.
AGTCGCGACAAAAGCTCCTACTGCGCTTCCAGCTCAATCCCGAGAAGTTCTGGGGCCCGGCGACGCGGTCCTCAACAAAGGTGCTTGGACAGCACCAGCAGGAGAAAAAGCTTCGCAACCAAGGCAGACACGCGCACAAGCGCAAACGTTCTCACGAAGGCTCATCTGAAGAGAAACCTGATGTCACCGTCGAAAGCAACTGATCGAGGTATGTAGTGTATGTTATTAGCTGATGAATAGTCACGTATGTTGCACTTGTGATAAGCGCGATTGATTTGTGTAGAATACGTAGTATTGGCTTTTAGGTCTGATATTTTTCAGTATAATACAGAATAACTGATTCCTGTTCCATTTTATGATCAAACGTCTCTCATGGACGCCTTTTCCCCTCTGATCATGAAGATCAATTAGAGTGTTCATGTCTATTCATTAAAATTTTAAATTTCGTTATTCCTTAGAATTCCCCCATTCTCGAAAAAATCGGCGCGTTAATCGCCACATTCGTCTTGAAACAGTTTTTTATAACCTGTTTGAATCATTTTCAATCGCTTCAATCATTTTTGTTCAGGGATAAATCTGTGATTCAAAGACAGTAATTTGCCGCAATTATTTAGTGTTTGAGCAGTAAGCAACCACTTCACTGATCGTCACCAGAACGAGAGAAATTAACTAGGCAAGCTAACAACCTATTATATTATATAGGAAGGTCAAAATGAAGTTCAATTTTTTTGTTATGCATAGTAAAAACATTACCTACTTGATAACTTTCAAGTCAGCAAAGAATCAAAGATTTTCCCGTTGCTTACGCGAGAATTTTCTTAATCGACGCACAGAGGGGCCAAGTGCTGAGAAACTTGTTAAAGCACCTGCCCTTGCAAATAATAAAAAAGATGTTGTCTAAAACTTTCCTTTGTGTGTATACCAACTATTGCTACAAAGTGCAAATATACTGCCATCTCAGCTCAGTTGTAACCATTCTAATACTGTGCGAACTAAAGCTTTGAAAACCTTGGGTAATCTTGTGCACGTTGTGATATTTTGTGCACATCAATTGGTGCTGTGAACGTCGTATGTGATGTGCTGTGTATTTGTACTCGGGCCTTATACCGAACACTTTAGTCAGTGCTGCTGTGCACGCCAGCCAGCTGGTGCTGGTGTTGCTGTGCACGCCAGCCAGCCAGTGCTGGTGCTGGTGTGCACGCCAGCCAGCCAGTGCTGGTGCTGGTGCTGCTGTGCAGCCAGCCAGCCAGTGCTGGTGCTGCTGTGCACGCCAGCCAGCCAGTGCTGGTGCTGCTGTGCACGCCAGCCAGCCAGTGCTGGTGCTGCTGTGCACGCCAGCCAGCCAGCCAGTGCTGGTGCTGCTGTGCATGCCAGCCAGCCAGTGCTGGTGCTGCTGTGCATGCCAGCCAGCCAGTGCTGGTGCAGCTGTGCATGCCAGCCAGCCAGCCAGTGCTGGTGCAGCTATGCATGCCAGCCAGCCAGCCAGTGCTGGTGCTGCTGTGCATGCCAGCCAGCCAGCCAGTGCTGGTGCTGCTGTGCATGCCAGCCAGCCAGCCAGCCAGTGCTGGTGCTGCTGTGCATGCCAGCCAGCCAGTGCTGGTGCTGCTGTGCATGCCAGCCAGCCAGCCAGTGCTGGTGCTGCTGTGCATGCCAGCCAGCCAGCCAGTGCTGGTGCTGCTGTGCATGCCAGCCAGCCAGCCAGTGCTGGTGCTGCTGTGCATGCCAGCCAGCCAGCCAGTGTTGGTGCTGCTGTGCATGCCAGCCAGCCAGTGCTGGTGCTGCTGTGCATGCCAGCCAGCCAGTGCTGGTGCTGCTGTGCATGCCAGCCAGCCAGTGCTGGTGCTGCTGCGCATGCCAGCCAGCCAGTGCTGGTGCTGCTGTGCATGCCAGCCAGCCAGTGCTGGTGCTGCTGTGCATGCCAGCCAGCCTGTGCTGGTGCAGCTGTGCATGCCAGCCAGCCAGCCAGTGCTGGTGCTGCTGTGCATGCCAGCCAGCCAGTGCTGGTGCTGCTGTGCATGCCAGCCAGCCAGTGCTGGTGCAGCTATGCATGCCAGCCAGCCAGTGCTGGTGCAGCTGTGCATGCCAGCCAGCCAGTGCTGGTGCTGCTGTGCATGCCAGCCAGCCAGTGCTGGTGCTGCTGTGCATGCCAGCCAGCCAGTGCTGGTGCAGCTGTGCATGCCAGCCAGCCAGTGCTGGTGCAGCTATGCATGCCAGCCAGCCAGTGCTGGTGCTGCTGTGCATGCCAGCCAGCCAGCCAGTGCTGGTGCTGCTGTGCATGCCAGCCAGCCAGCCAGCCAGCCAGTGCTGGTGCTGCTGTGCATGCCAGCCAGCCAGCCAGCCAGTGCTGGTGCTGCTGTGCATGCCAGCCAGCCAGCCAGTGCTGGTGCTGCTGTGCATGCCAGCCAGCCAGCCAGTGCTGGTGCTGCTGTGCATGCCAGCCAGCCAGCCAGTGCTGGTGCTGCTGTGCATGCCAGCCAGCCAGTGCTGGTGCTGCTGTGCATGCCAGCCAGCCTGTGCTGGTGCAGCTGTGCATGCCAGCCAGCCAGTGCTGGTGCTGCTGTGCATGCCAGCCAGCCAGTGCTGGTGCTGCTGTGCATGCCAGCCAGCCAGTGCTGGTGCAGCTATGCATGCCAGCCAGCCAGTGCTGGTGCAGCTATGCATGCCAGCCAGCCAGTGCTGGTGCTGCTGTGCATGCCAGCCAGCCAGTGCTGGTGCTGCTGTGCATGCCAGCCAGCCAGTACTGGTGCTGCTGTGCATGCCAGCCAGCCAGCGCTGGTGCTGCTGTGCATGCCAGCCAGCCAGCCTGTGCTGGTGCAGCTGTGCATGCCAGCCAGCCAGTGCTGGTGCTGCTGTGCATGCCAGCCAGCCAGTGCTGGTGCAGCTATGCATGCCAGCCAGCCAGTGCTGGTGCAGCTATGCATGCCAGCCAGCCAGTGCTGGTGCAGCTATGCATGCCAGCCAGCCAGTGCTGGTGCAGCTATGCATGCCAGCCAGCCAGTGCTGGTGCAGCTATGCATGCATGCCAGCCAGCCAGTGCTGGTGCAGCTATGCATGCCAGCCAGCAAGCCAGCCAGTGCTGGTGCTGCTGTGCATGCCAGCCAGCCAGCCAGCCAGCCAGTGCTGGTGCTGCTGTGCATGCCAGCCAGCCAGCCAGTGCTGGTGCTGCTGTGCATGCCAGCCAGCCAGTGCTGGTGCTGCTGTGCATGCCAGCCAGCCAGTGCTGGTGCTGCTGTGCATGCCAGCCAGCCAGTGCTGGTGCTGCTGTGCATGCCAGCCAGCCTGTGCTGGTGCAGCTGTGCATGCCAGCCAGCCAGTGCTGGTGCTGCTGTGCATGCCAGCCAGCCAGTGCTGGTGCTGCTGTGCATGCCAGCCAGCCAGTGCTGGTGCAGCTATGCATGCCAGCCAGCCAGTGCTGGTGCAGCTATGCATGCCAGCCAGCCAGTGCTGGTGCTGCTGTGCATGCCAGCCAGCCAGTGCTGGTGCTGCTGTGCATGCCAGCCAGCCAGTGCTGGTGCAGCTGTGCATGCCAGCCAGCCAGCCAGTGCTGGTGCAGCTATGCATGCCAGCCAGCCAGCCAGCCAGCCAGTGCTGGTGCTGCTGTGCATGCCAGCCAGCCAGCCAGCCAGTGCTGGTGCTGCTGTGCATGCCAGCCAGCCAGCCAGCCAGTGCTGGTGCTGCTGTGCATGCCAGCCAGCCAGCCAGTGCTGGTGCTGCTGTGCATGCCAGCCAGCCAGCCAGTGCTGGTGCAGCTGTGCATGCCAGCCAGCCAGCCAGTGCTGGTGCAGCTATGCATGCCAGCCAGCCAGCCAGCCAGCCAGTGCTGGTGCTGCTGTGCATGCCAGCCAGCCAGCCAGCCAGTGCTGGTGCTGCTGTGCATGCCAGCCAGCCAGCCAGCCAGTGCTGGTGCTGCTGTGCATGCCAGCCAGCCAGTGCTGGTGCTGCTGTGCATGCCAGCCAGCCAGTGCTGGTGCTGCTGTGCATGCCAGCCAGCCAGCGCTGGTGCTGCTGTGCATGCCAGCCAGCCAGCCTGTGCTGGTGCAGCTGTGCATGCCAGCCAGCCAGTGCTGGTGCTGCTGTGCATGCCAGCCAGCCAGTGCTGGTGCAGCTATGCATGCCAGCCAGCCAGCCAGCCAGTGCTGGTGCAGCTATGCATGCCAGCCAGCCAGTGCTGGTGCAGCTATGCATGCCAGCCAGCCAGTGCTGGTGCAGCTATGCATGCCAGCCAGCCAGTGCTGGTGCAGCTATGCATGCCAGCCAGCAAGCCAGCGCTGGTGCTGCTGTGCATGCCAGCCAGCAAGCCAGCCAGTGCTGGTGCTGCTGTGCATGCCAGCCAGCCAGTGCTGGTGCTGCTGTGCATGCCAGCCAGCCAGTGCTGGTGCTGCTGTGCATGCCAGCCAGCCAGTGCTGGTGCTGCTGTGCATGCCAGCCAGCCAGTGCTGGTGCTGCTGTGCATGCCAGCCAGCCAGCCAGTGCTGGTGCTGCTGTGCATGCCAGCCAGCCAGCCAGTGCTGGTGCTGCTGTGCATGCCAGCCAGCCAGTGCTGGTGCTGCTGTGCATGCCAGCCAGCCAGTGCTGGTGCTGCTGTGCATGCCAGCCAGCCAGTGCTGGTGCTGCTGTGCATGCCAGCCAGCCAGTGCTGGTGCAGCTATGCATGCCAGCCAGCCAGCCAGCCAGCCAGTGCTGGTGCAGCTGTGCATGCCAGCCAGCCAGCCTGTGCTGGTGCAGCTGTGCATGCCAGCCAGCCAGTGCTGGTGCAGCTATGCATGCCAGCCAGCCAGCCAGCCAGTGCTGGTGCTGCTGTGCATGCCAGCCAGCCAGCCAGTGCTGGTGCTGCTGTGCATGCCAGCCAGCCAGTGCTGGTGCTGCTGTGCATGCCAGCCAGCCAGTGCTGGTGCTGCTGTGCATGCCAGCCAGCCTGTGCTGGTGCAGCTGTGCATGCCAGCAAGCCAGTGCTGGTGCTGCTGTGCATGCCAGCCAGCCAGCGCTGGTGCTGCTGTGCATGCCAGCCAGCCAGCCTGTGCTGGTGCAGCTGTGCATGCCAGCCAGCCAGTGCTGGTGCTGCTGTGCATGCCAGCCAGCCAGTGCTGGTGCTGCTGTGCATGCCAGCCAGCCAGTGCTGGTGCTGCTGTGCATGCCAGCCAGCCAGTGCTGGTGCTGCTGTGCATGCCAGCCAGCCAGTGCTGGTGCTGCTGTGCATGCCAGCCAGCCAGCCAGCCAGTGCTGGTGCTGCTGTGCATGCCAGCCAGCCAGCCAGTGCTGGTGCTGCTGTGCATGCCAGCCAGCCAGCCAGTGCTGGTGCTGCTGTGCATGGCAGCCAACCAGCCAGCGCTGGTGCTGCTGTGCATGCCAGCCAGCCAGCCAGCCAGCCAGTGCTGGTGCTGCTGTGCATGCCAGCCAGCCAGCCAGTGCTGGTGCTGCTGTGCATGCCAGCCAGCCAGTGCTGGTGCTGCTGTGCATGCCAGCCAGCCAGCCAGTGCTGATGCTGCTGTGCATGCCAGCCAGCCAGTGCTGGTGCTGCTGTGCATGCCAGCCAGCCAGCCAGTGTTGGTGCTGCTGTGCATGCCAGCCAGCCAGCCAGCCAGTGCTGGTGCTGCTGTGCATGGCAGCCAGCCAGCCAGCGCTGGTGCTGCTGTGCATGGCAGCCAGCCAGCCAGTGCTGGTGCTGCTGTGCATGCCAGCCAGCCAGTGCTGGTGCTGCTGTGCATGCCAGCCAGCCAGCCAGCCAGCTAGCCAGCCAGTGCTGGTGCTGCTGTGCATGCCAGCCAGCCAGCCAGCCAGTGCTGGTGCTGCTGTGCATGCCAGCCAGCCAGCCAGTGCTGGTGCTGCTGTGCATGCCAGCCAGCCAGTGCTGGTGCTGCTGAGCATGCCAGCCAGCCAGTGCTGGTGCTGCTGTGCATGCCAGCCAGCCAGCCAGTGCTGGTGCTGCTGTGCATGGCAGCCAGCCAGCCAGCGCTGGTGCTGCTGTGCATGGCAGCCAGCCAGCCAGTGCTGGTGCTGCTGTTAATGCCAGCCAGCCAGTGCTGGTGCTGCTATGCATGCCAGCCAGCCAGCCAGCCAGTGCTGGTGCTGCTGTGCATGCCAGCCAGCCAGCCAGCCAGTGCTGGTGCTGCTGTGCATGCCAGCCAGCCAGCCAGTGCTGGTGCTGCTGTGCATGCCAGGCAGCCAGTGCTGGTGCTGCTGTGCATGCCAGGCAGCCAGTGCTGGTGCTGCTGTGCATGCCAGCCAGCCAGCCAGTGCTGGTGCTGCTGTGCATGCCAGCCAGCCAGCCAGCCAGTGCTGGTGCTGCTGTGCATGCTAGCCAGCCAGCCAGCGCTGGTGCGCATGTCAGCCAGCCCAGTCAGTGCTTATAGGCTGGAGGTAGTATGATTTTTTGTGCGTATTTCATATCATACTAACAAGATGAAATGGATGCAACTTTCTTAACACATAATTACTTGAATAACGAGCCCAATGATGAAGAGACATGCAAAGCACAACATTTTTTTCATTTACTGTACTAACTTGAATCACACAAAGCACAATAATAGTTTCATAGGTTAAAGAAATGAATTAATAGTTGCCATGCGAAAACGATCACGCTGTGTTTTGACGCATGTGTCATTGACAGATAACTCGGCAGACGGCCGGGCGTGTGGCGTCATCACTTGCTTGCGTTGATGAAGTGGATCACCTGCTCGGCGAGCTCCTCTCCCCGCGTCTCCTGCAGAAAGTGGCCGCCCCCGTGGATCGTGTGCTGAAAATTTTCCATTTTATATATGAAAAAATGTATCATGAGAGGCTCCCCTAGTGCTGCGGCTGTTGATATTAAGCATGGATTAAAGTGTAAAATTTTTCATAATAAAAGTATGAAATGGGGTTTTCATTGTCTAGAAAAAATTATCCTCAGATGTTATTTTTTCGTTCGGACCAATTGGAGCACAGTACACTTACGCCACGCTCACATTGGAACTTCGACAGCACTACCAACTTCTCGCTGTTAGCCTCCTTCAGAGAAAAACTTGAATGGATGCCTGTGAGAGCCAAATTGTACGACGAGCTAAGGGCTTGTATCGCGCGGATAACTGGCTGTGTTATGCAAACGGGGGACGCAAGGTGCATTAGCGGGAAGTTTTTTCCCGGTTATGATCTATGTTATTATTCCAAAATAGTTAAAAATATTTCGTTCTTTTACTGAACCCGATTTAATGAAGTACTGAGTCGCCTAGAGTGAGAGTATTAGAGCATCTTCTGTGACTTATTCCTTCCAGCTTACTTTCAAAGTTTATCATGAACAAAACAGCTCGGAATCTACACCTAAGGCTCTTACACCAACCAGCAAAGCCACAAACATCTTACGCGAGCCTGTGACTAACACAGCTGCTTAACTGAGATACATTCATCGCGTGTCAGTGGTTATTTTAGTTGTAAGTAGTAGAACAGGGAAATCTACTTTACTGCTCAAATACATTTTATCCTTCCCAAGAAAAATGAAAATACAATTGCACGATAACATTTCACCTCGTAAAAAAACAGTTATAAAAAAGGGTGCGAAACATGAAATGTCATTCATTTATATCAGAACGTGAATTAGAAATTTACCGATTGGGACACATGGCCCAATACGCGAGGAACGTGTTAACATAACTCGTTGCTTAATTGAAATAGGTCAACTTGGACGCTAAGCAAATATACTCACCTTCTTGGCGTGAGGAAGCATCTCTTCGAAGGACCTGGTCATAGCACCGGTGATGGGATCGTCGTCACTGAACATGATCAGTGCTGGGGACCTCCACGAATTCTGTACATCAGGAAACCTTGAGTTGACATGATGCAATTCATTACATAAAACCTCCCTCTAGGAATAAGTGGTAAACTAGACCACATGGAAGTATTATTTACTCAGTGGAAGTGATGGCACTGCCAGTGATGTACACGGTCCCCAGTGCTGTGCATTTTAGCAAAAGCTATGCACGTTGTCCAGCGTCGCATACGTCGGGCAATACAGTGCGGTTTCGTCAGTACTGCACATTGACCAGAGACTAATGCTGTGGCCAGTGCAATGTGTGTCTTTGCCAGTGCGATTACATTAGATTAGACGTTAGTTTAAGCCTTCCTGATCGCAACAAAAACGTTCTAAAGAGAGGAAGGCACCATTTAATGTGGAAGTAAGGAAACGCGAAATCTGTGCACTTTGTGGTTAGAAACTGTAAGTTGAGAAAGAAGTGCATGAAACAAAATAAAAGTTGAAGAAGAAAGTAATAGGTACTGAATAACAGGACAGCAGTGAACCGAGAAAAGATGGTTCTTAAAATATCGAAGAGCATTTTATTTCAACAAAAGGAAGTCCTACCTAGCTCTCAGCTCAGGGTCTCACATTTTCCCCCTAGGAGTGCTAATTCCACTGATACAACAATTGTCTCCCTTTGAGGAGGTGAGTGCCATTATCTTCACAAAAGGGCAAGTTCGTAACAGGCATTTATGGAGTGCGAAACGCTTGATTTCACTGCCTGTCATCCAAATGTTCAAGCTTAAGGAATGAAAAAGTTTAAAAATTGCCTGGAGCTAATTCTTGAGATTATTAACTTCTCGAAAAACGAAAACTTATTCAAAAAAGTTATTTGAATATGAAAAAAACAAGCATTTCATGTCTAGACAAATTTCAAGCTGACTAGAAAATTTCAAATAATAATTATTAATTCAATGGAGTTAAATTTAAAGGAAATAAGAATTAGTTTAAGAAAAAGGAGGTCGAACTATTCGTACAAAATCTACATGAAAAGATTGCTGCAACCATTCACTAGCACTACGTAGCTATTTAATAGCAGTTCGTACTTCACCGAACAAAATTAAAGAACATGTACACGAACCAGATGGAAGTCTTCACGAAGGAAGTTGCGAGCACTGAATTCCGGTCTCCCACGTGAAAGCATGAGAAAAAATGAGAAACATGAGGTTTCATCCATCATAAACGCAAGATGTACCAACAACAACATCTGCAAATTAGTTAATTCTTATATCATAAGTATTATTATATGCAAGGTGTGATCGGTGACCATGAGAAAACTCAGATGAGTTTGAATTCAAGTAGCACCACGAGGGCAAAAATTTGAGTGTCGCAGAGGGCGCTACGAGCTAACTTGGAGAAAGAAGGTGCAAAATGGTGAAGTGAAAATATCTACTCTAATAATTTCCATAATTTATGCACATAAAATATACATACATATATATTTATTCATTCTTTTAGTTCCACGGAGGCTCAACAAAGAGTGTTGCTCACTTTCCGATGAGTACCCATTAGCTTCGAACTGTTTGGCTTGCCAACCAGAAATTTCTGTGATTACTTACGAGAACTAACAATATTGAATCTTTGATTACTAGATTATGAATTAGTTTAAGCCTCCCTAATACAACAAAGGTGTTCCAAAGAGAGGAAGGATGAGTGCACCATTTGGTGTGGAGTTAAGAGAAGACAGGATCAAGAGACGAGGTGTGTTCCCACACTAGTTTCACTGGGCACAGAAACAATAAATTGCAAAGGAAGGTTCTGAAACTAGGTAAAAGTTGTAGAAGTAATTCAGGGGTGCTGAAGTACAGCAGTGAACCTGAACAAAATAAAAAAACCTGCTCTATTTCAGCAAAATGAAGGCACGAACATGAACTAGTCCTTAAAAACAATATTAGTGAGGTTTTTTTTATTTGAAATAGGCAGATTGACATTCCTTGAATTTCACAAATGAAATTTTAGTTTTAGCTTAGAAAGAGCTCACCTGTGAAAAAAAAAATTGTAACGATTTCCACCGTTATAGCTGGGGCATTTTTCAAGCTTGCTTAGCTGTCAGGATTTTACGATCGAAAGACTCATAACAACTGCTACTTTTCTCAATAAGGCTTAAATTACTAGTGGTAACCTTTCTAAACTTAGCGCTCTACGTTTTACTTTTCTGGTAGTAAAGAACTTCCGCTTGTCATGAGCTGATGACACCTCACTCCTCTCCCTAGAAAACTAAAATTAACTTACGGTAACTTTAGGAATATAGCTGAAAGAAAAAAGGAATACCACTATACGAAGAATATTACAGAACTTTTTAGCTTGAGGACTTTTCGGAGCTTGTGAAGACATATCAGCGTTGTAGGGCTCTATATACCGAACAGCTTATGTTATGTCCAAGTATTAAGGACCTTCAGGGGTGTCTAATATTTCGGGTTTGAAAGAGTTTATGAGGACTGTGTTTGGTACTTTTCAATCACACATAATTTGCAACTAAAAATCATGAATTGGAGAACGCTTAGCTGAACTTGTTTCTCGTCTAGCTGTGACATTTATTTGAGGTAACAATGCAACCATACTTGTACGTATGAATGTTAGCGTCACCTGGGGTAAATTTAATGTTGAAGACTTTACAATGAAATACAAGTATCCCAAATTTTTAAATTGAAAAAGAGAACATACGCGAGTAAAACATGTTAAAGACTTATGCATGATTCTACGACGAATTCAAAAACGAAGATCATACCATACATTGCAATTCTGCCTTTAAAAAAACTGCTATTTGTTTTATACGTTAGTTTAAGCCTCTCTAATTATAACAATATTGTTCCTTAGAGAGGAAGGAGAAAGGCACCATTTAATTTTGAATTAAAAGAATTGAGAACCTTTAGACGCGGTGTACTCTCACACAAAATCCCCTGAGGATTGAAACTGCTATTAAGAAGTAAGTTTAAGAAACAAGATGAAATTTCAAGAAGAATGTAGTAAATGCTGAAAAACTGGACAGTAGTGAACCGAAAAATTTAGTCTGTAACCAATCAAAAAAAACTATTCTATTTGAACAAAAGTTATGCCTACCTAACCTTCAACCCTGGACCAAGAAAACGGCACATTTGGTCTTAACTTCGTCAAGCTTGATAGGTTAAAAGAAGTAACCCTGCTTTCATCTACCACGTCAAAACGGAGATGCTAAAAAATACGGTTTTTACATATGCCTCCTGATACGTGAATGACTCACCCTCAGGAATTCCTTGGTTCTCCTCATGTCGCCACTGACGAGATCGGAGCTCGATAGAGGCACCATCAGGGGCCATTGAGCGGCCCCCCCGCGGTAGTTCGATGTCGGGAACGGGGCGTCGTACATCTCCAGCACCTGCAAAAGTTAGACTTTCTAGTTCGATTGCTTCAGCCGCTTGCACAGCAGGAACTGTTTCTCAAAAAGACGTAAATGTAAGAATGGAACATCGAGGGTAAGTACGCGGATAAGTTAACACTTTGCGCTACCGGTGGTACACGGAGGTAATTTTCATAATGCTGCTGACCAGCCAGTGGTCGGAAACTCAATTTTCACAAATACTTAATCAAAGCTAAATGAAGACAAGATCTAGTTCCTGTTTGGTATTTTCAAAATATTTTACTACAGTTGACTTTAAATTTGAGTTTTGTGTTGAACTTAATATTTAGTTGCCGCAGTCAAAGTGTTCAGTGTCATGAAAGAGAAAAGATGTTTTGCTTTATAGTAACCTCTGGCGGCGAACGTTGCTAATTCCAATGGCCTATTTAAAATTCATAAGAGGTATTGTTATTTCGCTATGAAGTGAACTAATAAAAGACACAAAGGCGCTAAGGTGATAATAAATGAAAACACCATTAAAGTATGCTTAAAGTGAGCGAAAGCATTTAACCCACAGTCGAGCAGCTTCTACCATTAGAAACATCGATTGAAAAACTCAGTTCTATCCATGGAGAAAAAAGGTCACAGAAAACGCCTTATTAAAGAGCCTACAGGTTATTTTGGGCCCTAACGTTTAACTTAGAGGTGCGATGGTGTATTGCGCATTCCGCGTTATGAATCCCTTTATTTAATTTAAAGTTTACTTCAGCAATATTCAATGATTTTACGTACATTTATACCATATTATACCATCTTTTTTCTTTAGGAAATTGAGGGAAAAAATTCTGATTTGTTTTTCAAACTAACCAAAAAGCCACCAGCATTTCATTACATTAGACACCCAAAAAACTGAAATGAAATTAACGACAAAAGAACACGAGCAATACCAGTTATACTATGTACAGTGAGGCAAGTTTCAGTGATTAATGACGAAGAATTTGGTAGAAGAATAATTAAGCACCTGGAAATGAATAAATGTATTCTTATTCATTATAGTGCGAACACACATTGAGTCGTAGAAAGATAGTAAATAATAATTAAGAACGTCTATATACCACGAGGCAATTAGTTTTTATGAACTTCGTTCAAAGACCGAGCCTCTCAAGCTCATGATTTTAGCCTGGATGTTCTGGACATCCAAAATTTGCCCCACATACAGAAATAATTAATTTTCTTACACCGTTAGCCCCCTTATCGCAACCTAAAAACAATTTAAGGGCCCACGAGCAACAAAAGGTATGAAAAAAACATTTTTACGAGCAGCCGATCAGAGCACTGAGTTTTGATGTTATCGTACGTCACCTTGGACGTTATGCAAAAAAACTCTCGACAAAATTTCAGTGAAAAAGAGAAAGAAAAAATAAAGAAACAAAGAAAGAGAGAAAGAAATACCGATAATTTCCGAAAAGTTTATACGTGAAATGATTTTCAACAGATTGGCTTCTAAAATTTCTCAATATAAAGCTCCTTAATTTATAGACAAACTATACGATGTAGACAATAGACGCATCAGGGGTTATTTATGTTATTGGGAGAAACAATAAAAAACATATTCGCTTGAAAGAAGCATACAAATCCGTTATATACTACTGGAGAAACCTTAAAGTCTCTTAGCTATAAGTTAAAATGAAAGAAAAGACATGAAACACTTGACTGAAGCAAACTGAAATACCATGCTAAATGATTTTAATTGAGAAAAAAGTTGGCTAAAAGTAATAAATAAAAAACATAGCACAAAACCTTTTAACAAGTACACATACACGCAGAAATGAATTTCAGAGCTTATTCATCATAAGATGGGATGATTTGTTCATTAATCCAATACTCAGATTACACCTAGGCCTATATTCAGTATTCTATTTACATTTTGGCATACAGAAACGTGCGACGCTATCTGGAGTAGCAATAGATCACTTTTTCAAACAGTGAACCATGTGTATTAAGTTTATGTACTGAAATATTGAATCTTTTTTAATTAAAAGTTTAGTGTTAACTAGTTGCAGAGCATTTAGCGAATGTCATCGTTATGATTCACTTTTTTACGAAAAAAATTAAACGCTCCATCCTGCTACATCGAACTTACGACTGTATTGCTCAGTGTAGTTGAAAGAAAAAAGACTTCAGGGAGTTACTTGGTAATGATTGCAGGCATCAGTAAATAATTTCTTAGAAACGTGCATCAAAATATCAGCTCTAGATAAAAGTTTTAAGCACTTAGCCGGCACTTGAAACGTAATGTATTCACCACTGACAGATGTCCCCCGACTGTTGGCTAAGAGGGGCAACACTTTAGTAATAAATATCAGCGAAATGAAGTAACTTGCTACAATCGATGCTAGAAAAAATTGCGCAAATTCAGAGCATCTTTCTTTACTTTTACATTATTAGCACGTTTTAAAAAACCAATAACTCAAAATGACTTTCTAGTTTTAAATAGAAAAATTATTTTAGCAAATGCAATCTACAATGAATTAAATTTAGAACATTTGAATCATAAATAAATGATGAATATAAATCATAATTTGCCTCATCAAATGATAGCAACTATTTTACAATAAAAAATGAAAATACGAGAGCAAATATACCCAAAGCTGATGAAAAATTCCCAAATTTATTTGCCAGGACAAACGTGCGAGTCATTTGTACCATGGTTTCACTATCAGTTTGATTTTTATACCCGTAGCACACCTTAAAACATCAACAAATATTGCGCCGATGCTACAATTAGTTAGGTGAGGTTAGAAGTAGGAGAATTAAAAACTGACTTTATAACTCGAATACATTTTGATGGTGTCTAAGAAGTGTGAAAAATAAAATGGTCAATATTGAGTTTAATGTTGTCAACGGTTTTCATAATTTCGTTGCAAAGAATCAATAAAGGAACACATTTAAGAATGTTTTACATGAATGACATTCTGCCCGGCGATGCGTCATTTTCAAATTATTAAACTTTGAAGCTGGCTTGTGCGCGCCATGAAAGCGCGCGCGGCTAGCGTAATTTAATTAATAACGAAAGCTAACCCCCTATTACAAACGTAAAGAGGTTGGGTCGTGAGGGGAAGGCACAGTTCTTTTAGTGAAAATTATAAATAAAGGTTTCTTGAGACGTTTGTTTACATCGACGCCAAGGTGGCTGCCGCCATGGCGCCAACCGGTACTGAAGATGGCGGCAGCCATCTTCGAGTCGATGTAAACAAACGTTACTAGAAACCTTTATATATAATTTTCACTAAAAGAACTGTGCCTACCCCTCACGACCCAACCTCGTTACGTTTGTAATAGGGGGTTAGCTTCCGTTTTCATTGCAAAAACAATGACTGTTTTTGCGCTAGAAAGGCCATTCAGGAGCGCCGTTCGTATAACTTCAAACTTAAATAACTCGAAAACTAAGCATTTCCGGCCACATTGCCATTCGTGTAAAATGTCTTAAAATCGACTATATTACCTATCTATAGCTATGAAATTATGAAAATCGTTGACAACACTAAACTCAATACTGACCAAACTCAACATTGACCAATAAAATTTTATAATGAGATTTTACCCTGTTCAAAAATTCTTTCGTAAAAAAGGTATTGGGATAATTTAAATGTCATTCATTTATACTGGCACCTAAATTATCAATTAACCTAGAGGCACACCTATGTACCAATACGTAGTCAACGCGTTAACTATAAAATGCCCGGAAGTTATGCTCAACATTTACTGTATATCGTAATTGCAAAGTTTCGATACACGCATATAACGTAGTAAGTCGAGTTTAAATACTTACGCAGCCAGCTGTTTGGTACGTCAACTTGGAGTATTTGAAAATTTAGCCTCTACATAGCCGACTACGAATTCTGGAACACGAGTTACAATAATAATAATAATAATAATAATAATAATAATAATAATAATAATAATAATAATGAAGGCATCTACGGATGCTTTATTTCCAATCAAGCCTGATACATATCACCTTGTACATTGGATTTTCAAATGCCTTATAACTAACGCCAGGACGCCATGACGCTTTCCCCCGGTCGAGACCGGTACCCATTTCAGACACCTGGGTAGAGTGGGGTATTGTGCTTGGAATTTTTCTCCTATACCCAACAGAGAAAATCGCCACTGCCAGCGCCGAGTTTCGAACCCGGGTCCCGGCCGCACGGCGGCGGAACCTATAGCACATGGCTATCGCGAGCACACAAGAGCAAAAAACGCGTAGTTTTTACATACTGTAGATTTCGGAACATTTACAGAGCGCACGGGCGCCACACACTAACATAATTACTATGACTTGATTCATGCCATGTATGCAAGTCGGAATCAGCCACGTTGTTTTTTAAATGATCATCGCCGGCGTTACGATATACCTAGTTCAAACCTCAAAGATATGGAGAGGAGCACCTTAAAAACAGCGCGTCGTCTGCTTTCGTGGAAGGTACGCAGGTGAATTACGTTGTTGTCCATATCTGTGTAACTAAAAGTTACCATAAAATGTCCTCTCATGTTTGAATTCATGTTCATGCTTGTTACCGGTCTTTAGCGTTGAGCTCAGACACACTCGCTCATTGACCAAGAAGGCAGGTAATTTAGTGCCAGTAATGTAGCGGTGATTACAGAGCCTTGAGCTTCTGAAGCGCTTGAACCGACCGCTAAAGTTGCTACGTTATAATTCTTGACGACGTTACCATTAGGAAAGATTAGATTAGATTATAAGTTAGTTTAAGCCTCCCTAACCGCTGAAAAAATTGAGCGTATCGAAGAGAGGAAGGAGGAAGGCACCATTTAGTATGGAGATAAGAAAATGAGGAATCTATGCAGAAAGGGCATAGAAACAGTAAGACGGGAAAGAAGTTCATGAAATAAGATAAAAGTTGAAGAAGAAAGTCAGAGGTGCTGAAAAACAGGACTGTAGTGAACCGAAAAAAGGTGGTCCTTAACATAACAAAAAAACATTTTATTTCAACAAAAAGAAGGCCTACCTAACTCTCAGCTCGGGCCCTCACATTTTTCCCCTGTGAGCGCTAATTCCCATAGATACAATATCTGTATCCCCCTGAGGGGTACCATTAGGAAAATAATTATTCAAATTTAGTTCGTCGAATGTGAAAGTTAAAAAAAAATTCGAGAGATTTTACTCGTCTCTGTAATATTTCTTCAAAAAAGTATCGCCTCCGCCTTATTCTGCATCCCCATTAGTTGGAAAGAGAATGAAAATTTCATTTTGATCACCTAAGTACGTCTTAGTGTAACCCTTTGCATACCTCTTTACTGACGCCGCTCATGGCCAAACGGAACACCATCTTGACGGGGAGACTCTTTCCGAGGAAATCCACAACTGCTCTCCACACCATGAAGGGAGTGAGTTTCCACACCTTGTAAAGGGTGAAATCGCTTCCGTCGGGCAGTCCAGTATTCATGATAACAAGACGAGAGAACTTATCAGGGCAATCCTTGACGACACTCAGCCCTGTCAGGCCACCCCAGTCTTGACACACCAGCGTCAGGTTTTTCACCTGAAATAATACAAAACGATTTCCACGAATTCGTAAAAATGAACAAACACCTGATGAAACTGATCTACTTCAAGGTCATTACGAAACTTATAACTATGCGTTCAAGAAATACTTTTTGAATACATGCTCATTCGCGCTAACAAGCAGACAATCCTATGAGACTTGTAGGTATGCTTCACAGGACTGAATCTTTATTTCCAGACTGAGACGGCTACAATAATGAGCCCAATGCGCCATTATCAAGGACAAAATAATTTGTATCACGTGCGAACAAGTTGTTAAGAAGTATTTATGTAGGGGTTTACGATATCTTCTTAGTTCATTAGCAGTGTCACGCAGAACCAGCAGTAAATTATACACAATTTCTAAATTCCTAGTGTGCTCTATTTCTCGCAAAGAGATTGGGAATCAATTCAGTAGTCAGCAATTTCTAGGAAATGTATTATTATTAAAGATAAAAGTTCCCAAAAAACAATTTATTAAAATGTTACTTACCTTAAGCATTTATTTATGGTTTTAGGGCGAATTGTCAACTTTCGCAGCATTACAGCAAGTGAAAAAAATAATGCATGACTCAGTT
The DNA here is from genome assembly GCA_030386875.1 of Morinoia aosen. Lineage (NCBI taxonomy): Eukaryota > Metazoa > Arthropoda > Malacostraca > Amphipoda > Talitridae > Morinoia > Morinoia aosen. The sequence continues at coordinate 45,012,593 of CM059572.1, read as the reverse complement.
ACTTATCGGATAAAACCTGTCAATTCTAAGAATCCCGAAGAAAAAAAATTAAACTAGTGAAATAGTTTCGTATGAATATTAGAATACCAATAGTTCAAAAACGATGAAAAAAATTAGAAGTAAAATAAAGAGTGGCGCAAAAAAACGCAATAATGCACTTCGGACTTGACTTGAAACCCATGCGTTTTTTTGCGCCTCCCTGTAGAATATCCATTCAAAACTATCGAGCGATCGAAAACAAATCATCAAGGAAAATTATTCGTGTAGTTTTCACCTTCAAATGATCGAGGAGAAGCCTAAGGGACATGGCATGGAGGTCGAACGTGTAAGCTTCAGGGTGCGTGTACTTGTCCGATTTGCCGAATCCAATGAAATCCGGAGCAATAACTCTGAAGCCGGCCTTGGTGAGAACATTGATGACGTGTCGGTACAAAAATGACCAGCTTGGCTCACCGTGCAGACACAGCACGGTCTCTGCAGCGTCTCGAGGACCTGGTGTGATGAACAGATGTGACCGAGAATACAACAAGCAAACGAAAAAATCGGTGCAATTAACTGTACAGTGAGGATATAAAAGATAAAAAGTAAAAAAGAACAGTGTAATACGCAAAATAACTGTAGAAAATACTTAATTCTTCTCTTAATGGGAAGCTCATTGAAATCCTTATGAGAGACCGGTCCAGTAAATGAATCAGGCTGTAATTGAAACTATCATTGCTGTTAATTTTGATAGTTTGTGTTGGAACTATTGAAAATAAATGGTAGAAACTTAAGGGCTTTGAGTACTATGAGGAAATTGAAGTTAAGGTTTATTGCCAATTGATTTCAGACAAAGTTATGCACACAAATTTCAAAACCTGTTGAACGGCACAATACATTCGTTCAGTTCGATCTTATCTTGAAAGTTTGTAAGCACGAAAATAATAATCCGCGAGTCTCCGTGTGAGGGCCCTTATTTGAGGTAAATAATTGCTTTAACTAATCGTACTCAACAAATCTCTGTCGGAAGCTAAATGGAACCGCCAGCTGTGATATTCTAAGTAATTTTTTTCATTTGTTTAAAAGCTCACCTTCGTCAACATAGTGCATCCGAGGAAGAGTCTTGCCTCCGCCTATGGGAAGGTCCACGTATCGAGACTGGAAAGTGTACCCCAACTTCGCCGCGTTGTTGAACCTCTCTTCGGGTGTCCTCACTACCGTAGCGACAGGGCTGGGGAAAACTATAGTTAGTTGAATTCGTTATTAGAAGCAACTGGTTATAATAAAGAGATGACTAGATTACGTACGGGTGCTGCAAATAAATAGAAAACATCCTGCGAACATGTAAGTTACAAGTTGAAATCAGTATATCACTATTGGTGCTAATACCTTCAGGCTGTGCTAATACCGATAAAAATAGTAATCTATAAAAGATTAAAAAAATGAGCAACTCGCAGTAAAGCATATTAATATTTTATGAGTATTTCAACGATCGTATAAAAAAAGGTTTTGATCTTATAGCTATTTGACATCGTCGCTCCAAACCAACATGCCCTTTTCTTTGATTTTTTTTTTGAACGGATAGCGGTTATACATCGAGTCTAATATATGCAGTATGAAGTAAGCTTCCAAAAGCTATACGTACGAAATATAATTATTTTACAATTTAAAATTGCCTTCCATATTAGCGTTTCAGTCTCGGCTTCTTGCGAAGCTGGTAATTTTATAGTTTTTTTTTCACACGAGTTTTGTCATGAATAAGCTGGCTCTTGGAGTCCTACACACCTAGTGGGAAATGCCTGCCGTAATAAATAAAACATGTAGATATCACAGAAAAAGCATTCCCCGCTCAAAAACAGTTCTCAAGATTTTAATTTTATGCTTACCGTTTCCATGCAAGGCGTAAAATCAAGAACACCACGAGTTTCAAATTATGCATCGCATAAAGCAATGCGATGATAAGTGGCAGCAACACCAACCGCAGTAACTTATTTTCTCCTGCCATAATGGCGACTTCAGCTCAATTTGAATTGAGGGTCAAAGGCTGTAGAATCAAGCGGAAAGAAAATTAGTCGTGAATCCTTTGGGAATTAGTTTTAAAGTAGTTTCAGGAATCTCAATGGAAATATTATGTTAACGTAAATGACGAGTCACTCATGAAAACAGGGCAAAAATTGTGATACTTTCACCAACTGGGAATAAGTCCCAGTCTTTCACGAATGATTCCAAGGCAAAAGTTAAGTATTACACTCGTTGATGTTCACCGACTTTTTTTATATTTGGTCTAAAGACCTCGATGATGCGATGGAAATAAATGCAGACAATTGAAAATATTTATACGACTTAATATCATGAACAGTGGGACTGCATGAAAGAACTCTGTCTTTTCTGCTTTTCCTTTTTCAGTACAATATCACGCTGAATGACGTCTTCAAATTGTTTTTCATATATTTTAGCTTTGCTCATTTGCACAACGTCAAATTTAACCATCACACTATAATCGATGAAAAAATCGCTTGCTCATGTATTTATGAGGTTTATTTATCAATGTCTACCGTTATAGCAGGACTTGATAGAGTGAAAACACAAATGTATGAGAGATAAAGAACATTGTACTCCACTGACGGCGCCGGTAGACGTACAGACCTTACCCTCCCCGTGAGCCTTGCTTGTAACCTTGCAGGTCTTACTCGAAATATCTAATTGCCACTCGTATCAGTGATATCTGAAGTGTCTTCGGGATGTCGCGCTCTGAACGAAGCCCAGAGAAAGATAAGGTGCAGGTCTCGCCATGAGTGTCCAATGAAGTAGATGATGTGAAGAGTCAATCATCACTAATTTAAGACTTTTGGACTGATGACCAAGACAAGGAAAGAAATTTAGAAAATATTTTCTACATTTAGTGAACTGGCTTCTTACTTTACCTAATCAGCATTTTAGTTTCAATAGTAATCTCTTTGAATTCTATTTACGCTTTCTTATTATAAGATTCAGAAGTTCACTGCTAGCCAGCTGCCAGATTAAAAAATAGTTTATATAAACAGTCTCCAATCACAAATTCTTACCAAATTTCTTGATGTTTTACGAAAACAACCTATTTCTCTTTGAAAAAATCAATTTTTCTGAGAAAATTGTTTGAATTTAAACATGAAATGTTTTTGTAATTTCAAAGTCGAAGAAGGAGCAAAAAATTCCTCTTGGGCGCTATTGAAATAACAATCGCGACTTTAGATTTAATTCGACTAATTAATGCAATAAAATGTGAGGAGTCAGTAAGCGTTTGAGTGCAATATCCACAAAAAATATTCAGAAAGGAAAACAACAAAACAGCAGAACTTCTTTACCAAAAGGGTACAGGGTTCCATTTTAATCAATATGGGTTAAGCTGTTCGTGTTATCGCCCTTAAACATCACAACTTCTCCTATTTTTATTAGGGACAGTCCAGTTACGACTGACGTACATATATGGAAGACGATGTTTGTAAATCTTTTACCTTTTCTGTAAGTCATTTCTTGTGTTCACGAACCTAAACTTTTCATGATGACTGTTGGAAGCCATTTGTAAAGGTTTTTCAATCTTGAATATAAAATAAATAATTTTCGTTCATCACTGCATTATGCCCCATTACGTGGTTTTCTTTTACATGCGCAAACTCAATTCAAGTAATTGCCTTGAGTTTTCAATAATATATATATATATATATATATATATATATATATATACGATCCGCAATGCGAAAATGTATATTGGAATGCAGATTAATCGTATAATACTGTGTAATGTATCTCCTAGTTACTCGTTGCCATCCAATAAAAACAACTCACCAAAACATAAAAAATAGATCCCTCATCATTTATCACAATAACGGAGTGGATGATGAACTATCACTTCATCTGAATAAGTAGTAATCAGCAGTTGTGCTGAGGTTCTTGATATGAGAGCCAGAGCAATAGCTTATTTTTTTAGAGATGATACTGAAGTTGAATACACAAAGTTTTCAGTATTTCTCGCTTTTCTGTTGCATTTTAGGCGACAACGATAAATTGTACCATTCAAAACTACTGATACAAAGAGTCCCAGCGTTAAGGTGAAGGGTTATTCCCAGGGTCTCAGCGTTATTTTCTTAAATACAGGGACACATCACCATGTAACAAACCATATCACCCATTAAATCAGAGACAACGTTCTGACAGGAAAAAACGTTCATTTTTTCGTTTCTTTTATCCAACCGAACTCTCTTTCTTCATGCTCAGTATCTTCCCTGCATACGTCTCGAGGAGATCCTCAAGCTCTTTAGTAGGATTTGATAGAAATTTTCACTTGAAGCGGCAAGACTGTCATTTACTGTCATTATTTCACATTCTTCCGGGTCAATCCCTCGGAGTAGTTAGAAAGATGTTGACGCAAAGCCTCGCACGCTGAATCCATGTCGTTGCATGGATTCGTGTTGTGGTGTTTCTTTTCTTCGTTTATTTCTGTTGCATCCTTAAATAAACTGCTTCCTAAGTTTGAACGTTCGTTACTCTCTACTTTGCAGCTCATTTCCTCGTAACTAGGACACCTTTGCAGCATATAAAAATTTTTGAAAGCTCTTCAAATCGATGGTAATTCTGTTTTTCGTGCGAATGCAATCACTCAACCCCAACAAACTCTGGAAAATGTTTTTACATATTTTAATTTATTTGTCAAAAATAGTAAAGATAGCTAAAATAGTAAAGATAGCAAAAATAGTAAAGATAGCTCTTCGGCACGCAAGTGCCGAAGAAATAAGGGCATCCAACATTGCTCTAAAAATATATATTATTAGATTAGCTCAAGACCTATCCAGTGACAGCAAAGGCGATTTCAAGAGCATGAAAATAAGGGCCCAATTAGTATAGACTGTAGAAAAGGGGGATTCTAAGTACAATATCACGTTTCTACTGTTCCTGAAACAGCACGATGAGGGAAATAGAAGAAGAAAAGACAAAAAAGAGATAGCGAAGAATGCATAAAAACTGAGAGAAGCAAAGTGGGCAGGAAAGTAGAAGTCCCGAAGGCTCATTTATAGCCGAGGTAACCTAACAGTTTCCCCCTGGGGATTCCAGTCCTCATAGCATAGGATAGACAAACCTAACTAACCTAAGCTTATTACACTGAAGATGTATAAATAACATTTGATACCTCTCATTAATGTTATACTTGAAAGGTGCAAATTTTATTGTAAATCTTGATTTTCATCAATATCCACGAAGTTGAAGTACATTCTGATGGAGAAAAGTATGGAAATATGCTTAAAACTCTAGAACCCGGGGAATGTTAACTCCCCTCAACGCTCCACAATAGAAGCGTAACTGTGGGGTTTCAGCGTTCGCTCGATCCATCGATGAACTCAATTCTGTTTTTATGAAGAACCTGTTGCCAGTCGTTTATTAACATCATGCTAAAAGGGTGGCAACACTTGAAAAGTGCAGTAAACTATAGGACCGACAATACATTTCAACGTTCCGTCCACGCACATAGAAAGGTAAGTCCATCGCTAAGCCGTGTACAGAGGAAAACTATCACGGGAATGAATACATTTTTCTGATGAAAATTGTTCGACCAAAATTCTTTACCTCAATTTTTTGAGCGATTTCCTCCAGGGGACAGATGTTGGCTAGAAGAGCGTAACGAGAGATAAGCGGGGCAGTGACAGCATCATGAAAAATAAAGGAAGGGAAATCTCTCGAAAACAGTTTCTGATAGCAAGATATAGCTTCGTTGGTATCGTAGAAGCACACTAGATATTCTTCGATGTTTTTCTCGGCGCAAGCATCTGGGGTAACTCTAACGGCAAAGGATAAAATTAAATCAGGTTTTAAATGATTTTTATTACATTCTGATAAAGAATGTAGAATTGAAGTATAACATTGTACTCGTCAGCATGGATGTTAACACCCATTGATAAGCAAGCGACGCACAGCGGTAAGTGATGAACAAACTCCCATTTCAATGACATGCCACACACTCTCTTCCAGTGGTCAATAATATAATAGCAACACTTAGAAACTAATCAACAGATTAACACAACGATAGATACACTAATATGGGCTATGACTTGAATCTGTCGCTCAACAATAATGCTAAACTGACTGGTAAAACGTGGCATAAGTAGTTATGGTAAATACATGGCAAAGTTCTAGGAGAACCAAAACAAAAGACACGTGAAACAAGAAGACTATTGTTAAGTGCGAACTGTTCTTGATTACTTTCATTACTTTTACACAAACTTCTTTCAGACCCTATCCATTGTTTTTCGAATACAGTTATTTGTATTCGGCAGCAATTCCTATGCTGAGGAAGGCAAAGCAGAATCTCCTTATATCAATGAAGCTACGAATGACAAATAAGGTCAAAATGTATATAAATACACCGACGGGATTTACAAAGCGTTATACGTATCAGTATCCTTCTCAACCATGAAATGTGAAAACCATGCTACGCAATAGGAGGCTTGGAGTGATCTTACATTTAATGATTGCAATATAAGCTCTATAATTATGGAATGACTTAGCGAAGCTGACTCATGGCAATTTATTATACGAAAAACATCTATATCTCAAAAATTTAAACCTTAATATTGAAATAATAAAATGGAATATATTAAACAATTATTTCAATACATTACATAACAGAAAAGATGTCAAGTGTACAAAGTATGTAGCAGATTCTGAAATGAATATTTCATTTAGAATTACAAAATAGCGATTTTGTAATTTTAAATGAAACGTGGCGAGATCTGCCGAATAGGTTTTGAACGAAACGTCCAAGAAAAAAACCACTCAACATTATTTCAAGAATAGAAGCGACGCAGTTGCGCGCTTCTGAGAAAGGCCCACGCAAGCGTAAATGAGAGAAACCAATTACTTGCCGTGAATCATTTTTGTCAAAAAACTCCAAACAATGAAAAAAACGCGAGTAATGCATGAATCCAATAACAATAGCAAAACAAATGAGAATTCGAGTTTACAATTTCGCCCACACGTGGTGGTGTGACAACACTGACAATCGAAATTTGAAAACGCCAAAAAAAGAGACCTGCTAGGGCACTAGCAGCTGTCAGTGCTTGGTCATGAGTTGCACTTCTGGCCAATTTCCCATTGCATGTAAGAATTCACAGATCTCTCTCTCTCTCTCTCTCTCGTTGGAAGGAAATTAATTGGTTTGGTTTAGAATTCCAGATTCATACCTCGGGAGTGTATGCAATGTGTTGTCCTTATCCCCACAAAAAAAAAGAATGAATCAAATAAACGTTAGCAAAAAAATTTAGCTATAAATTGCACAACAAATAAGTGCATGCTCATCAAGGAGTGCGTGAGGTGTTAGATGAGATAAAAAACAATTCACTTGAATAATCTCGCCCACACCTCATCGAATCTAGCTTGTCATTCATCGGCGTGGAGTAGAGAGAGGGGGAGAGACAACATCTGCATGTGAAGCATCTAATGGTTAATTGTACAAGCATCACGCCAACTTTAAATTATACGGTGTCAAATTTACAATACTCATGGAGAGGAAAAACCTACATTTTTTCGATTCTTGTAAAAACATCGTCTTGGATGTTTAGGGCCTTTACAAGACGCAGGCAAACCTGACCGCGCACCAATCGGCCGGCGGTTTTACTCTCGCGAAACAAGTATAAACTTAGAGAAATATTTCCGTTCATAACTCTTATGTACAGCTTCAAGAAAATCAGGTAATGAAAAAATTGGTTCCCATTCTATAATTTAACTTGATTAAATACGTATGTACACGGTAACTCATGAATAAGTGAACACAGTAACTCATTAACACAGAATGAGTACAAAATCGTACACGATGACAATTAAAGAAATTGGCCTTACGTCGCAAACTCACGTATAAAGAGGTAAAAAATGAAAGAAATGTGGCAGTTCGTAAGCCAATGATCAAGGGACACTTTTTAACATCATTAACAAGAGCTTTTGAAAGAAAAAATTTCGCTGTGATCGATTTGCTCAAAGCACTTGCAGGGTGCAATAACTCTCGCATTCAACTAGTCGTAACTACAAAATGACACGGAGTAATTTTAACTCTGAACCAAAACCGCAGGAGTTAAAGTGGATTTTTTGAGTTGCATCATTAAATCCTCAAGTCTCGTAAAATCTTGTTCGAGCAACAGTTCAAGACAAAAGAAATTTATTGACTTGCTGCATGTAAAGCCATAATATTACTTTACTTCTATACTAAAGGACTGAGTTCCACTCGGTCTGAAAGCAGCGTAGCGACCGTTAAAGATAACGTTACACTAAGAAATTATGGAAAGAAATGAGACAGACATCGAATGACTGAGCTTGAGCAGGAATTCACTGAAACGACAAGTCGGGTTCTTGCTCATGGAAAAAAGAGGTGAAAAATAAATCCCACTGAACGCAAACTGACAACCAGCGACAAGTAGTCACAGCTAGTACATTAAATTTGCTGCTTGGTCAAGGTATTTTTGGGGAATGCTACGTCTTCTAGGGACGCTAACTAGGACGAACACGCATAGCAAATCCTCTAGAAGAAACTGGTGAATTCTACTTGTTCTCCGAGGAGCGCTAAGTCCCTTAAATTTGCTGAAGGACATACCACTGATAGCACATTTTTCAGGGTAAAAATTACGATAAAGAATTCCAAACGTACGGCTGAATTGGTCAAAAGGTTTTGAGCAACGAAAGCATTCGCTAAGAATCGTGGAAATAAGTATTATTTGCTTCAAAGGCCTTGACTAGAGTTTCAGTCACTAGCTAGCTATGGCACTCTTTCTATAGACGACGTTCATAAAACAAGCTCAGGTTTGCCCCAATTGCACTTTTTCGAGATGTTCCTCTCTAAATCGCACGCTACTCATCATTACAAACTCTGTTAGTGGGTAACTTCATGAGATTAATGCATTCCTGCAGTAAGTTGTTTGAACGCCGGAACTGCAGAACACAGGGTGCAAGAAGAATCATTTATACAAAAATAATTCTTAAATTCCCTTTAAGATATGGAAAATAGTGCACCGGCACAAGTTTCATTTTAAAGCATTCGTTTTTACCAAATTTTTTTGACAAATTTAGGCATTGCTTCGATAAAAATCCACTGATAGAAACTGAAAACTTCAACTTCCTACAGTATTCATCTTATCTTATTAGTCATATTAAATTCAAGAATAAAGCCCTTCCATAGAATCGGACATTAACTGTTCTCTCAAACAGAGGTTATTAATTTACAATGAAGACAAAAACTGAAAAACAATTATAGAAGAAACAACTTCTCTTTACTTGATCAAAAAGCTGAAATAGTCCCAATAAAAATCGCGTGGAGCCGCTCGAACACATACAAGCGAACAAAAGTCATTTGGTTCAGTCGTGAAAGTCACGGGCACGTCACACAAACAAACAAAAAGCAACTTGTACGTGGTAGAAATAGCCCACATAAACCTGAAAGACACTAAATTTTAAAAGACGTGTAAGCAACATCGCCGCTGCATAGAAAGCACAAATAAAAAATGTTCAACATTTATAACAACGGTAAATATGTTCATTGAATACCTGACATTCTACATAAACCACTCATATCGTCCAGTATTCAAAAGCCTTCATAAGAAAATACAGTGATGGGCCGGCGACGCTCATATTTACAATAATTGGATGCAGCTTAAGAGTTAAACACTTTATCGATCATAAATAACTGGCAGGACGCAGATAACAGGTTTTCAAGGCAGAGAAAGCGGTATGGTATGAAGCGCTCATCCCGACTACATGATTCAGGTCATCCGAATTTTCTCACTAACGGTACTTCAAACTAAGAACGAGCAAGTAGTACATAACAGTCACAATCGTGCATATACAAATGCCTAACTATAATTCATACGGGGGGAAATCCTCAAGTGTCGTGACTGTAGTCCGCCTCGTACTCCAAGTGAACGACGTAACTCCGTTCTGTAGTGAACGCGGCAAAGGTCGTAAAGAGGTACCATAGCGCAAATAGTAGAGCAAAATTCAGTTCCACAGCTGTAAGGAAATAATAATAATAATATAGAAGAATAAATGAGAAAATTAATGCAGCTATGTGCGATACACGTGAAAATAATAGAATTTGACTGTTATCCAAAAATACGTTGTGTCTCGCAGCATTACTGCAATGTTTAGGGCAAGGTTTGAAAACAGTTAGTAGAGGGGAGAAGTCAAAGAATATCGAAAACGTTTTGGCTACTGATTTCTAAACGCAAAGCGCTGCTCATGAACAGGTATAAATTAACAAAAATTCAGTTCTACGGTCAGCGCTGTTACGGCAGCGCGGATGCATTTGATGTGATGTTCCGACGATCCTTTGAACAAATACTTCATAATCTGCAGTATGCCGAGCTTTACAACTAATGACATGTTTTCATTGGTATTACTACTCCTTCCTTGGCTCAAGGTAATTCTAGACTGAATTAAAAGAATAGTCTCGTTTCCTCCAGAGTGATCACAAAATAATATGATGAAGATACCATTAATTTTTGCATCACGCTGGTCCTCAGATCAGTTCATCATAGCACGATGGCTGAGCTGAACAACTGAGCAAGGGCTGGTCATAATACACTGGAGCAAGCGATGCAGCTTGCAGCGCAGAACAAATGACAACACAAAACAACGTAAAAGTCGTGAGGGGCCGAATTGAAGTTGTTTTACAATGTGCACACATTCAGATGCAATAGGTGATGATGGAACATCACCGTGCTTTGTCGTCAGACACTACGCATGCCCACACAAAAGCTACGTACAAACGCTAAAGTGCATTGATTACGCTAGCGAAAAAACCCTGTAAACCACTGAACTTCATTCGTATGCGAAGGTTGCCAAGTATTCCAAAAAGCGGGAACAAAATTCGAAAAGACTTAGTAAACAGGTAAATGAGCTACTCTAAAAATGTCAACGAAGAAGTAAACAGGTGGTAAGTTAACTCTAAAGCTGTCCCGATGACTGTTCAAAACAACGCACGTTTAAGCCCATTACAATGGTCATTTCTACCACGACGTTTAAGAATTGCGAAAAACCGTATAGTGATTGTGCAATACATCTTCAATTTTCAACTCGCGATTCAGAATATAAATGCCCACAGCGCGATGTTAGTCAAATTACCTTGCACATGAAACAAACATACGAACGTTCTCATAACGTGACTCAAGCTAACCAACTAGAATTTCCAGGTGATATACTACAAAGTGACGGCGTCGTTACGACTCCACGCCATTAACGTCATAATTACCAATTTTTTCTACTGACATTGCCCTATTGTTGAGCCTAAGCTTTAGTTTTGGTACTGGTGGGGGATCATTGACTTTATTTACAGAGTTGACCCGCTTGTTTTCCGCTATCTCTGTTTTGTTAGCAGAGTTTTGCTTATTGTGCAGCGCATTGTAAGGACCGTTCATATATTCTTTGGTAGGATCATCTTTAGCGTACTTACGCAAATTAAAGGATATGTCAGTGTTGCCGTTAGCATCGTTGGTTATGATCGGTTCCTTGATGTGATTCGTGCTTGTTCTTTGATCAGATTTAATTACGGTGTTAATACCGTCGACGTCGAGCTGTTCACTTCCTGGTACATCGGTGCTTTGAACCAGTTCTGTTCTCTCTTTGGACGTTCTTTTGATCTCTTCTTCGGCAAGTTGATGATCAAGAACGTCTTGTACAGCTGCATGAATATCTGCAGTCCGGGCATTTTCTTCTTCTTCCTCGTCACTTCCAACTTTCAGAAGCTCTTCTTCGCCGTCCGAATTGAGGTTGCTGGCCAAGCCTTGGTCATCGACGAGTTCATCATTTTCTGGAAAGCAAAGAAACGTTTAAAAATATGTTCATGAACTCATTGGCAACAAAAGATTTATGGCCGTTTTCAATTACGTAGTAATTAAATGATGTTATTTATGCTCCGATGGAAATAAGGACACAGTTTCTTTAAAATTAAATTTTTTGTGTAATCAATAACAAAAATAATTGATTCTTCTAAGGTGCTTCCATTAAAAACTCCCATTTGGCCAAAAAATATCAAGCATATGAATAGAAAGATTGAAATACATTCCATTAGGATAAGAAGCGGTTTGAAATGCAGTTATAAACCATAAAGTACTGATATCTACCAAAATTTTTCATTAAATAATGAAACTCAGCGTAATTTATGCGTAAAAAGCGAGGGTGTTGTCAGTATAATGTATTCTTCAATCGAAATAAAATGGTTTTAAACCTTTATCTGCTGCAGGTTACTCTTGTGACATGTTGATTAGTGCCACTTCTTCAGGTTGGGGCGTGGCATTTTGGGGTAATTTGACCGTTAGGGTAAAATATTAAAAAAAATTAATGGCTTTTGGGGTGATCATTAGCAGTCAGGAAGCTGTAATTCATGGTGTAAAATTGACTACAATTTGCCATAAAATTCAATTGACTTTATGCAACTGGATTCGAGAAGCTTATTCTTAGGTCTAAATAAATAATGGCCAACTAAAATTTCATTCCTTAAGTGTTTATTCATAAATATAATGAGAAAATAGTTTTTCTCGATAACGCAAGTTTTTTCACCACTGAACGAACCTCTCGGGATTTCGTTACAAATTTTATGACTGAATAAGTAAGCAAATCATAACATTTCATTACGTTATGTTCGATCAATTTCAAATTCATTCTTAAATGACGTTACTTCTTCTCAAAATTCTATCCCTATGCTGTTAAACTGCCGATGAAGCTATGTAATAACCCCTTACCCGAGTCATCACAGTAGCCAGTAGAATATCTGGTGGCCCTTTTCCTCTTCCCTCGTCTGGTAGGCAGGTCGCGCAACCGTGTGCGTGTTTGCGGAGGCGACGAAGAATTATCAGAACTTGAGCGAGATGCTCGACCGCGAGAATCGGAAGCACGTTGAGTTCGGGAAGAACCGCGGGTTTTCGGGGGCGCATTCGATTTGTCGTCATCTAAATTAGCTTCTTCTGACGGCACAGGTGGACCTTCAATTATTTCAGCGGTGTTGTTTACTTTGAGATCTTCTGCGATGACGGTGACTTCGGGACTCGCAGCTGCAGATTGGTTAATAAATTCAGGTTCATCTGGAGGGTTCACTTGATTTTCAGAAGTCACAGGCTCGTTAGAGGTTTCTTCGACGATTTCCAAAGGAGGCGCCGCGATTGCCACCTCAACTTTAGGTTCAGCAACTGTCTTGGAGCTTAGATCCGTAGCGAACTCGATTGGATCAGACTCTATTTTCTCTATATCTACATCAGTTTCTCCTTGACTTTCTTCGCCAGGGACTTCAATAGCGGTAGCCGCTTCCAGTTCAACAGAAGCATTTTTCTCAGACTCTAACTGCTGCTGCTGCTGTTGTATTTGTTGCTGCTGTTGTTGCAAAACCAATCGTTCAATTTGGCGCAACTGGAACTGCTGCTGAAGAGACGCAATAGAAGCCAAGTCACTCTCAGCCAAGGCGCCACTAGCGGTAGCAGCAGCAGCAGCAGCAGAGGATAAGTAAGACTCCTGTAGAGGACCAAACACTGAGGGCGGAACTCCGGTAGGCGCGAGCGATGTCGAAGCGTCACTGGAATATTCAGCGACACTAGAAGATGCTCCAGATATTGGTCTCAGTTCAGGTACTTGTCGGTTCTTATCAAAGTATGCCAACGAACGGGCTGAGCACGAAGCTCCAAGGCTATCGGAGGGTTCAGGGGTGCTACCTGACGCGCTTGCTGAACGTCTGTAGTGGTCAACCAAGTAGTCTCCCTGGTCCGGCGTCTGGAAGAGGACAAGAATTGAAAATTATAAAAAAAAACTACAAATGGAGACGTGAAAGTGAGACTACCTCCTACAAATTCAAGTCTAGAAAATTAATAAAATTAATTTGGTAATAAATTTACCAGGTATTTTTCTCATTATCATACCTAAACCAAACATGTACCTGATTACCCTCACATCAAACAAGAATTAAAGAATATTTACAACGCTGACTCATCGTGTCAACGGTTATTTAACTACAAAAATACGTTACAAACCTCAACTCGTTCCTCTTTCATGTCTATTTCGCTGCCAGCAACGTCCTCGGGCAACTTCTTAGCCAGTAGATCCAGAACTTCGAGGACTTTAGTAATCTGTTTCTCCAAATTACCACCCTCGCGCTTGTTGTGCAGCCGCAGGAAATTGATAACAGACGTTTTAGCGACATTAGCTGCCTCCATATTGAGTTTGTAAGGTTCCAGTATGGCTTCGAGGGTGTCCTGAGATGGACAATCGGCATCGGTGCCCGAAGGTACTTTGTTGGACAGAAGACGGGGATGCGAGATGCACAGGCGTCGCAGGCATTTCTGATGGAGCATGAGATGTTGGTTTACAAAACTGTGCTTTTAAAAGGCGCATACATAAAAGAAAATGCTAATTTTACAACACAAGGCTTTGAAACAAATGCTATAGAAGACGTTAAAAATGCCTGTTGCCCTTAATCTCATTCTATTTCAGCAATTGAATACACTACCTCTAGTGCTACTAAGTCACGACGAACTTCAGTTTCTAACAAATTCATTAAACCAAAAAACTCGGACTCAAACGCTGTCGAGAAAACTGTCCTAGAGCGAAGGAGCAACTGTTAACTGCTTTTAATTACTAGTATCTGAACACCTCATCAAAAATACAAACATCCATCACTCGAAGCGATAATACAAACCCTATTCCCCCATTTCAACTTGAAATTGACTTGCACGAGTCAGCCATAAAGAAGACATTTCACGTACCTGTCTAAAGCGGCCGCCTCCGCCGTACTTTGGCATGTCGACGCAATAGATACAATACTTGCAGCACATGTCTGTAGAACAGCCGTAGCACAAGTTGCACTGGTATTTCATGCGGCCAGGCTGAGGAAAATTGGAATACGGTGAATATTTCTTAAAATGTGTTATTTCATAGCATGGTGACTTCACATCTAAAGTCGTTGAAGAATTTGAGCGACTATCAGTCAACTATTATAGCCCTTTGATATGCTTTTGATCGCTTCTCAAAGTAGGCATGGCTGATTTATGAAATTATGTCAGCCCACTTAAAAAAGCGATTCTCCGAGGTATGCTGTCTTAGGATGAAATGATTTCCAGTTTGTCTTTATGAGCGATTATTTCATCTTCATTTCAGCCCGCCTTAACTTACAAGACAAAGTATATCATCTTCAAGAACAATCTTCTCGATACTCGTTAGGAAGATGGTCACAATTTTTTACCGATGGGGCAAGTTAAAGAATTGACCCTAAGCCAAGCAATCAGAGTAAACGAGCAAGAAAGAAAAATAAGGTTATGAAGCACAATGTAAACATAAATTCAATAATACAAATAGGTAATATGACAAATCCATAAAAACATATTAACAAGATGTAAAATGTTAAAAGACAAAGCCGTAACCTAACTGTTGTAAAAATATACTATCTGTTGAACAATCCAATATCAAATGAATTGGAGAGAAGGTTATTGACCTTTGAATTAGCTATTGGTATAACAAGCTGTTAACAGGGAAAAATACCAAAAATAAGTTGCAAAATGACACGAGCAACATAAATGGGAAAAGAATATTGTGATAGCGTATCCGCAAGTTCAACACCACGTTTCCCAAACAAACCTTCGCATTGATCGGCTTGCCATCCTTGCCAAGCTTTTGCTTGATCTTCTTCTTTGGTTTTCTGCTGGCGCCGAGCAAGATGTCGTCCGGCGACGGGCAGTTAGAGGATCCAGCGGCGGCAGCGATGAGGGCCGTGTTGTGCGCCTCGGAACGCGCAAATTCCGCCGAGAACTGCGATATGGTGTTGCAGTTCGCGTTCCGGGACAGCTTAAACTCTTCCATTTGAATGACATCGCATACCTGCATTTCGCAGGGCTGCAAATGGAAAACACGAGCACGTTAACGTTGGAACATACTAGATGGTAATTGGAAGAGAGTCGACTAAAACAGCAACCTATGAAAGTATCAGCTCATGAGCCCGAAAATATCTATTTTACAGTTAGTTAGCCTTAAGTTTTTAAGTTATATAAAATCGCGTGAAGTGTTGTTGCTGATGAGCAACTAGATCCCTGGCCAAACTTATTCAATTACGGGAAATATCGATTCATTTTTCATTACTAGCACTATTACGAGACGTTCAACCCATTCCAGAGTTTACTACTTAATCCTGCGATAATATTACCAAACCTTCATTTTGAACATACTCGCAATGCACTTGAGGTTGAGGTAAAACAAAAGTAAAAATGTAACACAGGAAAATGTTACGTTGAAAAGAGGTGTAACATGAAAAGAAATAAATTCATTGAACAAAAGCGCTAAAATTTTGCTACAATCTTACGTTCATGCAACTAGACAATCAAAGGTTGAAAGTTCGCTATCGAACGGAAAAAGGATACCGTCGTTAGTCTTTCCTCGTTTTCTTATAATCAGCATCGGAAGCCAGCAGCCAATGAAGGTAAACAACGAACTTTCTATCACCCCCGGCAGGTCATCGAAATTGAACTGTCGATTCAACACGATGCAATTCCGTGTGATGTTAATAAAGGTGCTATCAAGCAGATAAATTTGTGTTAAAAATTCCCACGATATATTTTTTTTTTAAGAGGAAAAATTAAGGATGATTTCGCACAGACGCTTGAAATGAATCTTATTACACAACAGATTTGCATATACATATGTGTTGCTGATATTGACCAGTACCCTCCCCTCCCGACAACTTCGAACTGGTAATAGCACTGGTAGACGAACTTGAAGTGGCCATCTAATCAAAAAAGATAACCAGAAGTTTGATACGTACTCATGAAAAATTCCGTTTGGAGATTAATCAGTTTTCACGTGAATTACGAGCAAATATTCGAATTTCACCGGTTAAAAATCATTATTCATTTATGAGCTAGGTTTTGATATCAACGTAGATAATTTATTGAAGTAATAACCAATAATTAGCTAGCTTGTGGTATAAAGAGAGTAAAAGGTGAAAATATTCATGTAAATAAAATTCTTGAGGAAAATATTGCGCGATTGCATCTTAATTTAAAGATCAGCTCGGTAACTATCAGTGTTTATCCCAAACCTAGCGACGATGACTAGGAACCAATAAACCCAGTTCTTGAGGAAAATATTATGCGACTGCGTCTTAATTTAAAGATCAACTCAGTAACCATCAGTGTTACTAACAATCAGTGCGACCAAGACGAGAAACTAGTGTTTTAGTAGAACCTAAGACTCTGAGAACCAATTGAAAGACTAAATCGGAACATTACTTAACTTAAATAGTCTTGCCCTAATCGCGTTGGGATACGCACGTGTTTCTTAGCTCCGGTGAGGACGCTGTTCTTATTGTTCAGGCAAGAATTGCACTCGCCACAGTCGGTTGTGGTGAGGCACGGATTGCATTGACCACAACGATAACGGGTCTTCTCTTTCTGCAACAAGACATCAAATCCGATTATTCGCTAATTTATCTCAAGCCATAATTCAAAGAATTTGTGACAAAAGTTTTTTTTTGAGTAGTTCATTTAGTGGTGCAATGTAGGTTTGCATCGAATAGAGAGAATTTTTTTGAACTAGCTTATTACCTGTCTTTAAACGGCAAATTTTTATCATTAGAGTGCTTTCTTGTTAGAATTTTTGAATAAGTTGTGCACATGTTGGCTGCCTTCAGGATAATCGCGAATAAATTTTGGTAACTACTTATTTAATGGACTGGTTCAATCCTGTTGAAATTCGATACGAAAGAGAAAAATGAATCCGGCAAAACCCGGTCCAGATGTTGGAATGTTTCCTTTTATATTTCATGGAGTGATTATATCATTTGTGAGACGAATGGTATAAGAAATACGATCATACCTATGTCTAAATTCTGTAAGGAGCATAACGAAGTTTGTAGCGCAATACAATCATGAAAATTGAGATGATAAACTAAGCAGTGAACACTCACGTCAAAGAAAATAAAACGTCAGTATTTCGCGAGAATTCATGTACGAGTTACCCCACTAATAATGCAGCCCAAGCACGACCCAAGCGTATGATGTGATATCTTGTCTGCCATTATTCGCATATGACAAAATAAGTCCATTTAGTTTCTCGGAGAGAGGTAGAATTATTAGGTGTTTTTCTCCAACGTTACTTCAAGACGTGGTCTGGTTCAAATAAAGGAAAATATTTATTGTGTTTCTAAAATGTTCCAGATTTCTCATAACGTTAACTTAGGCTTGAGTGTCACCGGAGACAGTGAGCATTTCATAGCTCGACTGGAGTATCTGCTCTGAAGTCTACACTGATCTTCCGTCTCATGCAGGTGTAATGTAGGTGGTACGATAAATATGCTTTTTAAGTGATGCTTACAAATGAGTAAAATAAATAAAGATTGCCGACATTTTCGAGACTAATGAAAAATGTTACCTCGTATTTATGGTAGAAACAGGATATAAATTGAATAGAGTCCACGAATTGGCTATGCTAGCATAAGGTGATCATATAATTCTCTAATACATCCAAGGCGCTTTAGTATAAGATTTGTCGCTGCTACAGAACCCGTTGTGACTAAAACACTCGTAATTTAGTACGTTGAATGTAAATAGAAAGTAAGGCAATCGTAGCGAAACAGAATTACAAGTTTTTCCAATTTTTCTTCAAAGGTTTTGCAAGTTCCAAGCGAGCCATAGCACTCCCGACACTTTTATATTGACGCGGCACCCAGAGGAGAAGGATCATGAGATGGATGCATCACCGTTGCATTTCTAATTGGGCACAAGTTACGCATGCGAGGTTACATTTCCACAAAAAAATATCAACTCCAAAGCAACTCTTAGGCTGAAAAGCATGCGTTCAACACTCGCGAACCTAAAGTGAGAATCTCTAAGAAATTTTACAAAATTCCAAAAAAATATGGGCACGGGAAGGAAATTTAACAAATGGAGACAATTCCCCTGAGGCAGCAGTGACAATATTCATGTGATAAAATAACCGTGTTAAAGCGAAAGGTATAATCAAGCACTTCTCTGGAAAATTAACCGTCCATTACTTCTCAAACTAGAGGTTCATTTAGTTTTCATTAAATGCTCTATTTTAGGATCAAATGACCAACTAAAAAGTAGGTTACCAAATCTACCTAACCTATGAAAATTCAAATTTTATAATTTATTTATTTACAAGGCAATTTCACGGAATTCATGAAAAACACGTATACCAAGCTATGCTAGACTTTCCCTCACGTATCTATAAACAACAAACCGTTTCATGACAATATTTCACCTCACGACAGAAAGCATGCTTGCCCCAAATATAAGCGATAAAATAATTAGGACTCACGAGCTCGTAGACGCATCTCTTCTTAGTGCAGACCTGCTTGAGTTTGTTGGGCCCTCCGTACTTGGCTTTGTCGAGGCAGTAGCGGCACAGCCCGCAGTCTTCGCTAGTGAGGCAGCCCTCGCATTGGTTGCATCGCTTGCTGCGACGGCGGCTCTGTACATAACCAAACGAATAATGCCTTGTAACAAAATTCATAAGTCAAAATATCGCATTAATTAAATTAACTTTTTTTAATAAAAGACAGGGATTTTTGATGGTAGAAAGTAACACACCGAGCAGTTATTATTTCTTAAGGTTGTTTGTTTTCATTACGGTTTCAGCCATGGGGAAAGTGTTGAGAGTTTACATAAGATCGAAGGACGGATGAACATTTACGCAAAAAAACTTTTTTTTTCGCCTTCTTCAGCATTAGATTATTTGATTAGGTTATTAGATTTGATTTGGTCATTTTTTCAAGGACACACAGGTACCGTAACAATTTTTTTCGTATGAGGTAGCTTTTGAAGTCCTTCGTAAAAGCATGGGAAATAATACTTAAGATTACTTCGGCTACGCAAGCAAGCGTAATTAAAATATTCCAATAAATTCACTCTTTACTTTGTCACCAATACAAAAAGAGGGAATGCCATCGCATGCAAAAGAGGTTCAGGCGAGATGAAGGAACAGTGCATGAAATTATCGGATTAGAAACGTGAACTTATATCTGATCATGCTCTAAGCTAGGAACATCTAGACTCTCAGAGGTGCAGAAAAAGTGAGGTGCGAAAAGTAAGCACAGAAGCACTTAATTTTATCTTGATGTAAAAGTTCAGAGTTCCAGTTGTCATAAATTTTCACCATGAGTTCAAGTTTGGAATCACGATAATTTGTATTCCAGTCAAATATTTAAATGGTGCGTCAGAATTGCAGTTTCTTAAAAAGACCTTTAGTCAAAGCAAATCGCAGTTATTTTAGTGCTTGTTTTCAATTTGGCAGTTTTTGACTTCCTTTAGAATATTAATATCAGTCAATTATAGCTTTAAATTTGCTATAGCCTTCGTTTGCCTTTAACTTAAACACGCAAGCTTAGTTGCGGAACATCAGTTAGTAGCAAAATCTTGGCAGTTAGAATTCCAAAGGTAACATCTTCGAAGCTTGTGAGTAAGCGACATCTTCGGAGCTTGTATAATGTAAGGCAGTTGCCAATTTTTTAACCTTCGGTAAAATCAGCTCTAATTCATTCAATACCCACTGCAGTACGGCATGGACTCGCTTGCGTGGAACTGCCAACTGGTTAGTTTGATGCTTCTGTGAATCAAGGGTTACTCGCACGAGTTGCGTAAAGCAGTTAGATCCCAGACCTGAATTTTATCGTAAGCAGACACGGGCGTTTCAAACCCCAATCGATCAAATGTTGCTTGAACAAAATGCTGATATCTTGAAAATTTGTTTGCTGCATGCTCCCTCGGGCTGATGAGCAGCTTGATACATCAAGTCATCTGAACTTAATATGTAAGAGCACTCGGCACTGAATCGATTTGGGCTTAAAGGTGAGGAACAGACAAGGCTGGTGTAGAGGCAAAGCACTTGGCTTACATTAGCAGCGCTGTAGAGGAGCTTCGCAGCGTCGCCAGAATAAGAGAGCAGGGCTCCATTGTCCTCGGAGAGAACCTCAATGATGTCGTCCAAGCCTTCCTCTACTGGAGACCCAGAGGGACCTGGCACTGAAGGCGCTACGACCGACGACACAGTCAGGCTCTGACCCTCGGGGGTCTGACCAAATAGAATTCGTCATGGTCTTTGCGGCGGCTAAGTCTTCCTCTTCTTATGCTACCCAAGTGACGTAAAAATATTTCATAGAGAAGCTGGATCTCTGGAGTTCATTTTTTCGTCTTTATAAAGTACAATTAAAAACGACTTACAGTCGACCCTCGAGGTACACAGCATCTTTAACAAACGGTTGAAAGTTAGTGTCAGTTTTTCTACTCATGTGATGTTTCCTTCGAGTTATGTTCAACTTTGAACAACTAGTATCAATTTCGAGGCGTATAAGTTAAGGTTCGACAAATCTCCTGTAGTTTTTTACCTGGATGCAACAAGACACAAATTTCCTTGAAACTAAACATTCAAATCTGTGATGCAAGCGTTATTTTCATTACTTCAAGTCTTGAAATTAGACAATTGCTGAGCAGTTGATAGAAAACCTCTAGTAGCACTACTCTGAAATTCCATACCTAAGCACGCTAAGTATGTCTGAGCTTAAGATATGCTCTAGGTACGAATCTCCGTATTCAATAAGAGCATTTTGTTTGTTTCATAGTTATGATGCCTTTACAAGTTATCCTATCTTGGAGGGTGGGTCAGTTTTTACATTTAGTACTACTAAATAAACATCGCACGTTGGGCAGCGTGGTCGTAAAACTAATAATTATTTAAAACATATACCTTAAATAATATTAACTTCACTGCATTAAGTAGTCTTCAATTTTGAATACGTCTAAAACTTCACCATAAAAATTTAGATCACTCAAAAATTTGCAGAGTAGCTGCTAATAGCATGCGTGTATTCCACATTCAATGCTCGTAATAGTGACTGAGGAAAATAATGACACTGTACCTCCATTCTGGTCTTCAACTAAGTAATGAAGAACGTGTTCGAACAGTATTATTGTGAAGGAAATTAACAGTAAGGACTTAGAACAAAATATCCCCGACCCCAGAGCGTCTTTCTGCCGCATCTTATTCAATTTAAGCATTACCGACAATAATAAGAATCTATGAAAAGTTAGAATTCACCAATGTAAAAATCTCAGGAAAGTGCTCGATTTTTCCCAATATTTTTTCAAAAAATGGGTATGCTAACCTACGAAATCAGTAGGTCGCATTTGAGACAACGCGGCCCAAACAGATGCATGAAGAAATTCTTTCGTTTGAATCATAGCAAAAATGCGTAAAGAAGCAAAGTATGTCACTGGCGTGGTTCTTTATTAACCTAATTAATTAATTAATTAATTAAAACAAGGCTACACGATGGACGGTTACACACGTAGCCATACTTCACATTTCACAATTTCCACCAACACCCAGTCACTGCTTACCTTGGGCTTGCCGGAATTGAAGGCCTTGTCTTGCAAACCAGCTGCAATAGATGAATTGGAGTTCAAGAGAAATGAGTTGAGGATGCCATTGGCCTGGTCTACATCAGCAGAAGTTGAAGGCCCGGCAGTGCTGGTGCCGGGAGACGATGTAGAGCAGTAAGGTGCAAGACCGCGATTGAAAGTAGGAGGGGACGTGAGGTTACTGGAAATGCCAGACCAGACAGAAGAGCCCACTGCAAAACTGTCGCCAGTTGGTTCAATGCGTTGCAAATCCTTCTTTTCAGATGAAGATTTTGTTTGTTCCCGAGTATCGAAACTGAGATTCAGAGCCCCGGAAGTGTCTTTGGCACAGTTGCTTAAGTCTGTAGCCACTGGAGGGTAAGAAGGGGCCGGAGGGCAAAATAGCGGCCAACCGGCAGCGGTTGCGGCAGCGGTTGCAGCTGCGACCGCACTCGCCGATGTCGGATCAAAGGCGCCCAGAGTAAAATTTTTCTGCAGTTCTAACTGAGTCAACGTCTGCATCATACTTTGCTGGTCTTCTGCAGACAGCATCTTTAGATCGATGTTCCTGAATAGCTCACTGAAATCGTATCCGCGATTGTTCTTGTTAGATTTGGAAGATTTAGACCCCTTCGATTGAGAATTGCTGCTGGAAGATTTTAACTTAGTGGATGAGGTTGAAGGCGTACTAGAGGGTAAAGAAACGGATAAATTAAATGCATTCGAACTCCCTGAGCCTATAATAGAGGCTAAGGGATTAAGAGTATTCGTAGAAATCAACTCTTGAAAAGCATTAGCCGAAAACAGAGACTGATAAGCTGCCATTATAGCACCTAAGTTATAATTAGAAGTAGAAAGGGACGGAGTCTTGGGTGCGTCAGCGTTGAGGACACCTGAAGGCAATGTTTGTTGAGAAGTTGAGGCGTTCAGGTCAGTCGTCTTGTTACCTTCATTGTCGCTCAAACTCGACTTTGACAAATTAAGTGGACTCGATTCTGAAAGCGAAGCGGAGCTTATTTCTAGTTTCGCTTGCTTTCCTTTTGGCGAGAACATAGGATCACTCTCTTTTCTTTTGGTGCCTTTGGTATCCAGTTGCTCGAGTGACGATCCGTGAGGCAATAAATTGTTGATGGACGATGGGAAACCATCACTTCGATTTAAATCGTGCACTGACGATGGGCTTTCTGACGCTTTCTTTGGAAAACAGGAGGGTAAAGAAACCGACGGAGATACTTTCTGAGACATGAGCTGGCAGTTAGAATCTGATTTATGACGGGATGAGGAGTTTCGAGTGAGGTCCTCCAGGAGACTTTGGAAGTACTCATCCAGTTTTTGGAGCCCCAGCATCTGCGCAGCGGCTCGAACGCCCGTCACGTTGCTGTCTTCAGGCAGTCGCCCAGTGTACAGACCTTGCACCAGAGCCTTCACGTCTGTACCTTTGGTCCCTGTCGACAAAAGCCACATTACTTAAAGTTTACATGCGGGTGTAAATGGGAAATAATATTCTAAAGACTCAAATTTAATAAGAATTGGCTTCGAAATAACACTAGATGACGTCGTCAAAGACGCGCTTATAGCTCTATAGCTTCAAGCAATGTTACAATGAAATTCGATATGAAAGGAGATTCTATTAAAAGGAAACTTTATATACTGTATAATAAAAAACGATTTATGCGCATACACTCTGTCCAAATAGGAAAAAAATTAAAATTCTTCAAATGAGCACGTCACAAATATGACCAAGATTAAGCAACATAACTTTCATCACACAAATACTGTCTAAGTTTAAACTCGTTAGCGTTCATGAATAGCGTTTCTGTATATTTTGATAAGCAGAGGTAGAGCAGCCGATATGAGAGGAACTCGTCATTTAAAAGGAGCGACACTCAAGAAGAGCATATTACTTACGAAGAGTACGTTACTCAAGAGGAGAACATTACAAAAGCGGAGAACATTACAAAAGCGGAGAACATTACAAAAGCGGAGAACATTACAAAAGCGGAGAACATTAAACGCTAACTTCCTTCAGCAGAGAATGCCAGGGAGAGTACGGATGTTAGTACGCCATTTCATGTTACAATTGATGTGATAACCATTTGCAAAGGTAAAGTGATTGTAGTTACCCTCTAAGATTATGGTGGGTTTGTCCAAACTGCGAATGTCGTCAGAGTCGCTGATGACGTTCTTGATGAACTCCGACGCTGCGACAAGGAGCAGGAGGTGAGCCTCCACCACCACTCCATCTTCGGACACCAGAGACACGAGAGCGTAGCCCGTTTTGTCCCCAGACTCGAAAATGGACCTGCAATAAAGAGGAATATTGAATCATTCCATTCGTTGAGTGAATTAGGTGACGAAGATATTCTTTACTTGAGAAATTAGGTGAGCGAAGAAGATCCGCAAACAGGGCATTAAATACTTCAAAATTGGAATCATGTTTCTTATCTCTTCATTCAGGTAATAGAAGGGAGTAATTTTGAGCAGGGGAAAGAATGGATTTCTATACAAGCAATACTATAACTATCAGTACATTTCGCTGACCACTGATTAGGTGAATTCAAAATAGCTAAATAATTGGTGCGATACAATCCGTTATTATTTTTGACTTCAGAATTTACGGATTTTTCTTGAAAATTTTCATGTCTGTTTTCTCGAAAATTTCATTATAAGAATTTGATAGTTTCATAGTCAGAGATAATCATAATCGCAAATTTATTAGCTTCATTCCCTTCACACCAGAGGTGTTGAGAGTATTACAGTTAAATCCTTTCTGAAATAACATCCTTTCTGAAATCATGACAAAAATTTAAGCATAAAAATGAACCTACTTCATGATGATGAATAAAATATTTACACCTCAATAAAATTAAAATAATCTAAAACCAAAATAACTTTTGCTATTTGGCAGGCTAGCCGCTAAAAAGTAATAAAGAACTATGATGGCGCCTTAGCAGAGAAATCGACTGTTTAACCTGACAATGAAATACCACAACAATGAATAGCCCCCTTCAAATACACAAAATTTTCACAGATGCTCGTGTCCTCATTTTATCATTCTATCCGCTCAGGAGATGCATTTGCAATTTAAAAAATACGACGGTATAGCTAGAAACTAGAGTTCAAATTTTTACCGGAAAGACGCGAGTCAACATCTGCTGAAACCTGAACGTTGAAACAGGCTGTATAGAAGCCGAGATGACGCTAACGTCAAACAAGTTGAGCAAAATAATGTAGCCCTAAACCAGAGTAAGAGAATAGCGAGATTAGACGTGAGTTTAAGCCTTCCAGGCCGCAACCTAGGCGTTCTAAAGAGAGGAAGGCATTATTTAGTATGAACTAAAGGGACCTCGGAATCTATGCGCAAAGTACACAGAAACAGTGAGTTGTGAAAGAAACTTATGAAACAAGATAAAAGTTGAAGAAGAAAGTAGTAGGTGCTGAAAAGCAGGACTGCAATGAACCGAACAAAAGATGGTGTGTAACAAACCAAAAAACTGTTTTATTTCAACATAAGGAAGGCCTACCTAACAGATAGGGACGTCACATATTCCCTCTGAGCGCGCCAATTCCCACAAGTTCAGTAGTTATATCCTCCTGAGGGGAAATTAGAGGAAAAAGAATCTAAAAGCAACCCAAATCGATGTAAAACATGAGATGGAGAGCGTGGGAACTTTTGTGTATTCAATCGAAATTATATATCTAAGGACACCACTATCATGCTCATACGTCTGGGAACTAGCATCTTTTTTTATCCATTCTGGAAAAAATTACCACAGAGACGTAGCAGGGACAGCTTCTTTTGAATATTTTCTAGCCAATACTTCTGTAGGACAATACTAATGCATCATCTATTTAAGTAGAAAATATACAACAGCTAAACGTTTCCCAAGCCCTGCATCAAGTCTTAAGTCATCGGATAGAATAGGGAAGGGAACACTAAAAGATTTTCTGAAATGTTCGGTTGAAAGCTAAATGAACACCTGCAAAAATTGATTGCCTAGTGTCATGATAGGAGAAAGAACGATTCTCCCTACAAGTTCCGCCTGTACTAACCTGATAGTTGCAGTTATGTTATCTCGTGAGACTAGTTTGTTGCTAACGTCAACTCGAGCAGAAGCCGCTGAGTCTAACGATGAAGGGGGCGAGACGCCAGACGGACAGTCTTTGTTGCTGGATTTTGTGAGGGAACAGTTGGGTTTGGCCGGGGTGGACGTGGTAGGGGACTTCGACTTCTGTGACTTGGGAAAGATTTTTGCTTTTTCGTTGACGTTCGCAACTTCTAACTGTTGTAACGCCAGTTTTTGCAACAAATGCTGCTGAGCCTCTGGAGAGCGAAGGTAATCAGCAGTAGTCTCGGGGTTGATCCCAAGCATTGGGCTCATGAGTCCAAGGTATTCCGACACATTGTAGGCGTGATATGGTGCGAAAGACGGTTGGTTGGACCTCGCTAGAGCGTTATACGGGTCTAAAGAGATGAGGTCATTCGCCTTGTAGAAAGGGTTTGTTGCTGCAGAAGAGCTTAATTTCACTGCACCGTCAATATTATCGCGAGAAGTTGACGGAATAGAAACAGTTGATGCTTGTGTGGTTCCAGTCGAAGATGCCTTAGATAAAATTTGTTCATATTCTTTCCAAATATAATTAGGAATATCGGAATGATGTGTACTTCTTGACGGGGAACGTCCATTCTTATGAGAACTTTTAGAAGACTGTTTATTATCGTAGTTACTCGATGTACTTTGATCTCCATTTTTGGACACAGTAGCGTCACTCGGCAAAGGATTTCTGTATTCGAAAGACCCAGGGCTGAATTTGTAGTTTTTTACCGACGCTTGCAGGGCTGCAATATCTGCGGGGGACAAGGACGCTAAATCTGCCATGTCGTAGGAACCCTTGGCGGTTGCTGCAGGATTTCCGTGAGCTCCCTGCAGAGCGGTGAGCACAAGAGGAGAGTTGAGCAACTGCAGGTTCTGCATACTGGGGAACATGGAGGAGAATGAAGCGGAGGATGATGATGTAGATGGGCTTGGTGTGACGCCCGTCAAAACTTCTGCAAGAAGGGAACCTGAAGCTACGGATGTGCTGTTTGTGGCCGATTCCATCATGCGGTGTCGGATTTTATCGCATCTGAAAAAGAAAGGGACTGTCAGTAAAGTGGAATTTAAGGTACGACAAAAAGTTTTGAAAAATTGAGAATGCTTTCAGAAATAACCGATTTACAGGTTATTTTCTGGGATTTGTAAATGAAAACTAAAACACAGTATACGAAGAGCAGGAATAACTTTGATTCAGAAAGAGCGAAATGAATTAGATTTTAACTACATTCGGAACTACCTGGTACAAAAATGACACATTGACCTATAATTTAATGAAGTACAGACTGTATTTACACATTTGATTCAATTTGCCTTAAATTGCGAACTATTTCCCCACACAAAAATATGGGTTAAAATGGTTATAATAAAAACAAACGTACTCATCTTGGAAGTAAGTTGATAAAACGAAACACCGGCTACCATTACTAGAAACTCGTACACATGGGACGGAAGGAAAAAATTATTCATTAAACCAACTGTAGTCCACATTTTTTTTTAGTTTCGATTCGTTAGTTCAAGGCTCTCTAACTGCAATAAGGAAGGCTATGATAGAAAATAAAACCTGAAGAAAGTTAGAGGTGCTGAAAAATAGGACAGCAATGAACCGAAAATAGATGATCCTTAATAAAACAAAAACAGTTTATTTCAGCAAAAAAGATTGCCTACCTAACTCTCAGATCGGGACAACACATTTTTCTTCTGAGAGCCCCAATTCCCATAGATAACCATAGTTGTATCCCGCTGAGGGGACTGCACTCGACAGATTCTTGCAACCAGTGCCGGCACGA
This sequence comes from Morinoia aosen, assembly GCA_030386875.1. Lineage (NCBI taxonomy): Eukaryota > Metazoa > Arthropoda > Malacostraca > Amphipoda > Talitridae > Morinoia > Morinoia aosen. The sequence continues at coordinate 44,984,336 of CM059572.1, read as the reverse complement.
CTATCCTAGATTAGACATCCAGGGAGAGCAGAGCGCCTCACTCCAAAGAAACTTGGACCAACCAATACGGACTCGTTCGGTGAAAGCCGAGTGCAAAGTTAGCATGTTCGGACATAACTGAAGAAGACCTGAGAAGAAGCGACTGGCAGCAGAGCGTTAGCGCAGCTCATGAAAGAGATAAGAGAGCTTGGCAGTCAGAGCCCTGGTCATTTGTAGCTGCCGCGGTCTCTGCCTTCGGTTGGAGTTGCGTCACCGCCACATCACCCTCCTCTCCAACTCAACTAAACCTCAGTTCATGAAGTTCCCGTAGCTAAATGCGCTGATTGACTGCTGTTTGAAAGTACGCTAATCTGTACTCCATGAAAAGTTCATATCTGTAGTCGACATTCAATTCATATTTGTAGTCTTTGAGGTACTTTTATGCAGATCGTGGGTAATTTAAGCAAATTGTTATGCCATTTAATTAGGCATTTTATTGCTCTGCATACATATTTGACGCGCTCCTCCATCTGTAATCTATGCTTTCGCATAAACTACAGCGATATGACCCAATTGAATGACCGCCACATTTAGATCTGATGTTAATCGCTCTCAACTTCACATAGATAAACTAGCGCTTGACAGCTAATGGAGCGACTTGCTCGCTTCTTCATCTCGCACAGCACGCTTTGAAATACACAAGTGTCGATGAGCTCAGAATCATCGTGGCGCATGTGCTGCAGAGAAATTTATCGGATACATAAGTACAACGGATGCATAAGAAGCAAAAGACCTACGCTAGCATGAAGCGGAGACAAACAAGCCTTGCGACGTCGAGGCTAGCGTATCAGACCGAGCTTATATACACACACAAAACGGATCTGTCCACAAAAAACGGATCCACTGACAGATGGATGTATGTCTATATGATGCCAAAAAGTAAACTGGTGTATGGTTCCGGTATCATATTTACATAATTCTATACAATGGTTAGTGGTTACTTTTTCTGTGGACACCCTGTAAAGGGAGTTTCAGTTTCGGAAGAGCTGAAAAAGAGCTATTCTTTTTTCACACACAGAAACGTTGAAAACCACATTTATGCACAGCACCATTAATATTAAGTGAAAATGAGCGCACAATAATACTTTCTGTGGTTTCGTGTTTTATTTAATCAGCATGTACATTTAAAGATGTACAAGTAATAACGCTTGAGTAATAAATCACCCAAATTAGAAAATGCATCCCAAACAGTTCAGTTGAAAAAGGTGCATATATGCACGTCGACAAATATGGACCAAGTATCACTCTCTCGGGTAGTTATACATGTGTAAAGCTGATAAGATTAGAAGTGAGTTCAAACCTCTTTAACCACAACTACGGTGTTCCGAAGAGAGGAAGGACGAAAATACCATTAGGGATGAAATTACGGGCACGGAGAATCTATGCACGGGATGAGTTGCCACAACCTGCCCATAGGAATAGTAAAATAGAAAGAAGTTAATGAAGCCAGACTAAAGTTCAAGAATAAAGTGGAAGATAAAAACCACTTCTATTTAAACCGACCCTTCAGCTCGGAACCTTGTATCATGTAAAGGCCGATGATAACACAACAGTTTTAAAAAAACAAAGAATATATATGATCGGAGCAAACGGTTTTGTGACTGCTATCGGATCCGTCACAATTTAAAGGCTCTTAACCCCAAAATGATCAACTTCCACCCACGAAAATAAGGAACCAAAGTAAGAAATCAGGTTCACATCCCAATAAATGATGCACGTAAGTCAATTTCAAGGTTCTTAACCAAATGATCAATTTCCGCCCCCAAAACTAATGAACTGAGGTACGAAATCAGGTCCACATCCTAATAAATGATGCATGCGGGTCAATTTCAAGGCTTTTAGCCTCAAAATGATCAACTTCCACCCACGAAACTAAGGAACCGAGGTAAGAAATCAGGTCCATTTCCTAGTAAATGATGCACGTGGACCGAGCCATGGAGCACGATGTCAAGCCGACGTCTCGGTAAAATAATGAGCCATAAAGCACGAAGAGGTACGGCGCTGGGCCGACTCTCGCCCGAATAACGAAGCCGAGAAGACGGACAGCTTGGCTTCACAGGTGTGCCCGCAGGTGCCGGCAGCAACTGTGCGAACTACTACACCAATCACGCGCAGGTGCGACGCTCGTCACCAGTTGCTGCACTGCAGCGGCAGGCTGTGAAGTCGCCCGTATTTTCACGAGGTATATTTCTCTCGTCATTCACGAGAACATCTGCTAAAATCGCATGGCTTCAGCGTAAGTTTGATGCTCCAAGCGACGCATAAAGTTGACGCCCCACGAGAATCTCCACGCATACACTCAAGTTACTGATGTGGTGCAGTTTGGACTTGTAGTTACGATTCTATCAATAACTTTACGTCGATGCACCCGAGCTTGTGTCATAACGTCGATGCAGCATTCTCACGTAGCTGATTAAGCTCCGAGACCAATGAATGAGAACTACACCTACTACAGAATGTATATAACATAGAATATCAACAATACTTTAATTAGATTCTTCTCCTACAAAGCTAATTTAAGCACTACAGACAAAATTTAAATTTCGCTTAGAACGCGTGGGAAACAGAACTAGCTCTTACACAGCCAAATCGGATATTCAACTATAAAACGCCTAAAGGCTGAGAAAAATTAGAAACATACCACTAACCTCAAACAATATGACTAAGAATAGTCACCACAACTGATGCAAGTCCCAAAAATTATGAAACAAACGCAATGGCTGCGACCAGTAACCAGGATACGACAAGAGGCGAAGCACAATCGAGCTGCCGGAGCCGGAGCGCGGAGGTGAGCAGAGCTCAGTTGAGGCGGCACAGGTGTGCGGACACCCGCGTACCCCCGCGTCGGGCTCCGAGGTAGTGGGAGTTGGAGAGGATTAAAGGAAACTGGGAGGGAAACTCTGATTAAAGCTGGGGACAACAGAGATAGTGAGAGTTGGAGTGGATTTGGGAAACAGAGTGAAACTATGATTAAAACCACAGAATCACATGAAACTAGCAGGACGGAGTTAAAAAAGGGGTAGAGAATTTGCGAATGGGAACTAGAAGCGAAGTGCATAAAAGTACGAGAAAAAGAAAAGTATCCCATCAGAAATTAAAGAAGGGAGTGAAAATCCGCGTTTTTAAAACACACAAAGGACCAAGAAAGAATGAATGTAACAAGCGTGAAAATGAAGTAACAAAAAAGCACGCCACTCAATAACAACAAATAAAGATGGTATTAGTACAGACTTGCAAATCCGAATTGCGGAACTGAACTGCGACCGCAAAAAAATTGAAGCATGTTGCAAAACGCAAGAATGAGTTGAGAATCGCAAGAATTAAAAGAGAATTGTGTGGATGAGCAACGAAGTACAGGCACCACAGTGCATACAGCACGTGCGAGCAGTTGGCCCGTGACGCAGGGGACGACGGACCTCAGTACAACTCCGCAGTAACATCGCAATTAGGGTTACCCACAATCGCATTTTTATAGCGAAAATTTTAAAATTGAGCCGAAAAGGTCAATCTAGCAGCCCCGATTTAAACGTTGGCTATTAGGTGTAGTGCCATGTAAATTGGAGAAACCATGAAACTATTTATTCTCAATTTTTTCCCATTATATCAATGGTTTAAAGTGAGAACTATGTAGTATTATGGCAATGACTAGTAGTATTTAGGCTACATTGGTTTCGGGGTTCTAGTGTTCACAAGCTTATGCACAACACCAGGGAGTCATTCATTCGAAGGCAACCGGAACTAGAAAATGGGCCAAGTTATGGGCACAGAAAATGGGCACTCAGTTACTTAAGTTTTCAAATTTTAAGCCTTACTTAAGCCTTACAAAATATTTCTGATGGTGCAATAACGTCTCACGTAAACTGCTTTTTAAAGCAGTACTTGGATGCATTGAACAAGCAAAGCATTGTTTAACAGGATAATTTCCTCCCCACGTTATCCTTATGCCCTGAATAATTGTAACAGCTAATTTCATAAACATTTTAGATACTATTAGTAACTTTCATACCGATAAAATTATGGCTGGCCAAGAGAGCTATGATTTACAGCTTCATATTTTGCGTCGCCCTCCCAAATAAGTATCGAAATTGCAGTCTCAGTAACGTGTCCCTTTAACAGTTGCTGGCTTTCGTGTATATGATATCAGATGGATATCGTAGCACGATATTCTAATAAATAACTAAAGATGAAGTATTGTGGTTACGACCCAAGCTTGGGATAAAGTAAACCTCCTAGCGCACGGGTAAGTCATATTTTAAGGGTCTAAACAATTTTCACTGCACGATTGCACGTTTCACTCAAAGCAGAGAAACTGAGCGCGTTCAATCACAAAACTCTGGCACTTACGTAGGAGCGAAACACTGAAACAATAAAGCGCTTCGAGAGGAGAGACCCGTTTAGATAGAGAAAGAAAGTTCGTCAAACAGCGGCGCTAAAGCAAGGAGTCTGACCTTGCACCCTCTCTGGACCGTGGTACGATCGGCAGATCGATGGTTCGAGTTAGGGCTTCGCTCCAGGTGGACTGATCATCATCTCTCTTGCATAGCTGACCGCACGCCACACAAGCTCTCACTAAATAATAGGCCATCGCCAGGGGAGAGCCGCGGCTACACAATCGCCTCAATTCCAGCCGTGCGATTCCAACGCTAAATATTTTACGGGGTAGGTTCGTTGCTCGCTCGCGTGCGTCGGTGTAGAGCGGGCGACCGGAGTGTGTTGGTGCGCTCAACAAGGGATAGCGGGAAGGATCAAGCGATGAATATTCTAAGCGGCGAATCGAGTTTAATCAAGGCTGTTGTTCTTTTAATGAGGCTTTACGTTAGCCTCATCTCTGCGGAAGGTGGGAAAATATATGGAAGCAGCATTTTGTGTTTCTCCGTTATGATGGCTAACTCTACTCGAAACGTCACAGGTCGCACATGCACAGGTTTGAATTGCATTAAAGTTCTACTATGTCAAAATTAGGCCATTTACAAGTTTAATTTAACTTTCATAGACACTATAGAGTCATGTAATAATTTTGATTGAGAAGCCACACACGAAATTCTCCCTTGTAGCGTTGAAGAACGAAGTTTTTTATATTTTGTTGCACTGTAAAGTTCATCTTTAAGTACTAAAATTACTCAAATACGCAGCCTCGTACTTCAGAAAGCAATAATGATGTAATAATCTGCGCAGAAAATGCCTTCAAATTACATTTGCGCTACACAAGAGTTTTTTCGAGAAATGAGTTCCGCTAAACCACGGCTGTAAAAGTTTTGGCCAAGTTTTTTACACAGCCCCCAGTTCAGTTAATTTCCTGCTGCAAATTATACTCACACATGCGAACGGATAAGTGAATCATGCATAAATCTTATTCAGATAGAAAACTAAAGAAAAAACAAAACGAACAATCAAAACACGCATGTGTTATAATCTGCCAGCATGTCTCTCTTCCAGTATTCTCCTACGTGAGCGAGAGAAAAGGGGGGAAAAAGACTTCTTAAGCCTGGAATATTTTCTTCCTGTAAGACCAACCGACTCTGCAATCGGCTCCTAAAATACCTAGGCCTGCATAGCGACTCTTTCAACCCGCTGACTAGTAATAACCTCTGCGGCGTCTCTTGATACGAGGTATTATTATCACTAGATCTTTTTGGAGATGTATGAGAAATGTCAGCGTGCTATTTTTCTGCATTCAAAAATGCTAGAGTGACGTGAAATGCAAAGCATTTGATCAGTGGGTCAAAAATTGAGATTGAGCAGCACGTTTTTCTTAGTTCAGACGCCTGGTCGCGATGCGAGTCATCAATTTTGAAAGTTGAATTCCAGATGAATAACGCACTTAACGTGGGCTGATCAACAGCGTAGCTTTCACGGACGGACGTGAAATAAAATTAACAGCCCAGACGTCTAAAGTTTTCCCTCACGATTCTTGAAATACTATTGCAATAACTGAGGGGAGATTTGAAAACGTTAAACATCAATTACGCTCTGCGCCATGTACTTATTAGTAATATTTTGTAATGTACGGCCGACCGATAGAGTATAGTAGGAGCAACATGAATTAAGTTCTATTTGACAAAGAATAAACTCCAAAATCTTTAAGAATAAATAAGATTTTGAACTTATAACGTCAAAGAAAAAATGCCCCTTGTACGGACACCGGTTACACATTTTTTCAGCCTCCGCGATATAATAGAGAACTAAGCAAGACGAACGCAGCTGTGCTGTGAACATCATTAATAAGTCACGTGGGCCATTCGAGAAGGGTTGAATCGAGCCGCGTTCAGAAGAGGCATAGGCAGGGCGGCACCTCTGTATTGTGATCAATAGATGCCATTACCAGCTCCAGGCACACTCGTGCAACTTTGTACAGAGGTGCTTATTCAGTCTTTGCCTCGCAGTATGTACAGTGTGCTAAGCCCACCACGCACGTATGCTACTCATGGAGTTTTCGTGCAGAGTAGTCATATTTTGCAGCAATACCGTCCAAAGTGCAGTCAGTCACATTTACAACCCATGTAACGAGGTAGATGCTATTGAGATGATGACTTAAGAATCAAATCGAGAGTCCGGACGCAAATCCGAAGTTAATCTGAAATATTCTGTACTGCCAATTCAATTTTTTCCTGTCTCTTCGTTAGTAACCTCTCAATTCCTTACTTTCGCTGGCTATCGAAAAAAGTTCGTTACTACTATCGGCAGACCTAATCGTGGAGCGTTAATGGAGGAAATTCCTGATAAAGCGATCGAGCTGTATTAATGACTACGTCGAGGCTCTCTTTCATGAGTCATGTATTCTATTACCCTAACCTAGGAGGTATTGTTTGCACGGTAAACAAAGAACAAGGACTACTATAAGCAAATTTTAAGCACTGAAATACGTTACATCAAGAAAAATTTGTAAGCATCAAGATACTCGAGGATATAATTCCTCAATAAACGAGTTTACGTGGATCATAAGATGCAGATTATTCAAATCAAAACCAATGGGTTCCCTATAAACAGCTTCCAACCAGCATGCAGAACAACACATTTCATTTTCGACAACCTCATCCACAAAACACTGCACAGTCGACCACATTCGCGTCAGGAACACTGCGCAGTCGACTACATTCTCATCAGGAACACTGGCGAGCCTGTGTAGAAACGAAGCACTGGCGCCGTGGTTTAGGGACGGTGGGTGCAGCGACCGACCGACGGACGATCTAGCAGCAGCATCGACCGCCCGACCACACCGAGAAGGGCAGGCCGGCGGGCCACAATGAGATATAGGAGGAGGCACAATTGGTGTGACGGGCAGCGCTATAGCGACACAGCAGGGGTTGCAGGCATATATACGTTGCACGCGAGGGCGCGCCGCTCCCCTCTGCAGAAAGGGCGCCAGTGTTGCTGAGTGATGTCAGAGCAGCGGTAGTTAGAAAGCGGACGTCAATTGCGTGAGCAGTGGACGAGGTACGGCAAACTTCCGTGGAGATATAAAAGAGCATAAAGTTACGCGTATGATGGCTGAGAAACAGTAACGACCTGAGGGTAGCATGAGCTGTTGTAGAGCTTTGCAGGAAGGTGAAAGAGAACTATGCTCTTTAGTTATACCAGAGTAAGTGGTAAAGATGAGAAATGCATGAAAATCCGTAGTAGCCAAACGTTTGTTTATCGGCATGCTGCTTTGCCTGCTGCAACAGGATAATGAAATATAGGTTACCGGCAGGAAACACGGGACATAGAAGTAACACAAGGAAGCGTTATACTAGGTGTCAATCATGTTGAAACACGGTTGTGATGATGAACTATAAGGGTAGTACCCATTAAGCGACTCACGCATTGTAATCCCAATAACAAACGTCTCAAACAAGCTTAGCAAACAAGACTCGGATCATTTACCAGCCTGAACATAAGACAGGAAAACGTGGAGCGCAGTTAGCGAAGAAGAGACGCCATCACGGAGACGCACAAGATGAATAGCAGGGAAGCAGCGAGCAACTTACGCACGCCAGAAGCGATGCAGCAGACGGTGCGTCAGTGCAGCAGCAGCACAGCTGCACAGCGCGCCCGCAGAGGAGCAGCACAATTAAGGAACATTGGGCCGGCCGCTCAACTCGTCGCGCATCGCACATACCCGCGCCCTCACGGCGGCCGTTACAAAGGGGGCCACGCACCCCCAGCAACCGCCTCCCCCCTTCTGTTCTCCCGCCCTGCTTCCCTCCTTCCTTGTCTCTCTAACCAGCCTCGCGTTCCCATTCGTGAGGCTTCGCTAAGGATGACACTTCAGAAAAAGATGCTCAGTTTGGCCCTTGGATATTATGTAGTATGGGGGCAAATCGAGCTTGTGATCTTCCACAAAACTTGGTGCTGATTTCAGAGCGTAATTGTTGGCATGCTGCTATTCACCGAGATGAAAGTGGTCTACTGGTCATTTAGATTGCATGTTTCAGTCGCGTAGGGAAAATGGAAGTTCATTAATTAAAACATGCTCCAAATATCATGGTTCTGAGAGGAAAGCGAACTTCAAGATGACCTAATCTTAAACAGACAGAAAATAGGAACAAATTTTTTCTTACAAGATCACTTCACATTCCACTCAAAATGTCTATGATACTTATCGGCAAGCATATGAGAGACTGTGTAAAATAAATTAACAGTTCCCTCCGAAAGGTACCGCAAAAATAGTGTGTAAAATAAATTAACAGTTCCCTCCGAAAGGTACCGCAAAAATAGTGTGTCAAAACAACGACTCTTCGCAATGGATGTACGTTTAAAATTATCATAAATGTACAACAACTAAAGGGATTATGAAGTGAATTTATTCATATCACCAGCGCATAAGATTGGAAATATACAAGTTATGAACCAAAGATAGCATTGAGATTAAAAAGACGGGGCGGAGTTCGAAGCACATTTCTCGATGTTCAACGGACCTCCAGACATCACCTCACATCAGGCGTGGTACGCACAGGCCGCGTTTTGCGCACTCGAAGTTTTCAAATTACAACCAACGCACAAGTTTGAAAACTTATTGACTTGAATCAATGTACTTGTATTTTCACAATGAATAGATGTTTTTCTAAGCATGAGAATATCATCAGCGTATTCTGATTCAATTTAAAACAACGAATTACTTCAACAAAACTTGCGTCACAAGACAATACGAGTACTTACCGTTTACATTCTTCGTCAGTAACATGTAAAGTTTATCAACTTCTTAGGATAGGCGGGACATATTTTGAAGCAAGATATTTGAGAGACTCTGCAGGAGTTGTTACACAGGAAATGACACGGGACTTTGAGGGATTCGTCGCTCAGATAATAGAAGAGCTGCATTGTTTGTTCCCGCGTCAAATACGATTTGAGATGCTAGCATCGAAATAATGAGCAGAGGCGTCTCAATGCAGTCTGAGGCAACATGAAGCCGACCGAGCCTCGCTCTCCAGGGGACGGTTAGCAGGAAATGAACCACCTCGCATGCTGAGGCTCCGCGAAAGTCTCCTCACCAAACAAAGAATGCCCGTGGTATTAACGGCAAAAAGAACGATAATTAAAATCGCAATCAACTATGGAATGAGAGTCGTTGAAAAATCGAGAATCATTCACCATTGACAAAACGGACACTACATTTGAATGTGAAGGAATTAAATTCAATAGCAAGTTGTAATTACGAACACCTGACTTAGAAAACGAACTGTGTTACATTTTAATTTTCGACGCTGACAAACGAACGCGGAGGTTCCGTAGTTGGAAAATAGACTGGACGCGACATTATACTAGCACACTAAACAGCTAAGTTCCAAAACGCTCATAAAAAGTAAATTAATAGAAAAAACTAAGGGATAATGTGGTTTTCGGCTTTAACGAACAGATTCAACATTCTTGTAAACTCGACGAGAACGATTATAACTTGAATCCAAGGCGAAGATAATTTTCATAACTTATTTTTAAATCAATCGGTGAAATAACTCGCCTCGTAGAGATTCTGAAAGCCCCTGCCACAAGACTCACATCGGCGAGTCACTGCATGAACAACATTCCGGTGTTGCCGACATCGACAACAGTTGCAGAAGCGCAGGAATTCCCCCGCGCGAATACGAGCTGGGCCAACGCAACTTTTAATTTGAGTGTCGCGTCGATGTAGAGATTATAGGATAACTTCGACGCGGTCATGGGAGGCGCTGTCTCCCAAATACGTCAGCGAACGATACTTCAAGATCCAAAATGAGGTTCGAATGATGAGCGACTGACCATAGACAAGACAAATGCCCAAGTAAAAATATTGCTGCATTGCTGATGAGATTCAGACACAAGTGAGTTACGTCAATGATTCACGAAAATAGAAAGCTACAGACGCACAGGTCAACTCTATTGATGAGCAAAAAAGTTAATCGTCGATACATAGGTTAGCCTAGAAAACTTCGAAACACAGAAATTCATCATAAACATGGACGGTAAAGTTTAGAGCTAACCAACGTGCGGATAAATATCTTATAAGCGCCTGTCGAAAAGCAACAAAAAACGGTTTAACGTACATGTTTCAACACAAAATCCGGCGAGATTAGACAAAGCACAAATTTGTGTTTGCGAGCAGTTGGCTTTCGACGCCGAGGTCTCGTATAGTACGTGATGTCGAGTCGCAGCGCGTAGCAGAATACAGATATAAATGAAGGGACAATTACGTGCCTTGAAAACAGATTGCAGGACCAAGTACTCTTAATTTTAAGTCGAGGAAATTCTGCTGAAATCCCGCTGCAGCGTGTAAGTGATTCGAGGACAACACTGTGTTCCCGTTTTCAGCTTTAAAAATTGCTGAACAATTCAACCAATCCCTTTGTAATCAAATAAATCTTGCAGTAATGAACATAACGAGCACAAAATTAAGGGGCAAAAGTTAGCCTTCCCAACTTGTCAAGTGTCGGTTCATTTTTTATAACTAGGTACTGATGTTTAAAGACAGGACATAAAAACTTCGTCACAATAATAATCCTCCCTGTATCTCAAAATCAGGTACTAACATTTAGGTTCGAAGCAAAGCTGTATTATTTGGCTCTGTGTATCACATGCCAATGGCAAGCACAACGGTGTGAAAGAAAACTCTGGCAGTTCCTCACAATCCGAGCGTAACCAAATCGTATAGCACCGGCGGAAATCATTTAGCCGGAAACCAAAACCATACTTACGCTCGCTCCTGGCCGCCCCTCAAGTTATGGAGATATATCATATTATCGATGCACCGCTGCTTGAACCAAGCTTTCTGGCTGATCTGCACGAAATGCAGTGAGCAGTCTTCCGTTCGGTCGTCCCAAGACTGTAAGGTTCATGCAGCAGTCGAGACAAAGATCACTGGCTGAGAATTTATTCATTGCGAGATTGTCTTAAACGTCCGTGAAACTTAATTCAATGAGAAATCTCTTTTCTTATTTGGACGTCGCTTTGCTTTATAACATGATTCAACCCGTTGTCAATACTTTGACTGGAACGTGTACAACAGGTTCATACAATTGTATAAAGTTAATCGAGCTTTAGCATGCGAAACATAAAAAAGGCGCTGCCTGAGTATTTATCGTGAAACACTAGAAAGTTTTTCGAGCAGAGCACGTACAAATTTGTTTGCTTCAATTTTTCCCTCAAATCTAACATTTTATACAACTTTCCTCAAAAATTTTTTGATGAAATCCACTGTTAACACAGTAATTAATGTATCAAAAACAGTTCGATATAACTGAGGAGCATCGAAGATATTTCAATAGGCAGCATACATCACTAAGCATCTATGGTTAGAGAGAGGCAGTCGTAATCGTTCGAAAAATCTTGGATGTTCGGCATACCAACGTCACCAACAACCAAGGAGCAGAGGTAGACCACGTCAACCTTTAAGCTCATGAGCTGAGCAAAAAAAGATAACAGACGTCTTAAGGACACCGCTTAAAATTAGGCATGGTTGAATGGTGCAAATGGGTCACAGCGAGCCTCTTTTAAAGCATAAAAATACTCCGCGCCTCCACTAATTGTAGGCGAGTTCCGTTTATTATGCCAGGTCTGTTTTACAGTTGATGGTCTGATATGAAAGAAAAACAATGATCAAGAGAAAAACAATGCAGTAATGTTGATGCGTCTATTTTTGGTAAATGTTGAGGATTAACCGGGAATCGGTATTTGATTTTTCAGTGCCTAAACATAGTTAACTAGATCGAAAAAAACAAGTTTTCATCGATGCTATTTCCGTCTTAAATAAGTATTTTACGAGTTATAGCGGTGAATTAGTAACCGCAACTCAAGTGTTTGAAGCGGGACGTAATTCATCGAGCCAGGCGAATGGCAAAACTGCAATGGAGTCTCGCTTCCGGCGCGCTCGTCATCAAAGACAAAACTAAACCTACCGCGCTAACTCGTAAAATATTCATTTGACGAAAAAAGTGAATAGAAGAAAAATAGTTTATTTTGATGTTATTACCGTGGTTCAAGCAACAAAAATTCGAAAATCCATGAGGGGCTGTTTATTCGAGCGCATTCGTCATCAAAGACGAAACTAAACCTACCGCTATAATTCGTAAAATACTCATTTACGACGGAAAATGCATAGAAGAAAACTTGTTGATTTCGATGTAATTAACTATGTTTAGGATTCGAAAAGTGGAAAATCAATTCCCGGTTAATCCTCAACACTTACCCTATTTTTTCCACACTGGGCCAATACGGATGACTGCTGGTATATGTAAAAACTAAATCTGTACTTCCCAAGCGGAGGACTTTCTACCGACATGGGAGCAGCTGTAGTCGTTTTCATGAGATCATGAAGTTAATTAGTTGAAACGAAATACCAGTAAGTGCACGAGAGAAGGCGGCTTGAGTGAAGACATGCGTGTTTTTTTTCATTCTTTTTATCGAGGAGAGCTCAAGATACTTGACATTAATAGTGCTGAAACAATTTTAAACACTCACATTGTAGGATATTTCCTTCCAAATTTCTAAATTTAATCTAAAACCCCACCAGCAGGCATTAATTTTGAAAAGCTGAATTCTAAATTCCCAGTTCTGGAACTTAATTCAGGATAATCGAACGACAAAATAATAAATAATCACTGCTACAAACCAATTGATGCTTAGTGTTAGAGGATAATTCAGTTAATTTCAATGGATTCATGAAGTGTGATCGACGAACTTTTCAAGCATTGAGATGCTACGACACAAATTTTACTAAGCCAAAAAATCTACGAGTCAAATTCGAATGAATAGCAATCTAGCTTGAAACGCAGCAAAATGACTACTTTCTGACGAGCTACGATTTATTTAAATGAAGGATTTTCAAACTCAGAACCTCATAATGCAAGATCACAAGTACTAATGTCAATGAGCATGGTGACTGAGTTTCACGTTAAGACTATAGAGGAGAACGCCAGCATCGACGAACCAAGTGTGCGTCCGTCCGTCTACCGTCACGCGCTGCGCTCGCTAACGAGCTTCTTGACACCTGGACGTGCGCCAATGGCCGGCGCAGCTCACGAGAACGACACAATGCACCGGCTGTACCGCCCCCACTTATTGCCCAACTTTCTTCTCAAGTATTTCAAGTAGCCATCGTCTCAATAAACGAAGCGTAAGGCGGTAGATTTCCCTTGCTTTAAATGGAAGTACGGTTTTAGTGCTGTGATGGCCGGAAGATCACAAGCTGGGAAAATACACGTTTCATGGGGATAACGAGATTTCCACACTCTGATAACTCCACAATAGTTACAGTGAAAGGCATCACCAATGGCTTCCCAAAACACCATACCCATTAACGAACACAAGATCAATAACAAACGCAATAGAATTTGTTATAACTTACGAGGCCTGTCTAAAAAGTATCCGACCTTTGGCCAGAAAAAATATTTCGAATACCTGTCGGAGTTGGGACCCTAATCCCCTTCAAAGTATGCCCCTTGTGCTTGCACACACTTAGCCCACCGATCCTTCCACTGCTGGAAACACCTCTGGTAGTTTTTTTTTAGAATGGTGTTCAGCTCCATCGTCGCATTGCCTGTTTGACTCCTTCGATGCTGACTGTTTTCTTTGATGTCCGTGGAATTGTGCATCACGAATACGCACCGGAAGGACAAACAGTGACAAAGGAGTACTATCAGGATGTTCTCCGGCGACTTCGTGATGCAGTTCGGCGCAAAAGACCAGACATGTGGACTGCGAACAACTGGCACTTGCATCACGACAACGCGCCCGCAAATTCATCCCATTTGATCCGCAATTTCTTGGCCAAACATGGAATTACGACCGTTCGCCAACCTCCCTACTCTCCAGACCTGGCTCCTTGCGACTTCTGGTTGTTTCCAAAATTGAAGACACCACTGAAAGGATCCCGTTTTGAGAGTAGAGAAGAGATAATGCGGAACGCGACGACAGAGCTGAACACCATTCCAAAAGAAGACTTCCAGAGGTGTTTCCGGCAGTGGAAGGATCGGTGGGCTAAGTGTGTGGAAGCACAAGGAGCCTACTTTGAAGGGGATTAGGGTCCCAACCCCGTCAGGTTGTTGAAGTATTTTTTCTGGCCAAAGGTCGGATACTTTTTAGACAGGCCTCGTACATTTATTTGTACTTGCGAAGCTGTCATACTGCAGAGCCAAAATTTAGTCGAAAACTATCAAGCCCTAATCAAGTAAGTTTGGTTAAACTTCAGCAAAGCGCCTCGGAAGCACGATCATCCAACACAAGTACTGTACTTTTAAATCTATTTTAACACCACGACGAACTTCATCAAAGTTTTCTGAATTTCAGCCCACAGAACATAAAAACACAATTAAAATATAAATTGTTATCATGCTAAATGGACAACTGGCCTCAACGCCTTGGCGGGTTCTGAAACAAGTTCCGGATACAACCGAAATCGAAGATTTCATCTCGCAATCCGACAGAACGAACACACATGTCTACGCGGACTACTACTTCTACCTCATCGAATTACAAGGAAGAGTTTCTTTGGCTCTTCAATAATTCCATATGAATTGCAAGACAACAATTTTAAGCGTACAGTATTATTCGTTCAACAATTCCAACTATTCACACCTCCTCCCCCCTTTCTCCTTCGCCACTTACGAAACGCAGCTGTGGCACGACTGAAATGCCCACGTATTAGCTTACATCAATCAAGGCAGAATAAAAAGGTGATTCATGATTATCTTCAAAATGGCTAGCGGGAGAGAATTACAGACTGACCCGCCCTAATTAGATGGCAACGGGCGTAAGTTGAGCCTCTAAAATATAACTCAGAGAGGAAAACCACGAGTTACGTCTGGTCTTAGATGATGTGAGCTCGTCGTTTACCACGCGTGAGACAGAACAGGAAGGATTTTTTTGAAATATTTAATAACTCCACAAATACGTGCAGATTAAGTAAAATTCTAACTTATAGCCTAGTTAGAAAAATCAGGTGGGGAAGTATATAATTTTTTAATTAAATTTCAATTTCCTTCAACGTTCACAATGGAAAGAAATAACTGAAATCCGCCAAGAAGGCTATTCATGTAAAAAGTGTCTCGTGAAAAACAATCAACAAAAGTTACTCACGATTAGCAGCGGACAAGCATTTTCGAAAATAAGTTCAAGCTACTCACCAAATTCGAAACGAGACGTAGTCGAGAAAATCCAATTCGATGAAGATAAATAAACTCTAAACTCCCTAAATCACTGGTTAATAAGTTACGAAACAAGTTGCAATTTACAATCTGAATTGAACAGGAAAATGATGAGAATTATTCACGAGTTAAAATCGAGGCTTTTTCACTATAACTTATACTTTAAAACAGGGCTATGTGCTTCAACTAGAATGGCTTCTCTAATTACGCGCTCTAGTGAACGACGGAGTCGCGCGCCGCGAGATAGTCTCAATGCCCACACACTAGCGTAACGAGACGGATATTCTTCGTAGTACCACACGATACGAAGGCTGTTTACGTACTGATGAGTGCGGCTCGAACTCGAAACAGCGGAGGGAGAACCCATCGCTGCAGGTAGTTAGCGCTGCCCAATCACAGCGCTCGTCCTAATGACCAGCCACCAACCGGCGACAGCGTAAAACGTGGCCCATCTCTCAGAACTGGAGTACTACTCTACTGGGACAGCTTGTAACGCACGAGAGTAGAGTTGGTGACTTCTAATTACACTTTTATGCCTAATAAACAGCTGAATTAAAATTAGATTTCAAACGCTGCTATGAATGTAATGATCGGCGATTCAGTTATGGCTTGTAAAAACTGTTACATGAGCTCAGAGCAAAAAAATTTGCTTCATCTAAAAATGAGACGTGTTTCGAACAGTTCGATCAAGTACAACGAAAGAATTTGACATGCAAATCATTTCACTCTAACATCGCTCTCTGCCCTCATCACATCTTACTTTAAGCACACCTATCCGAATTCCACCGAGATGTAATCACTACCTGTACACAAGCAACATCGAGTAGGCAGAGCGTTTACGACCTTCTAGTATTTGCAAGTATTTCATTTGCACGTAGCGATGACAATTTATTTTCGAATGGTATTAAGAAACGGGAACCATTCCTAATGAAAAGAAATTGTATCATAGAACATGCTGCGGCTCAATCTATTATACGGCTATAATAAACAGCTCAACCACAAGAACATCAAATTTTGAGGTTTAAACCATAGCGATAACTCCAGTTTATGCAACGGTTTCTCAAATGTTCCGAAATGGTCCAATATCAACACACTCTCAACTCTGAACCACTATCCTCAGCGGTGTGTGCTATCGCGGAAGTGAGATACCAAAAGCCCACTCTCTTTATCTGACAGTGAAAACCTGTTGCTTTACTTAGCGATTTCGACTCACGGACACAGCGATATGAATCAAGCCAGCATCCGCGGCCGCTCTAGTCTTTTCGGAGAACGTTCAACACTTCGTTTGTAATGGTGCATGCGTGTCGCTTGCTCTGTATCGGGACATCTCGGCTCGCGTACATGGTAATACGAGCGTGGAAGGAATGTCAATGATTTAACTTACGGTCTAGCATCACACTTTAGAGTCAGAGTTCATTTACATCTAAACTAGTTATAACTAAGCCTTCATCGCAAGGTTCTTCTATAGGGTTCACAGTTTGAAATGATTCGTTAATTTAACAGATGGATGTCTGCAAGAAAGCTGATCTCCATACTCGTGATGTAATCACTAACTTAAAATGTTTCATGCTATTACTATTTTGAGGAATACACATCTACAGGAGGCAGAAAAACACTGACAGGGTTATTGGATGAATTTCTTACAATAATTCTTCCTTTTTTCACCCTTTGAAGCACTATCTCCAGCCTCAATGCAAAGTGACAAACTATTGGCTGCTAAGGCATTTGTCAACCTAGAAGATCCTTCCTATCCTTGCCTACCTATCCTTTAGCGCGGGACCTCAAATATTCCCCTAGGGAGTGCTAATTCTCAGAGATACAATAGTTGTATCCGGCTGAGGAGTAATTTGAGAATAAAAACGACAACAGTATTCCAAACACGAAATGGTGTTTATGCGGGAGTCCAGAAGTGAGTAGTAGCTAGTAGTTAAGCTTCCTATGGCGCAGGTCAAGCTTTAATTCTACTTTTTCTGACGACCAAATCTTGACCAGAGCACTTAGCGGAGACGCCGTCGGTCCGAACAAAAGCGATAAATCGCGTAAACCGGTTAAAAAAAAGTGTCCTGTATGGAAAAAGGCAACTGCTTGCTAACAATCTACGTGATACATGAGTTGACATGTTTACAATAGTAAAATTATGAATATAATGACAAATAGAAAAAGGTGAATGTGGTGAAATAAGCATCACGCATATTTACGAAGAGGTATGCACGATGGAATTATCTTGGCACGCCAGCATGGTTCAAAACATACCCTGGAACCTAATTAACAAAAAATGTAGGCCTGTATTACGATATTCCTGTATATGCGGTAGATATGACTGGTCTCCACACAATAGCACCTTGATTCAGCTTTTAGCGTAAAATGTTGGGACGTCCGAGGACGGTGATATGTGAAATCATTCTGACGCTCGCATTATTGCTGATCACAGTGAGTGGTATAAGGTCCGAAATAGCTGAATCGGAAACCTCTTGGCGCTCTCTTAAAAAAATTCTATATCCAGCAACCCTATTGAAACTGAAATAGAGCATAGCGAAAACATTCCGTTCTGTAAGTAATGTAAAGACAACATTTCGTTCTTTACGCCCCGAAAAGAACTTAAGTAAAGTACTAAACGTTAACCACCACGGGACAAAAATATATTAAGCCAATTTGGTTGTCTAAGCACAACAGCGATAAAACAAAATTCATGGAAAGATCTTTTCGAGGCCTCGACAATTGTACGTAAACATAGCGAAAGAAGACACAAGACCCTTATCTGTGCTGGAACCGACGAGTCTCGAAAGGAAATAGCTCCGTGTCTCCACAGATTGTGGTCGGCGAGCACATCGAAACTACAGCATGAAACGAAACTCCTTCGAAGACTTCACACTTTTGCGTCATAAAAGACTTAACAATGACGTAGAAAGAACGTTATTTTCTGTTTTACACAATAAATCAAGTCTGGTGATGAATTTTCAATATTAGCGCCCAAATGTTTTTTTTGAAACACGTATTGCTTTCCCTATGAAAAACACTTTGGCATCAGAAATATGCTTGTACAGCCACTTCAGGCAACTCATTTCTTTTGTGCTATAGAAAGGTTATATTTTTTTTGTGGTGTGAAGGCTAAATATAATATTTGTTAGTTAAATGACGAAAGTAACTTCAGTTGAATTTGGGTTTCAGCACCAACATGGTAACTTGAGTGATGGCTATCAAGGTACGATACTGTCAATAATATCAATGTTTTTACTATTACATTTTAATTTTAGCGGTATTATTTCTTCAAGTACCTTTCGAAATTGGAATAAACGTTGTAAAGTGACTGCATCCTAAAGAGAATAACAATGGTATAATAAAAACTTCGATAGAAGAACAAGAAGTTCTATAAGTAAAATTAGATCTGTTAAATACGAAAACACGTCGGAGGAAACCCTAAATCTTTCACAGAAAATGCCACTGTAGTGTAAAGTTCTTTGGAAACCAACGCAAATAATTTATGGACTAATGGGTATTAGTTTTCCTTAGATAAACCTGGCGCAAAAATTATACCAACTTTTCAACTTTATTGAGAGTAATTAGAAAATTTACAAACTTTAGACGAAGTGATGAATACAATGATGAAACGGTTTTGCATAGATATTACCGAGTCAAAATCTGACAAGATTTAACAGCAGCGCTGATAATTTCCCAAGTGACTTTGACGGCTTTCTTCGTACAGGAAGCACTCGGTCGTAGAACCTGATTGTCCAAATCAAAAGAGGAATTAGGCAAGCACGTTTCACGGCACAAGCAGCTTAATGAAGCGTGAATTTGACTTGCCTGTCACTTGAGACGCCATAAGTTGGTAGACTTGGAGTATATTATGTATTGTCTGTTTTCGATATGGCTGCGAGTGGAAGACTTTACTCAAATTTGAATATAAGATACGTTAATGAGAATTTTACGTGTCAAGTGGTTACGAAAACTTACCTTTTATAACTCAATGCTACTCAAGAGTAACGCTAAAGTGTGTTTTCCCTAGAAGAAATTTACCGTTTTCATTTCTACAGCACTCATATGAAAAAATTGTGTCCTTCGAGTCAAGTGCACAAACAAATTACGTAAAATTGAAAAGGGGCGTGAAATAACAAATGAAAACAAACAAGAGAAAACTAGAAAAAAAAAGAAAAACAAAAAACCAGTACAAGCAAGAAAAAACAATGGACAGACACTTGGAACTAACATATAATATACAATGAAGTATTTTTTTGAGAAAACAGAAAAAGAATTTAATTCAACCAATATAAAGTGAACAGAAGAAAAGAAACCGCAATGATTACAAGCCTACAACACGAGGAAACCGAAAAAGGAATCCTGGTGACCATTTCCCCAATCAAAAATTAGCGCCAGAAAAAACCCATGATGACTCTTTAGACATCAAAGGGGATAAACTCAATGAACCGTGAAGCGCAAGAAAAGAGACATTGATGCATAGTAAGCCACACCAGGTAACAAGTACAGGGAAGTCTCCTGAAAAATCACACGTGTGTGTACACGACTATATAAGAGTGTCCAGTTGAGTGACAAGCTGCGAGGCAACTGGCTAACAGACGGGCCGAGTGAAATATGTGCAGTAGTTTCTTGGTCGCTGTAACGAGATTTATTAGCCAGTAAACCAATTAATCTCGGTTGAAGTTTCCGCGCATGCGCAGTGAACACAACTATCACGCAGCATGAGACAAACGAGTGTTGTGCGGGAGCCATCATTCGACGATTGGTTGTGCTTCTCGTGTTCTATTTCTTAGGTAAGAGACAAAGCTTATTCTGTTTTTGCTTCTTGATTCCACCTAATTAGACAGAGAAGTCTCCTTAAAAAAATGGCAATTTTTGTTGCGCTCTTAATGAAGTTTTCATAACCATTCGCTTTACACTTATTTCAATTGTAAGGGTTTTAGCGATGAAAGAATTACTCATATAATTTCACACTGCAAGCTCTGTTTTCCATAAAATATACTTCGCACTTACATATTTCATCATCAGTCACAGAACATAACATTACACTGAATATACTTCATGGCTAATTTCAATCCATTTAAATTCTAAGTAGGACATAAAACGATTATTTGTAACAAAGTAAAAGAAGAAATATTTGCAAGCTGTGCACCAGTCACACTTCTCATCTGAAAGCATTCTCTTATTATCAATATCTTTTTTACTATCAAAATATACCAGGGCCAAACATCTCTCTTTTATGGGGCAAGCATTTATTAACTAACAATAGTTATTTTTTCAACCCATTTAAACTTGAAAGAATTTCGCTACAATCGAGTATAATGCAGCGCCTTAATGAGATCATTCCCCACTTGAACTCGTAGAAATATAGAATTTCATCGCAAGTAAACCGTCCTGCCACACAATAGCTTTCGTTCTTACAAAAACTCATGAGAAGGTCGTTCACCGACCAATGGCACAACAATTACAAATGTGAATAGCGCAAAAGAAAAATAAACACTTGGTAATAATAAGATGCATTTCCAAAGTGTCATTTAGATAAAGCAATACGCTTTGCAACCCAACGCCAATAATGTTTTATAGCCCACTGTAGACGCCCGGCAGGCACGTACAAAAAATCTCTGAGATAAGCGTTCTTATCTGTGTATGATGTTAGTGCGCTGCAGGAGCCGTGTGCGGCTAAATATGTACGGCACAGCGCCTATTGACATAGCCGCATCGTGGACCCTTTGATTTATCATGACCAAACCACATAGAGAGCCAAGCAGGTATCGAAGCACACATTCTTGGTCACGTGAATTTTTCGTTAAGTTGGTTGAAGCCAACGTAATTAGAAATGATCCGATAAGTTTCGATGCCGGTAAGCTCTGTGTCTGGCTGAGTTCCAGTGTACCTACCATTCAAATCGAGTACTAACATTTTTAGACGAATGAAGTTACTCCCAAAGCCGCTGCTAATTGTAGAAGCCATAGTTAACTTGAGTAGGTCTCATGTTTCTTCACTTGCCTGAAGGATCCTTTAGTACCTCTATTATGATGTTATGATCAAATGACAAAGGAACGTAGGACGAAATTTAAGTAAGCGCTCGAGATAGACTACGAGGCGAAAGACAATGCACAAGCTGCATTTATCGTCAAAATGCACAACCGCTAACTTGAGCGAGGGATAACTTGATTTAATTGAAAAATCACAACCTTCATTATATTTTTGAACACTGTGCAGAAAAGATCGTTTACGTACACAAAGACTGTAGCTTCGCAGCCCCTGAAAAATGAAGACCCTGCTTTCACGAGTTTGACAGTTCTCCTGGCTTGGAGGAGCTAGGTAAGTATTGTACGGGAAAGTATCATCACACTTGATATTGGCAACGTTACGTAACGGAGTAACTAATTATTGAAGCAGTAGCATGCAAGTGATATTTGCAATGAACGATCTACTGCACCTTGGGGCATCACATTTTCTGCATTAGGATAGAATTCGGACACTTAAATTCACGGCTTCCTCACTCTTGCTGACGAGCATGTACTGTTAGTTGGATTTCGTAATCTATTCTTAGAGCAATAGAAAGTGACAGTAAGTGCGGAGCTGGATGTATACCTCAGTCTTGAAGGGCTTAGCTAAGCTGAACACGTCGTAGAAGCAAATAATCTATGCTTAAGTGAGGAGTGACGAATTTAGTTTTTGGCCGAATAAAAAACTCACATGAGCGTTAGAGTATGTCATGAACCCCTCATGAGTAACTAACAGCGTTCACGTAATTAATTTGCCAGCAAACTTTATGCCATACAGTGATTCCCAATTCAAAAACTAACTGAATGTAGAGGAGCGAGAACTGAAGACGAGGAAGGTAGTCTCATTCCAGGTATAAACGAATATACGTATTTATATTGCATGCTCCATTTTTAGCGATCGCCGACAACACTCGTTTAATTAACTTGGACTATCGAAACCAGCTAGTTACATACTGACTTGTTTACTCTTCCATTTTAAGTCTTTGAAAGATTTATAAGACTTAAAAATTCGTCTAAATTAAACGCGTTTCCCTGAACAATTATTGAGGAAGAGATTAATGCGCAGGACGCGGATTTGAGCCACTGCCTGGCTGCGGTGACCTCACCGCTGCGAGACTGGACTTCGCACTCGTAACGAAGAAGCGGAGCTCGAATTACTGCTGAGAGCTACACTGGCGGAGAGCCGGTCGGTCACTCTCTGCTAAATCTGAAGGAAGATAAGGACATGGAGGTGAAAGTTGCTTGCCCGCCTGCCTATTCGACGGCACGAAAGGACACCACGCACCTCACTGGTTTGGAGTGTAATATTTTATTCCTAATCTTCGTGCTTCACAGCAACACTATTTTGAAAATTTTGAGCATGGTACGCAACGCACTTTAATATTTTTGTCTGTTGCTTAGCATTAAAAATTATTAAAACGTACAGTTACCGTAAGCTATTGTGCTTCCATGAAACCTTGAGATTGCAGTGCTTAGACAGTCTACACAACCAGAAAAGATAGAAAATCGTTCCCATAATAACTTAATGTCAACCTAGGGTGAAATCTGAAACAATGTATCTTTGAACCAATAGCTGTAGATAAAATTGAAGTAAATCAAAATATGCACGCGCTTCCAACGCCATAGCTTGCAATTATTACAGAAAAGCTCGCAAATAAAACCCAGCAGAAAATCAAAACTGGTAATGTTCGTCGGTAGTTGAGAAACATCAAACCATGGACAAACGACACTGAGAGAAATGTTTTGTGATATTGATTGCGTATAGCGTACGCCAGAAACAGTATCAATATATCAGAACGTGCTGTTGATTAATGATCATTCGCTCTATTTGGGAGAAAATTAGATGAAGTATTTTAACACGTTGGTTGCGATGGGTTAAACTGAAGTTCAATATTCAACTTAAATTTAAAGTCAAAAGTGATAAGCAAATTTGTAAATATCAAACATTCACTGGGCCTGTTAAATACCATTAATTTAGATATATAGGTTGTTAAAATTTTTCAAAACGACCCATCGATGGGTCGTTTTGCAGCAGGAAAAACCTAACTACGACCCACCGGTGGGTCATACCGCAATGAATGTGTTAAGCTTCTCTAACCACAACGTGGTGTTCCAAAGAAAGGAAGTATAATAGCACCATGCAGTATGGAGTTATGGGAACGCGGTTTATGTTAAAGTTTACGAAACAAGATAACAGTTGAAGCAAATAGTAGCAGCTGAACCAAAAAAGGTGGCCTTTAACAAAACAAAGCACAATATTCTATCGCAACAAAATCCAAGGCCTATCCAACTATTTACTCGAGAACTGACATGTTCACATGGGAGCGCTAATTCTCAGATACCACAGTTGTATCCCTCTGAGAGGAATTTGGGAAAAAAGTACGCACAATTATGTAATCTTCTCGAGATCTTGAGCCCCGCTCCTGAACTTCATGCATCGAGCTTTTCACCCAAAACCGTCAAGGTCTCTTAATAGATAGATGAAGGTAGCAAGTAATTGTTAACAGGTACGTTTCATCCTTAGTTACCTATTCTTTGTTTGCTAGCGACAAAATCGTGAGTTAATTTTTCCACATGTCCATTTATCGACCTATGGTACAGCGAGCTGAACAAAACAAGGGGAAAGAAAGCCTAACCGCTAAGTGTTATGAAGCAAGCTCAACTTGCAAACAGAATGCAAAATAGAAGAGCAAGTGGTCAAATTTCCCAATTTGGAAGTGAGGTAGAAATGATGAATGATGAGCGAAAAATAGAGGCTCGACGCCGAGGCTCGCCAAACGGACGCAGGAGGGGGGACGGGCGCACAACTGCAGGCATATCTGGCAATATATTTGAGGCGACGTTACGAGAAGAGCAATAAATATTGCCCGCCTCCTCCCGTAGCGGCCTCTGGGTCGTCCGTCCTCCGGTGCTGGTGCTCGTATTGTGCTGGTGCTCTTATTGTGTTGTTGGTGCTCTTATTGTGTTGTTGGTGCTCTTATTGTGTTGTTGGTGCTCTTATTGTGTTGTTGGTGCTCTTATTGTGTTGTTGGTGCTCTTACTGTGCTGCTGGTGTTGGTGCTCTTACTGTGCTGCTGGTGTTGGTGCTCTTACTGTGCTGCTGGTGTTGGTGCTCTTACTGTGCTGCTGGTGTTGGTGCTCTTACTGTGCTGCTGGTGTTGGTGCTCTTACTGTGCTGCTGGTGTTGGTGCTCTTACTGTGCTGCTGGTGTTGGTGCTCTTACTGTGCTGCTGGTGTTGGTGCTCTTGTTGCTGGTGTTGGTTTTTATTGTGTTGTTGGTGCTCTTATTGTGTTGTTGGTGCTCTTAGTGTGTTGTTGGTGCTCTTATTGTGTTGTTGGTGCTCTTAGTGTGTTGTTGGTGCTCTTATTGTGTTGTTGGTGCTCTTATTGTGTTGTTGGTGCTCTTATTGTGTTGTTGGTGCTCTTATTGTGTTGGTGCTCTTATTGTGTTGCTCGTGTTGGTGGTCTTATTGTGTTGCTGGTGTGGGCTGTTCTGTTCCTTCAGGTTTTTTTTTGCTGTTGCAGGTTGTTGTTTCTCCAGTTCGGTTGGTGCTATTACTGTTCTGCTGTTGTGGACTGCTCTGCTCACATTTCGGTTGGTGCTCTTATTGTGTTACTGTTGCTGGCTGTTATCGTTTAGTTCAGTAAGTGGTGAGATTTTAAAGTTGCATGTTCTGCGGTTGGTGCTTTTTCTGGCTTTCCTATGCTGGCTGTTCTGTTTCTTCAGAGCTGGGAGTGTTATCGTCGAGGTACTGCAGTTGGTACTCTAATTTTTTACCGCCGTCACTCATTATTTTGTCTCTGTAATTAGATTGGTGCAGGTATTGATGGTTTTGCAGTCACTGATGTCACAACAGGAGAAGAACCTAGATAGATACCAGAGTCATGCAAGGAACAGTTCAGATGATACATAACATATCGTCTTCGAAACATCGCAGTTGCACAAGAATTGCATTGGTGACTATTGCGAGTGAGATTATTAACTCCTGCTCTTTGCCAGAATATCATAGGCGCTTATTGAGCTGCCCCTGAGTCACTACTATTTCAGAAATTACCCGAAAGATCTCTGATATCGAGGAATGATGCTGCAGCTAAAGACTGCGGAGGCGCCCATCAAATTTTGAAAGAGAAAAGAATGTTCGTATTTACGCTTCAGTTTGCGATAGTTCAATCGATTTATTTAGACAAATTTTAAAAGCTGAGCTACGTGCTTTGCTAGAAAATGTTCACCCTCTAGCGTTCTCGCTCATCAGTTTACTTATTGAATCAACTTCGCTGTAGGATGACTTCATACACATCTTTTTTTGTTATTGTAAAGAAAACCTAAGAAAATATTTGAAGTAAGAAATTCTCCTTTATTACCGCTCGATGAAAATCTTCCGTTAAGAACCTGTGACACGTTGAAAAATCATACACTTCAGTAGAGCTGCTACACACGAATTGTTGAAAGCGACGAATTATAAATTTTGCAGAAAAGCAACTCGCAACCAAATATTTTTATTTAATATTTTAAAAGCTTTATTTCAAAAGCATCATCGACAGAATGAGGAACACCTGCAGACGATGCGCGACCACATTTCCTGGAGAAGATATGTTACAAACAAGGGCCTGACAACCGTGGGCCTGAAGCTGCCTCACAGTCGCAGCAAATGATGGCGTCAAAACAAAGGCCACAGCTGTGCCTGGACAAAGCGCTACCGCGTTGACTCTCGTGATCAATCCTTTAAACTAAGCTAATTCTGATCGTACACTTACATCGCAAAACAAATCGTTACATTTGTTTTGTCAAAACGAGTTTTGACTCAACGAGTCAAAAGGTTCATTTGATCGATATAGACTGAATGCAAGTTAGTTAGAGTCTCTTCAACCACTACAAAAGTGTTCCTAAGAGAGGAAAATGAAAGGCACCATTTAGTATGGAGTTCGGGGGATGGGGAATCTATGCACAAGATGTCACAAGAAACAGTAATATCAATTGAAGTTTATGAAACAAGATAGAAGTCAAAGAAAATAGTAACGGGTGATGATAAACAGGACAGCACTGAACCGAAAAAGAAGATCCAACACGATCCTAGAATAAACTATTCTATTTCAGCATAAGGGAATCATCGGCTCGGGGCCTCACATCTTCTTCCTAGGAGAACCAATTCCAGTTGTAATAATTGTACCCCCTGGACAGAATTCGAACGAGATACATATACAGTATGACTAATCAAGTACCTGAAGGTCGTGTCAAGCGACACTGAACTCATTCCATTTCATATATTAAAACGAAGTTCATTATTCATCAAATATTATCAAACTTAATCATAAATAATCGATAAATTTGTTTACATGCTTGTAGCAAGGAGAACATTTTCGAAACCATTAGCACATAAGGAACCTTGCTACAGTAAAAAGTTAAAACTTTTTTCGTAAGTAGTTTGAGAAATTGTCCAAGTTCCGATCCAGGCCGCGCTTTCCTCAGACTCAGCTGGGAGGCACGGAGGCTAGGGCGCGATCAGGTCCGGCAGGTCAAGCAAGCGGTGCTAGCACCTTTTCAGGAGAACTCGGCGCACTCACTTCGCGTTGCCTTCCGCGTAACCATCGGGGCTGTCGCACACAAAATTGTCCTCAGAAACAGCAGCAGCGTGAGCGATGTGAGCAGCACTGCCAGCGTGAGCGATGTGAGCAGCACTGCCAGCGTGAGCGATGTGAGCAGCTCTGCCAGCATGAGCGATGTGAGCAGCACTGCCAGCATGAGCGATGTGAGCAGCAGTGCCAGCATGAGCGATGTGAGCAGCAGTGCCAGCATGAGCGATGTGAGCAGCAGTGCCAGCATGAGCGATGTGAGCAGCAGTGCCAGCATGAGCGATGTGAGCAGCAGTGCCAGCATGAGCGATGTGAGCAGCAGTGCCAGCATGAGCGATGTGAGCAGCAGTGCCAGCATGAGTGATGTGAGCAGCAGTGCCAGCATGAGGATGTGAGCAGCAGCGCCAGCATGAGCGATGTGAGCAGCAGTGCCAGCATGAGCGATGTTAGCAGCAGTGCCAGCATGAGCGATGTGAGCAGCAGTGCCAGCATGAGCGATGTGAGCAGCAGTGCCAGCAGGAGAGATGTGAGCAGCAGCACCACCGATGTCAGTCGATGGTTAACACTACCTGAGGGAGTGAAAATAGGTGGTCTTGACGTTGAAACATAAGCACTTTGAAATGTGCCGAGTACCACGTACATCGTATTACCTTCAAGTCACATAATTATAAAGTTTCAGGAACAGTTTCAAATTTGGAAGCGATAAACAATCTAAAGTATTCGAAACCGTCTTTAAAATGTTCAAACGGTTACGAAGTACTACCAGACTCACAGATACTGCAGACCAAAGTCGAGTAATTCGAGAGCATAGGAAGAATTTGTTGTATTATTCCTCTCGACAGTCTTCAGAGCGTTCGAATGGTTACGAAAGTACCACTCACAGATACTACACAACAAACTCGAGTAATTCGACGGCATGGGAATAATTTGCCGTATTCCTCTGGAACAACGCCCCGGCACAGAGAAGAACAAGAGGGCGAGCAGGACCGTCATCAGCAGGCGCGAGCCAATAAAGAAGAGCAACGCTATGGAGCGCGGCAGCCGCTGACGAGCGCCAGTGCCCCTCGGTCGGCCCCCTCCGTCGCCGGAGCAGCGACGGCTGCGCTGTTCAAAGGTCAGGACAGGTTCAGTTGGGGCAGCCGGGCCGCTGGGCACCGCGTAGATAGCGCACCGGGCTGGTGCGGCCCACTCTGGTGCGTGGTGCGGCCCACTCTGGTGCGTGGTGCGGCCCACTCTGGTGCGTGGTGCGGCCCACTCTGGTGCGTGGTGCGGCCCACTCTGGTGCGTGGTGCGGCCCACTCTGGTGCGTGGTGCGGCCCACTCTGGTGCGTGGTGCGGCCCACTCTGGTGCGTGGTGCGGCCCACTCTGGTGCGTGGTGCGGCCCACTCTGGTGCGTGGTGCGGCCCACTCTGGTGCGTGGTGCGGCCCACTCTGGTGCGTGGTGCGGCCCACTCTGGTGCGTGGTGCGGCCCACTCTGGTGCGTGGTGCGGCCCACTCTGGTGCGTGGTGCGGTCCGATGCACTCTAATGCGTTCTTTACACTCCGCTCTCAGTATTACTCAGCACATTTTGGCGCACAACAACATCAAATCGATTTGCAAATCTCGCACAACGATATCAAGGTGACAAATATCGCAAGAATTAACACTTCGACTGCGACGTGCGCCACCGGTGGTACACGGAGATAATTTTCATAATGCTGCTGACCGGCCAGTAGTCGCCAACTCAATTTTCATAAATATTTAATCAAAGCTAAATGAACGCGCGATCCAGTTCATGTTTGCTATTTTCAAAATAGTTTACTACAATTGACTTTAAATTTGAGTTTGACGTTGAAATTAATATTTAGTAGTCGCAGTCAAAGTGTTAAGGACGCTGTAAAGACTAAAAAGCACGCGGATACACTGGAATAGTGAAACGAATAAAAATTGTATAAATGACTTTCTTTGATGCTCGCGCTGCATTGAAAAATATTCTAATCATATCTTACTGCCACACCTAAATAGATATTAGTATTAACGAATACATTTAGGAAAGACTGACTGATTCTAATATTCTGGTTACAAATTCCTGTCATTAAAATTGAAATAAGGTAAAGTGCCAGAAATCTTAGTGACATAAAATGACATTCTTCCATTTAGGAACTGTGTGTGGTAAAGTTTTAACGGTCTGGCTAAGAAATATACCGAGCAGAAACTGCATGAATGTTAATGGTAAGTCCAACATGAAACATGAAGAGTTACTGTTTCTTCGAAAAGAGGTTCGTTGTTATGGGAGAAATTTGCGCCGGTAACTAAGAACATGGGTCAAATTTAAACAAATCCTTAATCTTAACTCGGAAATCTGACTACGAAGGAACTCGACTGAACCGGACACAGGGCAAAGCACATAGCAAGGCAACTCCCAAGATTGTGATCGACAAGCCGAAGTCATCGTTCGAAGTTAAAAGTTTTGTTAATTAAAATATAATAGCAGATGTTCAGAAATCATGTGACTCATGTGACTCAAATGAGGTTAACTTGATACAATTTGCAGAGTAATTCGGTGTTAATTCTTCTTGCACTGAAGATGCTTGTGTAACTACACTCTGAAATTAGGGTTTGCTGTCTCGTTTAGATATCTGAAACGAAGTAATTATCCTCATATGGCTTAACTAAACTTTTTGATCGAAATTCAACTGCAAAATTTTACCATACAAACATGAGATCGAGTAACGCATGAAAAAGAAATGAATCTAGTCATCAGCCGAGGGGGAAGAAAAACACCCTATATTAACACGTGTAACAAAAAGCTTGAAATTTTACGGTAAAAAAATGGATATAATCATAGCTATGAATAAAAAACATAAAACATAAAACCTTGAACATCGACTTAAGCCTGCGTCACCTGATTCAGACGTGAAATACACTTCCCCGTCTTTGCCTGACTCACGCATATTTGAGACCTGCCTCCCACGTACGCAGGCACTGTGGTGCCCTGGGTAGGTTAGCGTCTCGTACGACGCCCGTCGAGCCCGCAGACGTCCAAGCGTGTGAACCAAGGACAAGAACTTAAGCTCTAAATCGATTATCGTCGGTTAGGAGCGAACGGTCGATAGCCGATAATGATCAGCGAACGCGGCCGCGACGGCCGGCCCAAAATACCGATTCAAATGATCCGTCGCGAATCGAAAATCAGAACAGCGCCGCCGTTGAAGCGCAGTTGCAAATAAAAGCATGAGCAGGTTTCGCGACCAAGTGACCAGATTCGCGCTTATCGTTCTCGTTGTGTCGCACTCTCATGAACGCTTTCCACAACTAGACAAAATAATTTTTATTGGTGTGGATCAGTTATCTTTGTTAGGAAAACAGATGACTTCAGAGGATGAGCGATTGGAAGTTTTTTTTGTTAACAATCACTCATGTGGACACGGTGACAATCATTCAGGTTCATACTTCCATATTTGCTCAGCCAAAAAACAAGAGACAACAGGTTATGAGAGTTCAATATGGTACAATACAACCTGTGCATATTCGGTAAGTTTGTTAAAACTCTCCCTAACCACAATAAAAGAGTTCCAAAGAAAGAAAGGATGAAGACACAAGGAGTGTATCCACTCAAAATCCCTCGCGCATGGAAACAATAAGCTCACAAGAAAATTTATGAAACAAGTTAGAAGTTGAAGAAGAAAGTACATAGTAGATGCTGAAAAACTGGATGGTTGTGAACCTAAAAAAATTATCTTTAACAAAACCACCTATTCCATTTCAATTAAAAGAAGGCTTACCTAACTATAAGCTCGGGACCTTGCATCTTGAGAGGAACAGCACTTGTGCAATCCCATTCTTTGATTTGTCATTATTCGTTGTCTATTTTTGCTTAAAGCATTTGCTCTTCCAAATTGATATCAACTTTTGTTCGCTATGGAATAAATGCACAGTTCTTACTTTAGCGACAGAGACGGACCAATGATTTACTGTTCATGAGTAAATATATCACAGGCACAAGGCAGGACAAATGAGTGATCATCAACGTACTTTAAAAAAATTTGTAAGCGCGCTCAAGAAATAATCGCTGTTTGGGAATGCAGTGTTTACTGCTTGATCCTCGAGAATGATTTTAGAAGATATGAGCTATGCTGTGCCCAAGCTTAGGCCCCCGCTGTGCAAAAAAAATACACGTATTGACTGAGACGACCGAACGAACACACGCAAGACGGTGAGTATCTGGAGGCATAGACGGCATGCGTAATTAGGCATTGCTGTCCTGGAGTACAGAAAGCATCGGTGACAGAATTTTAATTAGCAGCAGTTTTCTCGTGCGTTAAGAAATGGTGAGCATTTGAAGAGGTAGACACGTCTGAAGCACCATGCAAAACAATTCAATGCCAAGTGAAGCAAGGACAGCACTGCGTGTGTTGGATCAGTTTGAGAAGGATCCAAGAACGTCAAGAATCTGTCCCCTTTTTCAACTCGATCAATGATTTAGCGAACATTTACGAACTGCATCAAGAGAGTTTCAAGATCAAAATCTGAAGGTTTAGTAGCACAAATGCAGAATGTGAATAAGAATATTATATGTTTGCAGCTACGCTTGATACATAGATTTCAATCAAGCAACGCTGAAAGAACTATTGACAAAGAATAACTCAAATGGGATTATATTAGTATGGATACTATTAATAATCGTTCTCCAAATTATTCGTCGGTATTTCCTCCTAATCATAAGAGTTAAACGAAAAGACAGCAGAACACACTGTCTCAATCAGAACTAGAAGACGTAAAAGAAACCGACATTACGAGCCTCTACGAGCACGTACAGAGGAAACCGATCTAGAATTTAAAAATTTCAGAAGCCCAAATTTTGGCTCCCGTCAATGAGTTCACCATACGCGAGAGGCTGTTCAAAATTCCTGTATAAGGCATATCTTGAAAACACTTGCGACAGATAAAATTAGCCCACAGTCATAATTAGGCGAAAAATATCATGTACCAATGAATTTAAATAAGAAATCACTAAGATTAAAATAGAGAATTGACGAACAGCCAATCGTAAACACAGCTCGAGAGTGTAAAGTAGGACAAAATATATGAGTACAAATAACATGACTTCATTTGGATTTTGAAGGCCGACAAGCGGGGCGGACTCGCTCCTAATACAACGTAGCTTCCTAACACGGCTTGAAGAACTAATATGGTAAAAATTCCTCATTTCTTATCGCTTCCTAACATGCATCACCCTTTTACAGCCCGGCACTTCGTAAAAACTGTACGGATGATAATTTGTAAGCCACGGGGCTAAAACGAGAAAGGGAACTAGTACGCTCCTTATACACAAGCAAATTTGCACTGTGTTGCACAAAACATCATAATTCGCTCTTGAAAGCTTACTCATATGGTCCCAACTTACTAGAGTATTTTACAAAAATTATAAGACACTCTGAAGAAGAGCTGAGAGCATACCGTGCATATCTGCAACTTTTAGCACTAAGTATCAAAACGACCTAACATTTAACAGCCCCCAAAATAAGTTTGCATAGAGGAGCACGCAAAATATTCAGAGAAACCGTGGTACACACAAGGGGCGGAACGTAATATGCTCAACTCGTATAGTCCAGCGCGTCCCCGCGTCGCCTCCAGCTCGTTCGCAGGCAGGTCGCGTGCCTCGCCAAGCCGCTGTTCGGAGGCCATAATTCCCCGGCGCGCCGCTGCAGTGCTATCGCCGCTTGCCACACTGTCCCTGCAGCCACATCTCATGAGGCCCCCTCCACAACCCTGTTTGGTATCATTTCATTTGCGCTCAGCGCCACCGAATAGGCTACCAATAAAGCGTCATCACGAGCAAGGCTTGGTTTTGCGTGGCATGTTGCCATCACGCTTGATGAGCATTTCGAAAGCTTTGCTATTTACACGTGGTTGTCAGATTTCTCCGCAAAATCAGGATTTTCTTGAAAATTATCGTGGTTGTGCTTTCTCCCCCCAATAAACGTAGATTATGGGGTATTCTAGCACATTACCTGCTGATTTACGACTAGATTAAACTTTTTAATTTCATTGCTCAACATTAACGAGCAAGGTCAAAAAACCTTGATCATTAATGTCATCCATAGTATCTTACAACCGCCATCAAGGGTTTAAATTAATATATTGGGCTTAGTTTGAATGGCAAGGGCAGAAACTGCTACAAACGTGATGGTACATTTAAAATGTTCTAAAACTTGCTACTGATAGCTTGCCGCTATTCTGTATCCTCTACCAATTAGCTAGTAGCGCTTTATCAGTGTTGATCGAGAACTAAATTTGGTGTCGGTCACACTCATCACACAAAGTTAGACTGGTGTTTAGCATGGATGCAAGACGTGCAAGGGTTCCACAAGATGCGAGGCATGAAGTATTGAGTTGGTTCTGTTAATATTATTCTATTCTCCATGAACTCATGCTTAATTTAATCCAAAAATTAGGAATTTAAAACCGATTCCCCTACAAACAAGGTCTATGTGGGATGAATTCAGCTTCACACAGATTAGTGAGGTTACTTAAAGTGAAGATAAGTTCAACTTATGAATTAGGGGAGACTGCCGTACACAATAAACTGAGCTTTCGTTTTAGGTTTGCGCCGAGAAACATACAACCCGCACAAAGGTCATTGCTTAAGAACTAATTTTGAGCTTATCATACAAGCTTACGAAGGAAAAAAAAGTTCCTGGTGAAGGAAAAAAGGTTCGCATGCAGCAGGTAAATTACGATGTTCAATTGGTAATAAACTGAGCCCGAGATAAAAACGATCGAGAGTTCTACAACAGTGCAATAGATCTAAAAAACGATACAGTCCATGCAATATCATTAGTTTCGAAAATTTGATAGTAAATCAAGGCTTGTGCTTCATTCCACTAACAGTACTTTCAAAGATAACTGAAAAGATGGTAAGCGAAAAAATGCTTTCGCGACGCATTCGAAGAGAGATGAAATACTGTTCATGGTGAATCGTATTGATTTTCAACTGATTTATGCGCTTTGGGCTCTCAACAGAGAACATTAATGCTGGACGTCATTATTTGTAAGAACGTATAGCCATTCAAACGTACAACTTCTGCAAAAGGAGTAGGCTTGAAGCTAGAGAAGATACCAGGGAAGGATTACCTAACATCTCCGATTCAAAGTCTCACGAGTACAGAGAGCTCGCAATGCGCGTCCTACAGTTCTATAGAAGGCTTCTCAAAGGAGCTTTCATGCAGCCAACATCAGGGCACAGTAGGATGAGGAGGAGGAACGCAGTAGAATTTTCTCTGTCGCAGATCCGCTGCGGCGCAGTGAGATAGGCAGGGGAGGAGGTGTGTGTGCGGCCCGCAGCATACCAGGGAGTGCACTTAATCGCACAAGTACACGGTCCCAACTCCCCCGACGCCCGTACAACCTGAAAGAAATCCGAACCGCGACCGCAGTGGCCGATACGAATGGCAGACTCGGCATGCCCGGCAATCTGGGGCTTTTAGCCGCTAACAATACGGGCGGAGCGAAGCCGGGCTCCGGGCCGCGTTGCTGCCTGGCTCTTGCTGCTGGTGTCTTGGTGATAGGCAAGTATGGGTCGTGCGCGCAGAACACATCGTCGAAAACAGACAGGAGAATGTGGATGGATTTAGGTAGTTAGCCCTATCCAGTTGAAGCGAGTTTTTTAATAGCCAAAACTTATACGTCGCAAATATGACGCGCGAAAATATAATTTTCAGGAAGGAATTCTACGCACAAATTGAAATCGATCCTGCTAAAATTAATTCACTTGAACGATTTAGCAATACACTAAAGGACAGGTTGTTTCTAGGCGTGGAGATACTTGAATGGATTGAAGATACACGAGAATAACAAAGAGTGACGAGATAACGAGAAAGGGTTTACAACAAAAAAAACTCAAATACTGAATACTTTGAATTAAACTATTCTGGTGGTCGAGGAAATACATTAGCAGCAAGGCAATCATAAATGAAATGACGGACGCAGAAGCAAATATTCGAGAATTATACCATATTCGGGTGGCAGGTTTCAAAGAGACTGAATTTCGAGTAAAAAGGATTATATGACATTTCTTGAAGTTGAGTGAAGAAATATGAAGACTATACACCTACCGGCCACTATGGAAACTCATTTACATTTATGCATTACTAGTTAGAAAGAAAACAAGAATGCCAGTATACTCCATTGCTTGAAAAAATCAATGGCTCATTAATTCTGTACCACAAAGCCAATCACGAGAATCCGCAATTAAGACAAATGAGATACACAGAACTTGAAATCAAGTACACGAACAGTAACACAAAAAACGTATTATAGTCATATTCCAACTAAAAACCTTAATTAAACGGAACTGATCTCAGAATGTGATGTGTAAACCAAGCGCGATCCGGAGACAGTACATAGTAGATGAACCTCAGCAAGACGTGAACAACATTACCTTCGAATACTCACCGTACATTCGACCGGGTATACGTAAAGTGTTTTTATATCGTTTTTGAAAAATGTAGAGCTAATATTTTGCATCTAATATACAATTGCATTGAAATGCTTCCAATGTGAAATAATCCCTTGTTTCAGCAACAGCAGTTCAGGAGAGTTATTTTAGAGGGAAAAAATAAAAATGAAAATTACAAAAATTAATTTAGAGCTAAAAGAATTTTATTCTTCAAAATTATCCAGCCGCTCCTTCG
Organism: Morinoia aosen; assembly: GCA_030386875.1. Lineage (NCBI taxonomy): Eukaryota > Metazoa > Arthropoda > Malacostraca > Amphipoda > Talitridae > Morinoia > Morinoia aosen. The sequence goes on along the minus strand of CM059572.1, from coordinate 44,948,468 downwards.
TAATGTAATGATCCTATTTAGATTGAGTTCTTATGAAATATATTTGAGTATTACCCGTCGAAACACGACGTGCTAGGTTTTATGCGAAGCTTACAAAAACACCCGACGAGTTGACCACACATTAGAATTTTAGAATTACCCCTTTTGTTTTCCACCTATTCGTAATATGATCTGTAAAAAGTAGAATAAATTTAGCATTGGTACTCAGCAAGCTTGACCCAGCTTGCGTAAGCGCCATAGCTAAAATAAAAATTTCCAATTGATTTTAGAACGAATACATTTCAAGATTCAATCGCAATCGCTGTTTAAAATAAGAATATCAAACGTATCAGCTATGATTCAGCCATATACAGGTATTTCTTAAACTGCTGAAACTCTCGTCTCGAGCTTGATTTGCAGTAAACGCTTATGCAAACAATGGAACAGAGCACCTGGAAAGGTTTCAAAATGTCAGCAGAATAGCCTAGACTATTAATCACTCTAACACATAACTTCGTCATCTGAACGTCGTCATCTGAACGTTTTTATGCACAGAAGTAGGCGAGTTGGAAAAAAAAGGGATAAGAGATTCAAGAAACCGTCGTTGACGATCACTATGGGGAGTTGTGACAATAGTAAATAAATGACTGGCGTTGAGGAGATGGGCATTAGGCCGGAAGGCACAACGAACAGGTCATAGACCAATAATGGTAATGCGACGGTACCGTTGACGCTCAAGAATCAAACGCCGAACCGGCTTTTCAGATTGGAGAGCAGAGAGTGGGCTTGGACCTTCAGAAGGTGCAGAGAGAGATCAAAAAGTTCGATAAAGATGTCCTACAACTCTGAAGTTTGTACTCGAGAGCATGCTGATCTCGGACATCTTCTTCTGCGGTCTGTTCAGAAAGCGTTTTTTATAATTATTTCATTGATATTGAATTTATCAAGGGAATGGATTTATAATACATGTTCTTAAAAGACGTGTGCAACAAAAAAAACACCCACCATCGTTCATGCTTGAGCTATACAAATTTAACACAACTGATAGGAAACAAAGCGAAAAATAGTTTAAAAATAAATTTGAAATATCAGGAAAGTTTTTACTCGCAAGGAGTTCTTACATGGAGAATTTTTGCACTGTTAAGGCTTTGAAAGGGCTGGGCTTCGTTCGTTAAAACATCTGCGTTGCTGACATATAAGTTTGTATCATGATAAATTAAGTGAAATTTAACGAAGAACTGTAAGTGTCCCAATTGTCGTTTATACTGAATACATTTAAATGAAATTTATTTTGAGAGTAGAAGAAAAGTGTCGCATATGTTAAGAATTCAGAAGCAAGTAGAATGTTCTCTGAATACAAAAATAATTATTTTTAACCACCCCTCTAGAATCGTGCTTCCATGCGCAATTATCCCTTAAGCAATATTAACTTCAGAAATTTTCTCATGCTTATTAGAAACCTACTTAATTTCTTACGTATGGATAGTACGTAAAAAACAAAACGATTTTAAATGAAATCTTCAGGGCCTAAATTTAAACTCTAGGCGACGAGGGGAAGCAGAAAGCAGAAACACGGTAGGGATTTTGCAGCAATAAAAATCGAACTTTCATGTAACATATAAATTATGGCCAACACCAACAATCAAAATCAATGAACAGACGTTTTAGAGTCATAATCGTTAGGTAAGTGCAGGAACCCGTTTCTCTGAAAGAAAAGAGTAGCCCTAAAGTGAGCTCGTAAGAAGTGGCGAGAGTCAGCCAGCTACCTACATAATCAGAGGCCCTAATCTGAGAGTGCGTGTGACCCAAGCTACGTCGTCACTCGCTAAGCTTGCCTCGGTTCAGGAGCTGTCAGTCGCCAGGCATTGTGAAGCTCGTACGATGCACACGGCGGTCGGCCTCGGTTGGTCGGCGGATGAAGCAGCGCAGAGGCAAGGAAAAAAAACGAGTTACCTTTTTTAAGAAGCGACCACACCAGATTGGTCGCTGGAAATCCGCGGCTCCAAGCCCCAGGAATAAATTAGCTCTGTCCGTCGCTCTGGGAGACGATCGACGCTCGGCGGGCTTGAGGCTGCCAGGCGCATCTCAGGCGAGTGGCGCAATACCTAGAGACGCCTCGAAGCCCCACGAATAAATGCGTGGTGAGTGCATCAAAAATGCTAGGTTTCACCAGCTGAACTGCGCTCGTTTTGCTGCGAGACTGAGAGGTTCACTCTGCATTTAAATGCGTTAATCTTGCAATGGGAATGAAGGGGCATAGTTGCAGTAGATTACGCGAATTTTCCACGAAAAATGAAGGACTCAGCCTCAAGATTGAATGCGTCAAGATTGAAGGATTCTTGCGTGTGAAAGCAGCTGACTTCACATTTTAATCGAATGGCTAAATCTGCATTGAATTGCGTCAATTTTTCCCATAGGATCGAGAGTTACGGCCGGAATGAAATGCATCTATCATCTTAGAGCCACAAGCGATTCTATCCGAATTTAAATGCACTCAAAGCGTTGAGAATGTAATACTCTAGCAGCTTTAAAGTCTAAAGATCTAATCAGTAAAAGTAAAAGCTCCAGCTGCAGTAAATTAGGTCGAGCTCTGCAGGACAATACGCCAATTCTATTGCACGGCTGAAAAGTTTTAGATGCAGTATAGAAGTCGAGTGTACGTTGAAACAGAGGGTAAGCGTTACTCTAAAAAGCTTCAACCTTCGTAGAAAATGATATGTTCCAGCTTCATTGAAATACACCGCACATGAGTAATAAGCGCTATTGAAACGAGTCAGCTACATTTCGAAAGGAATTATTTTTAGTTCCTGAGAGTGCGCTTCTCAAGAACAATTGCAGCTTTCCGACAGAGAGTGAAAATTAGACTTCTCGAAACATAATCGAAATGCGTCTGGCGTTGTGAAAACAATAAATTCAGCGTGCATGAAATGTATGAAGCAAGGGTAGCACACAGCCACTCATTTTTTTAAGATTTCTTCATTGCTTTTGATTTTCTTTCTGATCTATTAGCTGCATAATTGACCCAAAATATAATACTTCAGTCCTAGTCAAACGTGTTGCCGGAGCATTTACCATTTGGCTACCAGTTCAGAAGCAACGCTTGAGCGACTAATATCATTGACGCTCTGGCGAAAATGGAAAGCGAGATCAAATAGAATTTTCAAGGAGAGAACTGAAACCTACAAAAGTCCAGCCGAAAACTAAATATTGGCCTCAGAATGCCTGATTTCAAAAAATCCATTTCGGCTAGAGTTACAGCTTCAATTGAAACGAAGATTCACATCCGTTCCTGTAACATACTTTCACGTATATCCAGAGTGGCGCTGCTTTCAGGAAAAATTATCTTACTGACATAAAAATAAATTTTCCATTCTTTCGCTCGCTTTGTCCGACGCGCGTGAGAGTGCTAGGCTTTCTTGTGTCTACGTACAATGTCTTCTATACGACTGCATGAATCGTTCATCTGCAACAAGGAATGGAGCCCTGCACTTGTCTAGCGCAATACGCTACACCTCTTCCACTGGTTATATCATGGACATGTACACCTAATGTATTTGCAACCGTGGCTCTAAGTTGCTTCGTTTTAGTGAGAATGCTCTCGGAAAAAATATTTCCACAGAACAATTCAATGACTATTTTTTGAACTGATGAGATATTGTGTGAATAATCTTTTCAATGGCCCTTTAAAATGATAAATATTTAAGCATTACTCATAATCATAAAAATTGAATTGAAATTAATTTAAAACACTGATTCTTCGACTGTGTTAATTATTTTCCGCTCTAATTTACAATAACGTGAGTGAAGACCATAGAGAAAGTTTGAATTTTTCTTAGGGGAAGCTGTTTTTGGGCTACAATTATTTTTTTAAGCTGAAAAAAATGAAAAGTTGAAAAAAGGCGACAAAGTTTCAAATTCTAAGATTGAAATTTGACCATCAAAGGATTTCTGAAACAAATCACAGAAATGACAGAACAAATGCCAGAAACGAAAAGCTCTAACAACGTTGTAAAATGTTTTTCGCAATCGTTTGCTCCATGACGGAAGGAGACACAAGTGATGGTGTACGCACCAAATGATGTTCAAGTTAGCAGGCCCTGTAGAGAGCGCGCTACACCCCTGCTATTGCCCAACTTTCTAATCACCGTATAAATTCAAGGTGAAGATGTTAGCACATCATACCAAGCCAGGAGCACTAAGCGCCACTTGGCGAACTTCTTAACCAGCATTCCTTCTTTGCCAAAATCCTTATAATTAAAAGGCAGTTAGGGATGGCTTTGCATTTTTATCACCGCTACAACGCAGTATTTGCTTCATATTTTTCAACTCGTAATTACAAGCTTGGAAATTAAAGGCAGGCCCTGTCGAGAGTTTTTTTTACAACGCCAGCTGGACGTCGTGGCGAGTCCTGCAGACGCTCAGATCCTTAGCTTAAGTATAACCTTCCCGTGGCCAATCCAGTCGACACCACGACCACGCTATGCTCGGCTGAAGGCCGGCACCCACATCACCTACCCCTCTTGCATGCCACCGAGACACGCACGGAACGCCACGCGTAGGGGTTTGCTCAACGAGTGCGTGTTTGCCCAGTATCTGCGTATGTGAGATTAAAATTAGTTGATGTCGGCAGTGGTACGTTTATTGGTTAGTGAAAGATCTACTGTAACCTTCAGATCAGTTGACAGTTAAGGGTAAGATGAAAATTATAAAGAAAATACGCGGACGCCCTTTTGTAAGAATACGTGGTTTTTCACTGTTTCATATCGATGAAACATACTAATTTTTTAAACTGCGCCGAGTCAAACTCGTGTAAAATTCATTTTAACTCTACATTTTGTAAGTTACGATACTTCTACACGAAGAGTCACCAGTACCACTGCGAACCAAAAACGAGTGGCGTAGCGCAGAAAAGCAGGGCTGTAAAAGCTATGGATGCATAATTTTCTAACGTTTCATTTCGAAACCTACCAGTTCTTTAAACAGCACCGAGTCATACTCATTTCAAATTCCTACTAAATTTACACCGTTTAATAGATGTAATTGGATGATTTCTAGGAAATCTCACTTTTAGGGTAAAAAGGAAAACCAACGTAGCTAAGAAAATCATGATATAAAACAAAACATTTTTTATGATCCGAAACGTTTGTTTTATATCATGATTTTATTAGCTACGTTGGTTTTCCTTTTTATCCTACACCGTTCAAGATACGATACTTCTAACGGAGAGACGCCCGTACAATTGCGAACTAAAATCGACTTGAGTAACGCAGAAAAGCAGAGCTGTAACAGACAGCCATGAGAGCCTGGCAGGGTGCAAAGATGGGCTAGCAGTCTCCGGCTCCCGACAAGGCGACAACACGACGAGGCTCGGCTGAAGCCCGAGACTGTCCATGCTTGACTTTCATCTTATCACGCCCGGGCACTACGCGGGACAGCTTTGTGAAAGGAAATTGATAGGTAACAACTCATTCGTAGCTAAAAGTTTGATTCATTTGAAAAATTAGCACGCTCTTCAAGCAAGCCTGTAATTATTACTATGAAACTAAACACGTGAATGGAAAATATATTCTGAACCCCACAGGTAGACGACTTAATAAATTATTTTCCATAAACGTACATCCAACACGTCGAAGCTACACCTGAAACTTTCCGTTATATCTTGCACTATAGACAGCGAGTACATAGCAATAGAGAGCATCAGAAACGTAAAGAGAAACGGCTGCACAATAAAACGAGCTACAAAAACTACAACAGCCACAACAACGATTGCACTTACAGCAAATATCAAGGAATCTAGTGACCACATTATTGAGGTAGCAACAGCCACAGTGATGATAATCAACTGCATTGAGCATGAACAACACTAGTGAAGTGGTAACAGCACTGAGGCAGCGATAGCAATAATAAAAAGTAGGGGATGACAACAGACGATCAGCGCCAATAAGCCAATAAGAGCAGGACGTGGAGCAGCAACACCAAAAGCAGCAGCTGCCAATACGGACTACAAAACAGGGACGGGTAAGGTGGGTGCGCCGCGATCGGAGAAGCTGCGGCGGCGGTTACGGTCAAACTTTCAATAGAGCACTAACGCTCTCGCTGCCTGCCTTTCTTCCATCCCTTCTCGGGCGGCGGAGATCCTGAATTCAGTCGCGCTCTTTTGAGTGACACTTCCTCCCCTCCCCCTCGTCTTCCCTCACCGGAGCCTTTGCCACCGAACACGCTCTTCACAAACAACTAAATTGCGTCCGCCCAGGCTGCGCTTCGCCAAGTCGGTCACCGTGCGCCGCTTAAGCGCGCGGTCTCTCCAGGGACCACCAGCATGCGCTCTCCCTGTCGCATTCTGTTCGTCTGAGCTCCACATAAATCTGCTCAGGTGATCGCACTCTCATATGGGCTCGCAGAGCAGTTATGTTTGTGGCAGGATAGGTTAAATGCGCATGTGAAAATAAACGGCACAAGGCTAAATCATAATATAGTGAAGGTAGAGGTTATGTAAATAAAACATGTACATATTGAGCGTTAAATTACAGCGAAAACGCAATCATTTGTGCCACGTTCACTGAAACCCAATGACAACTTCAATGATGATGTCTGAGACAGTGTTATTTGGAACATCTTCTAATTGGGGACACAAACTGAAGCAAAGAAAATTCATTTGGTCGTTGGAATTACCACTAAGAAATGAAGTCTTCAAGAACTGAGGGAGCTCAATTTTCAACGTGCAACAGTGCTCGCTGAACTGAGAAGAGGCACACAACGGCTCCTCTTCATGGTGACCAGAGGCTAGTGCTGTGGTAACCGGTTAATCTAGTCAAGTGTTAGCCATCAGTATGTGTTAGAACCGAACATTTCAGTTCAGAAATGAGCGCAATGTGCTAATTTCAGCAAAATTGCACGAGGAGATGGACGAAAGGCACATCAAGGAATCAATAATGACGAAAATGTTAAAAGTTCGTTCAAGAAACTTGACGTCAGCGAGCAATTTGGACACAATGAAAGCGTAGGCTATCACGACAGTGACAGGGGAACGCAAGTTCAGGGAGGATATACGAAGATAATTAAGAAGCTTTTGCACCAAGAAGCACGTGCACAAAGTCAGATGGAAACAAAGCGCGAATATGAGGCGAGCGAGCGACGGCCCGCTTTGAAGTCGAGCGCAAATGGCGGTGACGTTAATCAGAGGAGCAAGTCTCGCAGAAGCGACAGCGATTCACTGCACGCCCACCACATGCGACAGCAACCCAATACTCGGCGCTGTGGTGTGAGGCCACCTCAATTTAGAGAGCTTGCTTGAGTGCGCAGTGCAGCAGCAACCTCAACAGCTTGTGTGCAAGGCCAATCAAGAAACCTGCACCGAACTTGAGAAATTTATATTGTCTGAACTTGTTCTCTACAAGCTCCATCGCTCAGCAGAAACGCGTGCTCTCTCTCAGCTCAATGTACGCTGAGCCGAAATTCGTAATCGATGAATTAGTACTCACTAGACAGAGCTGATTGAAACCCTTCGTAATCACATTTTGCTCGACCGAAATTACATCTACGGTAACGCACAGCTTTTCTGGCCCCTCTTGCGTACATTTTCAATCTACTGATATTGTATGATTGCTACGTCTAGAATCGAAAACGTTAGAGCAAAACTTATTTTGTAATCGGATTGTTCAGGAGTAGTGCGGGCATTGCGGAAAAAAATCTACACATGTTAAGTATACTGCCCCTTTTTCAGAGAGCGTTTCGGCAAAATGAACAGAGAATTCAAAGCGGTACTATGACTGAAATGAACTGTGACTAAAACGGCCAGCCAGAGGCGAAGTGAACTCATTCAACAGCTACAAAAAGGAACGCAGTGCTTGACGCTGGCCTAACGCCGGCGAGAGCGGCGGCGGCGGCAGCAGCGACGGCTACGCAGCAAGTAACCCTAAGCTAGAACGAGCGAAAGATCGAGTGTCTGACGAAGGGAAGCGTGCATGCCACGAACCATTAGGAAGAGCGACCAGCTGCAGAGGGGACAGAGGCGGGGGAAGGAGGGCGAGAGGGACGAGCAGCACGTCGGGGCAGGCAGGCAGGCAGGCAAGAGCTTCAGGGAGACCCATTAGGGAGCCTAAAGTGGAGTGGCGTGCCATTAGGTGGGAGGGCGACGGAGCCGCCAACCAGTGGCAGCGGCAGCAGAAGGAAGAGGAGGCGACGCTATTACACTTTGTGACCTGGATAGCCAGGCAGGCACTCGCTATTATGGGATATAAGGCGGCCACCGCGAATCCAAAGCCTCGACGCAAAGGCACAGCTTCAAACGCGGTGCTGCTCTCGCCGCAAAATATGAAATGCGGTACATCGTCGTCAAATAAAAAAATCCGTGGACCTTCTTTACTCGATAAACTAAATGCCTCGGTATGTAGGTTTTGCAGCATTCAAAACTAAGCAGAAACTACCCAACCAACGAGCTATAAAACAATTTCTATTTACTCGTAACACGTTGCGATGAGAAACGCTCTCACAAAAAGAGGATATCACGTGAGTGAGACATACGAACGTATTTTTTCACACAAAACGAAGCGGTCGCACTCAAATGAGGCGTGCAAACATGACGACCAGCTCCGAGCGGGAACAGAGCCTTGCGCAGGCAGCGCCAGCGATGGCAGCGGCGACGAGAGAGAGAGGCCGTCGCTCGTCGATGTTTGCTGAAGTATTGAGGCTGTTTTTTTGCGTGGTAGGGCGGGTGATCAGTATATAATGACAGCGCTCCCTGACTGGTATCGAGAACTGCCGTGGGCACAACGTGCGCAGCCGTCTTTTCACACGCGTCATTAGTGGCGGGCGATTAGTGAGCAATGCAGCGCGGCTTTGGCGGCGACGGTCGCTGTTACGCGGGTCGGTTGCTGGCCGCCAGGATTACTGAAGATTGCTCACGTGAGACGTCGAGTTAGGGGCGGACGTGCAGATTTAACAACGGCTGGAGAGAGATTGTCAGAGCTGGAGAGAGATTGGCCAGAGTTGGAGAGAGATGGCCCAGAGCTGGAGAGAGATGGCCCAGAGCTGGAGAGAGATGGCCCAGAGCTGGAGAGAGATGGCCCAGAGCTGGAGAGAGATGGCCCAGAGCTGGAGAGCGATGGCCCAGAGCTGGAGAGCGATGGCCCAGAGCTGGAGAGAGATTGCCCAGAGCTGGAGAGAGATTGCCCAGAGCTGGAGAGAGATGGCCCAGAGCTGGAGAGAGATTGCCCAGAGCTGGAGAGAGATTGCCCAGAGCTGGAGAGAGATTGCCCAGAGCTGGAGAGAGATTGCCCAGAGCTGGAGAGAGATTGCCCAGAGCTGGAGAGAGATTGCCCAGAGCTGGAGAGAGATTGCCCAGAGCTGGAGAGAGATTGCCCAGAGCTGGAGAGAGATTGCCCAGAGCTGGAGAGATATTGCCCAGAGCTGGAGAGAGATTGCCCAGAGCTGGAGAGAGATTGCCCAGAGCTGGAGAGAGATTGCCCAGAGCTGGAGAGAGATTGCCCAGAGCTGGAGAGAGATTGCCCAGAGCTGGAGAGAGATTGCCCAGAGCTAGAGAGAGATGGCCCAGAGCTGGAGAGAGATGGCCCAGAGCTGCAGAGAGATGGCCCAGAGCTGGAGAGAGATGGCCCAGAGCTGGAGAGAGATGGCCCAGAGCTGGAGAGAGATGGCCCAGAGCTGGAGAGAGATTGCCCAGAGCTGGAGAGAGATGGCCCAGAGCTGGAGAGAGATTGCCCAAAGCTGGAGAGAGATTGCCCAGAGCTGGAGAGAGATTGCCCAGAGCTGGAGAGAGATTGCCCAGAGCTGGAGAGAGATTGGCCAGAGCTGGAGAGAGATTGGCCAGAGCTGGAGAGAGAATGGCCAGAGCTGGAGAGAGATTGGCCAGAGCTGGAGGGAGATTGCCCAGAGCTGAAGAGAGATTGCCCAGAGCTGGAGAGAGATTGACAAGAGCTGGAGTGAGCTTGGCTATGCATGGAGTGACCTTGAACAGAGTTGGAGTGAGCTTGAGCAAAGCGAAACTCTAATTAAATTTTCTCAATTAATTTCATTTTATGAAGTATTTAGCAGAGAACTCAATTGATGCCGTTTTCATTATTATTATTTAAAAATTTGAAGTAAAGTTTTTTGATAATTATGTAACATTCCACTTCCATCGGTTCATTTTATGGCTTGGTTGCGCTACGAATGTGAACATAAGCAATGACAAGACTCGGAACAACAGAGACATTCAGTTCAGATCTAGTAGTGAAATTCAAATAATCACCATTGATTAGAAACAACGAGATGAAGCGATAAATTCAAACTTTAAAACTTCAACAGAATCAAAATAACAAAGAGGGATTGCTTCATCAGTCATAAAAGTTCGCATAAAGCACTCCTGCTCATGCAACTGTTCTTCATCACCTCTCTGGCCAAGGACAGACAACGCGACACAGTTCTGGGGAGCGAATTTACAAGTTCCAAAGTCTCCAGCAAACCGTCGCCAACGAGAAGAATTTCCTTGAGATTTTATGGTTTTATTACCGACGCGGACTGGCGCTGCACCGCAAACTGACATCGACGACGAGACAGCCTGCCAGTACCAGCCAACAGGCAGCGCTGGCTCCTAGAAGACTGGAATACATTAATAGTCACTTCAAAAATGGGGATGGGAGCATGAGATCTCCTATCGCTGTATGTCTCAATGCTGATACTCGAAATGAAGTTTGATAAACCCTGCATGGGACTGTAAATGGCAGTGATTGATGTCCGTCAGTGTTGCCTTCAGCTGAAGGGAGATGTGGCTTCAGCTCGCCCACAGCGTAGCGTAGTTGCGGACGAGACGGCGTTTTTTAGGTCGGGCGCCTAAGAAATTGCAAACACCTGATAAGACTGTAAATACGTACGGCAGCCGCTGCATGCTGCCGGCGCTCGCCCTCCCGCGAATTGATAACTAACCTTGAAAAAACATGACTAGCAGGACACGGCCCATGTCCGCTGAAGGAGCATCTTGGCGAGTAATTTGTTCTCCCAGACGAAGCGTCTCCTCGAGATGTCTCGCGCGCAGATTTGGCATAGCTACTCGCATCGATAGTGAAAAGTTACCTATAATTAGAATAATCAGACAGCCCCATAAATTCCACCACTAAAGCGGTATTGTTTCCTGTAAAATACAGTGGAAAACTTTCAAATCGTAATTCAGAGCAAGCATATATGTATAGTGCTTCAATTGAAAGTACTGGAAGCAAAGGCCTACGATACCGACATAGATAGCGCAAGTAACCAAACACGCACCACAAGTAGCAATTCTGTGATGGCGGCAGAATATCTTGACCGTAACGTGAATTAAATCGCACACCTGAAGGCGATTAATTCACTAGCAGATGTCCGTGCGCGCTGGTTGATGTTAAACCTGTGCATGGAAAGCGCTGCAGAATGCTGCGTTACGGGGCCTGAAGCCAACAGACAGCAGACAGTGGCATGTTCGTCGAAGTGGCAAGGGTTGTGTGGGGTGCAGAACACCATCAGCAGGGACACCAGTATACATATGTAAATGGAGGGACAGCGAGGCAGACCCGACTGATGGTGCTGCTTATATGCTCGCTTTCCCTGCCCAACTTCGATCGTCTGAAATCCACGATCGGCAGACAGGGCCTCCATTTCTCCGCCTTCCATGGAGGCTAATCTGAAGACGTAGTTGTCTTTCGTTAATTGCAGGAAAATGACTCTCAGGATACCTTTGGTAAAAATTGCGGCATAAACTCTGACGCAATACAAATGGATAATTCGCGTTATGTCTCATGTGTGTTGAACTCGTCAGGTACCTAACACGCTTCGCATAAAACCTAGCACTTCGTGTTCCGACGGGCAGTACTCAAAAATATTTCATAAGAACTCAAATTAATTTATGAAGTCTCATAGTGTAAGCCTCAATTCCTAAATATTGGGCCAACCCCCAAAAAAGGGAGACATGCAAGGAAGAGTAGAGCATTTGAAATTAGAATACACCCATGAACAGCTGCAAGGCAGCGCCTCCCTCCAAGTCTGCACCTCTGATCGTAACTTTGATATCAAATGACTGACCATAACTGTGACCTCGCCCCCTTCGTTCCCCCTCGTGCTCGTCTTGACGGGTTACCGCTGAGCTAACCTTAGGCCCCGCTACACCTACACCCCTCACCCTGTCCCGCTCACCGCACCCCACTCCCCTCCCTAACCTCTCCTCAGGCCGCGCCACCGACGTATGTTTGGCCACGGACACGTAGCCGCCTGATGCGTACTTGAAGCTAGGCACTGCCTCTGCATATCAACGATATGATCCGTCTCGGGAGACTGACAGCGCCTAGGTAGTGTGTGGTGTAGTGAAGTGTAATGTAGTCCCCGGCAAGCCTGCACGACCTGACGGCGTGATGTGCGCCGCACTGCTAGGCTATTCATGTTGACCACAGCACTGGAAGTTGTGTGAGGCTAGCTCCAAGTTAGCACTTTCTAAAATACGATTTCATTTAACGAGTGATGGTCAATAACGCTGCAATTAGTTTTTTGTCGAGGAAGCCCACAAATGAGCTGTAGGAGTATCAGTTCTGGACGAAGTATTACGCTGCTATAGGACGATAAAGTGTAAGCTGTGCTCAAAGTTGTCGAATCGCTAGTCGACGAGTTTCTATTAACCCTTTAACACCTCGGAGGACTTTTCGGTTCATTTTTGAAAATCGCCTCATTATATTATATTTCTTGTTAAATTTGTTCCCTAGCGTTCGTCGGAGTTCACTGCCGAGTGGCAGCTCCTAAGCGTTCTAATGTCGATCACTACCTGATGCCGGAGTAAGTCTAATGATGGTGGTTATAATAATGGTAATATGAGCAGAAAAATGCTGACGTTAAAGGATCAAATCACCAGTTAGTTTGAACCTTCTAACTTCAACAGAGGTCTTCCGATGAGAGGGAAGGAAGACACAATTTAGTACAGAGTTAAGGAAACCAGGGATCTACAGACAAATTGAGTTCCCACTCGAGATAGAAACAGCAAGTTAGGAAGCAAGTAAACGAATTGAGAGAAAAGTTGAAGAAAAAATAATAGGTACAAAAATAAGACTACAGTAAACCGAAAAAATACGGCCGTAATAATTAAAAACTTTTCTATTTTAAATAAATCTATTTTTTCAACAGAAGTGGAGCTTAACAAACCGTCAACTCGGGACTTCACATCTTCCTCCTCAAAGTACTTATTTCCATAGTTGTGATAGTTGTATTCTTCTGAAAGGTATACGAGTTTTTTTTGTACGGGCATGATACGAAGAGAATTATTTCTTCGGGTTCAATATAGCTCATAATTACTTAAAAGCAACACATCGAGAGCAACGTTATTACAAAACCAATGTTATTTTATGATAAATTCACCATCAAGGGAAGAATGAGTCTACTGGATTATAACAGTATCAATTGCACAGAGTATATTAAAATTGGGAAAAATTGTCGCAGTAAAAACACCTCAAAAGCGGTTTTCAAAATATCTAGGGTACGTGGTGAATCTGAGTTAACCTTTAGTGTCGGGAATGGAGATGTTGCTCATGGCAGACATTTTTCTGCCAGTCACATCTACCACGTCCTGGTGAGGTGCTCAGAAAGGGAACCATGCCTACGTGATAGTGTACCAAGTGGGCTTGTCGCAAGATAAGTTGATCATGTTCATACGAGGGATAATTACGGGCCAGGTAGATTTCCTTGAAAAATGTTAGAGTAGAAGCCTCGATTACCCAAAGCTCTCCGGAGGCCCACCGTTCAAGCAAGGTGCGTTATTTACAGAGCGCAAGAAGTTGAGCACAGCAGAAAACTAGGGCGCAAGTGTGGGGCAGCTTCACGTCGGTGCGACTACAGAGCGCAGTTTCGTTCGAGTGTGCGAGTGCAAGTACATGACTGCATGACGGGCTCTGAGCTCCATCCTGCCTAGCGCATCTCAGCCTCCCGTCCTGCCTCCTCGTGCGCCTCAGCCTCTCGTCCTGCCTAATACCCCTCAGCCTCCCGTCCTGCCTAGTACACCTCAGCCTCCCATCGTAAATCGTTTGTCCCAGTATAAGTTTTATGTTTGAAACTATTTTTTACATACATACATGTGAATTTGGATGTAAAAAACACGTAAAAATTACTCCATGTTACAAAATATTTATAAGAAAAAGCTTTCAATTTCTACAAAATTATAAAAATATTCACAGCCTTTATATGACTTATATTTTCTTTGGGTTTTATTACTATTTCCCATAGAAACTATATCTACTGGTGATTCAAAATAGGGAGGAAAATGTGGAGACCTTCCGCAAAGCAATACAGTATACAATAAGCCTGTATGAGAGGCAGATGAAACTATGTTAGCTCATAAAAGAAGAATGATCGTTAGCGAGTAGAACATTCGAGAAGAGGGATATATTTCATCCAATATTATGATGTTGGCTGAACCGAGCTAGCTATAAATAACTTCGTTCATGAGTGTTCTGTAGGTAACTGAGTAGCAAACCAGTACATGACGGAGTGAGTAACTCAGTAGCACAAACAACACGAACTGCGAACCCGTAAGTGAAGTAAACAGAAATGAAATTAAAATAAAAAATAACAATATAGGATGTACGATAAAAAAATCCAACCAAAATGAAGAAAAAGTCGAGAGAACTCAAGCCCTTAACGAGCAGGTGGTGATCGGTACCGAGATAACGACGCCCATAAGTCAGATATGCATTTCTGCGAACGAACGTAACACGATCGACAGCTAGTCAAAAGAGAAAGAGAGAAGCAGCAGCAGCAGCGCCGCAGCAGCAAGAGTACAGAGTCATACATGCTGGCACACAAGGCAGCGTCAGTTCAGGCCAGGCCCGACGTGGTGTCACTCGCATGGCGAGCTGTTGCTGTGGGCCGCCAACTACATGTGAAGTCTGGCCAGAACAAACACTGAACTGCGCCCGCTGCATGCAGCCTCGCACTAGCGCCACCCACATACATCTCCTCTATACACTCCTCTCACAGTAAAAAAGAAAGAATACCCGTAGGTTATTTTCAAAAAAGTTGATACGTGAAATGTATCACAGCCAATTGGATTTTGAATAGTTTTTGACATGAAGGTTCTAAATTGATAAACCATGAGAGTGACGCATATATTGCAGGATGCGACTGAAGGTAGCAAATTCATGCTTTACGAGCGAGCTGTAGTAAGTGTACTTGGGTCCGTGAAAAAAATTAGTTTAAAATGGAATTCTCGCCCTAGCGCCAACCACACATGTTCTGCGTGCATGGTTCTAACAATAGCGCGTGTACTGTGCGTTACGAGTGAAAGTAGCAATTCTCAAACCACAAAACAGCGATAGCCCAACTGATACTGAAAAAACTCATTCAACGAGCAGAATAGCAATTTATTCAAGTATCCGTGGGAAAAAAACTCAGGGAAAAGACGGAATACCGTCTATTTGGAAGCCGTCGTACAATAACAGACGAGGGAGAATCGAGTCGACAGCGCAGGGAAGGCTGAAGAGCGAGGAGGCTGGCACATAGATGCGCTGCACGCAGTAATGACACCCCAACTCCACACCCGCCCTCACATCGCAACACGCGTACACTGTCCTCACGTGCGAATGCTGCCGAATGTTTCATTTCTCAGGGTACGAGTGATGAATGAGGATGAGTGTATTTCAGAATAATGAAATCTTTGAAATGAAGTGAGTACGCCAGGTTCAGATTCATGTCCTTCAAAGGAATTCACGTGCCATCCGTAACCCTTGGATGAGCATCGATGGAATATTACACAACACACACACAATAGATCAGTCTATAATTTACACGTGGAGGGAAGGAAGCTCAAAGATTTAAACTGGAGACTCCACCGCCATTGTGACGACTGGACCTCACACGAACTAAAGCGTTGTACGAAAGGATTTGCTGGGGCAGGAGTTGTGAGGCAACCAGGGAGAGAGAAAACTCGGTTTGAAAATTAAATTCTGACGAAGAATCGCTAACGTGACAAACAGAGATATTGCTGCGTGCTCTGGCATTTCTATCGTCAGGTCATAATAGCAGCTTTTTGGAAGACACGTATAGGTGAGGTAGCTTTATAGTTCTTTCTCTCTCTCTCCTCGGAGATCTTACGAATTACAACTCAAACATCAAACTCGCACGCTTGTATGATCACCAACTCGATTTACACATCGGTTACGATCCAAGGCTCGGTGACGATATATTTACACTGATAAAGAAAATCTCAAACAGCCATCGGTTTGCAGTTGAGTAGAACCGAGAAATAAGCAACAAGCTGCGCCACGAGGTTCTAAGAACTTGCTTACTGCCACAAAAACAGAGGATAATTGCGCAGAAAGTGCAGCAGAGAACTTAATTAGTGCATGCAAGGAAGCGGCGGCCAGCAAGAGCCGGGGTGCGGAGGGAGTTGGTCGACGGCGCCGCACAATGGCAGAACCGCAGGACAAGGCAAGGTTCTGATGATGAATTATTCAAGGCATGGAGAGGAAAGAGCAGCAGCACGTAGCGTCTCGTTTGGAGAGCTGACTGCCCACTAATACGTTCCACTTTGGAGGGACTGATAAGGCTGCTCACGAAGACCCACACACACACCATCAGCGTCGACTGAGCCTTGTTCGAAGGCGTGCACTCTCGCCTGCACTCCGTCCTTTTGTGACTAGACTGGACAAATACAATGCTACTCATTGAACTCCTAGCTTCATTTTACATGAAAAGTCCTACGAAACTATTTTGATTACCTAGTTAAATACATATCTGCTTTTGTCAAGAGAACATTCACGGTTATAAGCACCATCGAGTTAAAAAATCATGCCTCTTTACTATTAAATGACTACAAAGCCAAGCCGTGCATGTGTATCTATGAAATTTTCAAAGCGTAAAACACTTTTACTGAACACACGATGCTAAAGTGCGCTCGAGAGAAATGTGAAATAATCAGTGTCAGTACAATATTAACATTACATGACCATCGCGGTCACTGAATGGAGAATTTAATGCAGCACGCACGTCACTGTTCACGAAAATGCCTAATCAGGATAACCATGCCCTACGATGACATGAGTGAGATACCAATTAAACTACCCTCGAGTCGAAATACAAGGACAAGCATAATAAACAAATCTCTGAGATGCAATCAACGTCATCAGAGAACAGATCCATTCTATTTACAAATACAAAGTTACAAAACGTAGAGGTAGTTTGCATACTCTTGAGCCACATCTGACGAGAACAGATGCTCATTCATGCGCTCAGATAGCTCGTTATTCGGTTAATCCGATGCAGAAACGAGCTTATCAATGTGCTTGTCACGAGGCGCGAGTGTGCGTATCGCAGAGAACGCCGCAAAATCAGCAGCAGTAACAATAACACTCGACACCTGAAGCCGCATTTAGAAAACTTGTGTAGCCGGCAATGTACAGCTGGCAGCGTACGCCCGGTTAAGTCGACTTGGCGGAGTAATGCGCAAATTTGCTAGCCAAAGTCTTTGAGTTTTCTGATGAAAAAGCTCGTATTCGAGGATCTAGGAAAGAAAAAGGCACATCACGTTGCCAAAACGACTTAGATTGGACTAGATTATAAGTTAGTTTAAGCCTTTCTACCCTCCACAAAGATGTTCCTAAGAGAGGAAGACTTTGTTAAAAATAGGATCAAGAGGACGGGGAATCAATGCAGATGTGTCCCCACACTTTGTGCATTTGTGTAACAACTTTACGACGAGGTGAAAGTTAAAAAAAGTTATAGGTACTGAGAAAAGGACTGGAGTGAACGGAATGAAGAAGGTGCGTAACAAAACAAAATTCAATTCTATAAAAACAAAAGAAAGGTTTACTTAACTTATAGCTCGAGACCTCACATCAACCCCTTGAGCGCGTTAATGCCCATAGATGCATGCAATAGTTTGATCTCTCGGAGGAATTTGCCTCAGGAGACCTTACGCCACTAGGTGCACCGCTGCGACGACGTTAATTGTTTGAAAATCGTACTCCTGGACAGAACAGAGCAGCAGCATTACCATAACTAGGCAGGTGGCCCCTCTCATGTCACAACGAATTCCTGTCGAGGAAATTACTCCTTACCACCGCGTCTTGAACGCTGTGGGGGCACGCACAGCCATCCACGTCACATCGCCACAAATAAAAAAGAAAACGACGACAACAAAATCATCGTGGACCCATACGCCTATTCATGTCCCACCACCCCAAAAAAGACAACAACTTCGACAACAAAATCATAATCATGTCACAGTACAAAAAAAAAACACTTTGGTAACGAAATCATCGTAGGCACATAAGGCTATTCGTGTCACAGCACCAAAAACGACAAACACTTCGACACCAAAATCATCGTAGGCACATACGCCTATTCATGTCACACCACCCCAAAAAATGACAACTTCGACGACAAAATCATCGTAGACACATACGCCTATTAATATCACAGCACCCAAAAAAGACAACCACTTCGACAACAAAATCATCGTAGACACATACGCCTATTAATGTCACAGCACCCAAAAAGGACAACCACTTCGACAACAAAACTAATACGACGAGGAGGCAGGCGTCGTGCGGTGCGCAGCAGCCACTGCAAGGATGTTTGCGCAGACAGCGGCGGCGGCGGCGGCGGGGCTCAGAGCGTCAGTGTTTGGATGTAGGATCAGCGCAGGGCGACCTTGGGGCGCTGATAACGCCTCCCGCACCGCTTATTGGGCGAGGGTGAGCGCGGGCTGTGGAGTGGAGTGAGAGGGTCAAGTGAGGAGTGCACCGTGGAGCGAGAGGTGCACGGTGAAGTGATCGAGGATGGAATGAGAAGCGCAGGGTGAAGTGAGAGGCGCAAAGAGAGAGAAGTATGGAAGCATAAATAGGCAAATTTACAAATGACGATGAGCGACCAAGTTCTTCAGAAATAGAATTATGCACCAAATATATATATATATATATATCTATATATGTATCCAGTATTTACGAACTTTTTCTAAAAATTAATCAGCAACAAAAAGTAAACGACAAATTGACCAGAAACAGGTCGATTAAGCCGCCAAAGAATCTGCTGTGTGATTGCAGCTGAATCAACTTATGCAACTGAATCTCGAGGTATAAAATTTCCGTCACTGAAACACTAGTACAGAGTTAAGTCTAACAATTAGTGGATGTAAATTTATGGCCATTCTTCGCTCACCTCGAGACGCAGGAACAATGTAACTACCAGAAAGTAAATGCTTCCAATCGAAGTAAAAGTGATGTTTATACTGGTGAATAAAACTATAGTATGATTGACATACATAGGAGTTGTCATGATGTCTGCTCAAAAGTGTGTTATTCTTTGTGGCAGGCAAAATTTCAATTTCACGAAAAAATTACAAAACGAAAACAATCAATAAGGCCGATATTCATGCAATAGGTCGGGTGTAATATGCCGGCTCCAATCTTCTTCAAATAGACAAGGGAATACAAAGAGGAAATCTCAGGCCGTCCCACTAACATGTACTAAGCCCAAGTGGCCGCTGATTAGCAGAAGCGTCTAGTTCAGTAGCAACAGCCCTCGTGAGTGATAGGGCTGTAACTGAAGCAGTTCCGCTATTTCCTGACACACACTATTAGAAGCACCACCCGCACACTCATTGCAATGGCTCAGGAATATACACATTATAAGGAGCGCTAAGCCTCAACGTTGCACTCAAAAGATAACCTTGTGAGTGTGTCCACTTAAGAGGACATGCCTCAGAAACTTCACATAATTCACGTACGTGTAGCCGCTCTTGTCTTTTCAGTCGGATAATTCTACCAAGCTTACGCAATCTATATTATTAAGTTGCTTACATTAAAAAATGAAATCATGACAAACATTTCATTCAGAACCGCGTTCGCATCTTCTGTTGTCCAGAGTCATATTGTTTAACAGTGGGCGAAGGTCTTCACGATAGCTCGCATACAGAAAACTCGGCGCACCGATAAAATCGAGCTTTAGGTAAAGCGCTTAGTCCTCAAGCTCTGAATGAGAGGCTTCCAGCGCGACCTCATCGGAGTCGACTTTTAATGCGGGATGTGCTGGAGCGAGTAATGCGTGAGAGGTGGGCGAGGATGAGCCTCGATACAAGAATGAATTTCCTATCATGAGAAGCAGAAAATCAATTTGAAACTGGATTATAAGATACAGTATATGCATTACAGACGTTGCACTGTATCCTTAAAAAATAAACGTCACAAGAATGTAAAAATTTAGGACAGAACACATTTCTAGAAGGAAATGCAAGATGGCTTACTGTAACGTCAACTTGGGTATGAAGATGGAATATAATTAGTCGCCCAAAAGTCATAATTTCGTTTCATCCTTCATCGGGACTACGAAATTGAATAACAGAATCTAGCCAGGGGGATAGACTATGTTAAACCTCTAAAGCGATCGTAGTGTTAAACAGCCCAAGGACTGTCATTCATCAGCTTACTGCATCGACGCATTCACATCACATACTCGCACAGCGCATTCATTATCGCACATTTTTCAGGGTCGAAATGACGCACCTGAAAGTATGGAAAGCAAGAACGAAAGTAAATCTTGATGAGCATTTAAGTAAGCAGCCCTAAATAGAAAACGAAGCTTGGAAGAACGACTTACTCGAAATATAAGCTCGAATAAAAGTACGAAACAGCACCGTAACAAACAGCAGGAAAAAATTCAGGTATCACAGAAAGTAAACAGTAAATAACGGCCAAGAGCATGTAAGTGTGAATGAAATTGTATGAAGCAAGGTTGAAATAAGACTCGATGAAATTGAATAAAACTCGATCAAAGAAAGCTTAATAGGTCCTAAAAATTAGCTAAAAAACGAAAAGTTTTTAAAACCAGAAACGCATTTGAGCATCATCGGGCTACACCGACAAGGAAAAATGCGAAAAAAAATATCTTCGGTTACAGTTACCGGAATGTAATAGGGAAGTGAAGAATTTTGAGTGAGAGAGCGATATATGAACGCCTCGTGAAACGCATGCAAATTAAGACAAAACTTCAAAATAAACAGCAGGTTCTTCTTTGGCTCTGTCCAGCATCAGATACGTATAAGTTTGAGCTGATTAGTTGCTTTCAGTAGAAACCGTGGGTAAAAGGCAAGTTCATGTGATTGAAATTGACATGAATTGTGTAACTAGGCCCATAACGATGAGATAGTGCGATATGAAACGAAAACTACAAAAATACAAACGTTTATTGATAAAAGTACTTTCAAAGTTGAAATTATACTTGATTTAACGAATGAGATTTAGTAAAAATCATGCACGGCAAGCAAATTTCTCACGAGGTAATGCCTGATTCTCTCAATTCAAGACTTGCTGATACCACGCCATATTGTGAGGGAGTCTGGGGAATCTAATGCAACACGCATGACCCAAATTTCAGCGTAAATGTTAATAAAATGCATGTGCAAAGAATAGAGAAAGCACTTAACGCCTCAGTGATGAATTGTAGTTTTGGGCAAGCTTGATTTTTCCAAAAAATACTGCGACAAAAAAAAAATGGAAAGTGGGCAAATGAACGGGAATAAAGTTCAAAGAAATAATTGAACTTAGAATTGCTAAATGGTCATAATGATCCGAAAATATTGGGAAAAAAATCATGAAAGTTCGAAAGTAACGCGATAAAAAGAAATGTTGAATTTCATGACACTCACGACTACTCTGCAATTTTGGGAAAGATATCATGCTTCGGCATTCTGAGTGGAACGCTTTCAACTCGCTTGCAGCTCTGGACTTCTTGGACAACAATCACGAAGGAAAGACAAACGACACACGACGTTCCTGTTTTTCGAAATCCCATTTGTACATTACTACACAATTTCTAAGCATGGAAGCACCAAGACGCACGAGAAAAAGAGACTTTCTTCTCTGGGAAGAAGCAGTGAACGGAGGAGCGAAGAGGCTCAGGTGTGGCGGAGTCTTATCCTTTTCAGGACACGGGATAATAATGCCGACCTCCCGACTGGAGGACGTAACCTCGTTACCCTGGCAACACGGCTAGCCTGAGGTAGCGGAGCAAAATAAGACGTGCCGAGGATCAGCCGAGGCACAAGGGGAAGCGAGCAAGCCAAAAACAAAACACCGAAAGAAGTGACGACGCAACTCGGGGAAAAACAAAGAACGAGCTTAACGTGCGAAGGGAGATGGTCTCGGAAAAGTAAGAATTTAGTCATCCTCTGAAATCGCAGCGTCGATGAAAAATAAAGCAATCGGTAAAACATTCAATAGAGAGGGGCTTGAGGGCACCGGAAAAACGGAGCTTGAAAACAAGGGCACGTTGTACTTTCCAGCACGTGTATTCTGACCCCACATTTTCTGGATGCTAGAATCCATGCAAATTGCATACCTCACTTCAGCAGATAGAATTTCATGTTGATGATCACAATTTTAGCTCGCAACATGAACAAATTAATTCGCCTCGCTGGTCATTCCATGGTACTTCAATTTGATTCTTCAGTTTCTATTTATACAGAGGCTTTGGCTGCTCTCAGCTCGTGAACAAATATTCAATTATTCATGTTAATAATTTTTATTGTTGGAACTGTTAAACAAAGCGAACAACACATCTTATTTTCTACACGAGTGCAAGGAATGAGTGAAGTACTGTCTCAATGCTGAAATCGAGTAAATGAATATATTAATGCTGTGGACTCGCGTCCACAGCATTTTCAACGCGTAGCAAATTCTATAAAGCCATGAAGACAAATAAACATTCAACAAAAATGGACATGGATGCTAGAAGCACTTTCCTACCTTTTGCTTTCAAGTCGATCACTCACGCAGTTTCAACACAATCGATTCTCTAGTGCGAACCTGAGGTGGGGTGCCCACCTCATGCTGGACACAGTGTCTAGCAGGCCACACAGCGTCCGTGTGGGGTGCCCACCTCATCTGTCTTACATAAGGTGGGTTGTGTCTTGCATAAAATGGGCTGTATCTAGCAGGCCACACAGCGTCCGTGTGGGCTGCCCACAGCTCGCTGCAGAACGTCGCCTCAAGAGGCCGGCCGGCGGCGTGACCACGCAAGCGTCTGTCAGAAGACGGAGTTTGTTTGGCTGACGTAGCAGCGTAAGCAAAATGCAAGGCAGACTACCAAAGCGTCCTCAATCAGGCTTGCGCAGTTGGAATGTCGATTCTATCTGTAGCGTGTGATTTTACATTTATTTTAAAACAAGGAGGATTTTCCGTCGGCTTTCGTCAACTTGAGAGTTTCGAAATAGCTGTCATCTCGTGCGAGACGAGATGTTTTAAAGAACGAGTTAGATTTATTGTAGCTAACAGCCATGCATGAAGTCCGTTGTTCAATGAGCCCTTCAGCTTTCGCCACAGTGAAATAAATGGAAGGTGCTGCATCATATGAAACCAAATTTAAATAAAGTTTACTCAAATTCAAGTTTTGTAAACCCAAATTCACGTAGGGTGAACCCAAATTCGATCAAGGTAAACCCAAATTCGATCAAGGTAAACCCAAATTCGATCAAGGTAAACCCAAATTCGATTAAGGTAAACCCAAATTCGATTAAGGTAAACCCAAATTCGATTAAGGTAAACCCAAATTCAAGTAAGGTAAACCCAAATTCGATTAAGGTAAACTCAAATTCGATTAAGGTAAACCCAAATTCGATTAAGGTAAACCCAAATTCGATTAAGGTAAACCCAAATTCGATTAAGGTAAACCCAAATTCAAGTAAGGTAAACCCAAATTCAAGTAAAGTAAACCCAAATTCAAGTAAAGTAAACCCAAATTCAAGTAAAGTAAACCCAAATTCAAGTAACGTAAACCCAAATTCAAGTAAGGTAAACCCAAGTTCGATTAAGGTAAACCCAAATTCAAGTAAGGTAAACCCAAATTCAAGTAAGGTAAACCCAAATTCGATTAAGGTAAACCCAAATTCAAGTAACGTAAACCCAAATTCAAGTAACGTAAACCCAAATTCAAGTAAGGTAGACCCAAATTCAAGTAACGTAAACCCAAATTCAAGTAAGGTAAACCCAAATTCAAGTAAGGTAAACCCAAATTCAAGTAAGGTAAACCCAAGTTCGATTAAGGTAAACCCAAATTCGATTAAGGTAAACCCAAATTCAAGTAAGGTAAACCCAAATTCGATTAACGTAAACCCAAATTCAAGTAACGTAAACCCAAATTCAAGTAACGTAAACCCAAATTCAAGTAACGTAAACCCAAATTCAAGTAACGTAAACCCAAATTCAAGTAAGGTAGACCCAAATTCAAGTAACGTAAACCCAAATTCAAGTAAGGTAAACTCAAATTCAATTAAGGTAAACCCAAATTCGATTAAGGTAAACCCAAATTCGATTAAGGTAAACCCAAATTCGATTAAGGTAAACCCAAATTCAAGTAAGGTAAACCCAAATTCAAGTAACGTAAACCCAAATTCAAGTACGGTAAACCCAAATTCAAGTAACGTAAACCCAAATTCGATTAAGGTAAACCCAAATTCGATTAAGGTAAACCCAAATTCAAGTACAGTGAACTCATATTCAAGTAAGGTAAACTCATATTTAAGTTAGTCCACTAAAATAAGAAAAAAGTAAACCCTTATAAGACTGTATTTATCCCAGCTTACTCGAATGCCGCCGATATCTGTAAAAAACGAAAAAAGAAAATTTCACGTAACACGTACTGACGATCTCAGACACCTCAAGCACGCCACCGTAACCGAGTAACCCTAGTCTTCAAGGACAAAAGTTATTCAGGTTCTGCTCAAGAACGGTCAAATAAGGTGTACAAGTTTTTAGACAAGCACCTATCACCCTACGGCTTAGAAATGACTGTACAATTCAAAAACCTGTTGCACGGAGAAAATATACCTTCAGTTTAAAAAAGCCCCAAACATTTTGAACATAAACGCGTGAGACAATTTAGCGCTCATAGAGACAGCGTAGAAATAGACAAGCAATTATTTTAATTGGATTTGGTGTGAAGGATTAACAGGAAGAATAGTCAGTGCAAAGGAATAACTGGGATGGACTGTTTAATGCAAACTGGTGAAAGAAGGGCACAGGCAGAGATGACATAGATGGTAACTAAGACAGGTCTTGCTTATATAGCTTAAAGGTGGAGTTAACTTAGACACTGCAAAGCTAAACGTAGCGTCAACTAAGGAAAGGTAGAGCTAGCGCCGACTCTGGAAAGGTAGAGCTAGCGCCGACTCTGGAAAGGTAGAGCTAGCGCCGACTCTGGAAAGGTAGAGCTAGCGCCGACTCTGGAAAGGTAGAGCTAGCGCCGACTCTGGAAAGGTAGAGCTAGCGCCGACTCTGGAAAGGTAGAGCTAGCGCCGACTCTGGAAAGGTAGAGCTAGCGCCGACTCTGGAAAGGTAGAGCTAGCGCCGACTCTGGAAAGGTAGAGCTAGCGCCGACTCTGGAAAGGTAGAGCTAGCGCCGACTCTGGAAAGGTAGAGCTAGCGCCGACTCTGGAAAGGTAGAGCTAGCGCCGACTCTGGAAAGGTAGAGCTAGAGTCGACTCTGGAAAGGAAGAGCTAGAGTCGACTCTGGAAAGGAAGAGCTAGAGTCGATTCTGGAAAGGAAGAGCTAGAGTCGACTCTGGAAAGGAAGAGCTAGAGTCGACTCTGGAAAGGAAGAGCTAGAGTCGACTCTGGAAAGGAAGAGCTAGAGTCGACTCTGGAAAGGTAGAGCTAGAGTCGACTCTGGAAAGGTAGAGCTAGAGTCGACTCTGGAAAGGTAGAGCTAGAGTCGACCTGGAAAGGTAGAGCTAGAGTCGACTCTGGAAAGGTAGAGCTAGAGTCGACTCTGGAAAGGTAGAGCTAGAGTCGACTCTGGAAAGGTAGAGCTAGAGTCGACTCTGGAAAGGTAGAGCTAGAGTCGACTCTGGAAAGGTAGAGCTAGAGTCGACTCTGGAAAGGTAGAGCTTGAGTCGACTCTGGAAAGGTAGAGCTAGAGTCGACTCTGGAAAGGTAGAGCTAGAGTCGACTCTGGAAAGGTAGAGCTAGAGTCGACTCTGGAAAGGTAGAGCTAGAGTCGACTCTGGAAAGGTAGAGCTAGAGTCGACTCTGGAAAGGTAGAGCTAGAGTCGACTCTGGAAAGGTAGAGCTAGAGTCGACTCTGGAAAGGTAGAGCTAGAGTCGACTCTGGAAAGGTAGAGCTAGAGTCGACTCTGGAAAGGTAGAGCTAGAGTCGACTCTGGAAAGGTAGAGCTAGAGTCGACTCTGGAAAGGTAGAACTAGAGTCGACTCTGGAAAGGTAGAGCTAGAGTCGACTCTGGAAAGGTAGAGCTAGAGTCGACTCTGGAAAGGTAGAGCTAGAGTCGACTCTGGAAAGGTAGAGCTAGAGTCGACTCTGGAAAGGTAGAGCTAGAGTCGACTCTGGAAAGGTAGAGCTAGAGTCGACTCTGGAAAGGAAGAGCTAGAGTCGACTCTGGAAAGGTAGAGCTAGAGTCGACTCTGGAAAGGTAGAGCTAGAGTCGACTCTGGAAAGGTAGAGCTAGAGTCGACTCTGGAAAGGTAGAGCTAGAGTCGACTCTGGAAAGGTAGAGCTAGAGTCGACTCTGAGAATGTAGACCTAGCGTCAAGACTGGAAAAGTAGAGCTATCATGAATACTGCTATAGTAGAGCTGGCGTAAATACCGCAAAAGTAGAGCTATCATGAATACTGCTATAGTAGAGCTGGCGTAAATACCGCAAAAGTAGAGCTAGCGTAGACAGAACAAAGGAAGATTAGACTAATAAGGTAGAGGTAGGATATACTAACAAGGTAGAGCAGACAAACAAGGTAGAGGTAGAGGTTGAGTATGCAAAAAAGGCAACGGCAGAGCAGACGAAGGCAAAACAGCGGCGGCGCACAGAGCGCGGCAGCAGGGAGGCGGCGCAGGAGCGATCGTTGGGCCCACACCGCAGGACACCGCCAGCGATGACGCATTTGTCGGGCCTGGCGAGGCGCTCCCCTCTCTGCCGCTCCTCCTCCCCCCGCACGGCCCGCAGCCCCGCCGCCCGGGTCGGGTATAATGAAGAGTAATAGGGGCTATAGCCGGCCTCTCACTGCTGCCGCACAGCGCACCGGCTCGAGTGCGGGCACTGCTGCACAGCTCTGCACTGCTGGTCATTAGTGCACTGCTGGTCATTGGTGCACTGCTGGTCATTGGTGCACTGCTGGTCATTAGTGCACTGCTGGTCATTAGTGCACTGCTGGTCATTGGTGCACTGCTGGTCATTGGTGCACTGCTGGCCATTGGTGCACTGCTGGCCATTGGTGCACTGCTGGCCATTGGTGCACTGCTGGCCATTGGTGCACTGCTGGCCATTGGTGCACTGCTGGCCATTGGTGCACTGCTGGTCATTGGTGCACTGCTGGTCATTATTGCACTGCTGGTCATTAGGGCACTGCTGCACTGCTGGTCATTAGTGCACTGCTGCACTGTTGGTCATTAGTGCATTGCTGCACGGCTGGTCATTGGTGCACTGCTGCACGGCTGGTCATTAGTGCACTGCTGGTCATTAGTGCACTGCTGGTCATTAGTGCACTGCTGGTCATTAGTGCACTGCTGGTCATTAGTGCACTGCTGGTCATTAGTGCACTGCTGGTCATTAGTGCACTGCTGGTCATTAGTGCACTGCTGGTCATTAGTGCACTGCTGGTCATTAGTGCACTGCTGGTCATTAGTGCACTGCTGGTCATTAGTGCACTGCTGGTCATTAGTGCACTGCTGGTCATTAGTGCACTGCTGCACGGCTGGTCATTAGCGCACTGCTGCACAGCTGATCATTAGTGCACTGCGCTGCCCGTGCACCACCCACATCTGGCTCGCGCACGTGTGAAGGTAACAGGGCCAGAGCGCTGTTACGTGTGCGATGTTGTGAACAAACATCAAGTTTGGCAATTCGTTGCAGACTGATCTCCCCAGCCATGCCTCACCGATCACCGCCAACTCCGGTGGTGCAACAGACAACGAATGGTGCAAGTTGGGGGGACAATGAAATTATCAGTAATGTAACTATTTTTCTGTACTTCCTTGCTACGAAGGATATTTACAACTTTGGATTTAAATAAGCTGAATTTCGCCAGTAAAACGGATTTTTTTGCTCTCAATACAAAACACATTTGGTCGGAGTTTACTCTTGAACAATAAATTGAGAAATTATTTGTATGGGAAAATATTCTAATTCCACTCCAGTGACAGTCGGATTTAGCAACATCTTTCTTTGAGAAAATTCAAAAAAACATATGCGGTAGTGATTGATAAACTTTCGTTTAACAACATTATTCCAAAGCTAAACAACAACGATCGAAGAGAAAATTGGAGCATTCAGAAAGTTATAAACGAAGCGAAAATACTTCTGATTGCAATTAGAAAAGTACCGACTTTTACGACTGTTTTGTTGTGGCGAAAGAAATAAAGCTCCTCACGAAGCTTATCAGCGGCCTATTCCTGCTTCCAAATCGCGCGCTTTCTGACAGCTATACCTCAGTAATAACAGGGAGTCCTCAGAAAACATCCTCACTCTTTGACTGCCTAGTACTCATGTATTTTGTTACGATTTAATCCTTGTTGACTTATAGATCCAAGTGCAATGAGTTAAATCAAAGAAGGGAATATCAAATTCAAGAAAACTAAATGTCATGAAAGGAAACTTAGTTGCACCTGAAACAAAAACTAAAAAATACTCGAGTAACTGTGAAGCAAAAGATGAGTACATTTTTCGGGGCACCCTGTATTTATGCATAAAAAAGAAACGCAGGTGTTACTATCCACTAAAAGTCCACGTGTAGTCAAACCGTACACCCCAGCACTGATAAGCACATAGACGTAAGATTTAAATTATCTCAGTCTTAAAAGCACATGGGGGAACATGACGAGCATCGAAATGTCATAGGTAAGGAATGAAAGAAAAAAAACCATACGATCGCAGTAAGCAAAATGAACTGACAAACACAGTGAATAATAAGAACATGAGCTACGACAGTAAAAGACAAATTCTAAAAACCCAAAATTACCAGAACACGAACGCTGGAACCCGATGCACGAGAAAGAAGAATATAAAGAGTGACAAGCAGGAGCCTAGAGCTGGTGAGCAGGGAGCTGTGGGCGAGTTGATCGAAGTGCCAGCGCAGTTGTGCAGCGCAGTTTGGCCTACGCAGCTCGGCGCGCCACAACACGCAGCACACATCGTGGCGGTGTTGTGTTTCGCGGTCAGGAACATTCCGCTGTGTTGCATGAAAGCGGGGCTGCCGTGCAGCGCAGGAAGCGGGAGCAGTGCACTTAGAGCTGCAGTCCCACTTACGGCAGCAGACATCTGCAGTGTAATGGTATAATGGTACGTTCAGCAGCAGCGACATCTGCAGTGTAATGGTACCGACTGCAGCAGCGACATCTGCAGTGTAATGGTACCGACTGCAGCAGCGACATCTGCAGAGTAATGGTACGTTCAGCAGAAACGACATCTGCAGTTTAATGGTACCTACAGCAGCAGCGGCCCCTGAAGTGTGATGGTACGTACAGCTGTAGCGGCACCTGCAAAGAACAAGCATTTACAGCTGTAGCGGCGCATACAATCCAATGGTACCTCCAGAAGCAGCAGCGGCACTTGCAGTGAAAGCAGTAGCAGAAACAGACAGAAGCAGCAACAGCTACCACAGCAGTTTATGCAATAACACATTGAGCAGTGGTAGAGTCCAGCGCGCAATCACCACGGCGATGACAGCAGCAGGTGCTAGCCGACTACCCACATCGCGCTGACGCAAGCACATCAAGGATGGCAAGTGCAATAGCTCGTCGCTTTTACCACGTTTGCTCACTCGGCACTTAAGCATAAATACGGCCTAAGAATCAAGACGAAGAAATCAATTTCAAAGAAGAAAAAACGTACAAGTTGAATCTACAGCGTTAGGAATCGCATAAATGTTTATAATCACCGCCCTAGTTTAAGATTTTTTTGTCCATTCCGAAGCAACTCAACACAGACGGAAGTAAACCGTTGGCGAGTGTGTTTTTGAAAAATTTTTATGAAGTAGACTGATCTACAGGGTTTCTTGATATGACAGTAATGTACAAGCATTTGTTTGTATCAAATGAACGCACACATTTTAGTGAACAAGAGAAATACTTGATAAATTAAAAGATGATTCTAAGCTACGCTAAAAATAAATCGAAAGCTAAACTTCTGATAATGCTGTACCTTAAGTAAAAAAGAACAGCATTTGCCTGCTGTGGGCTGTATCAATGAAAACAAAATAAGTTATGTTAAATTTTGACTTAATGTCAATTGCAGCTTAGTAAAGTATCGAAACAAGAATACTTTGAGCGAAATGTATTATTTTGTAACCTAGAGAGTAAAACTCGGTTCAATTATGACGGAAAACGGCTTCTCTCAAGCTCTCCTACCTCACCAGAGACTAACAAGACGATGCCTAAATATTCTCGGCAGATATGGGCTGAAGCTTCACAAGAGTAGCAGTGAACCTCCGGATGTTATCGCCTCTCCGAGCATTGATCGATCAGTTCACCACAGACCGATCTTTATCACAGAAGGCGCCGCTGACTGGCTGGAAAAATTAAACCCAAGAGGGAATGGACAACGCTGAAGCGTTGCTTATGAAAATATGGGAGCGTGTTCGGTTGAAAGCTCTGATGCTTCTGAGATACAGGGTTAGTTGATGTTAACAATAATATCGGAAACGCATTTTCGTGTATCAAAGTGTCCTGCTCCAGATTACAAAGCTACTTTAATTCAATCAGATGACTAATCAATTTCATGTATAAATGACTGATGAATCTTACAGTAGATTCCTACAATCGTAACGATAATGTAACCCAACCATAGCACCTACCTTTCAATGTAATTGCATTCTTTTGAGCTTATTGACGCTTACTTAAATTTAAGTGTTGATGTCATACAATCACTTTATATAATACGGTGTCTTAATTAAAGCTGCTAATTGTGCCGTCTATCGTAACACAAGCGCTGAAGCTGCAGTATTCGCCAATCGTAAAATAAGAGCAGAAACAGCAGAACTCGCCCATCGTAACGTAGGAGCTGAGACTGCAGTATTCGCCAATCGTACTACAAGCGTTGAGATTGTAGTACCCAGTAATCATAACCTGTAAGCCCAACAGTCGGCAAGGTTACGCAGCACCAAGGGAGGGTCGGTGCGACGCAAGCCTGCAAAGACCGCGCAGGGCCGTCACTAATGGAACAAATTGACAGAACAAGTCGTCGCCTGGTGATGAGAAAGAGAAGGAGCAGGAAGCGGTCAGATGCGGCACATTCCTGCGCGTCAGTTACGCGGCGAAAAAAGCAACAACGCCTCTATTAGATGGTGTGCTAGGGATGAAAACATTTGAGGCTCTGCTATCCGTTCGAGATGTTTACGAGTGGCCATCGCTCTATGGAACATGTTGACTGACCAATTCTGAATTGCTTATTAAAAATCCTAACGTCCTTTGACACGCCACTTAACGCAATACCAAAGAATATGCATACTTCACACGTTTTTTACCCGTTGAGTTTTGAGACTGTTTTGAAATGTCTTTAGTTAATGAATAGAAAACAGAAGCCTCCAAAAAAAATGTTTAGTTCATGCAAAATTGCGGTACCCAGATGAATTTAGCCTATGTACAACGCATGCCATTTGAGAATTGAGCAGTCAACAATTCTAGGATGTCCAAATGCAGATTATGAGTTCAACTAATGTTAACTTACCTGAACATGATGTACATACAGTTCACGAGTTTTGAACTTTCAAGTTGTCGTTGTAGATGTGGTCGTTGTAGTAAAATATAGCAGCGATGTATTAGGGAGTTCAGAGAAGTGTAACATGCGTCTCAAACCTCCAGCGCGTCCAGCGTCTGCGAGGATAATTGCGCTAACACTTCCCTTCATGCAGTGTTACAAGTCTTCAAAAGTGTAATCTCCAGCGGAGATTAAGAAGTGTAACGGTACGTACAGCAGTAACTCAATAACTTTCTACGCATGGTATAGCAACTGTCAAGAGTGAAAAATTCACACTATCGTCAAATATATGATCTTTTAGAAGATACAGCTTCCGCTTGCTGTGGTCAAATTAAACCCTTTAAAACGTCATTATCTGACAAAATTAAAGTACCGTCCCATATTTACACATTTCAAAACCTTATTTATATCGTTGAGTTTTTTCCAGGAATTTCCATCTCACATATTTGCTGAATTATGTGTGTTTCAGTTATAAGAATGACAACGTCATTCGTCTCCATTTGCAGAACAGCCAAAAATTGGTCTCAGCGTGTGCATATTTTCGTTAGCGTAAATACAAGTCTTGCAATGAACTAACATGCAAGCTATCAACCGGAAAACTAGCTTAGTGGTTAACCACATTTGTCTACCAGAATTCGCACTGAAATCCTTTAAGTAACGTTATTCATGCCATAAAGCAGTCAATTTTTCTGAGAGCAGCATGAAGATGGCTCTTGAATAGTTCACGACTATCGTCAAAATCAGATTGTATGTTTTTCAAATGATGTTTCCTATACTTCGTCGTTAGTGCAGAAGTGCAATCTTTATAATAAAATGAGAAATAATCAAATATATCGCACAACTTTCTGACAGGTACGAGCAAAGCGAAGCATAAGACAGATCTCTAAAAATGAGGCTTACGTCAAGGGACGAGAAAATAAAAACCTTCGATACGAGTACTCAGTATGCAGAGGAAGTCAGTCTCGTAAGGGGGCGATTCTTCTGTCTCAGTCTCCGCACTATAACTCGAAGAAAATATCTCTATTTTCCCCCAAGGTTAAACCGAACAACTCATCGAGAATTTTTAACAAAATAGCGATCAATCCATCACGCAAAAAGTAATGTATTGCCTTTCGGCACGTCGGTCACTATAATTTATTGGAAAATCTCTCGACGATTGCGGGGGTTGAATAACAAGTCACCGATAACAAGCTATAAAATGGCCCGTAATTGATTACTGCTCGGTCTGATTAGCAACAATACGATGGTCAGTCACGCCTGTTTCCGGTGCCGGCGCAGCGCAATGAGCAAGGCCGCTCGCTCTGGCTGACACGTGGAGGCGTGCGCTGAAGCGACGGGCTTATGGTTCTCTGGTGCTGCTATAGCGTGAGGTCTGCCACACTATAGCATGAGATCTACCTCTAGCTAGTATTACAATGTGAAGTTAGGTTACTAATGGATATTACTTGTTTCCATACGCTTAATTTAGCGATACACAATTTGTACATTTCAAACAGCACCTGGGTAGGTGATATATGGCGGTAGACCTCATGCTATAAGTAGCACCTGTTTTCTTGCACATACGAGGTTTGCTCTCTGCAAAAAGTTCTTAGTCCGTTACAATATAACATGTGTAAATCCTTCTTAATCTTATCAAGAAAACTACTCTTTTTGAAGAATAATTCCAGTGCTTTAGATCTTATTTAGAAAACCAAAGTGATAAAATATATAATAGTTGTGAGTGCAACCCCATTGCTTTTTTCGACGTAGGATACGAACATTTCGAGTATGCCTTGTATTTGTTGCATCCAAAAAGTTCTTTCACTGCTAAAGATTCCTCGAGGTTGAAGCCCGTTAAACGTTTACATACTAAGAGACGTCAGGTTAAAAAACTCACTATTTTCATAATTGAAGGGGTAGCAAGAAATGTTCGAGATGAGCTGGCTTTCGACACCCTTTGAACCGAGATGCAAGCTACGTGCGGAGCTTACTTCACGCATTATAGCGACGGACACCTGGAGACCATATTCTTCATCACCAGTGACATCACGATATTGTCAGAAAATTCAAAACTTTACCTGCAATCGAGAGAATAGTAAATTATTCCGTCTATCAAAAAAAAAAAACGCCCCCTCTTTAATCGCAATTTCTAATGATATGATCGTTCAACGTGAGACTTGGTATTTTGTTATGAAGAAAAATGTAGGTTACTTAATTGATTGAGTAAGGTGCACGATAGGTTTTATTGACCTTACTGAACCGTTTTTCATCTGTTTGATATTGACGCAAAATGTTGTTGTTGTTGTTGTTGTTGCGCAACAACAACAACAACGCAAAATGTCGTCTTCGTCGCAGAAAATTATCCATATTTTAATCTCTCTTTTGTTCCTATACTCATAAGTTTGTTGCGTCCCGAGTTTGTCAGCAGCCAATTATTAAAAAATTAGAGCTTCGTCGGATGCTTGAGTAAAGCGATTGCTCCAGCTCAGCTTAACACTGTGACTGCGACGTGCGCCACCGGTGGTACACGGAGGTAATTTACATAATGCTACTGACCGGCCAGTAGTCGCAAACTCAATTTTCATAAATATTTAATCAAAGCTAAATGAATGCAAGATCCAGTTCATGTTTGAAATTTTCCAAATAGCTTACTACAATTGACATTAAATTTGAGTTTGGTGTTGAACTTAATATTTAGTAGTCGCAGTCAAAGTGTTAAAGCGTTTCGTCTCTCCTCCGCTTTAGCTTGGAAGAAAAATAGTGGAGTGTTTTCGGTGTGCACCAGCTTCTCCATCTCGTAAAGCCAGTGCGAGTGCTTGTTTATTCTCTCGAGCCCGCCTAGTTAGTGACGTCAGCCGCCACGTCCACCTGACCACAGCTGCATCGCTTGCTAAATCGTCAGCAGCTGAGCATGAGTTGGACAGCAGCGAAGTGGCGGGTTTGGAGCCTCATCAATAATTATCAAACATTGGCAACTTTTGGAATATTTGATGCACTGACTCACTGATCCTTAGAATTTCTCAAGTTCCATATTCTTTCCAGGTAGCTAATTTCAATGTGACTGCTTTACTATCTAAGTTTTTGTTTTCTACCTAAAATTGAGTGCAAAGAAGTTCAAACAAATTTTCGCGAGTTAACATCTCCCTAAATTCATTTGACCAAATGCAGCTTCCAGTGATATTTTAACGCCAACAAATGTTTCGTTTCTGTTTTCACTGTAATTATTTAGGTCAAGATTTATCGTAAAAGATGGCGTACCTGTACCTGCACGAGTAGTAATAGTTGTCTCAAATCCTCATCAAAGTAACATATGACGACTTTAACTGTGTTGCACGTCAAGCTTTGATTGAACGCGCCGTTTACTTTAGAAAAAAACTAAGCGACGTACAGGTATGGCTGTACGAGAGCACGGTCAAGACCAGAGAGTCGCAGCATGCAGCCATAGAGCTATATTGTCGTTCCGTTGGACTGTAAATTAACCGAACAATTAAAATTAGTATTATTTGGAGCCTTGCGATCCAAAAACTATCTTGAATAAAATTCATATGATCTTGGTGATCACAGTCCCAAGGCGAACACAAGCGAAAGTTCATTGAAAACAGACCCAAAAATTTCATATCAGGAGATGATTCTGAAGTCGCTCGTTGATTACCTATGACAGTAGTCCAGCCTGACTTAGGAGTCAAATTATCGAACACTTATGAATTATGAGGAAATTCATGCTACGCGAGGTGGAGTTAGACTTGAAAAAACAGCGCCGAGCAGCGGAGCCAAAAGAGGGGGTACAAATAGCCATGAGAAATGTTTGGAACGGTCCACAAACAATCTACCATTAATCAAAGATATCGACAACGAAATCGCTGATTTTGAAGTTATCTAATCATTTGAAGAAATGCGAAAAAGAGTAAAAAGAAAACTACATTGATATGGGTGTAATATAATTTGGTTGTAAAGTATTCCGAGCATGAATGTTTTCATTTTTTAGCATATTGAACTATCCCAGCTGAAGCAGTTTACCTCTGACCTGAATTACAGGAAACTGTCTTATCTTCATTCGGCCGGCCTTCAAAAACTGTCCTCTAGGCTTCACTACGCTCTCCAACCCACAGCAATGAGCTGTTCAGGACAAACATCCGTTCTCCAAAGCGCATGTACGAGGGCGTAGTAATTCCAATCAACACTCGAGTCAATTATTTAATTTTGATGGAAACTCGTATCAAACCCTGCTTTTGATTCTATAAGTATACCTTTGAGTGATGAATATGCCTTATGCTATGAACTTGAACTGAAAACTTGAGGAAGTATTTTTCTTTACAGGAGAGTGTGTGATTGTTAGACATTTATTTTGAGTCAAAATAAGAGCAATTAAACGGAACAGAATTTAAAAATACAATAGTATTAATCTCTCGTTTCATATTTTTCGAACGAGGAAAAGGACGCGCTTTCGACGCATTGAGTTTATTTAAAACTGAAGATCTTGACGAACAGTTCTAGCGTCAGCTCTCACTTTACGGGTGCAAAGAATGAGCGTTGAATTTCTTTTTTAATTAAATTATTACTCCAGCCTTTGGAACGAAAAATCATACAATTGACTTAACAAATTCGCAAGATTCGAACATTTTAAAATTGGTTGGATAAACCTGACCTTGGATATCAGCCCAGAGACCGCAAGCGAGGCGGCGTATCAGCATAATCCACCTCTGGCTCACACAGCCGGGTCAACATCACGCCAATATGCTTTTACTGACATTTAGATCCTGTAACGCGATCATGAAGCGCTTAGTTCCAGGGTGCAATGTTGTAGATACACCATCAACGTACCCCAAGCTGAGAGGCAATATTTCAATCATCCGGCGAAGTTTTACTGCGTCTTCAATCCTGAACGCCTGTAAATGTGTATCTGCAAGAAGTCCTTTTCAATGTAAACCTCGCACAGACATTTTCGCGTCAACTCAGAAGCATTCGTAGCTTCGAATAAATGAATTATGAAATTGCAACACTGAAAAAGGCTGGAGTAGATTTGAAGGTTTGTGCACATTTTAAGCGTGTAGCTTCAGTGAATGCAATTAAAGTTTATTCAATGCACAATCTCATATAGCAACGGAGTCGGTGCAATGTTCAAAAGCTTTTGTGATCAAGTTAGCGTAATATTAAGTGCGGCACAGAGAAATTTTCAATTTTTTTACAAGAAGCTTAAAAGTTAAAAAGAAACTATTTTGCATTACATGGATTACATCCCCCGGAAAAAGAACTGTCGAGTGAATGATAGACAAATTTACATTTTTTCTACGAAAAATCCAACCCACAATATTGAGAAACAAAAGTTAACAGGAAAGTTATTATTTTTCCCAAGAACAGGACAAAAACTGGGAGTGATTTCCTTTAAACTGTCCACTTTTACTCGAGGCAGTGCAAACAAATGAAAACTAGAACTCGCAGTGGTGTGGCAAGACATTGCGCGGAGGAACAAAATATACGAATTTTGCGAATACAAGAGAACTTTTCAACTCCCAATTTCTTTACCATTGTGCTAGCTGAAGTGATAGGCCGTTTACTTTCTCGACCCAATAATTACGAGCTCGATCATTCCAAACCAAACTTTGTTATCGGTCATACGATTGTGATACCTCATTACATATGAATCACAGCAGGGTATCATGATCCAAACCGCAACTTCGTCAGAGGACTCTGTAAGAACGAAGTGAAAGCGCCACATCGTCGAGAAGCGGTGACAGAACATCAGAGTTTGACACATGGGCGCTAACGATGAGTCTCGTATACTCTCCCGATAACAACACCTCTGCGCATGACAGTACGAAAATCGCTGGAAGGAACAGCGTAGTTCTCGCGGTTACCCTCCTCCTCCCGCATTTGCGACTTACATCTGCAAAATAGTTGATCCACTGTCGTTTGCCCCCAATCATCGGAACATTTGCTGCCAACAATGTTTTGGCTAAGTAGTATTTTGACATCCATTTGAATGGAAATATATTGTATCTAGTATCTCACCCCCTTCAAGGAAGTTGCCTGCAAGAAAGTTAGCTACAATGCAACGAACTGCCACACACACAGTGTTCTAAATAAAATTAGGAAAAACCAGAGTGTTCTGATACTTTTGTTACAAGCTACTGATGTTAGGGGAAAACTGAGATTAAATGCAAAAATATATGAAGAATTAAAATTAGTCGACAGGAAGAAAATTAAGCAACTGCCATCCCGTTGCAAGACACGTGCAGAACTTGTTTGAAGTTAGAGCCTAATTAAAAATTTAATTTTTTTTAAGAGTAGATATTCTCCTACAAGTCAAGAATTTGAACATACAGAGAACAAACGTTGAGCCGCGCCTTTATTTGTGTACGAGCGAGGAAACCATGGAGCTCCAGCACACGAGGAATGAAGCGTAAAAAATGGTAATTCACCTCAGAAACCAACTTTTTATGTGTTCAACTGCGTAGTAAAATTATTCTTTACAGTGCTGCCTTAAATGCGCAAAACGACACGAATGATCAAACACGACATTGCATCCTATGTACATTTTTTTTTAATGCCGTTGTAAAACAACATTACTATCGCCAGCCCAATCTAATAAATACGGAATCACGATACTCGAAATAATCTAAATTATTCAGAAGCACCTCATTCACAAGCATGCCGACATTTTAACGTATCTAAAGTTCGCTCAGTACGCATCAAAAAACTTAATGTACCTTTTATAAGCTTTTACTTTGCGTTTCAAACGACACAACGGCGGTGAAATTATGCAGGCTAACACGTGTAAAAAATTCCGAGTGCGTTGTCGAGCCGGCAGAGCGGAGGACGGTTGCAGCTACCCAGAGGCGGGAGGCGGCTGTGTAGCGTCATATAGGCGCGCCAGCGTTCGAGAAGCGCCCAGCCCCAAAGGGTCGCACCATAAATGGCAAAGGAACCTCTCGACAACACGGCCAGCCGACGCCGGAAGTGCACACCAGAATAAAAGATGCACGCTCGCCGCGCTCCCTGAAGCCACCCCGGGTATCCAGGCTACACCTACCAAAAAAACTATAAAAGGCTAGGCGGGGCTCCGTCGTGTGTAGAAGGCCCACGTAAGCTTAATTTACGGAAGTTGATAATTGACGTTCAGAATTGAATTTCAGAGATCGGACAAGATAAACTCAGCTCGCTTCTGTTCCATTTCCAAGCAAGCTTTTTGCAGGGCTATCGATCTAGTGCAGTCCTGTCAGTGTACGAGCTTTAAAGTGGGCATCAAGGAATAGTCCAGTGCATTAGAGAAGGAGAGGAGGCTGTGTCGCTCGTTAGTATTCCACTACGCAGGTATAGTTTCCTATTTTGGATGGCCTCTGTGTATCTCACAGACTTTTAAGTTACCCATTTCACCTATATCAGAAAAAGTGAAATATAAAAAATAAGTACTTAGACTGGCTCAAGAGGCACCGAAGAAATAAAATTCTACATCAGTTTCTTCCGAAATATCAATTAAAAAGATTTCGAGTAGACATCACATCGCAGCGCGCGTACAGGCTGCAACAATTTTAGAAAATTCGAGTTCAGAGTATCCATAGAGCACGTCGGGATGACGTTCGTTGGCACACACTTCAAATAAAATGTTTACAAGGCTCAATGTCACAAAATTTTAGATATTTACGAGGGAGGAAAGAAGCTCGATGAAGCAAACGTTTTTTTCCATTGATGCATCATAGATAAAGTAGCTTTCTTCATAAGTTAAGAATGCATACAAACGTGATTTATCACAAGTTGTAGCATCTTACTTATTTTTTTCTGCTTTAATCATCGATCACTTAGTGGGTCATGACTGTGAAGTAGTCAACAGATAAGAGTTTGTTACAAACGATCATCAGCGTGAATAAGAAAAAAGAAACCAGCTTCCAGCTTGAAAGGATACTCATTAATAAACAAAACAGCTTTTGAAAAATGAGATAAATAAAGAACAAGAGCATAAAGTAAAACGCATAAAATAATCAATCACGGTCCATGAAGCGTAGAAACTGAAACAACACTCACGAAGGATAAGAGAGCATCACTGAAATGAAGGGTTCGAAGAACGAGCGTAAAGAAACGTGAAACCAGAACTGCAAGACCGGGAGGAGGAAGGCAAGAGGAAGCCCAAGTCGTGGCGAAGACCGTACTCCCTGGAGAGGTCTCTGTCTCAGCGACAGCAGCAGCGGCAGCAGCAGCAGGCTGAGGATGAAGCAGAACAATGCACAGGCAAAGGCAGGGCGCGACAGGAGCCGGCGAGAGGCCAAGCCTTGTCCGTCGCTGCACACGGTCGTCCTTAGAGCGACTTTCTAAAGCGAGCTAGACCAGGGACAGCTTCCCCTGCTCTGTCCTGACCAGCGGAGCTGCAACACCAGCACGAAACTGAGCACGAAATGCCGGGCAAAACTATGCCAAAGTTGCTGAAGAAACAGCACCAGCATGTGCTATAATTGTGGGTAACTTCGTAACCAAATTAGACCAATTCCTCGTAATTTACTGAAGAAACAGCATCAAGGTGAACTATACTGTGGGTAATTGTGCGACCAAATTAAAAGAATTTCTCATGATTTACTGAAGAAACAGCACCAGCATAAGGAGCTACGCTGTTGGTAACTGTGCGACCAAATTAGACATTTCTTCAGTTAGCAGATAATGAAACGTACTTAGCAATATGAGCTACGGGAGTTTAAAATGGGTCGTAAAAAAACTCGTGCATCATTATCAGTAGTTACATTAGTATATCAAATACAGACTTCTCAATACAAAGATACCCATCCATCAGTGAGTCAGGTAGTGAAGAAGCATCAAGATAAAAATACACGTAAAATAGGAAACACGACCTACAGCCCCAACGGAAATTACGCGCAGGAACTGCAGGTAGAACGTTAGAACAGCATCACTTATAAATATAACCTGAAACATTTGGCGTATGCAGCTCACATAGAGCACTGACTTCTCTTTAAAGAAAATATTGCGTTTGCAGCAAAAATAAAGGAATTTAAGAGTAGCATCAAAAGTAGTATCAAGAGTAGTATCAAGAGCAGCAGCAGCAGCGGCGGCAAGAGCAGCATCAAGAGCAGCAGCAGCAGCAGCGGCGGCAAGAGCAGTATCAAGAGCAGCAGCAGCAGCGGCGGCAACAGCAGTATCAAGAGCAGCAGCAGCAGCAGCGGCGGCGGCAAGAGCAGTATCAAGAGCAGCAGCAGCAGCAGCGGCGGCAAGAGCAGTATCAAGAGCAGCAGCAGCGGCGGCAAGAGCAGTATCAAGAGCAGCAGCAGCGGCGGCAAGAGCAGTATCAAGAGCAGCAGCAGCGGCGGCGGCGGCGGCAAGAGCAACTTGGACTTGAGAAACACTAGCAACAACAGCGGCAAGAGCAACTTGGACTTGAGAAACACTAGCAACAACAGCGGCAAGAGCAGCTTGGACTTGAGAAACACTAGCAGCAACAGCGGCAAGAGCAACTTGGACTTGAGAAACTCTAGCAGCAACGGCGGCAAGAGCAACTTGGACTTGAGAAACACTAGCAGCAACAGCGGCAAGAGCAACTTGGACTTGAGAAACTCTAGCAGCAGCAGAACCAGTAATAACGACGAAGAACTGAATAGGAAAGAGCAGCAGCAGCATCATCATCAAGCAACGTCGGTGGCGTGAGGCTGTCGCTAATGAGAAGGGCAGAGAGGCGTCACACGGGCCCGCATCTCGGCTCACAAGGCGCTCTCTCACTCCTCCCTTGCATGTGTATTTAAACTCGGCTGAAATTCTCCGAAGGTCCAGCTAAACGTTTCTAATTATGGCACCGCAAAAAGTAATGCTGCCGTGCCTGCGCGGCCTCCGCAACGCGTATCGTGGGTGAGGTGTGAGAAAAATTCGCGAAACCGAGGGAAAGGTGTTTTGAATTCACAAACAATTGCATAAGTGCACAAAGAAAAGTGACTCAAGCTTATGAGATGAAAAAAACGAACCTGCGATGAGAAATAGAACATGAGACAATTTCAAGTGTATGTTCCCACAAGTGCAAAGCTACTCATGCTTTTGAAAAAATTACTTACATATGCCTCTTGGTCAGCCGTATGAGAGGAGGTTATTTCAATCATAGAGCCTAGAGCAACACGTCTCTTCGGAAAGCCAGTAATTCATTTAAAGTTGGCCAATAGTCGTCCAAACATTCCGACAAAAAAGAAAAGCACACACAAACAAACGCGAGTGCAGTACAGCGCGACACATACACCACACGGTGCAAGGTGATAGGTGAGTAAGCTTGAGTCGGGACGAGAGCACCAGTGCAGGAGTATTTGACACCTTCGGTAGAAATTACGGTGACAGTCCCGGGAATGAGCAAAGGGGCTCCCTCAGAGCAACTGAGTGAGACATCAACGAACGGACTCACACACAGCCATGCAATCCAAGAGGGCAACTAGTGTTGCCGTGAGCACAATGCTGTACTGCCGTGAGCACAATGCTGTGCTGCAGTGAGCACAATGCTGTGCTGTAGTGAGCACAATGCTGTACTGCAGTGAGCACAATGCTGTACTGCCGTGAGCACAATGCTGTACTGCCGTGAGCACAATGCTGTACTGCCGTGAGCACAATGCTGTACTGCAGTGAGCACAATGCTGTACTGCAGTGAGCACAATGCTGTGCTGCAGTGAGCACAATGCTGTACTGCCGTGAGCACAATGCTGTGCTGCAGTGAGCACAATGCTGTGCTGCAGTGAGCACAATGCTGTACTGCAGTGAGCACAATGCTGTACTGCAGTGAGCACAATGCTGTGCTGCAGTGAGCACAATGCTGTACTGCCGTGAGCACAATGCTGTGCTGCAGTGAGCACAATGCTGTGCTGCAGTGAGCACAATGCTGTGCTGCAGTGAGCACAATGCTGTACTGCAGTGAGCACAATGCTGTGCTGCAGTGAGCACAATGCTGTACTGCCGTGAGCACAATGCTGTGCTGCAGTGAGCACAATGCTGTACTGCAGTGAGCACAATGCTGTACTGCAGTGAGCACAATGCTGTACTGCAGTGAGTACACTGCGATATCATTATTGAAGTGATACATATACGAACAATAAGTGCAGTTTCTGTACATGGGCAAACCTCGTCAGGGAAAGAGCATAAAATTTTGTGTCAATTCAAGGTTAGTGAAGGAAGATGCTAGTAAATTGACGTAATGAAGGGCTGAGGGTGCACATCAGTTGCAGCTATCCAGCCGATGCACATCCGTTGCTATCGTACAGATCGTGCTCGTCAGTTGTTATGGTACAGACGGTGCACATTATTAGATACGGTACAGACGGTGCACATTATTAGCAGCAGTAGGGACGGCGCACATCAGCTGTTACAGTACAGACGGGGCCCATCAATTGCTACGGCAGAGACGGTGCACATCAGTTGCTACAGTGTACATCAGTTTGCAGCGGTAGAGACGGTGCACATCAGTGGCAGCGGTAGAGACGGTGCACATCAGTGGCAGCGGTAGAGACGGTGCACAACAAATGGTACACGCGCAACTGACGCGACACGAAAGCAACTACCACAGACGTGCAGGTGCGGACTGAATGGCTACTGATGCACGGCGAGCACAACGCATCGTGCTGATGAATGGAGGGACATCTGCACACTTGCGAACGCCGGCCTCTGCAGGCGAGCGACAGGTGAGCTCAAAATTACTTTCCTCTCAAGTTTTCTTCGCAACAACTTGTGCCTAATGTAAGATCGCGATTCGGAAAATTGTTTCCGGGTACTTCGATAAGCTAGGCAGTCTTTCA
Organism: Morinoia aosen; assembly: GCA_030386875.1. Classification (NCBI taxonomy): domain Eukaryota; kingdom Metazoa; phylum Arthropoda; class Malacostraca; order Amphipoda; family Talitridae; genus Morinoia; species Morinoia aosen. Next base: position 44,905,063 of record CM059572.1, on the reverse strand, counting down.
TAGATTAAAGTAAATTTTGAGATAATTCAATCAATAATTCCCCTAATCAGAACAAAGTTCCCCTAATCACAACGAAGGTGTTTTGAAGAGAGTGACCTTCGGTGCGATATAGTTTGAATAACTGAAGCGCTTGCAAACCTACGTTACTAGTACTGCTACTACTACTACTACTACTACTACTACTACTACTACTACTACTACTTTGAAGAGAGTAAGGATGGAGGCACCATTTTTCAAGGAATTAGGGGAACGGGTAATCATTGTACAAGGTGTGTTCTCTCACAAGATCCACTGCGCACAGAAACAGTGAGATAGGGAACAAGTTTATGAAGCAAGATTAAAATTGAAGAAAGTTGAAAAACAAGACGGCGCGTGAACCGAAAAAAATGGTCTAACTGAACAGACACCCTCTATTTTAAGGAAAGAAAGGCCTACCTAACCTTTAGCTCGGGATCTAACATTTTCCCCTGGAGAGCACGTGTTTCTAAAGATACAGCAGGCAAAAAAAATCCTCACAATGGTATTTCAATGGGAGAATTTGATTGGATTTGCATCAAAGTTATAATGAAGTTTTTAAATTCCGATGAATGACTTTTGGAAAAGTTCATTAGAGGGCGTGTGCAAGTAATTTAAAATCTTACTTGTGATGGCACTGATATTGTGTCTTTACTCAAATAATTACTAAGAATATTACGAATAATTATTACGAAAAAACGATCAAGCATTGGTTTTAGGTCAACGAGATACGCGTTTCCCAGCAAAGAAGAAATACAAATAAAAACTGCCAAGCATTATTCTGCTGCACAGTGAGTGGCAGCATACCGTGTAAGGCGGTGACAACGTGAGAGCAAGAAAAAGACAAGCTCGAGTCCATTTCAAGAATCAAGAGAACATGAAAATAACGTTTGTCTTTGCTAAAACAGCAACAGTTTTCCATGCACTCAAAGCAAACTGCCGCATTTGAGAGTTATAATAGATGAAGGCAAAATTGTGAGAAGAAATGATCTCACAGGAGATAACAGCGAAACAAGCTCTCTGATCAAAACTCGGCTGTTCACACTAAATTATACAGAAGCGATGACCTCTGGGGACTTTCATCACCCAGTGCCACTACACAATTGAGCATGAAGGGGAGGAAGCGGCGTAGGTGGTGGGGGTGGAGGTCATAAGGGGTGAGAAGGAAGAACTGTGGCGCATCTCTCTTCAGCGTTGGAGGACATACGGCACGGCGCCTGTGTGTGGAGCACCAGTGCGACACAATGTGACATGGCCGCCTAACAATGAGCTATAGAGAGGCACGGACTATATTGGACGCCTCTCTCTATACAGCGCCAGCTTGTGCGGGTTGGTTACCGGCTACAAGAGACGGTGACGATCCAGTGATACGCTTCATGGGAAGCTTTACAACGACACCCCGAACTCGAGTACGCTCGTCGTCGTCCTCTTCGTTTGTATGCTTTCTCTCTAACGGATGCCCTAGCGGCCGACGCGCTCGGACACCGGCTTTCGCTGTTCGGCAAGTGCAATCTCAGGAGGTAAGGCAGCGCTCGTTTCCAAAATGAACTAAGTGTTGCATTGATCCGAAGAAATAAATGAATTTCCGCTGGAATGGGTCGACAAAGGCTTGAAAAAAAGATACGATTCAAGTACCCACTGCCTCGAAAAATTTAAAACCGCACTTATGTAATGTAGCGCTATTTTCGTCAGAGAAACACTATTATTTCGTTCAATACGAAACCGGTAGATTAGTAAACACGGATAGTTAATCCGCGCGCGGTGCCAAAATTGAATCCTTAAAATTTTAAGTGGGTTCGACCTACGACACGGTGGCGAGAACAGCCTCGCCAGTGTACCATTGGTGTACATTAGAGAGTAAATTAAGAATCGTACCTGCTACCGATAGCGCCTATTTTCCACACAGTAAGCTGCCAAGAGGAAATCGGAAAATAAATGGTGCTACGGTAAGTAGCAGAAAGCAAACAAATAGCGTCCAAGCTGCCACGCCCTTTGCGCAAACGTAAACTTCCAATTAAAAGCGAATATTCAAACCTAATTGAATAAGATATTCAAATGTAAGCATATTTGAACTGTATGCTTTATTACACATAACATGTGGCAAACATTGTACAATTGATATGTACATTGCAATATCTGCAATGAAATATATTTCTACTGACCACATTTGAACACAAATGCAGCAACAAGTCAAAGAACGAGTAATGAGATCACGTTAAAATGTCTTCCTTTCGTCAATACATGAACGGACCAATTATAAAATTATACAATGACGTTAGAATCCAAAATCTTGACTGAAGACGATTTATCTCATCAAAGCCCTCTTCAACAATTATTGAGTAGTACCTCGCAAAATCATCAGCACATGAATCGTTATAGTCTGAGTAATCACGGTTGCAAATGTGCTCATTGTGGTGACTATGAGACCTGTTAAAGGCACGTTTCCGGTGTGGTGCATCTTAAATAACCGAAGTCAAGGGGGCGAAAACAAGACCTTTAAGAGTTATACAACTTTGAGTTAGAAACTGCTCAATATTTACGTTTTTTCTCTTCTTCTTAACCGAAAATATGACTTTTGTCGGTCCAGGCGAAGAATAGTATAAGTAGTGACCAAGCTGTCAGATTTGGTGTGGCTGAGCTGAGCACACTTTCAATAAGTTGAGAAAATGTATGAGCAAAGGTTGCAACATTTCAGAGACTGCATTCAGAGTTAGAGACTCTGTTTTCTGAGCCTGTTCTCAAGGAGCAAGTCAAAACGCGATTCTGAGTCAAAAGACGCGTTTTGTCACGCTCGGTTTGTTGAACTTAATCCAGCCACGCCAGTCAAATATGATACGCCCAATAACCATTCGCACTATTCTTCGTCTGAACCCTCTAAAGTTATATTTTCCGTTAAGGTGAGAAGCACAGTTAGACAAAATAAAGTAAACATTCAGGTGATTGCTACAGTAAATACCGCAAAATTTGAGCATTCTCTCTAAAAACACTGCAACGATATAATCCATCAGAAAGTAACGCACTTCAGTGAACAAGCAAAGGTAAAGGAGTAATTTTCAACTTGCACTGTTTCACACAATTGTTTTCCCTCGCTAGTAAATCTCCTCACTTCCAATTCTAACATATCAAGTGGAGAAGATATTTCACAGACACATCGCAAAGCTTCAAGTTTCCAAAGTTCACTGAGCTCAAATGTATATCATGCAATAACTAAGCTCTATACTTTTAATACATTAAGTCAATAAATTTAATACATTATGTCAATACTTTTAATACATTAACTCAATACTTTAACTAGAGCATTCAATCATCCATTACTTATCAACTTGTGAAAAGAACTGCATTTATTATTTCTTCATATTAGTTCGCATAAAAAACTAAAAGAAAATTCAGCTCTCTCCACGACAATCGCAGTCTTACCACCCAAATAAGAGACGGACAGCAAAATATAAGCCAATAATAGTTCATCCTGGCGTTACGTACGCGAGTCCGGTGACAGACGAAGAAAAGATAAACGGTCAGCCAGAGCGCCCGAGTTAGATCCACTTGTGCTGAGTACAGGAGAGGGAGAGGGTGGGGAGCGTAGAGAGGAACTTTCATACAAGGAGGGACAGAAAACAGGGCTAATTATCGCGAGTTTTATTATCGTAAGCCTCTGATTGACAGTGGTGAAAGGCGGGACAACTTTTTCCTTCGCATCAAGCTCAGACAGATGCTTTAGGACGCTAATTAACGCTAAGAGAAACACGCCTGAGAAATACTTTGATTTACTTGTTAAAAATACGACTTCTTGTCTTTCAATGCCTTGCGCATAATTATGAGCGGCTTCAACGAATTGATCGCAGAAATCCAACGAAATTATGTACATTCTTACCAACTACATTTCTACTCCGGGTGGAAACTTCGCTTTGTTGGCACAACTAAGTCATTCGGCTTACACTGACGCATACTTCATACCAGACTCCTCTGGACAAGAACGACGAAGTAGAAGTTGCTAGCCCACACGTATCCCCTTGAATTGGCGTTCCTAGTAATGGTGAGAACTGCACTTGTTACTCATCGCTCTCTCATTTAATGCTATTCCTTGAAGACGCTGTCCTTTCTAGCTCTTTAATTGTTCAAGGCTACTATCTTACCTCTGAACGAATTCGTGAATTTCATACTATATACATTCTGTTTGCTAATTCGAATTTGATCTGATACTACGCTCTGACTGAAACGTTCATTATGCATACTCCTGATCCTCTATAACGTCGAAAGAAATCACTGCACCGAATACAACATTCCAATCAATCTTACACGTGATTATCAGCACAAAACACGGAAGTAGCTCAAAGCTTCTTATCCCTTGTATCATGTACCCGATTCCTATTTTATTTTTCTGCTTAATTCGAAACATGATCCTGAGCATTAAAAAATACCACTTTTTTAAATTTTACGGAATTTCTTCCATCTCTTTCGCGCTCGAGATCATTCACAGATTTTTTCCGAGCCTCAGCAACTATTCACCGATTTTCAACTTTTATTAGGCTACAATACTGCACACCTATGATGTGCACTGCACTTAGATCGAATTTAACGAGCTTTAGATTCCACCGTAAACAGCACGTTCTCACCTCGCACAAAACCCAACGGACATCGAACAGTCATGGTTTCACACCTGTGTTTCGGCGAGGTTCACTTATAGCCAAACGCTCGTTGACTTGATAACATGAGGCTCGCCCCAGCTGCTTTCCTCACCCAAAAATGATAGCCTTAGTTTAACATCCCTGTGACGTGTTAGTGTCTACCTTCGCGTACGTGACATAAGAAGGCCCAAGTCTCTTTTTGTCCCGGCAATTTACTCTCCATACATTTCTTTAACTGTTACCACTACCTCTTCAAAATATAGAAATGACTCTAATCTTCAACGTTAGATTACAAAAATTCAAACTCAAGAACTAAGTGTAGAACGAGAAATGAAACTCTATAACTTTCCAAAGACGAGAAGTAAAAAACAAAGAGATAGTCGAAAATAAGGAGACCCTAGAAGAAGAGTTCGAAGATGACATCGGGGTCGCCTCAATGGACAACCGAGCACGCAATAGCCGCGCTGTCACTGCCGTAACAAGCCGACACCCGCACGACATTAGGGGCGGGCTTAGGGTGCGAGAGAGAAAGAGAGAGGGAGAGAGAGAGAGAGAGAGGGAGACACCTCGCAGCAGCGGACCGTCGGTCGGTCACTGCATACACATACAGGCTTCCTCTTATCAGCTCAGGCCAAAGACGACACCAACAACCACCTCGCTTGTTCTGGCTCTTGCTGCTGCTCATGTTGCTTCAGCGACTGATGATGCTGCAGTTGCTGCTAGCGCAGCTTCATTAGACATAGAAGGGGTTCGTTCTGAATTGCAGCAACTGTTCAAGCTACTTTGTGTGTTTCTGTCTTACTGTAACGGGTGCAATGACAACCGTTTGCTGTCAATTTCTTAACTATGTAGATTGTACTGCATATTTCATCTAATGATTGTACTGCTGGAGGTGAAACTGATCATGCGATAACTGTAAGCAAAGTGTTTCATGCAAAGGAAGGAGCTACAATATACTTTGCAAATGGGAGACTATACATCAGCAGTTATCAAGTGACACAATCTTTTGAAATATAGCACAATCGTTTGTATCACTTCAAGACAAACGAACGCTCACAACGTGACAAAGGTGTACCACGAACTTCTCGGCCACTCGGGCATAAATTACAACTACAACGTAATTTGATTTTGATCCACTGAAATGGTTTTCGTAAAACGCAAATTAGTGCTTCTCCTAGCTAGCGCTACAGATTGTCGAAGTAGAGTGGTCACGGGGATCACAAAATTATACATGAGAAAATGTGCAAATCTACATCTTAAAACATACTGATTATTGGGAAAAAAAGTTCTAGACATTCAAAAACCACCTCTTTCATGGTAACTCTAAAGCGATATACCAAGGCAATTCAAAAATGGATTCATTATGACAACGCAGCACGAGTCTACGAGCCTACGAGCCTACGAGCCTAAAACTTGAAGGAGAAATCCATTCGAAAATTATCGACTCGAGAGACGGGGAAAAATCTGCGGTATTGGCTTCAAGATCGAGAGCGGTATTTCAAACGCGTTCGCCGAACTTCAAAGCTACTGAAAACATTTTTCGAATGCCCGGAATCCCACAGAAGTGAATCGTTAAACTTACTTAGTAGATCACAAAAAGGTATAGAATACGTGGCTGTTGCGCTAGCCAGCGGCAGAAGTGGAGTACGTGGGAGCGCTGCATCGCGAGATCGAGACTCAGCTCGTCAACACGGCACAGCTGCACGTAGCAGCAAGAGACTCCATCATGCGCATATGTACTGGTCACCATCGGTGATGGAGTGGAGGCACCATTGGAGAGCGTCGCATAGAACTGACGCACGTCATCAAGGGAAGGTTCAAAGTGGTGGGCCATCTCACTCGAACAGTCTTGATTTTCGAGCCTCGCGAGTTGATCAGATAACAGAATGAAACTCTCCTAGAAAAAGTGACTGTGATGAAAGCACGTTCTCTTCTTGAGCATCCCCACACTTCTCTTTTTTCTCAATGCAGTCAAAACGTAGTGAACAGGAACTCAGCTTAGGCGACTCAGCAAATTTAGACCGAATTTCAGCACTCAGAGTATCGAAAGGCGCATAATTTCACCGCAGTCAACCCACGATCATTGGAGGAGCAAATTTGCAGGTAGAATTGAGTAGATCCAAACAAAACTTCAGGAAATCTTGATACCTCGTTAACTGATAACAGATTTGACGGCAAACTCCTCCATGACGCAGCCCTGAATCTGGTGAAAGTATCCATGGAAATTCCCTACCCATTTAGACGGATGCAAAGACAGTCTTATTGCCCAATATATATATTTTATTATTGCCCAATATACTCCTTCTAAGTTAGATTAGGTAAGTTAGTTTACGTTTCCCAAACCACAACATAGGTGTTCTAAAGAGAGTAAGGAAGAAGGCAGCATTTAGTTAGAGCGAAATCTACGCACACGGTGTGTTCCCACATAAGACCTTCTGCGCATAAAAACAGTAAATTGAGAAGGAAGATTGTGAAATAAGATAAAAGGTGAAGGAGAAAGTCAAACGTACTGAAAAAAAAGATATCAGTGAACCGAAAAATGGTTGTTCTAAAAAACAAAAAACTTGTTGTATTTCAAAGAGAAGGCTTACTTACTCAGCATGGGATCTCGCATTTTCGCGGGCACAAGAAACAAAATGTAAAATTCACCAGTGTCCTGGCACGCTGACTAGCCTATAAGCAAGTGCACCATCAAGTCACACTACAATTGCTTCATAGAGGTTATGCATCGCTATTAGCCGCGGCTATGCAAGCAAAAATACCGGGTTCTCGTGAAGTCTTAACCTCGTGCGATAATTTTCGGCAGAAATTCAGCATCTTATATATTCCATAAGTTGTCCAAGATCAAATAACACAACTACGCATCACGTGCGCTCACTGTCGTTCCGATTTCAAATGTTCAAATAAAATAGACATTCTAGAGCATAAGTTAGAGCAACAAAAAATTATGATGCTAAATCATAGACCTTAACAACCGCTAAAATTCATGGTATTTTGACCATAGCTCGTTATTTAATGAAAACTGACATTCACGCTCAAGTCCTTACATAATACATATTTGCTGCACGTCATTGCCAGAAAGTACAAAATATATTCAGTTCCTGCTTCGTACTGAGGTGCAGTAAATTTGAACAAATGTTTAAGTGCCAAACCGGAATGAAAGAAAGTTGTACACCGTTAAGAAGGCCAGATGAACCTGTGAGCGAATATTATCATATGGGTTAAAGGCGGTTCAAGTACATAAAATAAGTTAATAAAACAGAGACTGAAAGTTATCTTAAGAGTTAAAGTGGTTCATGGAGATCAAAGAATTTGAGAAAAACTGTGAATGAAAGTTAGTTTATAAGTTAATGATGATTCTTATAGGTAACCAGTATTACACCAACCCACCGCAGTAGCTACACTCAATTTTGTAAAGTAGGTAGAATAGTTATTTCAAAGCTATTTTTTTCGTGAAAAACACGTACGTCTAAAAAAAGCATAATTATCATTGACTTCTGCAGGAAGAACACACGAGTGATAGAAGTACATACGTCAGATGATAAGCGTATAAATTTAGATAAAAATTCAAGTATACAGCTTGCAGAAACACTTGAAGTACTGTAAATGGATCCACACATGCAAACATCCTTAATGATTAGTCAATGAATTTCGTTTTGCTTGTCTATTTAAGGACATTTAGCTCAATAAAACTGAAACTTGTCGAATAAAATATATTCGTATTGCATGTTACTGTGGTGCTAAAAACAGAACAAATCCACGGTTGTGACTCCCAATTCAGTTTTCTAACTCGAGACCCCTCACAAATGAAACAGAAAATACAGATTAGACTGTAATAAAGTTAGGATTTATTATTTGTAATATTTTAAAATTTTTTTTACTATACCACAGAGATTAATCATCCAACTCAATGTAGGTTCTTCATTTTTAGAAGCTTTCAATTTCACACATTCTACGCAGCATTACCCTACGTATTGCGCAAAGATGAAACCCCTTGTCGCACTTACAGGATTTAATTGATCATCGCTACCTCCCGCGACGTTTTTCTAGGTGTGTACGGATAAAGTATCGATGATACCAAACAAAAGAAAAAGTGCCGGTGACTGAGAGTTGTGTAAAAAGTGGCGGGCTGTTGAACCCTATCATCAAAGCCTTGAAACCTTGCTTGCATACCATTATGTAAGTACATACAGGTACATTATTGATCTATTGATACAAGTACGCTTGCTGATGTCCATGTCGAGTGCGCAGGTTAGATTCCTTATGCCAGCACATCGATTGAGAAAAACAAAGGTGAAAATAACTACGTAATCAAACTTCAACTCTGGTCGCAAGTGAGCGTAGAAATTTCTTTTTTGAACTAAATACACTTCTCTAAAGAGAGTATTTACCTACTACTCTCGTCTCGTGAAGAAAACCGCTGGAAAGTATTAATCGATGTTGCCACTGAGCTATGCAAAAATGAGAATACATCACTGCTCAACTTGGATATTCAGCTCTCTAGTGATCATCTGCAAGCTCAAGTTTTGCTACTGCATTGTTTTCGTGTTCACGATTAAGACTCTGTACCAGGACTAAACATGAAGAAGCGGACGCAAAGCCCAAAACCAAATCTTTCAGCATTTTATGTCGAAGCAAAATGACCGGCGGCAGAAGTTCTTCAGTCGACTTGGCAACCGTGCACAACAGCTCTTGGCAATTGAAAAAGCTCAAACTTGAGGGTTTTGGCTCGAAGAAATACGACGCACGATGGGTTAAGTCGACAGAAGAACTTTTGCATCCAGCTGTACTATTACGTCGAGGTAAAATATTTCAAAATCCGCTTCAGAAGTGGTGAGCACTAGTGCGATTGTCGCACTAGTGCTCACCAGCCAGACGCCTTACTCGTGTGCAGCACTGGACACTAGAAGGCTGTGCCGCCGCTGCAACAGCGCAGAGTGCATCAGTTCTCGGCAGCCCTGCGGCACCGGCCCTTATCTGCCGACACTGCAGAGCGCAGCTGCGGCGCTGGCGTGCTTTGCTGCTGCTATTGGTGATGAAGGTGCTGGTGCTTTTCGTGATGAAGGTGCTGGTGCTTTTCGTGATGAAGGTGCTGGTGCTTTTCGTGATGAAGGTGCTGGTGCTTTTCGCGATGAAGGTGCTGGTGCTTTTCGTGATGAAGGTGCTGGTGCTTTTCGTGATGAAGGTGCTGGTGCTTTTCGTGATGAAGGTGTTGGTGCTTTTCGTGATGAAGGTGCTGGTGCTTTTCGTGATGAAGGTGCTGGTGCTTTTCGTGATGAAGGTGCTGGTGCTTTTCGTGATGAAGGTGCTGGTGCTTTTCGTGATGAAGGTGCTGGTGCTTTTCGTGATGAAGGTGCTGGTGCTTTTCGTGATGAAGGTGCTGGTGCTTTTCGTGATGAAGGTGCTGGTGCTTTTCGTGTTGAAGGCGCTGGTGCTTTTCGTGATGAAGGTGCTGGTGCTTTTCGTGATGAAGGTGCTGGTGCTTTTCGTGATGAAGGTGCTGGTGCTTTTCGTGATGAAGGTGCTGGTGCTTTTCGTGATGAAGGTGCTGGTGCTTTTCGTGATGAAGGTGCTGGTGCTTTTCGTGATGAAGGTGCTGGTGCTTTTCGTGATGAAGGTGCTGGTGCTTTTCGTGATGAAGGTGCTGGTGCTTTTCGTGATGAAGGTGCTGGTGCTTTTCGTGATGAAGGTGCTGGTGCTTTTCGTGATGAAGGTGCTGGTGCTTTTCGTGATGAAGGTGCTGGTGCTTTTCGTGATGAAGGTGCTGGTGCTTTTCGTGATGAAGGTGCTGGTGCTTTTCGTGATGAAGGTGCTGGTGCTTTTCGTGATGAAGGTGCTGGTGCTTTTCGTGATGAAGGTGCTGGTGCTTTTCGTGATGAAGGTGCTGGTGCTTTTCGTGATGAAGGTGCTGGTGCTTTTCGTGATGAAGGTGCTGGTGCTTTTCGTGATGAAGGTGCTGGTGCTTTTCGTGATGAAGGTGCTGGTGCTTTTCGTGATGAAGGTGCTGGTGCTTTTCGTGATGAAGGTGCTGGTGCTTTTCGTGATGAAGGTGCTGGTGCTTTTCATGATGCTGCTGTTGCATTGAATCCACCTCTGCTGGTTGGCAAGAGCACTGAATCCACCTCTGCTGGTTGGCAAGAGCACTGAATCCACCTCTGCTGGTTGGCAAGAGCACTGAATCCACCTCTGCTGGTTGGCAAGAGCACTGAATCCACCTCTGCTGGTTGGCTGCTGTTGGTCCTGGCGTTGCTGTTGGTCCTGGCGTTGCTGTTGGTCCTGGCGTTGCTGTTGGTCCTGGCGTTGCTGTTGGTCCTGGCGTTGCTGTTGGTCCTGGCGTTGCTGTTGGTCCTGGCGTTGCTGTTGGTCCTGGCGTTGCCTTTGCTGGCGTTGCCTTTGCTGGCGTTGCCGTTGCTGGCGTTGCCGTTGCTGGCGTTGCCGTTGCTGGTGTTGCCGTTGCTGGTGTTGCCGTTGCTGGTGTTGCTTTTGCCTGCTGTTGCTGTTGCCTGCTTTTGCTGCTGTTAGTACCGCTGCCATGCTTACGCTGGTGTGCCAGCTTCTCACCAGCTGTATCCAATTCAGGCAAAAAGCTTGCAACTGCGGCTGCTTACCAAAAAGAACATCTGTCGCTATTCGTGTTTTTTGCAGGTGCTCAAGGTGGTAATTTGCAACTGCTTTCAAAAGACATATTTAGCTAAACATTCCGATGATAATTTCTGCTCGTATATTTATTATATGAATTGGTTGGTTCATCACAACAGCATCTTATGATGCTTACTGTTAAATTTTGGGAAGTCTGCACGCGACATAAATAGCAAATGCATGTGGGCACTAAGCGAGCGAGCGTTTGATCAGATTCGTGCAGCACACGGCAATGCTTTACATTCATGCATTGGTTTTGCTGCCCATGCTGGCAAGAAGAGCAAACTCGTAATTTTCGAATGTAATGAAGTGAGGGCTCCGGCTATCCCTGTTGGTCGGTTTGGGCATAGAATCCACGTCTGTTGGTTGGCAAATGCATTGAATCCACGTCTGTTGGTTGGCAAATGCATTGAATCCACCTCTGCTGGTTGGTAAGAGCACTGAATCCACCTCTGCTGGTTGGCAAGAGCACTGAATCCACCTCTGCTGGTTGGCAAGAGCACTGAATCCACCTCTGCTGGTTGGCAAGAGCACTGAATCCACCTCTGCTGGTTGGCAAGAGCACTGAATCCACCTCTGCTGGTTGGCAAGAGCACTGAATCCACCTCTGCTGGTTGGCTGCTGTTGGTCCTGGCGTTGCTGTTGGTCCTGGCGTTGCTGTTGGTCCTGGCGTTGCTGTTGGTCCTGGCGTTGCTGTTGGTCCTGGCGTTGCTGTTGGTCCTGGCGTTGCTGTTGGTCCTGGCGTTGCTGTTGGTCCTGGCGTTGCTGTTGGTCCTGGCGTTGCTGTTGGTCCTGGCGTTGCTGTTGGTCCTGGCGTTGCTGTTGGTCCTGGCGTTGCTGTTGGTCCTGGCGTTGCTGTTGGTCCTGGCGTTGCTGTTGGTCCTGGCGTTGCTGTTGGTCCTGGCGTTGCTGTTGGTCCTGGCGTTGCTGTTGGTCCTGGCGTTGCTGTTGGTCCTGGCGTTGCTGTTGGTCCTGGCGTTGCTGTTGGTCCTGGCGTTGCTGTTGGTCCTGGCGTTGCTGTTGGTCCTGGCGTTGCCGTTGCTGGCGTTGCCTTTGCTGGCGTTGCCGTTGCTGGCGTTGCCGTTGCTGGCGTTGCCGTTGCTGGTGTTGCCGTTGCTGGTGTTGCTTTTGCCTGCTGTTGCTGTTGCCTGCTTTTGCTGCTGTTAGTACCGCTGCCATGCTTACGCTGGTGTGCCAGCTTCTCACCAGCTGTATCCAATTCAGGCAAAAAGCTTGCAACTGCGGCTGCTTACCAAAAAGAACATCTGTCGCTATTCGTGTTTTTTGCAGGTGCTCAAGGTGGTAATTTGCAACTGCTTTCAAAAGACATATTTAGCTAAACATTCCGATGATAATTTCTGCTCGTATATTTATTATATGAATTGGTTGGTTCATCACAACAGCATCTTATGATGCTTACTGTTAAATTTTGGGAAGTCTGCACGCGACATAAATAGCAAATGCATGTGGGCACTAAGCGAGCGAGCGTTTGATCAGATTCGTGCAGCACACGGCAATGCTTTACATTCATGCATTGGTTTTGCTGCCCATGTTGGCAAGAAGAGCAAACTCGTAATTTTCGAATGTAATGAAGTGAGGGCTCCGGCTATCCCTGTTGGTCGGTTTGGGCATAGAATCCAGGTCTGTTGGTTGGCAAGAGCACTGAATCCACCTCTGCTGGTTGGCAAGAGCACTGAATCCACCTCTGCTGGTTGGCAAGTGCATTGAATCCACCTCTGCTGGTTGGCAAGTGCATTGAATCCACGTCTGTTGGTTGGCAAGTGCATTGAATCCACCTCTGTTGGTTGGCAAATGCATTGAATCCACCTCTGCTGGTTGGCAAGAGCACTGAATCCACCTCTGCTGGTTGGCAAGAGCACTGAATCCACCTCTGCTGGTTGGCAAGAGCACTGAATCCACCTCTGCTGGTTGGCAAGTGCATTGAATCCACGTCTGCTGGTTGGCAAGTGCATTGAATCCGCCTCTGTTGGTTGGCAAGTGCATTGAATCCGCCTCTGTTGGTTGGCAAGTGCATTGAATCCGCCTCTGTTGGTTGGCAAGTGCACTGAATCCACCTCTGTTGGTTGGCAAGTGCACTGAATCCACCTCTGTTGGTTGGCAAGTGCATTGAATCCACGTCTATTGGTTGGCAAGTGCATTGAATCCACGTCTGTTGGTTGGCAAGTGCATTGAATCCACGTCTGTTGGTTGGCAAGAGCACTGAATCCACCTCTGCTGGTTGGCAAGAGCACTGAATCCACCTCTGCTGGTTGGCAAGTGCGTTGAATCAACGTTTGTTGGTTGGCAAGTGCATTGAATCCACGTTTGTTGGTTGGCAAGTGCATTGAATCCACGTCTGTTGGTTGGCAAGTGCATTGAATCCACGTCTGTTGGTTGGCAAGTGCATTGAATCCACGTCTGTTGGTTGGCAAGTGCATTGAATCCACGTCTGTTGGTTGGCAAGTGCATTGAATCCACGTCTGTTGATTGGCAAGTGCATTGAATCCACGTCTGTTGATTGGCAAGTGCATTGAATCCACGTCTGTTGGTTGGCAAGTGCATAGAACCAACTCAGCTGCTCAGTAAACTAACTAAAGAACCGAGTATTTGATGACCATTAATTTCCAGTGTACAAACGCTAACATCACACACGTCGCTAGAGGAAATCTCTGGCTAATGAATTCGCTGGAAATAAATTTTACGCGCGTTTGAACTACCTTCGCGCTCCTACATATACTGAAATGTTTGAAGCGTAACGTACGAAATAGAAATAGGAAACAGAAGTTATCCAGAATTGTTCCAGACGTATCACATCATTGAATTTATGTGGAGAATTAAGCAAAATGTTCATCCATATCATTTGGTCAGGCGTTTACCTACACACGCCTACTTGGGTTGTTCACGTGTAGCATGCGATGTAATAAACTAATAAACTATTTTAAAATATTCGGTAACCCAGAACAGCCAAACATATATTGGTTTTGTAGTGAAATTTCAGTAAACTGTGCCAAGATAAATCTACAATGTTACCAAAATGAAAGAAAATCATCTCGCTTCATTTCACGGATCTCAGAGTTGGGTTTTTAACAGAACAAAAAGCTCGCATCCATCGCATAAGCGAAAAAAATCCTCATCCCAGACGTTTGATAGAAATCTCGGTTTTTTCGTCGGAAGGACCGAAGACTGACACCAAAAAATAAAAAAAACCGGACAGCCGTAGCAGAGCTAGCACTCCAGAGCCCTGCATCAGGATGTTGCTGCTGGAAGTGCAGTGAGCGACGTTAACTAGGTGGCTTGGAAATCGAGCGCGTATCCAAGATACGTCGTATCAAATTACGGTCGGCGATTCCATTAGAGCGCGTCTCTCGAAAGAGAACGCAAGGGCGTCCTGTTTTTAACTCGTACCGAAAAGGTAGATAGTAATCTTAAGGTGCAATTCATTAACATAAGGCACGGCGCAGCAAACGCATTCTCTTTTCTCTAATTAGCGACTGACTGCTAGGTGCAACTGTTTACGTTCCAGCTTCTGCTCATGTTGAGGAGAGAAAGTCGTTAGATTTAAAGGTAGAGAAATAAATAGGTCTGAGTAAATAAAAGGGCCATTGAAACATACGAGAGCGTGGGATTATATCTTCATGCATGCACATGTGTAATCGTGCGAGCTAGCAACAGCAACATATAAATGGTAAGTGAGGCAATAAACCATTAATAAATACGCATCAGTAATGATCTTGTTACTAAAGATAGTTTAAGCCTCCCTCATCACAACAAAGGTATTCCAGAAAGGAAAAGGAAGAAGGCACCATTTGAGGGAACGGTGAATCAATGCACAAGGTGTGTTCCTACCCAATTCTTAAAGTGCTTACAAACAGTAAGTTCAGAAAAAGCTTATAAAATGAGATCAAAGTTTAAGAATAAAGTCAGACGTGCTGGAAAAAAGCAATGATCCGAAGAAAGATAGTCCGTAAGTAAACAGATTAGATTACATGTTAGTTTAAGACTCTCTATACACAACAAATAGGTTCCAAAGAGAGAAAGGCTGAAGGCACCATTTAGGAAGAGGTTAAGAGAATACTGAATATATGCACAAAATATGCTTCCACACAAGATCCTCAGCGCATAGGAACATTAAGTTAAAAAGAAAGTTTATGACAAAACAAAAGTTGAAAAAGAAAGTAGTAGGTGCTGAAAAACAGGACAGCAGTGAACTGAAAAAACGCTGGTCCTTGACGAAACAAAAAACACATTTAAACAAAAGGAATGCCTACCTAACTCTCAGCTCGGGCCCTCTCATCTTCCTCCTTTAAGTGCTAATTCATGGAGATACAATAGTTGTATTCCCCTGAGGAGGCTCTTTACTCAACAAAACTCTATTTTGTTTGAACAAAAGTGAGGCCTGTCAGGATTTCTCATAACAATGCAAGTAATAGTAGGAAGTCCTGTATTGAAACAACATTACGAAGGCCCTAATTACAAGCGCTCCAATGTCGAGTTTTGTTGACGACTCCGCCAGTCAAATACATCGAAAATAATATAAAATTGAGGAATTAGTCCGACCTAAAGTAAGAAGGGTTACTAGTATTATTCATTTCCCAGCACAAATTGATCGGACGTAGGAAATAATTTATAATCAAAAGCAAACGGTAATAATTCCTTCAAAGTACCCCCCCTAACTCCTGTTACAAGTTACACTACACAAAATGGAGATGTCGAATTGATTTTTGTCAAGTGTAACCGAAAAGCCGTATTGTGTAATAACTCGTTACTCAGAGGAGAAGTATAATGCTATTCACAGCGTCAAGTTAGGCTGAAACAGAAAGAAGAGAATAGAATTCACGAGCGCCATTATTTATTAGGCGCATAACGGCCCGATGCTGCGGGTGGTTGCGGTGGTGGCGGTGGGTGAGGCATCGATTGTGCCCGCAGGCCAGCCTCCCGTAGCACCGCTGCGCGCACCAGCGATAGAGCAATAATATTGGTGCGCCAAGAGGCAAGCAAGCTCCGCATAAGCGGGGAATCGGTCAACAAATGCTAAAATTTCTACAACCTGCTGCAAACAAACGCTAATATTTCATTTTCTTATCACAGATTAGATGTTAGTTTAAGCCTCCTCGACTGCTAAAAAAAGCGCTCTGAAGAAAGGAAAAGGAAGGCACCATTTTGTATGGAAATAAGGGAACGCGCGCAGAATTTATTCAAAAGGGAAATAGAAACAGTAAGTTGAGAAAGAAGTTTATGAAACAAGATGAAAGTTGAAGTAAAAAGTAGTAGAGGCTGAAAAACCAAGACCGTTGTGAAAAAAAAAACAAAAAAAGGTGTTCCTTAGCATAACTATAAACTTATCATAATGCGTCAAAGTCGTAAAAGCGCGTACGAACTGCAGGGCACTCCACTGCCGGGATCTCATGGGTGCCAGCTGAGCGTATCAGTGCTATAGACACGGAAGATTTAGGGTTGGTACACTGCAGCTTTCTAAGAAGGCAGGGCTATTTAGCACCTTCATTATTATCATCAATGAGTAGGAATGACGAAGAAAGTTAAATTTTTGCGTACACGAGGGAACTTGTCTTCCTTCAATTGACGCGTTTATGGAGTCTTCAGTGTAGCCCCACAATTGAAGTGGAGGAGTAACAATAATACCAGAAGAAAGTATCAGAGCAGTAGACATTAATACGTGAACAGAAGTAGCAGGGAAGTAACGAGTGATACGTGAGCAGTAGTAGCAGAGTAGTCACAATTAATAGGCGAGAAGAAACAGCGGACCCGTAAAAGTGGGTGAATTTAATTGTCAGGTGCAACAGATGATGCTGGTGATAGGGAAGAGCAGAGCAGTTGGTGCTGATAAATTACATCTGTCAGCTCGCATTCAAACGAATGTTCCACGGACGCGCTCTAGCTCTCTTCGTATATTACTGCAACAGCGCCGTGACATTTTTGCCCTAAAGTCTGTTTGTTAATACAATTGTATCTACGCTCTTTGTTCTATACATCATTTTCGCGGACACAATGCCGATGGCGTGACTAATTTTAGACATCGCAAGTTCCCCAACTTTGTAAAATACCCAACTTTGTACGTGTTACCTTTAAAATGGGTTGTACGAACAAATTATAAGAATCTCGAATGCCAGAAAATCATTGAAGCGAGTGGAATGACTGCGTCATGAGAAGTATCCAAAAACCTCAAGCCACAAAACATCTACACACATTATGACAAGATAATTTATGCTTCACAAACGTGGAGAGCATTATCTCAGGGGTAACCGATGACACGCACTGACGAGCATAATTTTTGAAAAGAAAATCTTCGTGAGAAATATCGCATGCGAACTCGAACGCCTTTTTTAACATAAAAAATCTCTCGAAGAAACCTACTTGAGTATGAAAATCGTGAGTGCACGGAGAGCGAGGCACAGGATGTTCTCGAGCACAGCGTGGGACGACCAAGCAGCTAAATGATGCACGCGTTTGGCGTATCAGTGATGCAGTCATTGGTTGCTTGAGAGACACAGAGTCCGGTCCGTCGAGACTTCAATGATGCACAACATCGATGCAAGCTCGAGGCACATCGATTGGACAACAACAGACGCAGCTTCGTACTCCCGGGTTGCAGACTAGGCATCTTTTGGGCCAAAAATGAAAACCTGAAGCGCAGTGTTACCTGGTTATTAATTCGTATCAGTGGCACGCAAGTGTCCGTACATAGCTAAAATGTGAGCAATCATTGAAAACTTTTTGTCCGGTGTTATGGAAATGAGGCAGGCAATTGACTGGCACACTGTCAATGAGGGATTACGGTGGATTAATAAATGCGTACTAAAATAATGTGTCTTTCACCGAATTAAAAGAAAAAAGTGAAACTGAGCAAATTGGATAATTCTTGAAATTTGATAGACTCATGTGGGCGATGTCAAAATTATGCAGCAAAACAATTTTGAAGGAAGCTAAATATCAGAAAGGCAATACGACACTCAATATCAATTCACTTCGGAAGAAGAAGGACGTATATATAACGAGTGTGAAGTGTATATACTTTTAAATACGTATGTGAACTGGGAATGTTTACTTCTAGATTCACACGAGACCTCAGATTCACAAGCAACGAAACAAAAATGTTTTTTGATATATTCCATATCTGAAATTCAATTAAAACCCTTAATTAATAACTAATAACGCATTCATATTCCCGTTCTGTGGAAGAAAATTTCGAGAACGTGTGCTCTCACAGAAAAAAATTAAAGCCTTACAAATCACGTTCCTTTGAAGAGCGGCGACTAATGTGAATAATTCCTCATTTGGAAATTTGTACGAAGTTGACTAATGGTTTCGAGTGCTGTGAGTGCGGAGCACGGTGCGCGAAATTAACGCGAGTCAGGCTGATGTTTGTGCCATGAGGTCGCTATGGATGTTTGTATTTTCAGATTCGATGTCTTTTCTGCACGGACGGTGTGTCTCACCTGCACGGACGGTGTGTCTCACCTGCACGGACGGTGTGTCTCACCTGCACGGACGGTGTGTCTCACCTGCACGGACGTTGTGTCTCACCTGCACGGACGGTGTGTCTCACCTGCACGGACGGGGTGTGTCTCACCTGCACGGACGGGGTGTGTCTCACCTGCACGGACGGTGTGTCTCACCTGCACGGACGGTGTGTCTCACCTGCACGGACGGTGTGTCTCACCTGCACGGACGGTGTGTCTCACCTGCACGGACGGTGTGTCTCACCTGCACGGACAGTGTGTCTCACCTGCACGGACGGTGTGTCTCACCTGCACGGACGGTGTGTCTCACCTGCACGGACGGTGTGTCTCACCTGCACGGACGGTGTGTCTCACCTGCACGGACGGTGTGTCTCACCTGCACGGACGGTGTGTCTCACCTGCACGGACGGTGTGTCTCACCTGCACGGACGGTGTGTCTCACCTGCACGGACGGTGTGTCTCACCTGCACGGACGGTGTGTCTCACTTGCACGGACGGTGTGTCTCACCTGCACGGACGGTGTGTCTCACCTGCACGGACGGTGTGTCTCACCTGCACGGGCGGTGTGTCTCACCTGCACGGGCGGTGTGTCTCACCTGCACGGGCGGTTTGTCTCACCTGCACGGGCGGTGTGTCTCACCTGCACGGACGGTGTGTCTCACCTGCATGGACGGTGTGCCTCACCTGCACAGACGGCATGTCTCACCTGCACGGACGGTGTCTCACCTGCACGAAATGGGATAGAAAAGTTAATGGTTGATCCGCTTCATGACGACAGTGCTATAGTTATAAAGCCAAAACGACCTAGATCACTCAACACAGAATTAACATGCACTGTTCATGAAACCAAATTTTCTATCCCCTTCTACAAAATTTCGGCGCACCTCGTTCAGCAATAGAATTAAAATGATTCATAAGATTGCTTAGTGCACTTGTGAAACGAGATATGTATTAAGATGTTTTAGTTGAAGCCTTTCGAACAAAATTTGAGGATCATAGGTGGGAAAAAGGTCGATTTAGTAAAATTGCCGTAAAATATCCCAGTGTACTTAAATACAACGACGCTCAAGAATTATACATTTCTCTCGTCAACTTCCCAAACTAAAACAAATCTCCTTTCAGCACACCCGCTTGGGGTGGGTGTGCTCGTCATGATTACCCTAATTTGTGATAAACTTATCGAGAAAACAACGAACACATTATTACGCTTATCTCTGTGGAAAAGTTGATGTGAGGTGTTTTTTTTCAAGTTGAAGTGTCATTTTTGATAGCGAGATTCAAGATACACTTCATCCATTTCTCTTGAAAATAAAATGACAATTTCAATGTTTATAGGTAAAAAAACAATGCCCCGTGGTCAGTACAAATATATTGAAGGTAGTATCTATGAAACCCAGAAGCGAATAAATCGTGCAGAATTCGGCACGTTAACTATTGGGACAGAAATAGTGGTCCCTCAGTTGCCTGGCATAGCGAGCGGCAGGAGCTCGTAGCTCTCTAGCTTTCGACGCACAGGGCGATATCGACGTCGGACACATGTTACGAGGCACCCAAAAACCTGAGCAGCGCCGCACGATAGTGGAGTGATAGCGATAGTGCGTCGGTCACAGAGATGTCTGTCTCTCTCTTGGGTTAGTCGCCTACGGGAATAGCCAACTTCCCCATGACAATGCCAGCTAGGTTCGGCCTACGTGCGCGAGTATACATTAGTGTGAGAACTGGATGGGTTTCTGGCGAGAAGAGAGCTGATAACGAGTACGAAGGCTTTTAGTTCTCGACGAGTGTGTTCTTCAGTGAGAAGACTCGAAAATAATGACTGTTTAGCTACGAATATTTCCTCTGAGAAAAATGATCATTTTATTTCAAATTAATCCCTGGGTCTTGTGAGTTCTGAAGGGATTCGTGTACTAAACTCAATGCCAGACACCATGTCGACGAGATGTGCACTCATTTTTAACAACAGATCGAGCGTCAAAATTTCACATTGGGTCATTAAAATATAACATCAAAACACGAAGCCATCAGATTTACAACAAGCCGATGCTCACGGTCGAGTATCTCGGGGAAATATTTCGGCTGCCTATTTCCGTAAAGTTAATTCATGTTCGATCGGTAGTTGAATACAACAACGATTTGAAAACGACATGCGTACCATATTTGTGGTCGGAACTGTTTGTGACCATGGATTGCTAAACTCTATTTTTTGTTACTAAGAATTCGTGAGGTCAATTATGACCCATTTCATCAGAAACGCCCAGCACAGAAAAATTTATTGACATTTCAGCAGCTACTACCAACACGCATTATTATTATTATTATATAAGAAAGTTTTAGCCTCCCTTAACCACGACAAAGATGTTCCAAGAGAGGAAAGAGGAAGGCACCATTTAGTATGGACTTGAGGGAACGCGGAATCTATGCACAAGGTGCACAGAAACAGTAAGAAGTTCATGAAACAAGAAAAAAAGTTGAAGAAGAAAGTAGTAGATGCTGAAAAACAGGACAGCAGTGAACCGAAAAAAGATGGTCGGTAACAAAACAAATACCTATTTTATTACAACAAAAAGGAAGCCTACCTAACCTTTAGCTCAGGCCCTCACATAGTCCCCCTGGGAGCGCCAATTCCCATAGATACAATAGTTGTATCCCCCTGAGGGGACTACCAACACGCATACTTACGCACAAACGGCTCGGTGAGTAAGATTGCAATGCAGGTGATGGATTACTAGAATACAAGGCCAGTCAAAAATGAGGAATTCGACATTTTCCGTAAATAAATCTTCCAGATGTGGATGACGAACAAATATATATATGCATCCTAATAATAACGCGAATAAAATATTCTTGTACTTGTGCACTGGCAAAACTCGTATCACAGGTCATTACGCATCCGTAAAGGCGTGACAAAGAGACGGATCATCCAAGTAACCAACTATACTGCGGGTAGTATTCAGTGGACTGTCACCTGTCCCATGGGTAGTAAAAATTCGCTCTTTAAATTCAGTTACAATCCGTACCTTACTCGATCACGACGATGTTGAATTATATCTGTTTTAAAGACGCACTTTTGGATTCGCCTTTCCATAAATTTAGTTCATGGCAAACATGATAGGTGAATTACAATTCATCCTTTATGATAGCACCAGTTTACAGTTATTTACAATAACAAGACCCTTTCTCCAAGTGAAGTTACTCAAGCACCTCTGTAATCCAATCTTTGCAGTATCACGTAAAATACGCGCTAATATCGCCTACAACAAGTATCCAGGATACACAACTTCACGTCTCGAATACATTTAGCGAGCGCCGAGTCTTTTTCGATCAGTTGATACTCCTACACTGTGAATTCTTGTGCATTTTGTTCGAAGAGAGCAGCACTGCATGCCAATACTCGTAATTACAATGAATAGTTTAGTAACAAATAAAAAACAGTTTTCTTCTACCCAAAATGAGCTCTGTGTTAATTAGGCCGTTAATTACCAAGGAAGATTACTCATTTTCTGACCCATGAATAGATTAAATTAAGTCGATATCAGCCTTCTCAACCAGAGCAACGGTGATCAGAAGAGAGGATAAGGGGAGGCAGAATCTAATGCGGCATGGAGAGATCAGGGAATTTACGCTCAAGGTGTGTCGCCATTCACTACGCAAAGAAACAATACGATCAAAAGAAGATCATGAAACATGATAAAAGTTGAATGAGAAAGTAATAAACGCTGAAAAAAGCAACGGAAAGAGAAGGTTAATAATAAAACCACAACCCTACTATTTTTCACCATGAGGAAGGTCTACCTGATTTTCAGCTCGGGACCTCACTTTCACTCGCCGAGTGCGCTGATTCCCATGTATATAACAGTTGCATACCCTGAAGGCTTTCTGACTCATGGTAACCATTGCAAAAGAGATCATTTTTAAACCTGTTTCGTCAAATATAAGTCCTGAAAGGATCCTTACTTTTCTTAGAATCTCTAACGTTATAATGGAAGTCAACTTCATGACAATTACTTGGGATTTTAATTAATTCACTATAAATAAATCCCCTTCCCTTCAGTAATATTGGTAACTTTTTTAAGAGACTAATTATACGAAAATTATGTTATTCAATTAGGTAATTATACATCATAATCAAGGAACTAGACAAAGCTACAACGTAACTACACATTATGGAGTACGCAATCCTGAAAGGATCCCATACTGTTCATAGTCCTATCCCTTGAAAGTCCAAACAAGCTTTGCTTAAACAAGTGAAAAAAAAAACAGAAAATCTTTGCTTCTACACTAGCACGACACTCCAGTCCATTTCAAGAAGACAAAAGTTAATTAACACGCTGCTTGCGATACGACCCATCGGTGGGTCGTGTTTAAGTTTCCCTGCTGTGAAACGGCCCACTGATGAGTAGTTTGAAATATTTTAACAATCTTTTAAAATTAACGGTATCAAATGGACCCAGTTATTGTTTGGTATTTATAAAATTGTCAACAACTCTCAAGTTCTTAATTCGAGTTGAATATTGAGCTTCAGTGTAACCCATCGCGGTCAACGTGTCAAGCATGATAAAGGTGCAAACGTGAGCGCGCCGGTATCCAGACTTGAGCACTCCTGGAAGAAGAAGCAGACAGACACGGCGACGTCGCATGCTGCGCTACCAGTGCCGCCACACACCCAGTGCTCGCTCGGCCGAGCCTCTCCCCAATTACCAGATGTGTTGGGGCGGATGGAATTACACGCAGTGAGGCGGGCAGTGTATGTGTGCGCGCTTCTCCGGCAGCTAAAACTGGCCTACTTGACCGGCCAACCGCCCTAAAAATACAACACAAATACGTTCAAACGGCAAGCAAAGTGTGTAATGTCCGTGCTGGCTTTTACGAGGATCGACGATGTTGGTTAATGGATTGTTCCTAGTTACATGCAGACTCATTGAATCCAATTCAACCGTCTCACAGATAACTTGATTTGACCCATTTAAAAACAGCACACCATTGCTGGGTAATACTACATTTGTTAAACCAAACCGTTGAAAGCCTTTCCGGCAGAAATTCTTACAGTAGGAGTAATTCACAGTACTTTCTTTACCTATTTTGATTGACCTACTTAAATGTAAGACGGACAAATTATAAAAGATTGACGCTTGGTTTAATTACAATTATACACTTACTAACACCGCTATGGAACCAGATTTCAGGACGAGTAGTCACCTTGCAAATAAGACACACGTGAGATTTATGTACAATACAAATAGTTAAATATTTTCCTTTTGATTGATATGCCAGCGCTGCCCACGAGTTGGCTCGCGTGCTGCAAGTCCCCATATGAATCAAATGATGACCATCGCCACACACGAACGGATGCGGTAGATGGATGTCTGCCTCTTGATTAACGTGAGATTAAGCAGAAGTCAGCCCACTGAACTTATCCATGAGATCCTCTGTGAGAATCGAACACTTTACTTTTGAGATTTTTTAATGCAGAAATAAGCACCTCCTAAATTCAAGCATATATCGAGAATACATTCCCTTAGATGCTGCGGCTTATCCTTTGATTAGCGCGAAAGGAATGTGAAGACACCCGTAGTCAAAGTTTGAGGCCGAAACCACATCGGATGGCATCTCCTACAAGCGGGATCGCAGAAACAAAATATCAAAACTTCAGAGTCAATTAGCTGAACTAGTTGGTCAAGCGCATAATTGTAATGGAGTCGCAACAATGGGTCGCAATGACGTCGAGAAAAAACAAAAAAGCGAGAGCGGCTCGAGCACCAATATCGCAGCGCGGTCTGGAGGAGGCAGGCACGGCCTTTCTTTCCCTCCCTCCGCCCCAAAAAGCGCGGCCAGGCTTCGTAAAAAGACGCGGAGCTGGCAGGCGGCGAGCGAGATACTGCACGATAAGTGAGGGTCCGCCGAGCAAGATGGACGGTATTTTGCGGACGCCGCCAAAGAAAATCTGCGCACCAAAGCGGCGTCGTCGTCTTCAGACGCACTTCATACTGCAGGTTGGCCAAGGAAATCGACTTGTGCAGGGGATGGTGCAGTTCAGTTGAACGGTATGGTGCCATAACCTGGCCTGAAAGCCCTTCGCCAACTTTGTAGTCATTCTATAGATACTCTTGTGCAGCGTTGAGAATGAGAATTAGAATGGGAAATTACGAAAACTCAAGTTTACAGTAATTTTAATTTTTAGAAGGAGAATATTTGATAGGAGTGCAGTGTCTTTGAAAGAGATAGGAAGCAATGCTGAAAAACGCTAGTAACTGCAAAATCAATAATACCACAGTATGCTTCGAACCTAGAAATCGTAGTATGAAACGAGGAAATAACAAGAAAAGGAATCCGAAAGAAATCTGGAAAGAGCTGGATAGATTGGAGTGACAACCATGAAAGTTATCGATTCATTCAATGAACTTCACAGCAGTCGGGATTTATGAAGCAAACTTTCCAACTGGCAAAAGTTAAAGAAATATTTCAGAAATGCAAACATTTCTAAACCCCTAAATCAAAGCTCATTCTTGATCTCCAAGCACCAGAGATGAAACAAGCAACCAGAAGCTACAAGCATGCATAAAACATCCAAAAAAAGTCGAAATTGAAGAATGGAGCGAGGCTCGATGAGAAGCGAGAATGAGGAATCATGCAACAAGCCTGGGAAATGAGGACGGATTTATGAAGCACCCTGCAAGATCCCAAAAGAGGCAGGATTTATGAAGCATGCAGCAAGTTAAGGGGGACTGTCCACACGGAGGGAAGGAAGCCTGCTCGCTGCCTCGCGACGCAGCCAGCAGCAGTTCACTAATTAGTTGGGCTCCGAGCTAAGGCCGTCGACGCGGCGGCCTCGCTATACGCGGCAGCTGGTCGAGACTGGGGGAGGGTCTGCTATAAGGGAGATGGAGAGTCTCTGCAGACAGCTGGGTGTGAGAGAGGCAGGCAACGGGTCACCGAGATGTGTCACTGTGGGAGGGGCGCACGGCGTCTTCTGGAGCAGAGGTTGGGAACGAGATGGAGGAGGGTAGAATTAGAAGTATGCTCTCTCTAAATTAAGACAGCGAGCCAACGCCAAGGAAAGGCAAGGTAAACAGCCGTAAGAAAATGACGAAATAAAATGGAAGATGAAGAAACTTATTAGAAAGAGCGTCGCAACATCTCTATCACTAAAATTTTAGCATGAGAATAGAAAATGAGACAAATGAAAGGGAAAAAATGAAAATAAAATGCTAGGTGAAAGACGATGAATAAGATTTCTCTGTAATGTAAACCGAGACATGCGAGAAAAAAACCGGGAGGAAAGAGAGGAAAAAGTAAAATGAAACAGCAGAAAGCCAATAATCTTGAACAGGTAAAATGTAGAAAAAGTCATTCAGTATTCCAGTCTTGAGTAACAACAAACGTACAAAGTTTAATGGAAGAATAGTTGGCCAAAGGATAGATGAGATGACAAACAGAAAGGAACACAAGCATCGAAAATGTAAGCATGATGAAAGAGAATGGTAAAAGCCGAATAAGTAGAGCACCGCCAGGGAAACACGAAATTTTCAACAAATCACATCGAATGAACCAAGTATATACCAGAAGGAACCTTCACCTGAATGCAGAGGGAAGTGAGCACAACAACAACAACTACGGACATATGAGATTAGATTAGATTATAAGTTAGTTTAAGCCTCCCTAACCGCTACAAAAAAGAGCGTATCGAAGAGAGGAAGGAGGAAGGCACCATTTAGTATGGAGATAAGAGAATGAGGAATCTATGCAGAAGGGGCATAGAAACAGTAAAGTTGAGAAAGAAGTTCACGAAACAAGATAAAATTTGAAGAAGAAAGTCAGAGGTGCTGAAAAACAGGACAGTAGTGAACCGAAAAAAGGTGGTCCTTAACATAACAAAAAACATTTTATTTCAACAAAAAGAAGGCCTACCTAACTCTCAGCTCGGGCCCTCACATTTTTCCCCTGGGAGCGCTAATTCCCATAGATACAATATCTGTATCCCCCTGAGGGGACTACGGACATATGAACGCTGAATGTTAGTCATATGTTGAATGAGTAAATGAACAGCGGGCCTGATTTTCAAAGAATTTACATTGCAGTAGTACAGCTAGCAATCCCATTTAAAAAAGAAATACTTTGAAGTGTTACAGGCTAGCAATCTTAACTTGGAATAACTTACGCTGAAAGCTGTACCGCTACAAAGACGTTGTCTGGAAATCCGATTACTGAAAACTAAGGGTAAATTCGGGGAAGAAAATGATGGAATGAGCCAAGAGTACCACACAATGATGAAGGCAGGTGTGATGGAACTTCCTGACCCTAATGGAGGTAATTTTCTTGCCCGAGTTAAACTTATTTTTCTCGGTGACATATCCATGCCTAAAAACGAGGTTTTGATTTCGTCAAGATTTGGAAACAATTTTCAGCGGTAGTCGCTCTACAGTATTAATGGAAATGGAAATTTTGCACGGTCTTTCCAGAGAAATCTCGGACGTCAGTGACAAATCAGAAAAAAAGATAAGGCAGAAACTAAAAGCCAATACCTGTACAAAGTGCCGCTAACGATAGAAGCACAGCATCGACAGAAGCACAGCATCGATAAAAGCACAGCATCGATAGAAGCACAGCATCGATAGAAGCACAGCATCGACAAAAGCACAGCATCGACAAAAGCACAGCATCGACAAAAGCACAGCATCGACAAAAGCACAGCATCGACAAAAGCACAGCATCGACAGAAGCACAGCATCGACAGAAGCACAGCATCGACAGAAGCACAGCATCGACAGAAGCACAGCATCGACAGAAGCATAATATCGTTTGAAGTACAGATTAGATTATTAGTTAGTTTAAGCCTCCCTATCCGCAACAAAGGCTATCCAAAGATAGGAAGGAAGAAGGCACCAATTAGTATGGAGTTAAGGAAACGCAAAATCTATGCAGAAAGAGCACATAAACAGAAAGCCAAGAAAGAAGATCATGAAACAAGAAAAAGCTGAAGAAGAAAGTAGTAGGTACTGAAAAACAGGACAGTAGTGAACCGAAAAAAGATGGTCCGTAACAAAACAAAAACCTATGTTATTTTAACAAAAAGAAAGCCTACCTAACCTTTAGCTCAGGCCTCGTTTGAAGTACAATATCAATAAAAGCACGCTATAGACAAAAGCACAAAATCGATAAATGTGCGCTATCAACACACGAGCGAAATAAAAAAAGCTCGACATCGACAAAAGCACGACCTTCGCAAAAACGACATCGATGCCAGGCTCAGAAGCGGCACCGAGGCGTCGTGGTTCCTCCAATATCATTCATCAGTAGTGAACAGCATGCAGCTACAGGAAGTCAACAACACCTGTGCTTACACTGCCTACTGCATTAATATAGGTCACCAATGCACTTCCAATTAAAGGCACAGCACAATCTCCAGTACGTTAAATGTGTAGCTCAACTCTTTATGCACCTTCCTTGCAAATATATGCACATATACATTACACAATGAAGAAAAACAGTATTATATGCGTTTTCGTACAGAACAGCGGATGGTCGATTATCAACAACAATAACTCAAGCAGTAACCATGGGAGAATATTTGACTGCCTAGACATAATCAGAAATTGTAACTACATTCAAGAGTACATAACCTATTTCTGAGCCTATAACTAACCAAGAATCCGATGATTGGACTCTTTTAATGACAGACTGCCAAATTTGGTAAGCATTTCATTAATTTTGGTCCCCACTCCTGAAGTTACGTCCTGACAACTGCAGCAACTCTGGCATTAACCTCTTTCCCTGGTACTTTTTTGGAGGAAAAGTTTAATGTTCAGACGATTCCTTATTGCCTTTCATTGCATTTTCAATACTGAACTCGGTGATAGCCGAGATGGACTCTGAATCGATGTATAAACATGTCTAGAGTTCTTTTCAATGCATTATATTTGGACCAGCTTATTCGAAGCACTCAGAAAAAGAAAAATTAGGAGAAAATGAGCTAACTCGTCCTCGTCGGCAAGGGGGTTAACTTCACACTGGTTAGGATAGGCACAGAAACACCACTAAGAACTTGCCGTCGATATACTTGCAAACCATCAAGTATATAGAATACGAACAGAAGCTGTTGGAAGGCGGACAGTACAATAGGTGGTAAGGAAACGAAGCTGGACGAGGCGGTGAGGAAACGTGAGAAACTCTGGGAAACGTAACATCGCCGAGCGAAAACAGAAACCTAACGTGGCGATAGCACCGAGATCTGGCGATAACCTGAAAACTTGATAGTAGCGAGAATCCGCTTTTACGACAAATAATGAAAATAAGAGCAAGGCCACGTGTACAAAACACAGGCTGACAGCGAGGGCGGAGAGTACATGAGAATACAGTCTGTGCGTAGAAAGCTCACGGAATGCGTTCAAAATTTCAGTGAATAAGAGCGTGTAAAATGAATGAATTGCGAATATATTCAATGTGTGCCACCATAGTCATTGCAGTGTAAGTTCAAGCCTCCCTAACCGTAACAAAGAAGTTCTAGTGAAATTAAGGAGGAAGGCACGATTTGGTATGGACTTTAAGAAACGCGGAATCTATGCACACGGTGCGTAGAAACATTAAGTTAAGAAAAAAATTCAAGAAACAAGATAAAAGTTGAAGAAGAAAGTAGTAGGTGCTGAAACACAGGACAACAGTTAACCGAAAAAAGATGGCCTTTAACAAAACAAAGCAAAGCAAATAAACATTTTATTTCAATAAAAAGAAGGCCTACCTAGCTCTCAGCTCGGGATCTGATATATTTCCCCTTGGAAAAGCGTAGGCCTTACACACCATCATCAAAATAAGAGAACAAAATTAGAATGTGAGATTAAAAAAGAACCAGCAAGGAAGTAAAACAAAGTAAGCTTAGTAACAGTTAAGCGTTGGTAATTTGAGTAACAAAAAGAAAAGAAAATCCTACAAAACTAAGGACATTACTAGATCAAAACAAAATAACAGTAAATACTGGACGTCAGTATGATGGGTTCACAGGGAAGACGAGAAGCACTGAAATCTTCAGACACGGCTGAGGGGAACAGCCAAGTCTGGCTCAAGCAAACGCGAGTATAAGAAACATGGACAGGCCAATTAACAATTTAAGAGGCAATTGCAGAAGGAACGAGGAGATCACGAAAGGAGAAGCAACACATTAACTAGAACCCCGAACAGGCGATTCAAACATAAGTGAGCAAGAAATCTATCATGATCTATTATGCGAATTCTAGTCTGCACCCAACGCAGCTGAAAGCATATAAAGCAAGAGGAGGCTAAGCGAAAATGGAAAAAGACGACGCACGAGGCACCAAAAATATGAACGCTTATGTAAACCAAGAGCCGGCTCTAACACTAGGAGCAAATATATGAAGTAAGAGGCGGTGCTAAAACTGAGAGTAAGCATATGTAGTACAAGGGTACGGGGGTATATACTAAACATGAAGCAGATGAAGAATTTCCAACAAGCGCGGACCAAAAGTACGCGCCAACATCCAAATCCACAGCAATCAGTTCAAATAAGAACAATTGTTGAAACAAAGCGCAGTCATCTAAGCTGATAACAACCATCTAAACCAAGAGCAATCTTCTAGAACAAGAGTAATAATCTAAACTCAGAGCAATCATCTAATACCTGGAGCTTCTAGACCAAGAGCAATGATCTGAACTAAAATCAACGATAATCTTGACCATAAGCTACAATCGACAATCTAAGCATGAGAAGAAACATCTGAACCAAGAATAACTGTATAAATCAAGAGCTAAACTCTAAACAAAGAATAAGTATCTAAATAAAGAGCAAGGATCTCAGCCAAAAGCAAGTATCTAAAAGTAAAAGTATGTGTACATATAAGAAATATGAATGTCCTACACAAGTACCTGTCTTCATGTAGGTACTGCAAGTTGCAAGTATCTTCACGAAGCAACAGCAATAGCAAACAATAACAGCAAGAACAGATATCAAAAACAAGGGAAGGCGATAAAGGTAAAATCAGACATTAGGAGCAAGAGAAGGCAATAAGAGCAGGAGCAGACATTAGGAGCAAGGGAAGGCAATAAGAGCAGTAGCAGACAGGAGCAAGGGAAGACAATAAGAGCAGACATTAGGAGCAAGGGAAGGCAATAAGAGCAGACATTAGGAGCAAGGGAAGGCAATAAGAGCTGAAGAGCTGACATTAGGAGCAAGGGAAGGCAATAAGAGCAGACATTAGGAGCAAGGGAAGGCAATAAGAGCAGACATTAGGAGCAAGGGAAGGCAATAAGAGCAGACATTAGGAGCAAGGGAAGGCAATAAGAGCACCAGCGCCACCCCAGCCGAGCCGAGCGGCAGCAGGAAGAGAAGCGGCGGACGATTGATTGCTCCCCTCGGCTGTTTTGCGACGCCCAGGCGAAAATGCGCCTCTGTTGACGGGGAAGCTTTGATGAAAGTCAGGCGGCGACTTCAGGCGAGAGCTCCCGGCCACTCCAGGCGGCAACTCCCGGTTGCTCCAAGAGCGAGATCCCGATGACTCCACGAGGGAGACTCGGGCCACTTCAACAGGGAGTTTCCGGTATCTTCAAGAGGAAGTTCCAGATCACTTCAATGAGGGCTACATATGAGGGACTCCCTTGGGCCACTCCAGGTGAGAGTTTTGGGCGACTCCAAATGGTGCTAGATCCCAGCGACTCCAAATGGTGCTAGATCCCAGCGACTCCAAATGGTGCTAGATCCCAGCGACTCCAAATGGTGCTAGATCCCAGCGACTCCAAATGGTGCTAGATCCCAGCGACTCCAAATGGTGCTAGATCCCAGCGACTCCAAATGGTGCTAGATCCCAGCGACTCCAAATGGTGCTAGATCCCAGCGACTCCAAATGGTGCTAGATCCCAGCGACTCCAAATGGTGCTAGATCCCAGCGACTCCAAATGGTGCTAGATCCCAGCGACTCCAAATGGTGCTAGATCCCAGCGACTCCAAATGGTGCTAGATCCCAGCGACTCCGAATGGTGCTAGATCCCAGCGACTCCAAATGGTGCTAGATCCCAGCGACTCCAAATGGTGCTAGATCCCAGCGACTCCAAATGGTGCTAGATCCCAGCGACTCCAAATGGTGCTAGATCCCAGCGACTCCAAATGGTGCTAGATCCCAGCGACTCCAAATGGTGCTAGATCCCAGCGACTCCAAATGGTGCTAGATCCCAGCGACTCCAAATGGTGCTAGATCCCAGCGACTCCAAATGGTGCTAGATCCCAGCGACTCCAAATGGTGCTAGATCCCAGCGACTCCAAATGGTGCTAGATCCCAGCGACTCCAAATGGTGCTAGATCCCAGCGACTCCAAATGGTGCTAGATCCCAGCGACTCCAAATGGTGCTAGATCCCAGCGACTCCAAATGGTGCTAGATCCCAGCGACTCCAAATGGTGCTAGATCCCAGCGACTCCAAATGGTGCTAGATCCCAGCGACTCCAAATGGTGCTAGATCCCAGCGACTCCAAATGGTGCTAGATCCCAGCGACTCCAAATGGTGCTAGATCCCAGCGACTCCAAATGGTGCTAGATCCCAGCGACTCCAAATTGTGGGAGGTCCCGGTGACTCCATGTGGTGGGAGATCCCAGTGACTCCATATGGTGGGAGATCCCAGTGACTCCATATGGTGGGAGATCCCAGTGACTCCATATGGTGGGAGATCCCAGTGACTCCATATGGTGGGAGATCCCAGTGACTCCATATGGTGGGAGATCCCAGTGACTCCATATGGTGGGAGATCCCAGTGACTCCATATGGTGGGAGATCCCAGTGACTCCATATGGTGGGAGATCCCAGTGACTCCATATGGTGGGAGATCCCAGTGACTCCATATGGTGGGAGATCCCAGTGACTCCATATGGTGGGAGATCCCAGTGACTCCATATGGTGGGAGATCCCAGTGACTCCATATGGTGGGAGATCCCAGTGACTCCATATGGTGGGAGATCCCAGTGACTCCATATGGTGGGAGATCCCAGTGACTCCAAAGATTCCTGAGACTCGAGGTAGAAATTTCGGCTAGTCTAAGGAGGGAGATCCCACTGCCCCCATGACAGAGATCGTGACCACGCCAGTCGGAGATCAGGGCCACTCCAAGAAAAAGTTTGCCGCGAATTCAGCGATAAAATATCACCAAAATCCGAAAAGGAAGAGACCGAAAGCTGCACTCCGTCTCCAGGCCAAATATACGTTAAGAGGATGGAAGAGGAAGACGGACCGGGAAGAACGTAATGGTCCGTCTTACACAGAACGTCTTACACAGAACGTCTTACACATCTGAAAGGAAAACCTGAAGGCCTACGGAGCTGAAATATATCACACGAATGTAACTTCGCGTCAGAAAATCAGATTCCTGAACAGAAGAAAGGAACAGAAGAGATGGAGTAATTTGGTTATCAATTTTCACAGCAAAAGAGTGTCATGAATTACTTGGTAACAATGGTAAACACCAATCACTGTATGAACAGAATAAAAAAGTTCAGTGATTGTTCATTAGCATTTACTGAACACGAACCAAGTAATCTTTTAATTTCATGTGAGATGCGAATTATGAAAATCGAGGCAAGAAAATTTTCAAAATGAGGTTGTAAAAAATCGAAGACTGGAAGTATAAATCTGCTATACGAACGTCCTCAATGGCAATAAAAAAACAAAATAGCATAATGAAATCTTAGCTTCAACCCTAACTACGAAACTAAATGGAGAAATGTGTTTTGTGCCTTATCGCTAATTTTACAACAAGGAGATAGGTTTACAAACTCTGAAAAATTTTACTTCTCATATCTACTCGAGCGAGAACACAATCTCAAAATACCCTCATGTGCAGCTCAAAAAACGGAGGCATTCGCGACACGAGCTCGGTTCTCGAGATTGGCTGGAAAACACCTGTTCTGCTCTCCTCCCTGGCGTAAAACAGGCTCAGCACACCAGTTCAAAATGGCAAATATAGCGCAGCAAAATCATTTCTTTAATGGCGGTATAAAGAAGGTGAGTGAAACGAAACATAGATCTGAAGATTAGATTAGATTAGTCGTTAGTTTTAGCCTCCCTACCCAGCAACAAATGCGATCCAAAGAGAGGAAGGAGGAAGGCACCATTTAGTATGGAGTTAAGGAAACGCGGAATCTACGCAGAAAGGCATAGAAACCGTAAGTTGTGAAAGAAAATCATGAAACAAGACCGAAGTTGAAGAAGAAAGTAGTAGGTGCTGAAGAACAGGACAACAGTGAACCGGAAAAAGGTGGTCCTTATCATAACAAAAACATTTTATTTCAACAAAAGAGGAAGATTAGATTAGATTATAAGTTAGTTTAAGCCTCCCTAACAGCTACAAAAATAGAGCGTATCGAAGAGAGGAAGGAGGAAGGCACCATTTAGTATGGAGATAAGAAAATGAGGAATCTATGCTGAAGGGGCATAGAAACAGTAAGATGAGAAAGAAGTTCATGAAATAAGATAAAAGTTGAAGAAGAAAGTCAGAGGTGCTGAAAAACAGGACAGCAGTGAACCGAAAAAAGTTGGTCCTTAACATAAAAAAAACTTTTATTTCAACAAAAAGAAGGCCTACTTAACTCTCAGCTCGGGCCCTCACATTTTTCCCCTGGGAGCGCTAATTCCCATAGATACAATAGTTGTATCCCCCTGAGGGGACAAAAAAGGAAGGCCTACCTAACTCTCAGCTCGGGCCCTGGGAGCGCTGGTTCCCATAGATACAATAATTGAATCCCCCTGAGGGGACATAGATTTGAAATTGCTACGAAATTATGAAATGGCAAAACTCACAGACCGAATTATGGATCATCAAGACGAATAACGCCAACTCCATGCAATATGTAGAACAGGAATTCGTGGAAGCAAAGCTAGATTTGAAATCGCTTGTGACAAGCGAAGAAAGCAATAATGCTGATGTATCAATTGCGACGAAGAGCAGCAATGCAAACGAACAGAAAGAGAAGCCGGATAATTCTGTGTAATTTGAACGAGCTAACGGCGAAAGTGCAGTGAGTAATACTGCATCTAGGATTCAAAATAGCCTTGATAATACTTGAAACAAGTATCAAAATAACTGAATTGGGGCTTATGCTAATTGCTTATTTGGGATGAATGATTTGCATTGGGCAGCGCACATTTTAAACTGTAGGGAAACTACAGAGAATCGTTCCTCTGCTTTGAAGGCTTGAGTCCCTTACGACGAGCGATTCTTTACTGCTCAGGACCTCGGGAAACTCATGGCGTGTAGCTTCTATTTAGAACTCAGTGAATGCAAATTGAATTAGGGTTAAATTGACAAGTTGTGATCCTGGAATTTATAGGCTAAGGTAACAGGAGATCAGGAAGGATCAATGACAGTTTATTCGTATTCTGATCTCATTTGTTCGACAAATTTTTCGTTGTTATGAAGTGGAAATATTGTAGGCAAAAGTTCACCGAAAACTGATGAGCGATACACGAGTACATTCCAAGATCAAGCATTGTCAACACATGAATACTAAATCCGTTATTCACAAGAAAAAACTAAAAACTATTTCCCTAGAAATAGAAAAATAAAATCCAGATTCGTCGTTACTACAACTAAGTGGTGCCTTCCTCCTTTCTCTCTTTGGAACACGTTTATTGTTGTCAGGGAAACTTGAATTAACTCATCTAATCCAGGCTGGCTCAAGACGAATAAAATAGCGATACCGAGTTAAATGAGGTAGATACGAAAATGCAGCGGGTGCGAGCGGGCTAACTACGCATACTGAAGAGGCGGCGGCGGCAGCTGTGGCGGTCAATAAGGGCCGCGTTCACCCCAGCGCCGGCATGAATAGAAGCCCTATGGGCGCCCTCCTCCAATACCCTGCCCTCAATATCTCTAGCCGCCGCCGCCGCCGCCGGTTCGACGCATCCAGAACCTGCGCTGTGCCTTGTTCAAGGTGCTGTGGTCTGTTTACTTGTTCCAGAGCGCTGGACGAGTCTCATGGCAACTCTTTCGGTCTCTGTTCGACAGACACCGCATTTCGATACATTTTGGCGCCAAATTCTTAATTTTGATCTTTGGTAAATGCTTTACTATCATCACTATCTCGCGTAAGAATGCTCAGGTTCCATTGTGGCTAGAATTCACAAAATACTATTCTGCTTAGTACTTCAGTCGAATATCTGACCTAGCTTGCCAGCCCCACAATATTATTAATCCTTACGTGTAAAAGATACAAGATCTTGAGTGTAGCCAATGCTCGCAGATATTTGTTTAATAAATTTAGCTGACATTGCTACGACGCAAGTTTCTCAAGCCAGGCATCTGAATGAGAGCGATTCATTTTTTCTAAAAATTTCGGGTGGTAAATTGACACCTTGATTGATTCTGTAAGCAAAGACCTAAAAAAAATCAGGAAAGGCAGTTCAACTCACCAAAGACTGTTCAAGGAAATCGTGCACTTAGGTATAACATTTCAGAACGATTTCCATGTTATAGTTCCATCAATGAAACAATTGACCAGTAATTCCGTATTTTTTAAAAGGTTTGACGCAATTTCAGAAGATTTTGCTTGTTGCACACCATCCCAGACACAATTTTTTGTCTAGACTTCGAGTGCTATACAGCATTGCATTTTCATTTTCCACCGGCATACAGACACCACAGGCTTGCAAATGCAGCGTAAAACATGCGAGCCTAAATTTTCCCTCATATTGTAAACCTGGCTGCTACCCTCAGAACACTAGCACTGCACAGGTCTCGAGGCCAGAGGTCTGTGCGCGCTGCTTCCATTCCTGAGGGCATGAATCCTATGCAGGTTTCATGCTCCCCAAATTGGTGCGCGTGGGGGGCCTGCGTCCCCAAGGCATGCATACTATGCCGGACTCGCTCCCCAAGCAAAGCGCCCCCTCTGCCGCGTCCGCCTCGTTTACCAAGGGGCGCGGCCCCTCTGAAGCATTAGTCGCTCAAAGAGGCAGCGCTCCCCTCTTCCCCTCAAGCCCCTTGCTCAGCTTCGCTCTATACCCCGGGCTTCGCAGCCCCGCGCTGCTGCTCCCAGCCGTCGTAAACACGATGGGGCAGCGCAGTAACGCTCCCTCCAAATGCCTGACTGCGTGAGGCGCCCGGCGACACACTCGCACAACTTTACTTGATCCTCGCAGCACTTGGTTGCAGCTCGCTCTCACTCGCGTCGCTTTGATTGTCCTCAACTTGTTTCCTCGAAGAACTTTACAGCCTGCCACGGCTTGGTGTGGGTGTCGTTCTTTTTCTTACAGCCTTTTTTGTCTTTCATCGATAATAGCATCGTTTATTTTCCTCGTTTTTCGCTGAGGTTACAACAAGCTTTTACCGTTTTCACTTGTTTCTATACAATATTTGCCTTTTCACAGCCGCCTTCTGCCCTTTGTGTCCCAATGCTGATTTGGGCGACTGTCTCTGGCAACTCTGAGATCGTGACCCATAATCGGGTCAGCCGAGGAAATAACAGCCATGTAATAACGCTTCCTCGATGCACGCCGTCGAACACACACTCGCAAGGACGCAATTGCTTGCAAGTTCATAGAGACGGTATCAAACCCGTTGCTTTGTTGCTTTCAGTCAAATCGACAACAATAAAGAAAATTTCACCTACATGTATAAAGTTACCCAGTTCCAGAGAGCTACAAGTAAACTATAGTCATCTAAATAACTAACAATATGAGAATAAAAAGAAGCAATATGTGGGATCTATAAAAAAACACGTCAGCGAGCAGATTGATTTATAGGTATATTTTATGGTTCAAGTGCAAAGCACTAATGCATCCAGCTTTGTAAAACTACAGTCCAGAACTCGCAATTTTTGTGGCATTATATTGTTTTGCTGAGCAAACAGAAATCTGAGCAAGTTTAGTTTATTAGTTAGTTTAAGCCTCCCTATCCTCAACAATGAGATGTAAAGAGAGGAAGGAAGAAGGCACCATTTAGTATGGAGTTAAGGGAACGTGGAATCTATGCAGAAAGGGCACAGAAACAGAAAGCTAAGAAAGAAGTTCATGAAACAAGAAAAAGTTGAAGAAGAAAGTGGTAGGCGGTGAAAAACAGGACAGCAGTGAACCGAAAAAAGATGGTCCGTAACACAACAAAAACCTATTCTATTTTAACAAAAGAAAGCCTACCTAACCTTTAGCTCGGGCCCTCACATTGTCCCCCTGGGAGCGCTAGTTCCCATAGATACAATAGTTGTATCCCCCTGAGGGGAAATATGAGCAAGTCTATTAAGAAAACACAGTCACTTTTTAAGATATATTTTATCCATAATGAGTTCGAAACGATAGTTTTTGAAGGATTAATTTTCTTTAAGAAATAAAAATAGTTATTCCGTTCATATACAGGTTATCTTAACGCAAAGCAAAATGTTCCACAAATATTCTTCGCCGTAAGAGATTCGGTACCACATCCTTAAGCCCATAAGACAGCAGGTCGAACTCTACAAGCTCTTCATTAAATCCTGGCCAGCGGTCTGATCTCATTTATTCTTGGCCAGAGGTCTGGTTCTCCCTCCAGTGGCCAAAATACCCTCTTCTCAGAGCAGCTAGGCACTCCATCTTGACTAGCCTTTCTAGCGCCATATTTCTGGCGGCGTAGCATTCTTGGGTGTGATGGTACCTTTGCAGTTTTGCTCAAGCCCAGCATGAAATTTGTCGACGCTTGTGTTCCTACTCGAAAGCAGAGTTTCCAAGAAGACGTGTTCCGAGGGTGCGGTTTGTTGAGCGGCGTGGTGCTGGTAGTTGTTGATTTGAAGCGGCGGTTTTTTTTAGCTGGAATTTAAAATGTGAATATATACTGATTTTAAGTTGCGATTTGTTAGATTAGATTAGATTATTAGTTAGTTTAAGCCTTCCTATCCGCAACATAGGCCATCCAAAGAGAGGAAGGAAGAAGGCACCTTTTAGTATGGAGTTGAAGAAACGTGGAATCTATGCAGAAAGGGCACAGAAACACAAAGCTAAGAAAGAAGTTCAAGAAACAAAAAAAAGTTGAAGAAGAAAGTAGTAGGTGCTGAAAAACAGGACAGCAGTGAACCGAAAAAAGATGGTCCATAACAAAACAAAACCTATTCTATTTCAACACAAAAGAAAGCCTACCTAATCTTTAGCTCAGGCCCTTACGTAGTCCCCTGGGAGCGCTAATTCCCATGGATACAATAGTTGTATCCCCCTAAGGGGCTTGCGATTTGTTACGCAGTTCTTCGTAGTGCTAATGGATCCTGAGATAAAGTAGTGGGTTTTGGGGCATCTATCCGTGATGCTGATGGTTAATCAGCGTCGATTGCAAATGTCCATACTGCTTGCGGCTACTGATTTAAAGTCACGGTTTATAGCGCACATATTCGTAAGGCTGATTATTACTGCACAGGGCAGATTATCATTGCTTTAAATTTGCGGTTTATTCCGCACGGCAGATTGTTATTGCTCTAAATTTGCGATTTGCTGCGCAGCTGTAGGTGGTGCTGGCGTGGGCGACAGCGCCTCGCTACCCAGAGCGGCCGGGGCGTGACGTGCGTGCGAGGCAGCGGATATAGTGCTGCGCGCTGGCCGAGGGCGGCGAGGGGAGCGGGCGCAGGCAAGCCTCATGATGCTATACCCGCCACCCGACCACACACCCAACCGACCGGCCGACTGCTGCCACCACCACGTCGCCCACAGCGACAGCGAGGACAGCAGTGCTGCGGGCACCTGAAAAAAGCCAGCGCCTGAAGAAGCGGCGGCCGTCGAGCCGCCGTCCAAGTGAGGCAGTAAAGGATGGATGAGAGGGCACGACCGAGATGCAGGCGCGGAAAAGAGGGAAGACGTGAAAGTATAGCATGGAAAGTGAACAAAGAGAGCTCTTTATGAGGATAGGGACAGAATGAGAGATGTGTGTGGGAGAGGAATGGAAGATGAAGCAATGAGGTAAGGGAAGGATCAAAATAGTGTAATGGGTGTGAGTAATGGGAAAAGTAAGAATGGACGGGGCATTTAGAATTTAATTGGTGAGAAGAATAGACAGAGAACTAAACAATGCTATTTATGAGGGAAGGAACTAGAAACTGTAGAAATACCATAGACAAGAATAATGGGAAGTAGAGAACAAGAAAAGGAAAGACAAACGAACATGTACGAGGAAAAGGTAAAATATAAGATTGGAATCAATAATGTATGATTTGTGAAGTGGGTAAATGATGAAGAAATTGAGGCAAGGAACACGAAAGATAATGAAAAAGACACGGAATGTGAGGAAACTAGCCTCGATAAAATTTCGAAATTACAACTACATTGTAAAGTTCAATAAAATAAATTTTAAACGTGGAAAAAACGACGTTTATGAGAAGCCGTCGTCAACTGAAATTTTTGGCAGCACTAAGATTAGAAAATAAGCCATTTATATGTACGCGAAACAAAGCTCTATTTGAGACGCAGGCAAACCGAGAGGTAGGCCTATGAAGCATAAAATAAATATCTCATGATTTTGTGTGCAGTACAGGCAAATATGAATAACACGAAGCAATGTAGTGAATACAGACAAATAAGAAAAATTCACTGCCAAACTGAAAAATCACGGATAAATTTTATTATTATTATGTAAGAAAGTTTTAGCCTCCCTTAACCACGACAAAGATGTTCTAAGAGAGGAAAGAGGAAGGCACCATTTAGTAAGGAGTTGAGGGAACGCGGAATCTATGCACAAGGTGCACAGAAACAGTAAGCTAGGAAAGAAGTTCATGAAATAAGAAAAAAGTTGAAGAAGAAAGTAGTAGGTGCAGAAAAACGGGACAGCAGTGAATCGAAAAAAGATGGTCCGTAACAAAACAAAAACAAATTTTATTACAAAAAAAGAAGCCTACCTAACCTTTAGCTCGGGCCCTCACATAGTTCCCCTGGGAGAGCTAATTCCCATCGATACAATAGTTGTATTCCCCTGAGGGGGATGAATTTCAAGGTAAGCAAGAAAATCAAGAGGTAAACCTGGCAAACAACGAGCATTCTATGTTTCAAATACTGAATTTCAATTGTGCTGATTCAATTGCAGGTCCTCAAGCATAATCGCATGCTGCGACAAGAACCTGGAGTTCGAACACTCGAATGGATATTGAACTACTCTAGCCCGAATAAATAAAATATCCAAGTTTCCATTCGTTCACCCAAGTTGGCTGAAAATCTCACATCAGCATTTGAAATATCGGCATAAGAAGTATAGTTAAATTAAAAGGGAAAACCCCGCAGATTTTTCGGTCTATGCAGATTTTC
Organism: Morinoia aosen; assembly: GCA_030386875.1. Classification (NCBI taxonomy): domain Eukaryota; kingdom Metazoa; phylum Arthropoda; class Malacostraca; order Amphipoda; family Talitridae; genus Morinoia; species Morinoia aosen. The sequence continues at coordinate 44,864,081 of CM059572.1, read as the reverse complement.
CCACCTTTATTTGTACAATATTTCGAAATTGACTTGACCTTGTACATGATCGCTCAGCTAATTTTAAGAGTCTATATCCACTATGCGCGGGCAGGAACAAGTTGTGGTAAACACTTGAGTAACTGAAAGAAGTACAGAGTAAACTCATGTGGAAAACACTCTAGTAACAAATAAACAAAGAGAAAGCTCTACAGATAATTTGAAGATGTTGCGCATCGTTCAAACAACAAGCTATACCTTGAGAAAAAACGTTCACCTTCAAACTATGTCAATCACGTTTAAGCGATAAAGAAAACGAAACCATTTCAGTAACTACACAAGTCTCTAGGAATTCCGATTAAGAACACTAAAGTCTGGATAATTTTTACGACCATGATTCTAACTAGAAACCTTCAAACATTCAAAGACAAATTAAGTATCAATAATTCACGTTGCAGTATTGCGTCGCACGATCCCTTGGGATTTTCCCTACTTAGAGATACTACTTCATTGTGTACCCGTTAGATCATCAAGAATTTATACGGAGAGCATATTTTTCAGCGTGAAAGTATTTAGAGGAGCGACCTTAAAGGGAGATAATCGTAGGGGCTACTGAAGCCATGAATTAGCAGCTCAATGCCCCATACTGAGCGCAAACGTCGAGGATCGCGGCTAGAGCATTACTTTATGTTTACGACCCACGGGTCCACATCGTCAACTACGTGTTGACTTAAACAAAAAGCCACTCACTGTACTCTTCTGAAATACAAGCAGTTAAAGTTTTAAACTACCACTGATAATTACCCAGTAAATTTAAAGTGCCCAGGCGCATCAAAGGGCTCTTCCTCGTAGAAAAACAAGCGAATAAATGGTCTCGGCGAGACGCGGAGCACACGTGAAGAAAGATGGCCAGCCCACCTCAGGGTGCGCTCTCGCGACAGGCGTCACGCGCGGGAATGTGTCACGAGCGAGCGAGCGAGGGAAGGTGAGTCATGGCACATTAAAGTGACATCCTTGACACTGTGACGGACCGCTTGCGTGTGTATGACATGAGACACCAAACCGTGCAAGAATGTGTGTATAGGACCTACCCCGCACCTCTAATGTAGTACGTACGTTGGACTCAGCTCTGCAATTAGTATTTCGAGTTAATACTTCAGTACAAAAACACATAGCCTGCTGACAAGGCACATGATCTGAGTGAGACGTGTTATACCCGACACTCTGTTCAGGGTACATTGAAATTTACGGATCCGACACAAATTGATTCATAAAACTGTCTTGTTCAGGTGGACGACGAGCAGCAGTGATGCCAACGCAGTCATACGAGTTTCCTCTAATGCGGTTACGTTTCCAACTAGCGTGTAATGAAAGAATTAACATTTTTTTGTAAATTAATCTCATCTTGTTGCCATAATTGTGATGAACAAATTAGGAAGACGAAATAAGGTCACTCATAAGCTCAAGTTTTATTGCTGAATTTCAACCAGAAAACCAGGAATCTTCAAATAAATTTCACTTCATTATCCACCCAAAGAGTTATTGCAAAACCAATAACACAATCACCAATGAAGTCCTGCAGCACTAGAGCCAAGCGGACCTCATAAAATCGGCTCTTCATTCTTAAGGCTCTCGGAACCCTCGATAACAAAAAATTTACTCTGAAAACTGAAGGTACACAAACGGGTCCGTCGAACTAAATTCACTCATTTTCGTGGTCCATGAGCACTGCAGCATATCTTGGATTTCTTCCCTTGCGCCGCCTGGAACTGTGACTAGCCTTGCTCGTTATTTCATATAGTTCATGAAAAGCTCATTCTAATCCAGTGACCCATCGTTCCACACACCAAACAAAGCTGGGCGGCGTTCCGCTCGTTTAGATTAAGCACGCGCTTCCCTAATGACAGTCTGCAGTACAGCACCTGGCTTTGCTTTCACATCCATCACGCAAGCCTCGCTAACAAAAAATAAAAATCAACGCTGGAAAGCCCTTGCGAAGCAGAATATCTGCATCCCCATGCAACGGCTCATTGTGTTGGTCATTCGATCGCGCATGAGGTTTATATTCACACGGTAAACATTCAAAGCACATAGGGTAACATTAGTTTCTTACTGTCATTACACCACGGAGGGTCAAGCTCGAATTGGGTTGCCTTCCTTTCAAGTTTGAGGAATTTCCGATTCGAACGCCGTCACTTTCATAATAGCTGACTCCGAACATTGAACTGAAAACTACAATGAAAAAACCCTCGTTAAAAATTTAGCGGGATTCACTGTATGCATAGTTAAATAGTTACGAGCTTCATTACTTAGAATCTCTGCAAAGAAAGCCCATATTTTGATAATTTCTAGGCACATGACACTTATATTTCACTCTTATAATTACAACATTTTAACCTAATGAACTGATGGTAGGTAATCGCGATAACCAAACTGGGGGTTACTACTAATACTACACTAAATACTCCATGTTCACCCTCCCAAGCAAATAAAAAATACAGAGCGTTATTCCATGTATAAAACTCTGTCAATTCACCCAACGACACGAGCGCAACAAGCAGATGAATACGAACTTCAGCAGCACTGCTTTTTCGTTCACGTTGTATTGGAGACCAGCAGCGCACGCACAGCTGCGCATTTGTCCCTAGGCAGACCTATTTCACCCCATTTACAGCGCACTAACCACAAAGCCGCGCTGCACAGCCGCTGGAGCGCTCATGTTGCTTCCTTCCTTCTCGTTGCGTCGATGTCGCGTCGTCGACACCGGAAAGCGTTGGTGAAATCCATGCTAATTCAAGAAGCCCCCTGGTTCAAGAGCAAGTAATTCAGATTGGAGTTAAAATTATTCGTGGAACTACAGAAGCTTAATTGGCTGCTTCAGCAGTAAAGATATTACGGATAACTTGAGAGAGTGAGTCATTCATCACAATTGGAGTGAACTTATTTCTGGTTAGAAAATTAAAATTTCTGCATGGTTTTACAACCCTAAATAGCAAAATATAGTGAGGGAAGAAATCTATGAATGTTTTTCAAGACGCGGTTGGTTGCGCACCAACAATTACAAGCGCAACCCGCACGTACTCCTGAACAAAATTCAGTTCGGGTCTCGCATTTATAAACAGGTGAGTATCCTTTCGCTTCTCACTGCATCGAGTTTTCGCAGAAAGCCCAAATGAATCGTCCCCAGTTATCGGGCGTCAGGAAAGCAGCTCGATGGCACAGAGTTTCATGGAAAGCTCACATGCGTGACATGTTAACTACACCCGAGCAAGCCGTGCACGATGCCTCAACCTGAGACGACATCGCGCAAAAGCTTCACGAAGCCAAAAATGTATCATTTGCAAAAGTTTTTAATCAGAGCCCAAACTGAGGATACGCACAATTGGAGAATAGGCAAAGAGGCGCGGCGGCGGCGGCGTCGGCGCTATGCCTCATACCCGCGAGTGGTGTACGAGCGGCTGTGCGCTGCAGCGCCACTCCAATTATGGCTGAGCCCTTGTCAGGGAGAGCGCATTGTTAGTCATGGTGGCAAACACACCGGGGGTTGCGGAGCCCTCCCACCCCCACCGCTTCCCTACCACCTCCGCTGCCGCCGCTCCGTCGTCGCAGCCTGCCTTTGCTGCGTTCTCCTTTGCAAAGGCGACTCTCGCGCCACACTAACATGATATACACCCTTGCCTGGGAACTCAACACCTTGGATACGAAAGCGGAGGCATACCTCCGCAAGTATTGAAGAAGCACGTCTCTTTATATCCTGGCTCACTAACATAATTGTGGCTAACCAAAAAGCTGACGGTTTAAACTAGTGAACACGTGCATGGTAAAAAAGGAAATCAGATGCAGCTTTGTGAATTGTCGTGCACATCATCGAAGTTGGTGAATAAACAATGCCACGACTACGACTTCTGTACGTGAACCTTAAGATGAGCCGTTAATTAGCTGGCTTGTTGTAAAACGTTCAGAGTGTTTACGCAACCTTTTCCTATCACACTTTCCCACCATAGAAAAGAACATCCACTATTCACAAAGCCTGCAGCGAGGATCGATGTTAAATCATAAGTTTACGACTTCCGGTTGAAACAGGCCAAAAAGTACTCCGTAGAGAACCAAATGGAAATAATTTCCACAAAGAAAGTGTAACAACTGCGAACGAAGTTTTAATAACCCACAAAAACAGTTCATAAAAAGATAAAGATTTTTATGAGGCACCTGTTCTTTAAGCAATTAACTCAATTAAGCAATAACTAAGAAGAACTACAAATACACATCTACGCGTGAAGTTTCTGTCTGAATGTTTTAATGACAACTCAGATTTTCTGTAAAAAAAGACTTCGATGCAAGTTTTACAGTTAATGCACCTAAACAGCGATCCGAGTAAAATGAAGTGAATTAAGTGATACTCAGAAGTCAAACTCATTTAGGAAATGTTTTTCATGAAGACAGGCACACCGCCTTCAAGGATTTCTCGCCGTGGTCATGGACAGGCCGATATGGACGAAGAATGCCAATGGGCAAATCAGGTACAGCCGAGTACGAAGCTTCAGAAAGAAATCGTGCAGTTCTTAATGAGAAATTTTAGAGTTTATACTTCGAGGTACGGGAACTCAAATCCTTGAAATCGAGCACGAATGTTGGGCTCTGATATGTTCATACTCGATTAACGTGTTCATTTTAAGTTTCAGTTGAGATAGTAACGTTGATTACCTTCGATCTGCAGTCGCTAATGCTCAGCTACAGCACATTACGTCAACAAAATAATCAGAAGTCACATGGGGAAGGAGCTTCATTTTTCGTTTATGTCGCAATAAATTTCGTTGGGACAAGTTTCAGCTTTATTAGCTTGAAAATTTAGCATTGAGCTACATTAAGCTCGTGTTATTGATGAATAAATAGTATACATATTGCGCGTGGATCATAAAGACTCTAAAACAACGAATATTATTAAAATTACTGACGATTTCACTTGCGACTTGAAATTTCAGGGTTTAACGCTTCAAATCTTCTTACAGGAAAAACATAGACTTTAGAATTTTACGGCTGGTACATAGGGATAAATAAAAGGCTCCTCTAAATTTTTTGGAAGGCAAGGAATGCGAAGCATGTTTTCTACAAATTCCTAGTGCGCAATTTTCTGCTTATTACTATTCCTAAAATTCATCTTTATCTTGAAATTCTTCTGCCACATGAATGTGAAAGAATTTATTCTTTAAAAGGTCACTCTCACTCTTACATAAACAAAATTCTCGCCGCAAGTGCATTTTAATTTCACCGAGTACCCTATCTTATAACGTGCGGCTCTGCAAACGTTTTATTAGATTGTGCTGGCAGATGAAAAATGGTCAAGTGCTTCCAACCTATGTTTCATCTCAACCTACTAAATGCCATCTTGTGAGCGCGCTAATTACGCCAGCCTAGGTACGACTCGATCAGAAGGTAGAACGTCATTTTGAAAAATTCTCGTAGATCTGCCTTACTCTCGTTTCATCAGACAAGGAGCACGAACTCCAGATGAGTCTCTTTTCGCTAGCGAACTACCAACGTTTGCACCCGCTAATCAACGTGATGCCATCAAATACGCGATAAATTAGCGTAGAATACAATCAAAAAATATAATTTCATGCCATTTCTCAAAGCTATACCAACATGTGCGGGGCAGTTGAGAAGGAGGGAGGCTGCCATGAATCTACATAACCCTCAGAACAGCGCGATGATACAATCTTGAAGGCAATAAATTTCTTTCGTTAGCACACCGTGCACAAAGTAGCACCGTGTCATTCCCCGAAACTACCAGCGTGGGCTCCTGACAGGGAGAGGGGGGGACGCAATGGACCTAAGTAAGCATCAGCAGAGCGCGGAGATACTATCATCAAGGTAGCGGCACGATCGTTTTTATACAGGAGAGGAGCGGGCGCATGGAAGTCGTGCACGACGACGAGAGGCCGCAATTACGCCCGGGCATAGAGGAGGCGCAGCAACTAAAAAGCCTGAAGCAAAGATGCGTCCGCACATGGAGGTACCGCTGACGATCACCTGGCATCTCAGGCGATAAAACTGAGCATGAACGAATTCAAGCACCGCTAAGGGATCGGTCTACTCGTTTGCGATTATTCTCTTTTGACAAAAACCTTAGTGAAGTTTCGCTGTAGGTTACAGCAGGAAAACCCAGTTGCTGCCTGGCGCTCGTCAGTCATGCCTCCTAGAAGTGGGCGCAGCACGGCTAAAAGCCTGCAGTAAAGATGAGCCTGCGTCGCAATTACGTAGCTGACGACCGGGCTGCAGCAGTCGGGAAGGAGACGGAGACCAACCGGCATAGCGGGCTTTGTATAGAAGGACGAGCGAGCTCCGAAGGATTGGTCGCGGTGTAACTGCCAAGAGGATTTGACGCATGAGGCCCAACCCAGGCTTTAGAGACCCGCAAGCCTCCTTCTATCGAGAGAGCTTAAAAGGACCGGGTGACCGTAAGAGCGCGCAACCCTTCGCATGCCGCGTAAGTGCAGCCTCGCTCACCAGGGGATTTGAATGACGACCAAGTCGCCTGCTCAGTTCATGTTATGTTAGAAGTCATGTAGCAACTCGCCGAATAAATATTAGACGACATGGTTTTAGATGAACGATACACCGAATTTGGGAGAAGTGACGACTGAATAATACACTTGTACACGCCACCTGTAAGTGACATAGCTATCCAGGAAAGTCTTCTGACTTTCACTCGAGTGAATGATACACTCAGGGAAAGCTTGCAGCATCCAGCGTGGTTTTATTTACAGCAGTGGGCCAAACTTTGTAAGATTGCTACAACAGTTCGGGCTTCAATTCCGAGAGTAACATTCTGCTGATATTATTTCATACGGAATTTCACTGAGAAAATATAATAAAGCACAATCTGTACCCATGACTGAAATTTGAGTTCACCTAGAAAATGCACAGCACTGTAATGATGATCATAACAGAAATGTAGAAAAGGGACAAGTAAATTTAACTGAAAAACAACGAGATCAGGGTTTTATGGGTGATTTTTTTCAACATGAAGAGATTTAAACTTTTTTTGTTTCGCGAGCACCGAATTTTTCTTCCTGTTAGACTCAAAACAAAGGAGCACATAAGAATTTCCCTAGATGTAAAAGAATAAAAGATTGATACCTTCCATCCATTGAACGAAATTTCAGTAAAAAAATGAAGCCTTGATGATCATTGATAAATTTGTACTAGATTAGCTAAACACACCTGTATGCCGTGTACTGTGCAGCTCTTGAAATAATATAATTGAGCCGAGTAATGGTGCTCTTACGACAGCCATGAAGTAGTGAAATGAAGTACTAAATACGCCCTTTGGAAGAAAGTTGGACACAATATTCCCAATAAATTTATTCATTGAATTTTAACCATGTTCACACATGAAGAAAATTTTATAGGTACCGCGCTAACTTCAAGATCATGCTCAAATCCTTTTTAAAAATAAATTCAGAAAACTTAATTCGGCATTCATAACTTGATTGAAAATGTTCACATTTTTTTTTATAACCGGCTTTGGGACCAAAAACCAGGACCGCGTCGCATTTTAATTAGATTGCAGAAGAACCGTCTCGCTGTTTGACGCGGTGGAGACCGAAGCTTATTTTCGACGGGACGGACTTCAAGGAACCGCGTACCCAGTTCGGCACCCCTTCGTTGAACCTACCCCTGCTAAGGAGAGGGAAAGAGGCAGTGCACAGTTGCCGAGAATTTGCGAAGCGCCAGCGCTAATGAAGGCGGGCGCATTTCCAGAGCGGTCTGGCCATGTTTGAGGAAGGAGTCGCAATTCATGCATGCATGGAGCACGGCGACGGCTCCAGAGGCCAGCCGGAAACTCTATTGAGCTCCAGAGATCAAGAGGCTCCCAGACTAAGCAACAAAGGAGGCGCATGAAAGGAGCAGCTCGGTGTTATGGTAGCAAACAACCACAGCAGCTCCCGTCGCTCATTCTCTCCAGCGGTTGCAAGTTGCGTCCTCCCCCTGAAGGCACACCACAGCACTGTACCTTCAACTGAACTTCGTAATTTGCGGGTACAATTTCCGCGTTCTAAGGGAAAAGTGGCCGCACACTTTCGGCAAATGGTGCATCCTCTGATGGTAAATGACCACAACCGTTTTCGCAGTTTGATGTGTTTACTCCTGAAAACGTTCTGTCGCCGCGTGAATGTTTTCACGCCATTCAAGAGTACACGAACCACCGAGAGTAAACAGGCTTTGATAACCGCAACAATTTGCAGCTTAGTGCCAAAATAGAAGACAACCCCATCCTTGTAACCCGCACCATCGCGCTTATTAATTCACTCGTAATGAATTGAATGCACACAACATGAGAGGGCTTTTTTTTGTCACAATCAGCGATAGACATCGATGGCCGCAGCCAGTAGGATAATATCAATTGTTTTTTCGCTGAACTGATGTACAAAATTTCATTTGGACACCAAGAACGACGAACTGATATACCAGGTATAACAATGCATAAAACGACTAGGAAGTACAATTTATGTTTCTTGAACTAAGGGTGGATGGGGTTAAGACGATCGGCAAATGCACAGAGACACGCGTGGCAATTCCATCTGACGAATACGGAGATGAGTTCGTGCTCCGACGCGTCTCTAGCCAACGACAAGAAGCCTCAGCACCGTCTTAGGGCCTGACGACTCGGTGACTCGAAAGCAACGGGTGACTCACGACTCGTTTTCTTCAAAACGAAGGCAGGGGAACACGTAAAGGGTCTAAGATCCAAGTATTGATTACTATGGCGCGTACTTCATTTTGAATTTCATTTGGTTACTAAATGCTACTCATGCTTCGTTTTCTTTCGAACGAAGCCAGGGATACTTGAAGGATCTCAAATCCAAGAATTCATTCCTGTTGCGTATATATCATATCAAATTTCATTTAGCTATTAAATGCCGATCCGAAATAAGGCTTCACGAGTTTCAAAGGTTCAAAACATAAGTCAAAGAAATATTAATAAATTGAACAGGGAAAACGCCGTGGGCTCAAATTCGCCAGAACCCTAAGTTTCCCATTCTCTGAATAAAGCAGGAGTAACTGTTAGTCGGTTTCAGCGCTCCAGATTTGAGAGCTATCTAAGACAATCATGGTGATTCACTCTCATTACCTCAGCGACTTGAACGGTAAGAAAATGTTGGGAGTGACCCAAACTTTGTTCATAGAGAAGTGCACTTCCAGGAGCTGTGAACCAAGTCGAAAACAAATGGCTAAAGCAAACACACGGAGAAAATTTTGAGTTTCCTCTCAACCTGAATTCAAAAAGCCTATTACTAATAGCTCCAAGTTATTGATAATCATTTTAAAATAAAATTAATAGTTACTTACAGCAATTTCACGTCAATTGCAAAGAAGCTGGAGGCAGCAACGGGACCAATGTAATGTGACATGTTGCAAAGTCAAAAAAAAATTTCCTGACGAATTGGACTGAACAAAACTAGGTTATCTTCCGAGACAAATCCAAAGTCTGCTATCTCAGGCAAATCCTAAGTCTGCTATCTCAGGCAAATCCAAAGTCTGCTATCTCAGACAAATCCAAAGTCTGCTATCTCAGACAAATCCAAAGTCTGCTATCTCAGACAAATCCAAAGTCTGCCATCTCAGACAAATCCAGAGTCTGCCATCTCAGACAAATCCAGAGTCTGCTATCTCAGACAAATCCAGGGTCTGCTATCTCAGACAAATCCAAAGTCTGCTATCTCAGACAAATCCAAAGTCTGCTATCTCAGACAAATCCAAAGTCTGCTATCTCAGACAAATCCAAAGTCTGCTATCTCATACAAATCCAGAGTCTGCTATCTCATACAAATCCAGAGTCTGCTATCTGAGACAAATCCAGGGTCCGCTATCTCAGACAAATCCAGGGTCTGCTATCTCAGACAAATCCAGAGTCTGCTATCTCAGACAAACCCAGAGTCTGCTATCTCAGACAAACCCAGAGTCTGCTATCTCAGACAAACCCAGAGTCTGCTATCTCTGACAAACCCAGAGTCTGCTATCTCAGACAAACCCAGAGTCTGCTATCTCAGACAAATCCAGAGTCTGCTATCTCAGACAAATCCAGAGTCTGCTATCTCAGGCAAATCCAGAGTCTGCTATCTCAGACAAATCCAGAGTCTGCTATCTCAGACAAACCCAGAGTCTGCTATCTCAGACAAACCCAGAGTCTGCTATCTCAGACAAACCCAGAGTCTGCTATCTCAGACAAACCCAGAGTCTGCTATCTCAGACAAACCCAGAGTCTGCTATCTCAGACAAACCCAGAGTCTGCTATCTCAGACAAATCCAGAGTCTGCTATCTCAGACAAATCCAGAGTCTGTACTATAAAAAAATTTAGACACTAATCTACTTTCTGATACAAACCCTGTAAATTGTCTGCCTCCTGAGATGATTAGAGACTTTCTCCCTTCTGAAACGAATACTGAGACTAGACTTCCTTCTGAGACAATTTTCGAGACTGGTCTGCGCTCCAAGACGATTTTTACGACTAGTCTTCGTTCTGGGTCAGTTTTAGGGACTAGTCGGCTTTCTGTGGCAATTCTCGAGATTAGTACACCCTCTAAGACGAATCCAAAAGTACTCCATAGTTGGGCACGTCTCCAGAATGACTGGTTCTCATGAACTAACCAAGAGAATACCCTAAAAGCTCTGAACAAATCCAGTCGACGACCTACACTCTTAAATAAATCCAGAGACTTCTGCTCTTTTAGTGGCATCCAGCAACTCGTTCATTCCTCGTGAATCCAGCGACTCGCCTGCGCCATAGGGCGACTCCGGCGGCTGAGCCGCCCTCCTGTCGCGCCCGAAGATGCCGCGTGAAAAGCCCGGCGCAACCAACCGGTTTTCTTCCTTCAACGAGCGATACCTCCCGCGGCTGTCGCCGCTGCTGCTTCTGACGCGCCGTCACATCGCGGAGCGCAGCAACGCATCAAAGCGCTGCGTGGATGTTGCGTGATAGCGAATGGTACCATTCGACGTGTTTTTGTAGCGACGGTGTGTATCCCAGCGCATTCGAATAGTTGTGGGTTGGAATGCTGTACTGAAAGTCAGTTTGTTATACTGTAGGGTATGATTTAGCATAGCTTGTCGATACTTTATACTGTTGGTCTGCATAGTTCCATGCGTTTTTGTACGTGCACTTCATGCGAATTAGTTGTGCAAGTATGTGTTTGGAATGATTGACGTTCTTACGGCAAGCTGACATTTTCAGCAGGTATTGCAGCGCTTGAACACCAATAGTAACTTGGAGCTTAGTGCGGCGAATTAAAACGTACTGGAGCTGGTGTCATGAAAATCGGTTAGGGGAATGTTGGGTTCGATTACCGTTCGATTAGTGAGTGAAGAGCATTTCGGCGGGATGAAGAATTTCACTGCTGGAGTAGCGAATATCTCTGAGGGATTGGAAGAGATCCTGAAAAAGTGAAGGAAATCACTATGAGAGTAAGTATATCACTGCGAGAGTAAGTATATCACTGCGAGAGTAAGTATATCACTGCGAGAGTAAGTATATCACTGCGAGAGTAAGTATATCACTGCGAGAGTAAGTATATCACTGCGAGAGTAAGTATATCACTGCGAGAGTAAGTATATCACTGCGAGAGTAAGTATATCACTGCGAGAGTGAAGCATATCACTGCGAGAGTGAAGCATATCACAGCGAGAGTGAAGCATATCACTGCGAGAGTGAAGCATATCACTGCGAGAGTGAAGCATATCACTGCGAGAGTGAAGCATATCACTGCGAGAGTGAAGCATATCACTGCGAGAGTGAAGCATATCACTGCGAGAGTGAAGCATATCACTGCGAGAGTGAAGCATATCACTGCGAGAGTGAAGCATATCACTGCGAGAGTAAAGCATATCACTGCGAGAGTAAAGCATATCACTGCGAGAGTGAAGCATATCACTGCGAGAGTGAAGCATATCACTGCGAGAGTGAAGCATATCACTGCGAGAGTGAAGCATATCACTGCGAGAGTGAAGCATATCACTGCGAGAGTGAAGCATATCACTGCGAGAGTGAAGCATATCACTGCGAGAGTGAAGCATATCACTGCGAGAGTGAAGCATATCACTGCGAGAGTGAAGCATATCACTGCGAGAGTGAAGCATATCACTGCGAGAGTGAAGCATATCACTGCGAGAGTGAAGCATATCACTGCGAGAGTGAAGCATATCACTGCGAGAGTGAAGCATATCACTGCGAGAGTGAAGCATATCACTGCGAGAGTGAAGCATATCACTGCGAGAGTGAAGCATATCACTGCGAGAGTGAAGCATATCACTGCGAGAGTGAAGCATATCACTGCGAGAGTGAAGCATATCACTGCGAGAGTGAAGCATATCACTGCGAGAGTGAAGCATATCACTGCGAGAGTGAAGCATATCACTGCGAGAGTGAAGCATATCACTGCGAGAGTGAAGCATATCACTGCGAGAGTGAAGCATATCACTGCGAGAGTGAAGCATATCACTGCGAGAGTGAAGCATATCACTGCGAGAGTGAAGCATATCACTGCGAGAGTGAAGCATATCACTGCGAGAGTGAAGCATATCACTGCGAGAGTGAAGCATATCACTGCGAGAGTGAAGCATATCACTGCGAGAGTGAAGCATATCACTGCGAGAGTGAAGCATATCACTGCGAGAGTGAAGCATATCACTGCGAGAGTGAAGCATATCACTGCGAGAGTGAAGCATATCACTGCGAGAGTGAAGCATATCACTGCGAGAGTGAAGCATATCACTGCGAGAGTGAAGCATATCACTGCGAGAGTGAAGCATATCACTGCGAGAGTGAAGCATATCACTGCGAGAGTGAAGCATATCACTGCGAGAGTGAAGCATATCACTGCGAGAGTGAAGCATATCACTGCGAGAGTGAAGCATATCACTGCGAGAGTGAAGCATATCACTGCGAGAGTGAAGCATATCACTGCGAGAGTGAAGCATATCACTGCGAGAGTGAAGCATATCACTGCGAGAGTGAAGCATATCACTGCGAGAGTGAAGCATATCACTGCGAGAGTGAAGCATATCACTGCGAGAGTGAAGCATATCACTGCGAGAGTGAAGCATATCACTGCGAGAGTGAAGCATATCACTGCGAGAGTGAAGCATATCACTGCGAGAGTGAAGCATATCACTGCGAGAGTGAAGCATATCACTGCGAGAGTGAAGCATATCACTGCGAGAGTGAAGCATATCACTGCGAGAGTGAAGCATATCACTGCGAGAGTGAAGCATATCACTGCGAGAGTGAAGCATATCACTGCGAGAGTGAAGCATATCACTGCGAGAGTGAAGCATATCACTGCGAGAGTGAAGCATATCACTGCGAGAGTGAAGCATATCACTGCGAGAGTGAAGCATATCACTGCGAGAGTGAAGCATATCACTGCGAGAGTGAAGCATATCACTGCGAGAGTGAAGCATATCACTGCGAGAGTGAAGCATATCACTGCGAGAGTGAAGCATATCACTGCGAGAGTGAAGCATATCACTGCGAAAGTGAAGCATATCACTGCGAGAGTGAAGCATATCACTGCGAGAGTGAAGCATATCACTGCGAGAGTGAAGCATATCACTGCGAGAGTGAAGCATATCACTGCGAGAGTGAAGCATATCACTGCGAGAGTGAAGCATATCACTGCGAGAGTGAAGCATATCACTGCGAGAGTGAAGCATATCACTGCGAGAGTGAAGCATATCACTGCGAGAGTGAAGCATATCACTGCGAGAGTGAAGCATATCACTGCGAGAGTGAAGCATATCACTGCGAGAGTGAAGCATATCACTGCGAGAGTGAAGCATATCACTGCGAGAGTGAAGCATATCACTGCGAGAGTGAAGCATATCACTGCGAGAGTGAAGCATATCACTGCGAGAGTGAAGCATATCACTGCGAGAGTGAAGCATATCACTGCGAGAGTGAAGCATATCACTGCGAGAGTGAAGCATATCACTGCGAGAGTAAAACATATCACTGCGAGAGTGAAGCATATCACTGCGAGAATGAAGCATATCATTGCAAGAGTGAAGCATATCATTGCAAGAGTGATGGATATCATTGCAAGAGTGATGGATATCATTGCAAGAGTGATGGATATCATTGCAAGAGTGATGGATATCATTGCAAGAGTGATGGATATCATTGCAAGAGTGATGGATGTCATTGCAAGAGTGATGGACATCATTGCAAGAGTGATGGACATCATTGCAAGAGTGATGGACATCATTGCAAGAGTGATGGACATCATTGCAAGAGTGATGGACATCATTGCAAGAGTGATGGACATCATTGCAAGAGTGATGGACATCATTGCAAGAGTGATGGATGTCATTGCAAGAGTGATGGATGTCATTGCAAGAGTGATGGATGTCATTGCAAGAGTGATGGATGTCATTGCAAGAGTGATGGATGTCATTGCAAGAGTGATGGATGTCATTGCAAGAGTGATGGATGTCATTGCAAGAGTGATGGATGTCATTGCAAGAGTGATGGATGTCATTGCAAGAGTGATGGATGTCATTGCAAGAGTGATGGATGTCATTGCAAGAGTGATGGATGTCATTGCAAGAGTGATGGATGTCATTGCAAGAGTGATGGATGTCATTGCAAGAGTGATGGATGTCATTGCAAGAGTGATGGATGTCATTGCAAGAGTGATGGATATCATTGCAAGAGTGATGGATATCATTGCAAGAGTGATGGATATCATTGCAAGAGTGATGGATATCATTGCAAGAGTGATGGATATCATTGCAAGAGTGATGGATATCATTGCAAGAGTGATGGATATCATTGCAAGAGTGATGGATATCATTGCAAGAGTGATGGATATCATTGCAAGAGTGATGGATATCATTGCAAGAGTGATGGATATCATTGCATGAGTGATGGATATCATTGCATGAGTGGATATCATTGCATGAGTGGATATCATTGCATGAGTGATGGATATCATTGCCTGAGTGATGGATATCATTGCATGAGTGATGGATATCATTGCGTGAGTGAAGCATATCACTGCGAGAGTGAAGCATATCACTGCGAGAGTGAAGCATATCACTGCGAGAGTGAAGCATATCACTGCGAGAGTGAAGCATATCACTGCGAGAGTGAAGCATATCACTGCGAGAGTGAAGCATATCACTGCGAGAGTGAAGCATATCACTGCGAGAGTGAAGCATATCACTGCGAGAGTGAAGCATATCACTGCGAGAGTGAAGCATATCACTGCGAGAGTGAAGCATATCACTGCGAGAGTGAAGCATATCACTGCGAGAGTGAAGCATATCACTGCGAGAGTGAAGCATATCACTGCGAGAGTGAAGCATATCACTGCGAGAGTGAAGCATATCACTGCGAGAGTGAAGCATATCACTGCGAGAGTGAAGCATATCACTGCGAGAGTGAAGCATATCACTGCGAGAGTGAAGCATATCACTGCGAGAGTGAAGCATATCACTGCGAGAGTGAAGCATATCACTGCGAGAGTGAAGCATATCACTGCGAGAGTGAAGCATATCACTGCGAGAGTGAAGCATATCACTGCGAGAGTGAAGCATATCACTGCGAGAGTAAAGCATATCACTGCGAGAGTAAAGCATATCACTGCGAGAGTGAAGCATATCACTGCGAGAGTGAAGCATATCACTGCGAGAGTGAAGCATATCACTGCGAGAGTGAAGCATATCACTGCGAGAGTGAAGCATATCACTGCGAGAGTGAAGCATATCACTGCGAGAGTGAAGCATATCACTGCGAGAGTGAAGCATATCACTGCGAGAGTGAAGCATATCACTGCGAGAGTGAAGCATATCACTGCGAGAGTGAAGCATATCACTGCGAGAGTGAAGCATATCACTGCGAGAGTGAAGCATATCACTGCGAGAGTGAAGCATATCACTGCGAGAGTGAAGCATATCACTGCGAGAGTGAAGCATATCACTGCGAGAGTGAAGCATATCACTGCGAGAGTGAAGCATATCACTGCGAGAGTGAAGCATATCACTGCGAGAGTGAAGCATATCACTGCGAGAGTGAAGCATATCACTGCGAGAGTGAAGCATATCACTGCGAGAGTGAAGCATATCACTGCGAGAGTGAAGCATATCACTGCGAGAGTGAAGCATATCACTGCGAGAGTGAAGCATATCACTGCGAGAGTGAAGCATATCACTGCGAGAGTGAAGCATATCACTGCGAGAGTGAAGCATATCACTGCGAGAGTGAAGCATATCACTGCGAGAGTGAAGCATATCACTGCGAGAATGAAGCATATCATTGCAAGAGTGAAGCATATCATTGCAAGAGTGATGGATATCATTGCAAGAGTGATGGATATCATTGCAAGAGTGATGGATATCATTGCAAGAGTGATGGATATCATTGCAAGAGTGATGGATATCATTGCAAGAGTGATGGATATCATTGCAAGAGTGATGGATATCATTGCAAGAGTGATGGATATCATTGCAAGAGTGATGGATATCATTGCAAGAGTGATGGATATCATTGCAAGAGTGATGGATGTCATTGCAAGAGTGATGGACATCATTGCAAGAGTGATGGACATCATTGCAAGAGTGATGGACATCATTGCAAGAGTGATGGATATCATTGCAAGAGTGATGGATATCATTGCAAGAGTGATGGATATCATTGCAAGAGTGATGGATGTCATTGCAAGAGTGATGGATGTCATTGCAAGAGTGATGGATGTCATTGCAAGAGTGATGGATGTCATTGCAAGAGTGATGGATGTCATTGCAAGAGTGATGGATGTCATTGCAAGAGTGATGGATGTCATTGCAAGAGTGATGGATGTCATTGCAAGAGTGATGGATGTCATTGCAAGAGTGATGGATGTCATTGCAAGAGTGATGGATATCAATGCAAGAGTGATGGATATCATTGCAAGAGTGATGGATATCATTGCAAGAGTGATGGATATCATTGCAAGAGTGATGGATATCATTGCAAGAGTGATGGATATCATTGCAAGAGTGATGGATATCATTGCAAGAGTGATGGATATCATTGCAAGAGTGATGGATATCATTGCAAGAGTGATGGATATCATTGCAAGAGTGATGGATATCATTGCAAGAGTGATGGATATCATTGCAAGAGTGATGGATATCATTGCAAGAGTGATGGATATCATTGCATGAGTGGATATCATTGCATGAGTGGATATCATTGCATGAGTGGATATCATTGCATGAGTGGATATCGTTGCATGAGTGGATATCATTGCATGAGTGATGGATATCATTGCCTGAGTGATGGATATCATTGCATGAGTGATGGATATCATTGCGTAAGTGATGGATATCATTGCGTGAGTGATGGATATCATTGCATGAGTGATGGATATCATTGCAAGAGTGATGGATATAATTGCATGAGTGATGGATATCATTGCAAGAGTGATGGATATCATTGCGTGAGTGATGGATATCATTGCATGAGTGATGGATATCATTGCAAGAGTGATGGATATAATTGCATGAGTTATGGATATCATTGCGTGAGTGATGGATATCATTGCAAAAGTGGAGGATGTGTGGAGATTAAAAACTTTTGACGATAGTTTGAACCTCCCTAACAGCAACAAAGACGTTCCAAAGAGAGGAAGAATGAAAGTGCCGTTTACTATGGAGCTAAGGAAGCGCGGAATTTATGCACATTGCGTCTTCCCACCCAAGATCCCCTGCGCGTGGAAACAGCAAGTTACAACAAGGTTTAAGTAAAAGAAGAAAGTATCTGATACCGAAAAACATGACAGAAGTGAGCTGAAAAGCCTCATAAAACTTATATTTCAACAGAAGTAAGACCTACCTAGCTTTCTCCCTGGAGCGCTAATTTCCATTGATACTAAATATATCCCCTGAGGAGGGTGGCATGTTTCTTTCTTTTCCTATCATATGCCATGGTACAAAATATAACTCACGAAAATTTTACGCGGTTTCGTGAGACAACTTCTGCTCAAGAAGCTGGAAGCAAACCGAGTTGGATAGGAATTAGATGTAATGATATGTTCTTCTACAGAAACATTTTCAACTCAACACTGGGGTGATCTTATCCCTGAAATACACATTTATGCATACGATTTAAAATCTCATGGTCATTGAGTTATATGAGCATCTTACAAAAGAATTTATTCTTTTCTATTGAAATTTCTTATAAGAAAAAATCTGCCTAGCATTAGTAAAGTACGAACACAGGTTTAAGTTTCGAATAGAGATGCAATAGCTGAGGTCATTTATCTAAGATATAATTTGCACCTCATGTAAGAGTTTGAAACGCTACTCGTACAGCAGGCCATCGACACAGAGTACAGGACGCACTCTTGAGAGCTAACGCTCTCGACGGATTGCCGGCTCAAGCCGGGTTCGCCAAGCCGGGTTCGCCAAGCCGGGTTCGCCAAGCCGGGTTCGCCAAGCCGGGTTCGCCAAGCCGGGTTCGCCAAGCCGGGTTCGCCAAGCCGGGTTCGCCAAGCCGGGTTCGCCAAGCCGGGTTCGCCAAGCCGGGTTCGCCAAGCCGGGTTCGCCAAGCCGGGTTCGCCAAGCCGGGTTCGCCAAGCCGGCTTCGCCAAGCCAGGTTCGCCAAGCCAGGTTCCCCAAGCCAGGTTCCCCAAGCCAGGTTCCCCAAGCCAGGTTCCCCAAGCCAGGTTCTCCAAGCCAGGTTCCCCAAGCCAGGTTCCCCAAGCCAGGTTCCCCAAGCCAGGTTTCCCAAGCCAGGTTCCCCAAGCCAGGTTCCCCAAGCCAGGTTCCCCAAGCCACGTTCCCTAAGCCAGGTTCCCCAATCCAGGTTCCCCAAGCCAGGTTTCCCAAGCCAGGTTTCCCAAGCCAGGTTTCCCAAGCCAGGTTTCCCAAGCCAGGTTTCCCAAGTCGTTGTGTAAGTCGCGGTGCAGTGACGACCCACTAAACAAGATCCTTAGGACGCGCGCTTCCTTTGGAAGCAATTAGTAAATGCGACCAAGCAGGCGTACAGCGTACACGCGATCCCGCATTTTGTTTTTTTTGACACCGTAAATATTAGTTTAGGTTTCATGTAGGCCGAAATTGGAAAGCGGCGTTGCTAATTCAACGCCTGGCGAGAAAAATTCCGAGATCCAACACTATATGATCATATTAATGAATGGGAAAAAATTAATTTGAATTACAAAACAGCTTACTGCATTCAACCATGAAGACTAAGAAGTTCCGAAGGGCAAAAATTTTTTTTAACTCCATCGCCAAAATCTGAATCAACTAACAAAATTAATCAAGTGATGTATAAAAACACGTAAATATATTTCAAAACTTGAAGCATTATTGTAGAGTTACAATGCAGCCAAGCATTTCTGCATGATATAGTTTTGAATTTCATCAGTAGAAGTTCACATCGCAATGCCAGAGACCGGTGCCAGCTCAATAACAAATAAAACCTAGTATTAATTAAGTCGATTCGGAGTAGATCATGATTAACCCTAAAAACCATTTACCTCTTCGGGCAGGATAACGGCGGAGAGATCAAATCAAACGGCATTGTAGAGCGCTCATTCCCCATTCATTTGGCACCTCTCTTAAATCATATGTTTACATAGAAAAAAAACAAGAACGACGCCATCTATCAGCTGCGAGCGCACCCCTCACTCTGCCCCCTCCTCGCCCTGCAGCGGCACCTCAGCTTGTCCCTCTGTATATCTGCTACCAACTCTTTCACGTTTTTTCTACCGTAAAATATTTACTGGCAGTAAAAGTAAACGAAAAAGGACAATTTTTAAATTCACATTGGCTCGAAGATTGCTTAAAAACTCTAATGATATTGCAGATTTGAGAACATTGGCGAGAAGGCTCTCTGGCAGCATCTAGCAACACTGAGGAAAGAACGTTTTCTCGGACATTTTATAGTTCACTGTGAACATGAAAATTGAGTTTCAATGAATTTTTCTGAGGAAATTACTGACATGTGCACCACACTGTACTGAAATATGCTACTTACAGTTCACACATGACCAAAACAAGGAGGGGAGGGATCTGAGCCATATAGCACGTTTGGCATCGCTTGCTTCCAGTTGAAATGAGAAAACAATGTTAAAATTATTGCAGATATAAACAGGATTCAAACATGCGCACGGTGCCACGCTGGCGGCTGGCTGGCAAGCGGCACGTGTTTGTCGTTCTCATTCACTTGTGAAGCGACACCTCTCATTGTGAAGACTTTACAGTGCACTCAGGTGATATTTGTGACGCGCAGGGACTCTTTAGTCGCGACGGCTTTGGTTGATGGAAATACATATGCATATATGCTCGAACGTCATTGTTTTTGAGTGAAATGCCCCAAGACAATTAAACTACGCAAAAAATCATTGTTTATATCATTCAGTAACAACTGCTCACTAGCAAAATGAAATGAAAGAAATGACACAGGTATAATTCTTGGTAGCACTTACCTTTTACATCAGGTTTCCGAGAGTGAAGAAACGCTAATTTGATGTACGATGCAGCGTAAACTGACGGTTTGTTCACAGTTCACTTTCATGGCGGGTAAACACTTCACCCCAGTCATACATTGTGTCACACACGTAAGCCGGAAGCGACTAATAAGCACTGGTCAGCACAAAATGTTTTCATTCGAAACGTTTTTCATGGCAACCCAAAATAGTCAATCACTGGAATACGTGGAAGATAGTCATAGGGCCTAGTTATATATAAGGCATAAATGTTCGCTCCTCTTAGAGGCCAAAATTTAATGAAATACCATCACACTGTCGAGATTATTTCACCGTGGAGGACAATCACGCCGTTGAGAGGTGCCGTGATCTAGTGACCAGCGAAGCACGGAGTAGCCGCCAACCTCTCGCAAGTGTTGGATAACACTAATGAGAAGGTGGAGGTAGTTGCGGCATGGGAGGAGGGACACCAAAGTGAGGGTGCATGCAAGTGGCAGAAGAGCGTAACGACGAGACCCGAGCGAGAGAGCGACGTCAGTTTGGGCGCGTGTAAGACTGGCGCTGTGCACACTCACACTGGCGGCACCGCCACCGACCTCTGGCGTGCGCTAATGCACTCGGTTACCCACCCCCGCCTCCCCTCGTCTGCCCTCACCCTGCGCCGCGCTGCCTGCCTGCCTGCCCTATCGGCGACGACCACCAGCCGTCACTCTGGCCCTGTTGCCGTACGGCGGCCACAGCTCGCCCAGCACCTTCCTGGCGCTCAGCGCTGAGGAGGCGGCAGGCGCTGAGGAGGCGGCAGGCGCTGAGGAGGCGGCAGGCGCTGAGGAGGCGGCAGGCGCTGAGGAGGCGGCAGGCGCTGAGGAGGCGGCAGGCGCTGAGGAGGCGGCAGGCGCTGAGGAGGCGGCAGGCGCTGAGGAGGCGGCAGGCGCTGAGGAGGCGGCAGGCGCTGAGGAGGCGGCAGGCGCTGAGGAGGCGGCAGGCGCTGAGGAGGCGGCAGGCGCTGAGGAGGCGGCAGGCGCTGAATGTATCCAGCGCCTCTAGGAGGGCCCGAGCTGAACGTCTCCAGCGCCTCTTGGACGGCTATCACTGTACGCATCCAGCACTTCTCGAGTGGTGAACACTGAATGTATTCAGATCCTCTTGGAGGACTCGAGCTGAACGTCTCCCGAGATTCTTTGACGGCTAGCACTGAATGCATCCAGCACAACTTGAATGGTGAACGAATGGAGAGAAAAATTTGCTTTTGCAAATGAAAAATTTGCTTTTGTACGTTCCAGGAGACATTTTGTTCACTTTAAAGGCAAGTACTCAGTAATCGTTCACCAAATTACTTAATTAAATCCTCCAACGGTTTGCTTCGAGTGAAAGAGGTACAAGGGTTGCGCACTACGACGCACTATAAGTAAAATTTCAGTATTTTTGAGTTATTTTTGACTGGAATTTTTTGCACTTAGCTCATCACTGCAAAATTTGGCGGGCAAAATATTCCACTTCAAGAAATAAGCTGAGGAAACCATATCGAACACTTGAGGCACTCCAAACAATGTAACAAATCACCACACCCAAACGAAAAATTGACAATCGCTAGGAAAATTCCAGCTTATCGTTCGTGCAGTGCTCCCTGAAACATACGTCATCGTTCAGCCAGCACTTTTAACAACAAAAACTATACATAACTTTGGTGAATATAACGAATGCTTATAAATAAAGCGGATAAAATTCACCAATTGCATGGTCTCGAAGAGCAAAACGAGTTGAATTTTTGCCGATACGAAATAAGTCTGCGTCGTGACAGCGCGTCGTGCCGATGAATAGAAAGAAGTACTGGCTTCATGTGATCAATACGCAAATTCTTAGCCACGACCGTGCATTTGCTTTGCTAACGTATTTAGTGACAGCAATGCGAACAAGAATTTTTTGCTTTTCTGATGCACTATTTCTTGATTGTTGGTTAAGAACTCATTTCCCGCTATGGCTAATAAATCTTCCAAATAATACGCTAATCTTAATTGTTATAGATTTTTTCGCGAATTCAGTTGTTTCAATTAACACACTGAGATGGGTTGAACTGGAGTTCAATGTTCAAGTAAAATTTAATGGCAATTGTAGTAAGCAACTTTAAGAATAGCAAATATTAACGGGATCGTGCATTCATTTAATTTCACACCGATGAAACGCTTTTGTAGCGTCTTCGGTGGTGAAACGTTCTATATAATAATATATAATCGTTTAATTTCGAATAGGTATTCAAGAAAATTGGGTTTGTGACTGCTGGTAGGTCAGCAGCATTATGAAAATCCCCTCTGTGTGCACCGGCGGCTCGTGAACATCCAAAGTATTAATACATTCAGCTTCCAGCATCCTTCAATACTTGAAAAAATATTCGCTTCCATGCGCAGGGAAAGAAAACAAAACCAAAGACCATCACGACCAAAATTACACGCTTCAAATGAGCATCAAGAGCCTGTCGAAGCTTCTCTTCAAGTATTGAAACAACTCTTTTTTCCCTGCTCGTGCTGTTGGGACTTAAATTTAGATTTTAGATGCGGAGGGCTTGTGAATAGGGAAATCTTGACTACTGCTGATGTAAACTATATATAGGTCTTGATTACAGTTCTACTTGCTAAGTGATACTTCCAGTATTTAGTAACACAATATAATTATACGCCCACATTTTTAAAGTGCAATATTCTGTTTTGGTGATCCTGGAAGCTCATGACTGGGAAAACGTGCATTTTATCACTGCATACTCAAAGCTGAACACACAATGCGACCAAACATCGAGTTTGTCTATCATTGTCCTGTAAATTTCGTGATGGAGAGTTTCGAAACTTGTAATTTTTAAATAAAATATTAGATTAGATTATAAGTTAGTTTAAGCCTCCCTAACCGCTGCAAAAATAGAGCGTATCGAAGAGAGGAAGGAGGAAGGCACCATTTAGTATGGAGATAAGAAAATGAGGAATCTATGCAGAAAGGGCATAAAAACAGTAAGATGGGAAAGAAGTTCATGAAACAAGATCAAAGTTGAAGAAGAAAGTCAGAGGTGCTGAAAAACAGGACAGTAGTGAACCGAAAAAAAGTGGTCCTTAACATAACAAAAAACATTTTATTTCAACAAAAAGAAGGCCTACCTAACTCTCAGCTCGGGCCCTCACATTTTTCCCCTGGGAGCGCTAATTCCCATAGATACAATAGTTGTATCCCCCTGAGGGGTTTTGAATAAAAACTTTTCCTTTCATTCTTCTTCAATAATGTAGTCTAACAATTATATTTTTGCGCTTTAACACCTCTTATTGCTAAATCACCCGGAATTTATTTTTTATGCAAACATTAGGACATAAAAAATACTGTACGTATACTTTAAATGTTTCATTCAAAAGAAAGTAGCTATTGCGATAAAATTTTACTCTCTTGAAACGTGAGGTAGCATCTTCGTGAGACAGCTGAGCAATCATCGTGAAAACTAATCTTAACTCAGACACATTGCAAAATTCAACCAGAACCCAAAACGTGGGACTGAGGGTGCCTAATTCTTCACTTCTCTCGCAAAAATTTTTCCCTTTTTAAAATTTAACCTGAAAAAAATTATCATTTTGGCCAGTTGAAAGGCCTGTCTGATCCCTAAGTGCTGCTGCACCGGCGGGAGTTTTGGCTGGACCTTAACGCTGTGTTCCAAGTTCCCAGGGTCTGCCTGAGTGGATTGTGGCAGCAGCGTCACCGTTCAAGCATCTGTTACGGCCATGGGCTACTACAGGTCGAGTGTCTATTTCGAAAATTCTTGAACTAAAAAGAAAAGGGCGTGCTTCACACTTACCTACGTAATCATCGCGCTGAATCGCAATAAAACGGTTCTTATTATTGGCCTCATCTATCCGATGTTAGCGAACGTCAGTAATAAGTTTATTACGAATATAAGTTATCAATTAGGACAATTAGATTTGATGGTAAGTTGGCTCGAGCCTCCCTAACCACAATAAAGAAATTTCTCAAACGATGAAGGAGGATAGCACCTTATAGAATGGAATAATAATTAAGAACCGGGAGTATATGCACACGTTTCTCCATAGATTACGCTTAGGAACTCGAAGATTAAAAAAAGTTCGTGAAACAAGATGTGAAGCAATGAACCGAAAAAATAAGTCGTAACAAAACAAAAGAGAACCTATTCTATATCAACAAAATGAAGGTTTACTCAACCTCTTGCTCTGGACCTCACATCTTCCTCTTGGGAGTGCTAAATCCAATGGGTGCAATAGTTGTTTCAGTTAGGACTATGAAAACACCATTTGAGCCGTGCGGGCACACCACAGCCGGTCAGTTTCCGTGAACATCAATTTCAGATTTCCGGACATGACGTAACGAGAAAAGTTTGTAAGGTCACATGTTTGCCTGACAACTTATTGGGAATCGAGAACATTGTTTTTGCTGCTCAGACTCTTGTAATAAATATTCTCTCGATCCGACAAAAAACTATTTTCATGGAACTTTAGTCTATGATTACTGATGCTATAATACCTTATTTAAGAACCCTGTGTACCATATTTTTTTCTCAGAAGTAATATGCTTTGTGGGATTGAAGCGTACGATTGAGTTCCCGTAATTAAATCTACTCTCACCTTCGAGTTACGCATGTGATGGGCAAATTCATTCTAGTCGCCAAAATTAGGTCAATCGTCGTATAGGAATGAGCAGGTGTGTGCCAGAACGGAAGATCAATAAATACTATATAACACGAGACGAAGCTACCGCATAACCAAAACAGATGTGCCCGAAAGAGTTAGCGGAGAATAGTTGAAAAAGGGATGAAAATTTGATGGAGGTGGTTGGCTTTTCTAACCAAGCATGAATTTTTCATACCATGAATATAAGCACCTATTCGATTAGGTGAAAGATATCTTTTTCAGCAAGCACATACGCCGACGTTTTTGAAAACGGAATGGAACGAATACGAAAATATTCAAATTGTCGTGAAACTCATACTCAGAAAAGAAGTGAAAAATGTCACGTGTCACGCTGCTTTGCGTCGGCTGCCTGTGAAATAATTATTAGGATAACAATTACAGTTCAATTTCAGTCAATGAATTACAAACTACATCAAAGTTCTAAGGAGAATCAGAAAAGCGTAAAAACGTAAAGCGTAAAAACTTCACAGCAAGTTAGAACAAAGAAACTAAGCGAGGATTTCTTGTTCAACGGAAGATGACAGCAAAATAAAAATGTAGAGAAGCGATTGCGAGCAAATTTTCATCGCTAACTAATCTCTTTGAACTTAATTTCTTTGCCTATTTCATAGTTGCGATAATGCTTCATCCAAATTTTTTCTACTACATTATAAGTACTAAAAAATATCAGTTGAACATAGGGCTAAACACACAACTGACCCACCGACAACTTTTTATAATAATTGAGGTGCGGCTGTCCGGGGCAAGAGTGGTTGAGGTGCCGCTGTACGTGGCGGTGGCATGAGTAGTCGAGAGGCACCAGTGGCCGGTTGCGCTCCTCCGTCTCGCGCTTAACCCCTCGAAGTCTCCCTCTCTTCCGGCGGTCGGACCATCGCTCGCGACTCTTTCTCCCCTCATTTGTTTACAGGTCGGCGGAGGCCTGAGTGAGGCTTCCCTCCCGTAGGCCTCGCTTGCTGCTTCGCAAATGAGCTGCCCACTTCGTCTATATTCATAGCAACGGATGCCTTGCAGTCGTTTTATGAGCCTGCGAGCGTTAATCAGCTTTGAGTTACGAAGTTTCAAACAACCTGTAACATTGATGTCTTGGTAAAACCACACGAACATGCTATTTTTTGGGGGGAATAATAAGTCTTTTTAAAACTTACGATTTCTACACACGAGTGTTCGTGTTGCACTCACCATTGGACAGCGGGTTAGTTCCGGCTAGCTTAGAGTTAATTTTACACAGTCTCATTGGCTCGTTTTCTTTTCCGTTTTGATGTTAATATCATCTAGCACAGGATTTGCGAGTAAGCAATCATTTTCTTTTTCGTACTACAGGTAACCACCAACTACAGGTAACCAATTCGTACTACAGGTAACCAATTTAAAATTATTTTCTATCCTTGCAATTATGTTTCTTCCTACTGCATCGTTTCCTATGTACGAAAACGTGATTTCAAGCCTTTTTCTCCCTTTTACGTTATCCAGAGGATATCTTGCTCTGGTGGAAGATCAATAAAGGAAAAATTCAGTTTGTGAAGGCCTCTCCTCTCCGAAGAAACGAGAAATATTAATACCTTCACGAAATGCAGCTAACTTCCTCATATTAGCCCGAACGAGCTTAGATCCCGCTCAGCAGATGCTCTTTCATCCCTGCCCTCCCGATCACCTAAGCCTACACCCCGACCCACCAGGTGAAGCCTAAGCTACGTGTGATGACCGATTGCTCGCTCAGGCAGCGTCGCCGCGGGTCGATCAGGCGCACACGGCAAAGAAGCACCGACCGATCGACCCAGCGAGAAGAAGGGACTGCACGATCCACCCAATGGAAAATAAAGAAGACTGTGGAAAGAGGCGAGAGAGAGTAAAACTTGGGTGTTTGCCTGATGCAAAATTTGGGAACCTCATGAGGAAGAGGCTCCGATGTGTTAAGCAATGAGCGTAAGAGGCGGAAAAATGGGCGAGGCACTCGTGAATGAAAAAACGAACATTTATGAAAAATGCGTAAGATGGCAAAAAAGTAATTAACCTTTTTTGTCAATAAGCGTAAAAGAGCAAAGAATCACAATGTGGATATGAAGAGAAAATCTGTCCAAATTAAAAAACGGCAAACTAGGAAGAGAAAAAAACTTAAAGCCACCAATAAAAAAGTTGAAAATTTGCAAGGATTCTCAATAAGACAAAAAACATGAAATCTTAGACTGATTAAATGACCTGTTCTCAGCGAAGGGAAGGGCTGGGTCGTGCGCAGCGTTCTGAGCAAGACTCGGGAATACAGGGACGATTTCGAGTTCGAGTCATTTGATGACGAGAAGCTGGACCTGCGCTTGCAATTAAAGCAAGAGCAAGGTGCACAAGTTCCGTTGCTCGCGTCATTTGCTACGCCGATTGTGCGCTGCAGCGCCGAATGCGACAAAGGAAGCTTTACCCTGAAATTAATTTGCTACTGAGCACATCTGAGAAGGAAAAAGTTTTGCTTCGTGGAGTAAGAACAAGACAGCAGTTGCACTGAAGTAAGAATGAGACAGCTGCTGGAAAAATTTGTGGATTGCACTACTTGCTGCCCTTTGATTTGTATTCAAATTTTCAATTCCAAATTTTACTCTCGTTACCTACACCATTAGTTCTAACATCAACTTAATTAAATCCATCTCCTACCTCACGAACGCTTAACATAGAATAGGAGAAAAAACGTTGCCAAACTACAAGTCCTCTCTACATCATTTTTCTGAATTACAGGAGTTCAACACTTCGAACGAAAATGCGAATAGACCGCTTCTAACGAGAGGCCCGAGTTGGGCATGAGAAAATAAAATACTCGAAATCGATAACACAAGCTCAACTTTGCAAACATGATGAAATTGGCGCAGCCAGTTGTTACCAAATGAAGAAAATTTTAAATCTTCTTCGTGCGCTTAAACGCAGCAAAGTTGTTATCGATAAAGTATTTCTTCTGAATTTAAGAGAGTAATTGAAACCAAGCTATTACCGGACGTTTTTGTGAAGCAGTGAAGAATAATATTTATCATATTTTGTTACGAGTTAGCGTCGTAGAGGAAACGGTCACGGCTAATAGTTAGAAGTTGAAGTCGAAGCTAAATTAAAATTAAAGATAAAAATAAAAGCTTGAGACCTTACGTAAAGTTGAGGTCGGTATGGAGTTTAATGCACTCACGGAAATTGAAAATTATGTTCCAAAGAATCACTAAAGGAGTACATTTAAAAACATTTTTATACGAATGACATTTTGCGTGCTGCTACGTAATTTTCGAGTTATTCAACATTGAAGTTATAGGAACGTCGTATATAACAGTGAAGAAACGGACACAAAAGTATGCCATAATATGGTATTAACGTGATGGTAGGTTAGAATAGGGTAAGTAAAGTTAGGTTAGTTGAATAAACTAGCCTAAACTAACCTAAATAAACCTAAAATAACTTAACATGGCTGTACAGATACTGATGGTTCCCGCCAAAGTACTGTGGGTGTTCCAATTATGCAGGTACGACGCAGTTGACTACATACTGTAATTCTTTCCTGAAAGTAACTCATGTTTATCTCTAAAATGACGCATCAGCGAGCAAAATGTCGTTTGTTTAAAACGCTTTTACTTGTGCTCGTTTACCGATTCTTGGGAACCAAATTAATGAAATCCGTGAGCGTATTAAACTCAATATCGACCAAAGTTGAGGTAAATGTAAAGGACTTGACCATAATTGATATTCGAATTTTCGATGCCTTAATAATGTTAATCACATGAAAATAAACAAGTTTTCTTCAATGCACTTTCCGGCGGAAATAAGTATTTTAAAAGTTATGGCGTTAAATGAGTTACCGGAACTCCATAGTGCATCACCCTATTACAAACGTAAAGAGGTTGGGTCGTGAGGGGTAGCCACAGTTCTTTTAGTTTTATAATTTTCACTAAAAGAACTGTTGCTACCCCTCACGACCCAACCTCTTTACGTTTGTAATAGGGGGTTTGCTCTTCGGCTTGGTTGGCGCGCGGGAACGCCTGTTTACTTTCACGTCGGACCGCGCGGTATATTTTTCCCCGCCTCAAACACTGGAGTTACGGTAACTCATTTAATGCCATAACTTTTAAAATACTCGTTTCCGCCGGAAAGTTCATTGAAGAAAACTTGTTTATTTTCATGTGATTAACATTATTAAGGCATCGAAAATTCGAATATCAATTATGGTCAAGTCCTTTACATTTACCAAAGTTGATACATGTATTCAATTTAGCATTGCGTTTGAAGGAGCAAAAGCATTGATAAGTGAACGTAAGTTAGTTGAGGTTGACTACAGTTAACCTTAAACTTGAAGTTGGGGTACGGGCACAACTTAACTAGAAGCTTAAATTTGGAGTGAAGGGCGCCTAATTTCGGGCGAAGACTCGAGTTAATAATAAAGGTAAACTGTAAATTTAAATCACGGTTAGGGATTAAATCACGATTAGGAGATACGATGAAGTTAGCATGTAATAAAAATGAAAAGAAGTGATTCGGTCAAGTTCAACGAGACGTGAAATTGTGCAAAAGGGTGTAACCTACGTTTAGCCGTTGATCTGAAGTAACTCAACTAGTTAAATTCCATCAGAAAATTGGGTAAATGTGTAACGTTTGTTAATAATCGATTTTCTAGTTTTCGAGGCATTAACATAGTTAATTAGGTTAAATTATTATTATTATTATTTAAGAAAGTTTTAACCTCCCTTAACCACGACAAAGATGTTCCATAAGAGGAAAAAGGAAGGCACCATTTAGTATGGAGTTGAGGGAACGTGGAATCTATGCACAAGGTGCACAGAAACAGTAAGCTAGGAAAGAAGTTCATGAAACAAGAAAAAAGTTGAAGAAGAAAGTAGTAGGTGTTGAAAAACAGGACAGCAGTGAACCGAAAAAAGATGGTCCGTAACAAAACAAAAACCTATTTTATTACAACAAAAAGGAAGCCTACCTAACTTTTAGCTCGGGCCCACACATGGTTCCCCTGGGAGTGCTTATTCCCATAGATACAATACTTGTATCCCCCTGAGGGGTAATTAGGTTAAAATAAACAAGTTTTCTTCTATGCACTTTCCATCGCAAACGAGCATTTAATGAGATATAGCGGTAAATTACTGCCCGCAACTCCAGTGTTTGAAGCGGCAAGTAATTCAAGGAGCGCGTCGGCCAGCAACGCTGCAATGCAGTCTCGTTTCTTGCGCGCTCGTCATAAAAAACGAAACCAAACCTACGGCTATACATCGTTAAATACTCATTTGACGAAAGAAGTGTATAGAAAAAAAGTTGTTTATTTCGATCCAATCGACTATGTTTAGGAACCAAAAATTCAAAAATCGATTATTAAAAAACGCTACACATATACCGAAATTTGAAATGGCTACTCATTTGCACACATATATGTCGATAATACTTTCATTGTGGGAGAAGAAATTCACTAAGAGAATTTGTATCATTGAATAGTAAAATCATCCTTAATCTTGTAGGCCCTTCCTTGCACGGTAATGCAGACCATAAAAGTGTTCCGTTAATATGCAACTGACAGTATGTATTATCATGAACCATTGGCAAACCAACCTCTAAACTATGAAAATGTTAATTAAAACCAATTTACGATATCTTTCTTCTCACATTACCTATAACAACAGGTCTATCTATAACCAATGAACATGTTGAGTTAAAACCAATCACAATAAATTGTTTCCTTATTTCTTAACATTTTGAGGTGCATATCTCCCCTGCCATGCAAGTCCACTCTAAACAACATCGCAACGTAACCGATTTCATTCATGCCGGATCATAACGAACTTTCTCATATTACCTTAACACGTTTCCTGCGAAGGGATCCACCGGTGGTCACTGAGGGTATTTTCATAATACTGCTGACCGACCTGCAGTCATGAACTCAATTTTTATAAATACTTTATGAAAGCTAAATGTTGGCATGATCCAGTTAATGTTGGCATGATCCAGTTAATGTTTGCCGTTTACAAAATTGCTTGCGACAATTGACTTTAAATTTGAACCGAGTATTGAACTTCATTTTAACCCAACGCAGGAAACGTGTGAAAAAATTAACATACATATTTTTTGCGTAGCCTAACACAAAAAAAAATTATTCACCTCTTCACAACCGATTTCGTCCCTACGCGCTGAAGAGAAAAAAAGCTTAAAACAGAAAAGAACATCAGAACTGATTTCATTCTTACGCACTGAAGAGAAGGTGCTCTCAGGAAAAATACTCCTCACTACATGCCTGATTTCGTTCGTTCTTACGTACTGAACGAAAAGCAAGCTAACCACAGAAAAGCTACGTAGAGAAAAGAAGCTGCCCACAGAAAAGCACTCACCTTAACAAAACTGATTTCATCCTTACGCACTGAAGAGAAGCACGACGGGGCTGGAGCACTTCACATTATCACTTGGGAGGCAAGTTATCGTACGTCTCGACACAGGCCGTCATTAAGTTCACACAACCGTACCGCACATTATCTTGGACATCTCCTGCTAATTAATCCGCATTTCTACGACGTAAGTATGAGAACACACAATGGTTTCGATTCAACTTTTCTTTGACATTCGTTCACGTTCGCCACGCTGCATCTTTACAGATACAAAGCCTTCTTTTTCTCTCTCGGCCACCCGATTTTAAGGTGATTGTGAAACTTTGTACATCTTCTGGGACTCCTTGACATTTAAAAAAAACATTCCAGCAAATCTCGCCACATTTAAAAGCCATAAATAAATTTAGGTAACGACCCAAGCACTCACAAATTTCCAGCGCCTTAATGACTGTCGGTAACCTCTCGCAGTGCTATTTGTTTGCTAATGACAGTTCAAAGAAGAAATTCCTTTTTCTAGTAGGAGAAAAGATTTCTGGGCTCCATATGCTATTCACAGTACCGTTTTACGAAACTAACCTTGAAAGGTTCGTTTCAATGTATTAGATTTGATTATAAGTTAACTCATGCTTCCTAACCCGAACGAAGGTGCTCCCAGAGAGGAAGAAAGAAGGCACAATTTAGTTAGGTATCAAAGGAACAGGGAATTTATGTAAAATGTCTGTCCCCACATCTTGCGATTAGTCACTGTCCAATTGAAAGAAGTTTGTGGAACAAGATAAAAGTTTAAAAAGAAAAAATAGGAGCCGAAAAAAGACAGTAATGAACCAAAAAAGATAGCTGGAACAACATGATAACCTTTTCTATTTCACTAAAATGCAAGCTGAACCATCCTTTAGTTCAAGACCTCGTATCTTCCTCCTGGAAGCACTAATTCCCTTAAATAGAAAAGTTAATTCCCTCTGAGAGGAGCCTGTTGAATTCAAACGCACATTCCCCAAAATTCAGCAACCACACCGGAAGTACCCGTGCTGCGTGTCCTGGCGAACTGCATTAGGGTAATTCATCAAATATCGAACAGAAATCACGTGTATCTAGAAACAACCTTCATAAATCGGTAACTTTTGCTCTGAATAACTCTTGCGGGCCTCAAGGTTATTCTTGAACAGTTGCTTTCTTGTTCTGTGATGTCGCTTGAAAGACAACGTAGATTATTGAAATGTATTTATTGTTCTAAAAATCGAATTCTTTAGTAACATAATTTCATCAATATCGAACAGGAATCGAACAAGAATTTTGATTCGAACAGGATGGTTTGTCAATTAGTTCTCTTCGTATGGAACTTTTGTTAGACTATTAGCACGCCACGTATGGTTTGTCTATTAGTACGCCTCGTATATTTTGTCCATTAATATGCCTCGTATGGTCTATCTATTTGTACGCCTCATGTGGCCACTTGGAAAATAAACGTTTTTCTTTCATTCTTTTTTTCTTTGGTGCACTGGATTTTCTTGGAAGTGCTCGCGGTGGCACATCGGTTAAGGGATCGGACTTGTATGTTGGAGTCGCGGGTTCGTATCCCGGCGCTGGCGCTGCGATTTTCCCCGTTGGGTATAAGGGAAAGCTCAAGCACAATACCCCACTCGACCCAGGTGTCGGAAATGGGTACCGGCTTTACGGGGGAACCGTCATGGTGTCCTATATATAGTGTTAGTTATAAGACATTTGAAAAACCAATGCTTAAGATCATTTGTATCAGGCTTGATTGGAAATAAAGCATCCCAAAGATGCCGATGTTTGTTTTGTTTGTTTGTTTGAAATAACTGTCTCATTACTTATTTTCAAGATGCATTTGAATGGAGAGTTATCAAAATTTGAATATGATGTCGATGTTTCATTTGCAGTGTTTGTTGAACCATCATTGTGATCATCAACCTGTGTGACCTTTTTTGGAGTAGAGTGTAAAGCACTCGTCAATGAATTATTATTGATGCTTGCATCAATTTTCTTGGCAAGGGATTGATCATCAGTAAATGTAGCCAGACGAATCATTGATGATCTTGAGGGCTTTGGAACACCAGCAGATGATTGATAGCCCCTCACCAGAATTCCCATCTTCAACTATTCAATGTTATTATCAAGCGTTAATACAATATTTTAATGAAATAAAACAGGCGTTCAATAGATCGATTCAGTTATTTAAAAGAATTAAGAATCGAAAAGCTTTGTTCGAGGCATAAATTCATGATTATTAAGGAATTTTGATTCGAACACCTTTGTTCAGTATTTAATACTGACATGAAAAAGGAACTGAATGTCGAACATGGAATAATTATCAAGTTTTTGGCGGAAAAGAAAAAAATACAGTAACAGAACATCATATGACAACACTACTCTCTAGTTATGACGGGAGGTCGACGGTGACCCAACAACAATTAAACCGTCGCAATTTTCCCGAGGTGCGTAAGATTTTTCGAGTGAAAAAATTCGACCAATTTGTAAGGGTCGTACAGAAAATGCGTTCGCAACAGCTGGTAGCAGTTTGCAGCTCACAGAAATGAGTTT
The DNA here is from genome assembly GCA_030386875.1 of Morinoia aosen. NCBI lineage: Eukaryota > Metazoa > Arthropoda > Malacostraca > Amphipoda > Talitridae > Morinoia > Morinoia aosen. Next base: position 44,830,042 of record CM059572.1, on the reverse strand, counting down.
TTATCACTAAAATAGGAGTTTTAGATGTAAGATCACTGGCACTGAGCAAGTTTGGATGCTTACTAAATTTATTACGCGCATATTTCCAAAGTTGTTCGATAATCAGTTCAGTTCGATATTTGATGAATTACCCTATCTTATGCGAACGTCAACCTAAAATTTAGTCCTAGTAATTCATTTGATTAATATGATGCTAAGTTCAAGTATTGGAAGATAGAGGTGGCTATGAACGATTCTAACCCGTATAAGCTGAGATCCGCAAAAGATGATCTGTCACTCCAGAATAGACTGTAGAAAAGCGTGTATGCGAAATTCGCTTTCTTTTCTTGTCAATTTATTCTGATTCCGTTTCCTTTATTTCTTCAGATTTTGCTCTCGAAGGTTCACATAGGTGTCATATAACAAGAACATTTAGATGATAGATGGTGCACTTTGTATGTTCAGCAGGTGCCTTTACTACCGACGATATTCTCTGTTCACATTTCAAGGATTTTCGTACCTAATTTTCTACATACATGAGATGCAACTGAACTATTTCAAAATAAGTTTACCCAAGATAAGTACCAAGAAAAAACCTTTAGTAGTTTCTGACGGTTTATTTACTGACGTTGAAGCATTTTTATTTTTACGAATTGCATCATTAGAGACACTCGTCAAAATATTAGTAATAGCTAAAGCAATACTTTGAGATTTCTTTCGCATTAAAACACGTTAAGAGATAGGCTTGGGTACCATGAGGGTCAAAACACGTACGGCGACCGTTCACAGTCAAAACCAGGCGCCGAAAAACACAGAAAGCAAAAATTCCTTCGTTTAACCGCGGTAGTGATCTAATGCGTAATAAAAATTAGACAATATACTTTTTATAAGAAACAGAGACCAAGGAAATAAATTGATGTAATTTGAACGCTCTAGCTGACTGGCAATCACTGAGTTGAGCTTCATTGTTCTATTGGCTCCTACTGTCTCAAATTATATAAACGCGCTGTACTGTAGTATTTGAATACACAGCTGCACCGTCTCTATGAAAACTTTTTCAGAAGAGGCGAATATTTTCAAAATTATTCTCGAAGCTCATGTCTTACAACTGTTTTCGCAGTCTCTTGCACTATTTGTGGTGCACACGAGCAACAGTATTGAACTCTTTTTAATTCTACTGAGAAGGTAGGTAATTCAACCATAACCTCACTATTGAGCATTGCTTCACCCTCAGCTTAGATCTCTACACGTACAAACTTAACGTCAGATCTCGACGCAGTACTTAAATATTATTGTAGGGGGACAACAGCAAACTTTCTTTCAAGAGAATAATTGGGATGCATTAATGGGATAAAAACCAGTGCTTGCAAATTATTTAAGAACAGTCGTCTAACGATCGATGCTCTGCGTCCAAATCTGGATCATACTTATTTTATTGTCATGGAGCTAGCCTCAGTGCAGAGCGCCAGTCTGCATATCTCCAGGCAAAAGATCCTAAACCTTCTTCCGTGTTTGCTTATTCATGGCTGACGAGAAAGTAAACAGTCTGTAACCACAGCATTGAAGAGCAGATTTTATACTTTGGAAGCGAAATAGCGCGCTGCAAAAACTTCCCTTTCTACATTTTCATTGATGAATTTGACGTCAACTACTGATAAATATTGGGTTAAACAGCGCGTTAACGTTGAACCTTACATAATTGGCTTTGATCTTATCGTATAAACATTGTTCAGTAAAGCAGACTTGGTTTCAAATAGGGGGCTTCAGTCCCTCTCAGTATAGTTCGTACCTGCGTATTTTCCTGTTGCGCGTGCAGGTGCTAGCAGAAACTGTACAAAACCACATGAATGAATCTTTCTAGCTTCTTGCAGCACTAAAAGCGAGTGTAAAAATGCATGTCAGAAATGTAGAAGAAGTCAGGAAGGAATTCGCAACTTCCTTGGTATGGATGAATGTGTTCCCACCCTCAGAACTTAAGCCCTAACGAAACTATATTTATATGTGGAATTTAATTAAACGTTGTAACAATGCGTAGTACATCTAAAGACTTGTGTAATCTGTGCTTCTAAAGTAAATGTAATTTGAAAATTAACAATTCAGATCAGTAAAAGCGGGTGAAGTATTCTTGAGGAGTATGATGGGTAATGACATTCTTTATCGATAACGAATGACATTTGCTATTCAGTTCTTTCAATCTCACTCCACAGTTTTAATAAGGTTAGTGAATACAATCAGGCCAGCCCGTTCTCTTCAAAGGAGTTAGTTGGAAGAATTGATATAATGAAACAGTATTTCAAGCAGTGAACAAAAGTACAACGGTACTGAATTCAAAACTATGGTTTTTTGAGGAATACTACGCCTACAAGTTTCACTTTGTTTCGACAGTTCAAACATTGTACAAACAGATGAAAATGAATAACTAGTAATTCCTTCTTGCGTAGCCTATAGTAAATTTATCAGGGGGTCTTAACCCTCACATAACAGCAACTTCGAAACTGCGAGCTACTTTCTGAAATGTGAACAAGTTTTTTCGGCAAAGGAGTTTATTTTTGGTATAGCAGGGACATGAGCATGAGAAGTACAGAGAATAAAAAAGCACCCGTCAATGTGCTAGGGTTACAAGGTATATGTATGTTTTATACGAGGCCTGTCGAAAAAGTATCCGACCTTTGGCCAGAAAAAATACTTCAACAACCTGACGGGGTTGGGACCCTAATCCCCTTCAAAGTAGGCTCCTTGTGCTTCCACACACTTAGCCCACCGATCCTTCCACTGCCGGAAACACCTCTGGAAGTCTTCTTTTGGAATGGTGTTCAGCTCTGTCGTCGCGTTCCGCATTATCTCTTCTCTACTCTCAAAACGGGATCCTTTCAGTGGTGTCTTCAATTTTGGAAACAACCAGAAGTCGCAAGGAGCCAGGTCTGGAGAGTAGGGAGGTTGGCGAACGGTCGTAATTCCATGTTTGGCCAAGAAATTGCGGATCAAATGGGATGAATGTGCGGGCGCGTTGTCGTGATGCAAGTGCCAGTTGTTCGCAGTCCACATGTCTGGTCTTTTGCGCCGAACTGCATCACGAAGTCGCCGGAGAACATCCTGATAGTACTCCTTTGTCACTGTTTGTCCTTCCGGTGCGTATTCGTGATGCACAATTCCACGGACATCAAAGAAAACAGTCAGCATCACCTTGATTTTGCTTCGCACCTGCCGCGCTTTCTTCGGCCTTGGAGACTCGGGATGCTTCCATTGGGATGACTGTCTTTTTGTTTCTGGGTCGTACCCGTACACCCATGACTCATCTCCAGTTATCACGGTGTTCAGAAACCCAGGATCAGTGTTGGCGGTGTCCAGAAGGTCCTGTGCAACGTCACGACGGAGGTCTTTTTGTTCCGGCGACAACAACTTGGGCACGAATTTCGCAGCCACTCGGTTCATGTTCAAATCGTCACGCAAAATGGCATGTGCAGAATCTTTACTCACTCCAACCTCTTGGGCAATCTCCCGCACGGTCAAACGACGATCTGCCATCACCAAATTTCGCACCCTCTCAACAACAGCTGCACTCCGAGAAGTTTTGGGCCTGCCACAACGCTGCTCACTCTCCGCTGATGTGCGGCCATCTTTGAATCGGTTGAACCACTCCTTAATTTGTGTTACACCCATAGCATCTTCCCCAAACACCTGCTGAATCTTACGAATTGTTTCAATTTGAGAATCACCAAGCTTTTGACAAAATTTGATGCAGTGTCTTTGCTCAATTCGTTCACTCATCTTGCAAGAAAACTAAATCCGACAAACACTTAGAACAGCACCTTACTTGGCGACCACCAGCCAGTGACTGGCCCAAGTGAATGCGGTGAAAAAAGTCAAGCATGCGCATTAAGATTCCTCCTTCCACCGTGCACAGTGGCGCCGCCTTAGAATCACTACTTTGCGCGGGAAAAATTAAGGTCGGATACTTTTTCGACAGGCCTCGTATGCCATGTTCTAAAACTTGACCTCTGTGATAACTAAACTCATATTTTCCTTAAAAACAACACAAGTGTTGAATTTCAGCCATGAAAAAGCCAATGTAGCTACTATGATGGCTGCACCAACCAAAATTAGAAAACTTTGCGTGTTTTTAAAAAATTCAGTCATATTTTCTTTGAAGAACGTATAAAAATTTAGAATTTCGGCCGCGAAATGAAAGTGTCAATGTAGGGTGCTACTATAGCGCGAGGTCCACCGCCATATATTGCCTACCCAGCTGCAATTTGAGATGTACAAACTAAGTTTTTATCGCTAAATTAAATACATGGAAATAAGTTATATTCATTGGGCGTGGAAAATGCAGCTGTAGACCTCACGCTATAGTACTATCTAGAGGTAGATCTCATGTCATAGTGCGCGAGGGACCTCAAGCTAGAGTACTAGCTAGAGGAAGATCTCATGTTACAGTGTGGTAGACCTCACGCTATAGCACTAGCTAGAGGTAGATCCCACGCTATAGTGCGGTAGACCTCACACTATAGCACTAGCTAGAGGTAGATCTCACGCTATAGCGTGGTAGACCTCACACTATAGCATCAGCTAGAGGTAGATCTCATGCTATAGTGTGGTAGACCTCACGCTATAGCCGCGGTAGACCTCACACTATAGCACTAGCTAGAGGTAGATCTCATGCTATAGTGCGGTAGACCTCACGCTATAGCGCGGTAGACCTCACACTATAGCACTAACTAGAGGTAGATCTCACGCTATAACGCGGTAGACCTCACAATATAGCACTAGCTAGAGGTAGATCTCACGCTATAGTGCGGTAGACCTCACACTATAGCACTAGCTAGAGATAGAACTCATGCTATAGTGCGGTAGATCTCACGCTCTAGTGCGGTAGACCGCACACTAAAGCACTAGCTAGAGGAAGATCTCACGCTCTAGTGCGGTAGACCGCACACTATAGCACTAGCTAGAGATAGAACTCATGCTATAGTGCGGTAGATCTCACGCTCTAGTGCGGTAGACCGCACACTAAAGCACTAGCTAGAGGAAGATCTCACGCTCTAGTGCGGTAGACCTCACACTATAGCACTAGCTAGAGATAGAACTCATGCTATAGTGCGGTAGATCTCACGCTCTAGTGCGGTAGACCGCACACTAAAGCACTAGCTAGAGGAAGATCTCACGCTCTAGTGCGGTAGACCGCACACTATAGCACTAGCTAGAGGAAGATCTCACGCTCTAGTGCGGTAGACCGCACACTATAGCACTAGCTAGAGGAAGATCTCACGCTATAGCGCGGTAGACCGCACACTATAGCACTAGCCAGAGGAAGATCTCACGCTCTAGTGCGGTAGACCGCACACTATAGCACTAGCTAGAGGAAGATCTCACGCTATAGTGCGGTAGACCTCACACTATAGCACTAGCTAGAGGAAGATCTCACGCTCTAGTGCGGTAGACCGCACACTATAGCACTAGCTAGAGGAAGATCTCACGCTCTAGTGCGGTAGACCGCACACTATAGCACTAGCTAGAGGAAGATCTCACGCTCTAGTGCGGTAGACCTCACACTATAGCACTAGCTAGAGGAAGATCTCACGCTCTAGTGCGGTAGACCTCACACTATAGCACTAGCTAGAGGAAGATCTCACGCTCTAGTGCGGTAGACCTCACACTATAGCACTAGCTAGAGGAAGATCTCACGCTCTAGTGCGGTAGACCTCACACTATAGCACTAGCTAGAGGAAGATCTCACGCTCTAGTGCGGTAGACCGCACACTATAGCATCAGCTAGAAGTAGATCCCACGCTATAGTGCGGTAGACCTCACACTATAGCACTAGCTAGAGGTAGATCTCATGCTATAGTGCGGTAGACCTCACGCTATAGCGCGGTAGACCTCACACTATAGCACTAGCTAGAGGTAGATCTCATGCTATAGTGCGGTAGATCTCACGCTATAGCGCGGTAGACCTCACACTATAGCACTAGCTAGAGGTAGATCTCACGCTATAGCGCGGTAGACCTCACACTATAGCACTAGCTAGAGGTAGATCTCACGCTATAGTGCGGTAGACCTCACACTATAGCACTAGCTAGAGGTAGATCTCATGCTATAGTGCGGTAGATCTCACGCTATAGCGCGGTAGACCTCACACTATAGCACTAGCTAGAGGAAGATCTCACGCTATAGTGCGGTAGACCTCACACTATAGCATTAGCAAGAGGAAGATCTCACGCTATAGTGCGGTAGACCGCACACTATAGCATCAGCTAGAGGTAGATCCCACGCTATAGTGCGGTAGACCTCACACTATAGCACTAGCTGGAGGTACATCTCACGCTATAGCGCGGTAGACCTCACACTATAGCACTAGCTAGAGGAAGATCTCACGCTATAGTGCGGTAGACCGCACACTATAGCATCAGCTAGAGGTAGATCCCACGCTATAGTGCGGTAGACCTCACACTATAGCACTAGCTGGAGGTAGATCCCAGGCTCTAGTGCGGTAGACCTCACACTATAGCACTAGCTAGAGGTAGATCTCACGCTATCGCGCGGTAGACCTCACGCCAAAGCAGCACCCAATGTAGCAAGCCGAGGCGGCGGCGCGACCTGAGCAGCAGGGCGGCGCAGCGCTGCGGGCTGGCGCGCTATCAGCCCAGGTTCACGCTTTATCAGGACAACCACACACGGCCTCCGACTCCCGTCCCCGGGGTTCGGCTCTCTCTCTCTGTTTGTTCTCCCTGATAACTATATCGAGCAGCTCTGCCTTCGCATCGCTTCGTTTTTTCTCCCGACGTGGGCTTGTACGTCTGTAGGTAAAGTCAGATCGGATCTTCTCTCTAAAGTCGGTCTTTGTACGTTCTTATTACCAATAATACTCTTCATTGTTCTTATTTCGTTCTTAATCACTCCTTAAACTTACTTTTGACGGCTAGATTTTTTGCATTCGGCTTTTACACTCGCTTATTCTAATTTTGAATTTGTCAAAAACTTTACGTACCGGTTTTAAATAATTTGAACAGGTGAGTTGATGCTTATTAAGACTTCATTACCAATTGAACTTAGTCTATCAATCTCATTTTTAGAAAAATGAAATCGACATCGACCAATTTCATGGAACACAGCCCGACAGAACTAAGCGGGACAAGAGAACAAATGACCCCAGTCCCGTGAAATGAACAACTGTAGAACACATGTGCATATATGGCTACTGCCTTCGAGAGGAAAAAAGGGCTGATTATCTCTGCTGATTTAGAGAGGTCATTGCCTCTGTTGTAGAGTGTATGGTGCTTGCTGTTGTGTTTCACAAAAGAACACTCATATTCCACCGTAGAATGTGAGTGAGGCTAATGCTTTTGTACCAGAGCACGCTCTATTCTGAATGCTATTTATCCTGGATATTGCGCTCTTTGGAGGATTAATTGATTTCAGCGATGAAATAGAGAGATCACCTGAGACATTCAAGATAATTTTCTTCCAAACATTTCGAAGGCTTTAAAAATTGCAGGCTGGAAAAAATTCGGCAGGTCTCAAATTCACTGTAGATCTAGACAGTGAAACTCGCGGACTTTCTATACGCTGAATACATTTTCTACTCTACTCGTGAAAAGCGTGCTGAAACTTCTAACCTACTCTCTATACTCATGGTTTTTTAAAACTAATAGGACAAAATTCGAAAGCAGGTACTCATAAAAACTAAAAAACGATTTTTCCATCAATTCGCAAAAAATCAAAACAGTTATTGTTTTCGAGATTCGCACCATAAAGGATGTGGGTCTCTAGGCAAATTGTTCAGTCTGTCTCTACATCATCTCAGACCCATAAATTAAGGCAATATTTGTTCACTTCTACGATCGTCTACTATCAGTGAACGTTCTAAAACAGTTCCAGCAATAAAACAAAAAATTTAAAGGATCTTTTTGGAAGATTAGTTGACCCTTCAGGACTAATTGCGGATGATCTACGAGTACTTTACTGAGTCCAAGAATCACTTTTGTGCGGGCACCAGACCTGCACTGACGTAAAGGATAGATATTTCGAACACATATTGTAATTTCGGTACAATGTTTCACGCAATCCAATAAAAAAAAATTTTCATCACCGACGATTCTGAGGATTGTCGCTGTCACAAATAGATACATCTACTCAACTTTGAAATTTGATATCTAGAAAATAACTGTTTGATTTGACTTATTCCTGACAGAGTCTTTTTTTGGGTTTTATATCCCCAGTCAATGTTGTACCATTAGGTTTGAACACCCTCTTCTCTACATAGATGCGTTGAGCATCCCACATGCGATTAAAAAAATTATAAGCCACCTTAGTTTTCTTGCTACGCTTGTACTTATTGAACTCAAACATTTACCGAAAATGCTCGTACTTCTAAAGTCGAACAGTTGTGCTTCGATAAATCCCTAGATATGTAACTTACAGAAGTAAGATCTAAGCACAGGTAGTTTTAAGCCGAGAAATTCTCAGATTGCTATCACCCTCATCTTTAATGAACAGAATAAGTGCAAATTATGAAATAGTGAAGCCAAATGCAGAGTATCATAAAGTAGGAGATAATTGATCTTAAACTCTGATGCTGCTCTAGTGGTTAGTAATCGATTCCGGTCACAGGACCGCGATAGAACGTCGTAAAAGTCGCGATAAGATCTATTGGTGTTAACATAACAGCGGTCTTTTTGATCATCTTACCGCCTACCTCTAACAGAATAACAAGAAAACTTATTGCTTCTGTCATCAAAAATCTCGTGTTGTGGTGATAAGCAGACTCCCACATGAGCCGATAACAGAACAAATTACACGGCTGAGAATGCATACGTCAACTATAGACCATTAAAAATTATGCGGTGCCTGTTATGCAGATAAATTATCTATTACAAAGAAAAAATGCATCTACATAATTAGCCATATCGCAAAAATGTCAGGTCGGTTATCATCACCTCCCTTTCATTTTCATGTAATGAATTCTGTAACGTGTTTATATGATTATTTATATCCAACTTTACTTTCACTATTAACGAGAAACATTGAAGAAACCGAAGCCGGAAAGAGACGAAGTTGAATGTAGTTAACGTGATTTTAAGGAGAAAAGATCAGACGATGTAAGTGTACCGCCTGTTCTTGTACTGATTTTTAAAACGAATTTGAGTGATTCTGAAATCACCTGTTTTCCCTGGAACAGGCTCAAAGAGGGAAAATATATGCTTAATCTGCATTCCTTCAGGTAAGTTTTAACATGTAGCATGCTTAATTTTTATTCAAATCAGCAATAAAGGTGCAGCCATCGTTAAGCTACGTCGGGTCAATGAGACAAAATGAGGTCGGCAGGGTGCTGTCGGTGCGAAAAGTCTACGGTTTCACCACACTCTGTGTTTGTTCGACGAGCTTGAGACTACTGAAGATTGTCCTCGAAACTGTTGCCCCGAACTTCTCGCGGACCCAAAATTATTTAGGCCTTCAAAGTAAAGGTCAAATAAAACTAACGAAGCCAATGCAGAAAAGTTGAGAGGGAAAATCAATATCAATGGAAACACATGTCAAACAGTACAAAAGAATTAAACTTGTCCTATATGAGAGTGCTAAGGTGTCAACAACTCATGTACTTCTAAAAGAAAAACGACTAGCTTAGGTTGAGGTTCTGCCGAAGATACGCTCCCAGATAACATCGTGTTTTTAGGGGAAAAATTCTTACTATTTTAGGTGTCGGAATGACTGAGAAGTGAGACATTTCCTTGTAAACATCATAGGCTCTCAGCAAATAGTTTTCAGCGCGCCAAGAACTCGCGCTGATCATTAGATCGGATAACATTTCAATCACGGAAATATCTCTTTATTTTTGATCAGCATAGGCCTAAATTGAATGCAAAACCGTACTCAGAACAAATTTGGACCTACCAAAAGACAGCTAAAACGCAAATCAAAAACAATTCATTCCCTTTCTAACGTTATAGCACACCCTGTCACACGTCAAACTGTACACGTGAGGGATGTCTGGACCATTTCATCATCGCATACAAAATAAATGACTATGACGGACCACTTAATCAGAGAAAGAGAGGAGCCTCGCAAAACAAGTTGAGAAAGGTAGGCTTTAATTGAGCTGTAGAACAACAATGCACAGATCCTGGAGTGCGGATCCTGTTTTACTCGTAAAAAGTTCCCCAAGTGAGGGGATGCAGGCGAAGTGACAGCAAGAGGAGGAGGAGGAGCAGGGACGAAAGCAGCGCGGAGGAACGCGCAGGGTGGCCGATGGCGAGGTTGTATAGGGACAGAGAAAAGCCCGAGGGAGCGAGGGCAGGTCGGGGGGCTGAAGAGGCAGGTGAGGCAGAGGAGGGGGTAAGACAGGTCTAGAGGACAGCAATCAATTATTGGGTGCGGAACTGCGGCGCTCGAGGCCAGGCGAAGCCTTGCAACTTCTGCAAGACGCACGGACGGAGGCCCACGATGTCGTAAGTGGTGGGCGAAGTGGTGAATGGTGGAGGTAGTGGGTGAGTGGTGGGTGCAGTGGGGGAATGGAGGGTGCTGGTGGCGAGTGGTGGAGCAGTGTAGTGAGTTATGGGGCGGATTGGTGAAAGCCCAATTGATGAAAGGTGGGACGTAGGAAGATGCGGTGAAAGAAACGTGTGAGCTGGAAGCGCTGAGGGTGAACGACAGAGCCCGATGGAAACAGAGGGAGCAGCGAGCGGGTGAGTTGCGAATCCTTTAGGGGCCATATTTCTAAACTATTTTCGCCTTCGTAGCAGTAGAGCTGGCGGCGCAAGCCGTAATTCGAATTGGCTTTTCTACGTGCTGCAACACGTAACGTAATAACCTTAATTTGGAAAAACTTGCACATCTAGCTGTATACTACTACGACTTCAAAATCGAATAAAATCTGGCCCCAAATTAGTCGTCCATGCGTTAGGTGAAAGATGGCTGGGAAGAATTGGGCGTGTCCTGAATGAGTATTGTTACAAGAAGAAGAGGTAGGCATGGTACAGGCACACAGCGACCGCTCTTTCAGGGAACATAATGAGCAGTAGAAGACTAAGCTTAAAGAGAAGGTAGCGGCTTAGTTGTCAACAGCTCGTGGAACTCAAATTTGATACGGGAATGAGATGGAAATTCGGTGAATGAGTTTGAGATAATAGAGTACTGAAAACAAAGAGGCACATTACGAAGGGAATGACTGATCGAGGATGCAAAACAACCTCGAAGATAAGAATGTAACGGGCGTGTTGGAACAAATTTGAAGTCTCAACGAGGATGACTATTACCTAGTTATGATCAAAGTAGTCAGAAATATACCCTGATTCTTAGATGACAATGATTGCCATAGTCAAGCTTCGAAGTCAGTATCGGCAGTGAATTCAAGGAAATACGAATAAAAAAATTAGCGCTTTCGAAAACGACCGTAAATTACTATTAACATTTTTCTACGCAGCGTTACGTGATCCTCTTCAAACATTACTGAAATGTTGAAGTATTCTATCGCTATTTATTCATTATATTTTATTGTTAAATTTTGCGACAAAGAGAGAGGGATAACCGAGTGTCGACTGGCCTTGAGCGAGTGCGAGACTCGCGTCGCTGAGCTGAAGGAGTATCCTCAAATCTACCAACGTGTTACAAGCATCCGAGCTAGCGTACACAATGGAAAATGCTAATTTTTCAACCCATAGCGAAGAAAATAGTGAACAAGACCTTCGTATTTGAGAATCCATTCGCATTTTTACTCGGAAACTTAACCTAAACGTATGTTAGGGCTTCAAAATCAATCATTGTCCCTATCTGTTTGCGCAGTTCTGGATGGGTTTATTTGAATGTCGGTCTGTGGGCGAGTGAGCTTGTGCGCAGCGAGTGCATTTAATGTGCTCATAGTTATTAGGAAATTCAGTTTTTAGGTTTTTTAGAGACAGATGTTTGTTTGATTTTTATCTTCTTATTTAGCCTGACTTTAGACATATTTCAGCGGAATATTGAAATGCTGGAACGTTTTTGAATGAAAATGTTCCGATGCACGTGCGTTTTTTTTATTGCGAGAGTGAGATCTCCGTGAAATTAACTAATCAGCAGCGTGTTGGGGTAAAATAAAAATACTTTGAAAACATGAAACTTAACACTTTGACTGCGACTACTAAATATTAAGTTCAATGTCGAACTCTAATTTAAATTCAATTGTAGTAAACTATTTCGAAAATAGCAAACATGAACTGGATCGCGCCTTCATTTAGCTTTGATTAAGTATTAATGAAAATTGAATTTGCGACTACTGGTTGGTCAGTAGCATTATGAAAATTACCTCCGAGTTCCGCCGGTGGCGCACGTCGGAGTCAAAGTGTTAAGAAATCTCTTCTTCGGGAGATAGTTCTTTCATAAAATGACTACCTTGCTGACACGAGGCCAAAGTACCAGAGCGTGAGTGCGCATGCATGTTAAGAAAAAGTATACATTGTCCATGGTCATCACCACGAAGGTCCGCTGACAGAGGAAATGAAATCCTCAAACATAATGTGGTTGTGAGCCATGGGCGAGGTTGATGAGCGCTCTGATGTCATACGCTGGTAGTAGAGCATGAGTCCTAGATATTCGATATTCGATTTGCTGCATGGTGTCAAAGTGCGAATAAATCTTTTCAGCGTGATTTGTTTCCGGAATTAAGAACGTATACATGGTCCACCAGAAATATAAGTAAATATTCAAAATATTATCATGCGTTTTGCTTTTTGTATTTATTTTCTTTTAATCGTAATATCTGCTCTTTTCTGTGCCAGTAATGCCATTTTCCATTATATTTCCCCTTTAATTTTTCAGGAAGATGGTTTCGAAAGCAATGCATCAGACAATCGTCATTCACAACCAGCAGGGATAGGATGGACTTCTCAGTTTAATGGATCTTACAGGGGAAGGCTTGTGAAGTCCAGCAATTGAATCGTTGAAGTGAGCTTCCGAGCAGGCCAGGGATACAATCACGTTGGAAATGGTCGGGTATATGTTGGAAAATTATCAGAAGAGACACAACAGTTACAATAAAGTAGGTGATGGCCATTTTGAAAATTGTTACCGACACCCTATTCAGAATTTTTTGCGCTTTCTGGTGAAATAAAGATTATTCCGGTTTGAGAATCTGTAAGAACATAACGATGATTTTTCTGTGTAATAGTTTTATTGGTGGACTATGTTCAAGTCCCCTGACCGTTCTTTATCACTGATTTTGTAGACTTGAAATTCTCGCGGTAAAATGATGTGTCAAAACGTCACCTAAAATGACCTGCATTACAAGTACAGGGAAAAACAAGAAAGCTGACAAACTTGAGCAGTATCATAGTAGGTGCTTCAATAAAACATAAAGAAGCAAGAAAAAAGTGTGAGAGCTAGTTACTTCTGCCCAGTATGAACACTTGGAGACTCTAAGAAGCAGAGAGAAGCGAAGAGGAGATGAACGAATTCCTAGTTTCTAGAGAAGTAAATTAGGGTTGACCTGAAAAATAGGACAGGTCTCTATGATGAAGAACACATCTGTGCATGTGCACAGTGAGAAGAACATTTAATAATAGTCAAGAGTCATGTTAACATAGCAAAATTCTGAATAAAAGTGTACTCAGAAAGTTTGACGACCAATAAATCTTCGACGTATCACTACAGATAAGGCAAGTTGCAACATTGGACTTTCTTTTTCGAAGCAAATGAGGAATACGAACGGATATACCACTTAACTGCGTGTGCAGTCATGGAAGAGCTGTACGGCCTTGTTGCGTGTTAAAAAAAACTGGCAGCCCGAACGACCGACATAAATGACCCTTGGTGAGTGTCACTGCGGAAGATCCGATTTAGATCCAACATTCATTTTCGATTAATGGAGAATATTTACGTAGGTCAGCACCAGCATGTACGATTGCAATTCTCAAGTTCTTCTGTGTTCAGTACCCCTTCACGATTTTCAACTACTTAACCATGTCAAATTAAAAGAAAAGGTTGTAACATTGACGGAATGCAATTTGAATACGTGATATTGTGCTGTATTAGTTTCATTCATGACGGTTCATGTCAGTGAAATTACATTGAAATAACTTGCAGGTTTTCACTGTAATGGATCATGAATTGCTTTCAAGCATTACGTTGCTTCACGGAGAATACTTCTTTCTGCATGTTTATTGTCGGCAAGACTAGGCGGACCATGGCACCCGATGAATGCTAGTTTTCCCATTCAATTTATGATATTATCTCGCTTGAAGAAAACAATGCTTGCGTGATTTGTAAATCGTAAGTTTTCTGCACAAATGCAAAGAATTTTATACTAGAAGTTACGGCAATTTTCGGACGCCATTCTTTTTCGAGATAAATCTCAAAAATTTCCATTCAGTGTTTTATCTAACAATTGCGGAGAAAATAATAAGTAAAAGTCGTTAATATACCTCAGAAACTTATCTGTACTATTCCACGAAAACTATATTATCTTTCTTAACACTTTAGCAATTTAACGATAATGGTTAAGCTCCCTTCGATAATGTCGATTCCATGAAAAGTTCATAAAAACACGTTTAAATGAAAAAAATCTACAAGACACGTTGACATGTAACTCACTCTACCCTTCTATGGACAATTAAAGGCGTCATGCGCATGGGAAGAGTTGTTTTATCATTGTGAGAACTGACTCATGGTCACGAGTAGTATTTCTATAAATATGCATCGCATTTAGGGTACTCCTCGGACTACGTACTTCGAAGAAACTGATAAATGATTACTTGAGGAGACTTTTTGTAAAAATAATTGTAAATGAACGATTTGAGCTAAACTGTGAGTCAGTTACAATGATTCAGTGACTCTCGCAAAAATATTGTGCAAAGAGGCTCGCGGAAAAACGCACTTTTCGCTTATGAATTTGAATATTGCATCATTCTGACCTCGTGTTCTAAATTCACTGGAGTAAGTCGTGTGCATAAAATGACGTTATTTGGTGCGTAAAATGAATGCGCTTTATTTTTCTCATGCCATGGGAAATGGTAGAAGATTTCGTTTTCCACCTACGAATATACATTTTATTGATTTTATATGGTCCTGACCTCATGCAGTCACTTTTAGGCGATAAGAATTTGGACTGGATTGTAATAGCAGTACTCGGCAAATATTTTGTAATGAGCTGAAGATGCTGCAGAACTCAACATCTGTGGGACTTTACCTGCTTGCTAAAATACTGCCAGCATAAGAACCTGAGCAAACCTCTGAGTTATGAAATTAGAATGATATTCTTTGAAATCAGATAAAGCTGAAGAATGATTCGTGTCTTTGAAATCGCCTTCACTCATGTGTGAGTTTCATCAGTGGATTATCAGATAAATTACTAGTTATTGCTGTCCTCAACAGATTCACTCTCTGGTGTAGTCTAATGATGACCCCCATTTCGGAAATCAGCTCAGCTGCAAATACACTGTTTCAAATGCTCTTTAGGAGGCTGAAATCTAAACAGAACGCTGAAAGGACTGCACTCTGTACAGGTTTCTGGATCACATCCAGACAATTGTGAGTTTAACTCCATGCTCCCGAATGTATCGTAGTTTCTTGCTTCATTTGCGAGTAAAATATGGGCGATCAGATAGTAGGATACATTCAAGAAATGACTTTACCCAAGATTTAAGCTTATCGCTGCTCCAACTCATGGAATATTTGAGACATATCAGCAATAGACGCTCTTTGTTGCTAGTAGTCATCGCACCCCGACATCGCATGAAAAAGGTAGGCGCATTCGATAGCTTGAGTCGACGTGAAAAAGAGACTGGGCACTAAACTCGAAGCGAAGCACTATCGATCGTTGAACTCGGTGCAGACGAAAGCGAACACTTGTTTACTGAACAACAATCTCGCGCACGGAGGCGCCCAACACTTGCGCTGGCAGGAGAGCGCACCTGCGGCCGGACGCAAGTGCCTCACGCATGTGCTGTGCATTCGCTCGCTCCTGGAGCCTAAATCTCGCTACGTGTCAAATGAATGCCGACAAGTACGAGCAGAGCTTTGACATCGTCCTATGATGTAGCAGTCTTAAAATAATGCAAAATTTTATTTACGAGTAGGAGCAGAGCTTAGACATCGTCCTATGATGTAGCAACCTTAAAAAATGCACAATTTTGCGGACTACGAGCAGAGCTTAGACATCGTCCTATGATGTGCCAACATTAAAAAAATGCGAAATGTGGTGGACGACTACGAGCAAAGTTCCTGTCATGTAGCAATCTTAAAAAATGGGAAATGTAAGAATGGGAAATGTAGTTACCTTAAAAAATCTTGTAATAACCTTAATAAAATCATGAGGCAACCATAGAAAAGGGATTACCCATCAAAGAACATTTCCTTTTTTTAAGTTTTTGGTACTGACGTGGTGCCAGCATTTATCTACCTTAACGAAATGTCTGTGGTAACACTTTTCTGAGTCCTGAGTCTTGTCCCCAAAGTGCGTTTCTGCCTCCGTTGTTTTACCTAGTCTCTGTTTTCAAAGCAAATTTCTCAGTTTCCTGCGTGAAGATATCAGGCTCATTTTATGTTTTTTATCAACGAATCCAAAAAACTTTGTTCAGACGCGTACCAATGCCGTGTGTAGGAAAAGTTGGTGCTATCAGGGTAATAGTGTTCACAAAAACAAAGACAAATTTTTACGTCTGTAGGTGCTCGGAAAAACTACACATTCATGCTTCGTTACGAACGATTTACATACCTGAGTAAATTCATTATTTCAACTAATTTTTATTTTTTATAGTCATTCGATAGTTGGTAGTGAAGCATTCATTTGGTTTGTATCAACAATATCTATACTCTTTGACACACGCTCATAAAGAATGATTAAATGAAACTGTTCTTTGAATTTAGGGTGCGGGAAAAAATCAGTAAAACAGGACTAATTCAAAGGCAGAATACAACTTCATTCAAGCCAACAAAAGAGTGATGCAATTTTTAAATAACACATACCTAAATCAGGTAAAGTAGCTACCAACGAACTAAGGAAATAAATGAGTATTCAATAAGCTGGATTTATACAAACCGCGATCTGCAGTTCACGAGGCTATTACCTCGTTTACTTAGTTAGCTAAGTAAGGTGTTAAGGGTTTTTACGTGGATACAAAACTAAAATGCACAACACTTTTCTAATAATACTGTACATTGAGAGTAAATTTTTGTTGAGCAAGGTGCGTTGTGAGATTACATTGAGGGATATCTCATCGTTCGCCGTAGGCTGTAATTTCATTATGATTTAATTCAGAAAACTGGCGGCTCACCTGAAAATAGAACGAGGCGAAAAAGAGTAATAAACCAAACTCTAATTCTTCTAACATCATTAGCAGTTGTCAAAACCATGATATCTTCACAGCGTCAACGGAATCTAATGTCATTTACCATTTTAACAAGTAAAAAAGTTAAATTTCTGACTGGGAAAAAAAAATCGAGCGAGTAAGGGCCGAGATATATGGTACGGCATTTTAGAAGCAAATGGGACTAACTATTTGACTCAGTTTAAGACTTGAGTTTCTCAGGGCATTTTAAACAGGCAACACATTTTTCTTGATGTCGGTGATAAAGAGCAACGCGGAACGCGGACGCATGTGTACTAGCATAGCTGTGTCAAATACAATTCAATTCTTCCAGATGCAACGTTAATTTGTGGACGTTACACATTTAAGACAATTAATAGCTAAAAGAAACAAGAACATATGGCCACTGCTGAAAAACATCAGCTCATTTTAACGACACACTTTTCTCTTTAACTCCATCCATTTGTTATGGCGCATTCTGCAAGCACACGTGGAGTATAGCTCAAATTTTACTCAAAAGCCTGAAAGTTTTTAGCAATTTCGGTTCGCAGCGGGAGCGCAAGCAACAGCTGGAGTGGTCAGAATTTCTTCATTTCAGGCGACCGCTTTAGTGCATGCTGCGTCTCCGTTGCTCTCCCCCAAACTTCCATTTTGGCTGGCCTCTGATCTTCCAAGAGCTTGTTTTCCTACGGGCTCCGTGAACTGGCATTCAATATCTGCTCACCCCACACACACTGCAAATCCTTGCGTCCCCTCTCTTCGTCGTCTTCCTGTATTTACTTCGCTGAATGCATGCCCAGAGCTTCCCTGCGTTCTAGCTCCCTCGTAAGTTGCTTCTAGCTTTGTCCTGTTATTTTGGTGTTCATCTCTTTTCCTGTCGATTCTGTGAGTGAATAGGTGGTTCTTAATTCATTAAATACTTCCTCCAGTGATAGGTTTCACTGCTCAGGCGTGTCTAATCAGGTCGCTAATTACGAGGAGAGTTCAATTATCCCATTGCCCAAGTGATTCCAAGAGCAATTTTTTTAGGTTTCTTCGCTCTTGTTTCATCTAGCTTTACACTCCATTCTCTTTGAAGATACAATCTCCGCGCTAGCTTTGATTATTGTGATCTCGTTTTCATATTTATAATTTTTTTTAAGCAGAGACTGTAATTAACTCTATATTTTTTACTCTCTATTTCCGGCGATGTCTCTTTTTTTCCACCGTTATTCTTGTTATTGACCTGAACTTGCAGCAAATCCTGCAGAGCAGCAAGCACCAGCTTCTTGTATAGTATTCATTTCTACATGAATTTAGCATCTGCTGCAGTGCGAGAGGAGGTTTAGTCAGGCTTTATGCTGCACACTTTAAAGTTGCGGCTGTTTCTGCTTAGAGCCTCAAAGCTGACATTATAACCATTGTTAATGAACGAGAGTAAGCTTTTGCGAAGCAAACACGTTAATGCTTAACGTGCTGGCATAATACTTTCAGTTATTTACGGTATCGCACTGAACACTTATCTTTGAGCGAAGTTGTATTATTATATTTTCATTAATATTATAATTACGCATCATTATATGACGCGAGATGTCTCCTAAAAATTATATTAAAAGTTATCAAGAGTTATCTTAACCCATATAAAAAATTTGATACAAGTACACGTATAATGAACTGTTAGGTTACTGACTAATTGTGTATACAGAATTAACTTTAATCGATTGCGCAGGACATAACTAACGTAAATTAGTGTAAATGAATTAATTAGTGAATAAATTGAATAGATAGTGTTATAAATTCTAAATTAATTAGTAAGCTGCGGACTGCAGGGATAACTTGCCAGAAGAAAGAAATACTCATAAAGCTTCAGACCGTCTCATCCAAGCAAAAATATAAAGGGTGTCCGATATAAATGTAGCCGATTTAAAAATGCTGTAGTTTGTAAAATATTAGTGCTAGAAGGCTGGAGTAGGTTTCACTGAAAAGAGCAGAATTTAAAGTTATAGTTAAATTTTATTTATTCTGCATACCTTTCAAATAAATGTGACATCCAACACTAAAAATAATGCTATCCAACAGTAGTTGATCAAAACTAGTTTTTTTTATTGTGGGAAAATAATAACCACCAATTTTAATTCTGCGATGAGATGTCTTGATGACATTGCATTTTTTATAGTTTTAAATAAAGTTATTTTTTGAGACTAAAATGAACAGTAGTTTTCTTCACCTGTGTCTCAGAAGACAATTTCCTCACTGATTTCATTTTATCATCGTTAATTAAAATCCTTATCAGGTTAACTCTGGTTCCTGTCCTTGTATGACGAATAGATAAAATCATCAAAAAAAGACTTTAAATTCTGTTATTTTCAGTAAAAACTATTTCAGCCTTCTAGCACTAGTATTTGACAAATTACAGCATGTTAAAATCAACATTTTTTAGTGGAAACAGCCCTGCCTCAATATAGCTGGGAAATAACGCGCAGGAATATCCAAAAGCTCGTAATAACAGCTTTAATAGTCTAACAGGTTATGTAGAAGTTATTTTCAATGCCAAGCGCGGATTTATTTAAAAAATCTAACATAATCACTTTCAATAATTCGGTCATACAAAATAAACAATATCTCATGTACAATTAATATGTATTTATATCCCCCTAATTTGAATAAACTTTCGCTTGAAGTACAGTGTTAATTTTTTCTTCCAATCCTACTCGACTGCTTTATTCAACATATATAGCAAATGTTATGTAACATCAATAAATGCTGGCGGTTTTGGTTCAATTACATTGCTGAGTACCATACCGTAATCTTGATTTGGGATTTCTAAACAGGCTTACTCGATGTAAATAAAGTTCAAACTACACCCAAAGGAGCTGTTATTAACTTTTAGATATTTTGAAAATCAATGATGGTACTTTTGTACCATCTTAATTAAAAATAAACTGTTTTTCTTTCTTTGGTATGGGGTTAGTAGCGGTTGTACAAATAAGAGCTGATTGTCAGTGATGATCTCAAACATTCCATTATGCCTACACCAGGCGATCATTATCCTCCCTCGTGAGTTTCGTAGTTACGAGCTCATATATTATACGGAGTGTAGCCCTGTAGTGTGAAGTGATGATCGCAATGAGGAATTTTCGAAATTCTGAAGATTCGTCGATTTATATTCGCTGAATGATAACAAGAGGAGTGGCCCTAGGGGGTTCACTCGGAGAGGTTACAACTCAACAAAGTGGGTCCAAACAGATGAAAGAGGTGAGGACCATTATTTACTGAACTAAGGAAACTGGGAATCTATGCACAAAGTGAGTTTCCACGCACCCAGTACATAGATAATGAATGATTGAAAAAAGATTCTGATACAAGATAAAAGTTGAAGAAGGAAGTAATGCATTCTGAAAAAGATTACTATGAACCGGAAAAAGAGGTCCGTAGCATATTAAAAAACTATTCTCTTTCAACACTAGGAAGGCTTACCTAACCATTAGCTCAGAGCCTCTCATTTTCCCCCCGAGAGAACTAATTCTCCTAGAAATAAATCAAGCAAAATTTATTTTGAATTTTACGTTGTGAAATCCAGGAATATATGGTTGCATCGATGGCTTTGCAGCGATATAGCTTTTTATGGACGATTAATATGTTATGGGGGAGACTATGAGACAATCATGAAATAAAATTCATGCACTGGATCACTCATACCGACGAGATGCATCGCCGTTAATTTATCACACGTGTTTACCCTCAGGTTTTTCGTTGACTTTCCCGTCAACTATGGACAAGAGGTTTCTTTCGTTAAGAAATTATCTATATTATTGCACAAAACCACGAGTTGGCTTAAAAAAGGTAAGTAAAAACTCACCTAACTTTAATTATTTTGATAACATTACCCAAAAATTTCCCTCAGGGTACAAGAGGACAGCTATCCAAAGACGTTCTTTATTCTTCCGGCAAGACTCAACCGAAAGATGCAAAAAAATGACGCGCGACCGACTGATTTTACAAGACGACACTTAAATAAAAATTAATTATTGCATTATTATGATACCCATGTGTGTATATCAGCTAAGGATCCTTACGTTAAGATATTTTAAAAACCAATGACTTGTTACTGTTTTTCTTTCTTTTTCTTTCGTTTTACATAACTGAATACGACACGCAGCAATCTAACGCATGGTGCCCTCAAACACAACGTAACGCGAGTAACGCAACCCCTCTCAATCGTTAATGGAAAATGGAGAAGCTTGGCACGACACCAACGCGAGCACGTCGATCACGCACGCCGGAACAAGGCGGGCTGCTGGAGGAGTGAATTGAAGCGCGGCAGAGAAGGCAGGCAGGCAGGCAGGCAGGGAGGCTATAGCCAGGGCGGCTGCTGCTGTCATGCTCCAGCCCTCGTGACCATAACGAGGGAACGAAGGAGCGACCCCGAGGCAGATTACTGCGCTAGCCATCGATCCTGGGGAGGGGAAGGCGAGGGAGGGTGTGCGGCGGCTGATGCCTTCGCTGCTGCTGCTGCTGCAGTACCGCCGGATGAACGGCGGGGAATTAAGAGAAAGCCCACCAGGTGCAATTTGGAGGCTCGCTCGCTCGCTCGCTTGTGTTCCTGCGAAATAGAAAACAAAGGGCAAGTCGAGGCGGCGAGCTCTTGTGCGTGAGGAGCTGCAACCGCCGCGCCATGGCGCAGGCGATGAGAGCGCTGCTTGCATCAAGATAAGATCTTCGCGCGATAAAAGAGCCCAAATTATTTCTTCGGAGTTTTTAAACTGTTTTTGATGTGTTTGTCCACATTTGTTCGAGTATCTGTCCTAGTAGTACTGTTTCGGTGAAAAAATAAGATTACTTTGAGGGCATTTAATTGCGGTGTTTAAATCTGTTGGCGTTGGGTATTGTTTCGAATACTGTTTAAGTTTAGCATAGGCATTCCATGGCTTGAAAGTGGAATTGTATTTGAGTCAAGTACACTAACAAGAACATTAAATGCAGTTCCTCTTATCCACTTAATATCGAGACGGCATTTGTATTCAGCAATTGAAAAAAGAAACTCGAAACGAATATTGCTTTCCCCTAGCAACAGTATTCAGCTGGCTTAGGGAGTTGTAATCCTCAGTGAGAGATTCAACGTGTTATTCTTGCTTTAAACGCCGGTATTTTTCATTAAGCAACAGTATTTAGCGGGCTTAGCGAGCTCTAATCTCGGTGGAGCTCAGCTTTGTGGACGTGCAGCACGTGCTTGAAATAAATGCTCGGTGAGACTTGACTTGCGCTTGCCATAAGTCTGTCAAAAGAAAAACAGATATAGGAGGGACACAGTCCTCAGCGTTCTTCAACAACACGCACACAAGAAACCGAGGCGTGCACGAACAATTTATCCAGACCACCCCTCTAAAACAGGGGTCACTACTGACACAAGTTGCAATAGTTATGGTTTGCGCAGAAGAGGAAAACAGAGAGAAAAATCTCATGAAGGTGCGATGTGAAGTGCGACCATACCGAATGCGAAGGTGAAATTATTGCTGTATGGACACTCAGAGTGCTGGCATCCAGATTATAATGGCTGATTATTTTCGGTTTCAACACCGTAGCCTTGGTGACGTTCCAGTCCTGTGTCATTCTGAATTAACACAAAGAGCTTCACACTCTGACTTGTAGCACTTCAAATACTCAGCTTACCTTTTATGTTCTTTCGATTATAATTCTTTTCGAGCCACCTCCAGTCATTTATAGTGTGACCATTGAAAATATTTTGGAAATTAAATTTATTTGGTGCACGTATTATCAAAGCACTACAAGAAGAAATATACTTTCGAATAAACTGAATATACTCTCAAAAAATCTACATCAAGTGCAATGACTTATTAACAGAAACATTAATCATGAATATGAAATAATTATAGTACGTTGATCACTCATAAAATATAAATGAAACCTAGGAATATATTTTCCCAGAAAGAACATACCTCAGAGAAAATTTCTCCAGCATGATTGAAAAAATTATGCTTAATTAATCTTTTAAACACAATTTTTTGATTCGAAAGAACCACCTTCATCACTTAGAATAGTCCATGCGGGTTCCTCAAGCGTAGTTCACAGTCAGAACCAAGGGACTTCGATCGTTCGAGTTTTGAAAAAAATTACCACATTTTCCTGACAAACAGTTGGCTTAGGCGACTAAATTAACCTACACTCAAATTCCTACTCGTCGTCAGCGGCATCAGAGCACGCTGATGGTCTACGGTTTATTCACAATTCGTCCCAAAGAATGAAAGCATGATACCTTTCTTATCCTTCCCAATCCAGTATTGATTTTGCATGTCTTAGACACGATGGTAATACATTTCACTCGACACGAAATACTGCCTGATAATTATGTTTCCTATTTTCTAGTAAACTTTACATGTATTACGCTTATCACTCTTATCGCAACCGAAAATTAAAATCCATTCTGCTACATTATTTATTTCACAACCTTCCAAACCCAAAAATTAAAAGTGCCCTTTGTTTTTCATGTGAGCTGGCTTTCAACTCAATTCATTTTAGATGCCCGTGAATTTCGATTGAAGTGAAGTTAATGCATTCATGAAGGAACGCAATCCAGAAACGCCGGCTGGAAAGACTTGCGGAGCGCATCGCTCACCGCCACTGGCGCTCGAAAGAAATGGACGACCAGATGGATGGGCTCATGCCACGGTAGTCAAATTGAGATGAATGATCTCACACCACACTGGCTAAATGAGGCTCTCGTGTGGATATTCAATGGCACCACCGCGCAATATGCGGTAGTTGTAAAAGTATTATTTAGAAAGAGTGTAGCATGGTGCTATATCAGCAAGCCGTAAAGTGGTGTTCATTTCATTCGAAGGGAAATTCAAGGAATGGAAAATAAGCTCGCTTCTCGAATTTGATCACTCTTCAGAAATGTACACGCCTAAAAATTGAGTAGTGAGTACAAGGCAGCATTGCTTGAAGGTCAACGTTTTTGACGACGAAACGGGAAACAAATAAACTATTTCAAAAAACATGAGAATGCGCACACGAAGTTCATGTGTCATTTTATATGTGTAATAGAAACTAAAAAAAAACAGCGAGCTTAATATAGCTAGTCAATGCTTTGAGGACCGTGTTGAACAGAGGTAAAATTATCAAGAGTTGGATGAAAAATCGTTGGTATCCTCACTCACAAATCAATCAAAAGAGACGTGTCGAGTAGTACCTGAAGCAAAAACCAGGATCTTCAGCCTTCGTATCGTAGCAGGCCAAATTCAGAGTAAAAATTAATTCTATTCTCTCTGTTCAATCAATTCAATATGATCACCAGTGAATTTTTAAGCGATTTAGTTCAACTTGAATGAATGTGTGATTACAGCAATCAAGGTACTGAGAAATTGAAAATACCTCCAGTGTGGGTTTGTGCATAAAACGGATCGCATTTAGCGATTCCAGGGGCCTACCTTCAACGCGATGCAGGAAGATGCAATGTGAGGGTCCAAGCGACCAAAACCTTACCTACAGCTTTGTTGAACTTGGAGCTAATGTTACCACTGAGTTTGCTCTTCAGACTCGTTATGTTAAGAGCATTCATAAGTTTTTAGTAAGACTACGCGGTAAAATAAAAGTTGTCTAAAATAATAGTAGCTGCCTTGATCATTAGACTTTGTGTAACTTTATCACTCTTCACAGGTCATTCATGGAGAAATTACATGTATTTCTTCTTATGGTAAATATGTCTTAAGTTGCATTTAAAAAGATTGCACAGAAGCGACCGCTAAGGATAATTAACTACAAGCTGCAGAAACATTTACACCTCAGACGAAATCTGATTTCTTCAAAACTTAGGCTAATTACACAATGAAGTATACAATACCGTTTGTATTACCACTAAAGTAACAATGAACATTTAGTGTGCTTCACCAAGTTAGTTACAGCCGCATACGACTGAAAATGTGGATAGCACATTGGTACAGACTATCAGATGTCCGGTCAAACTTAAAACACGCAGTAGCGTAATGCTGTAACTTGAAGTTACGCACTTTTTTTTTACCGCACGCCAAGCATGAACAACTTTGACTCGTATAGGCTTTACTCCTGCACACTCCTAATTTACGCGGATTTCGCACAAAGGCAGTTGTCATCGAATGATTTCTAGAGCCTTTGTCTCATCACCGAAATGGAGAAAATAATCACTATTTTCTATTTTAGTGCATTTGAATTTCATCAACTAGTTACACTGCTATGCGCAAATGGAGTGGATATTGATGAACGTGGCTTTCATTTTGTTTTTCGATGCAAGCTAAATGTAAATACATTTTAGTTAAATTCGTTGTGCTGAGTCAACAGCTTCACTCATTTTGCCCGTCAGTAGAATTCTAATATTTTTTATTGTCAGGTGTATTAGGAATGAAAACGAAGGTTTCAAAAGAAACGAGAAGCAAATATTGTCTCTAAAGTGCATCTGAATCAAGCTAATCGTTTTCGCTTCTTAGGACTGTATTTCCATTTACAAGTGAAGCATTAAGCTTTCTCATCCATGCACTAATAAACATTCAAATCAACAACGATATAATTATGAGGTTTCATTCTAAAAAACTCCAATTTGCATCAGCCTATGAAGTAAAAAAACACTCATTAAGAGCATAGACTTAACTGAATGTTATACGATAACTCAAAGGTACTTCCACATGGATTGAACTAGTTCATTAAATATGAAAAATAACTTTGATGAAAATTTGTGCACCTGTTTTACATAAATTCGTTTTGACTGGCCCACAAAAAATTACGTAAGTTTTCCTGTGTGATTCTAACGATGCGTATTGCTGAAACAAGATGCAGGTTTGAACCCGTTAAAGGATTGGTAGTTTCTTTTTTCTCATTACTTCCTAAATAATACTCGTGTGAATTCTGAGTAAATTCTAGGGCTATTTTAGTCATATATGGTGGTAGAGTGTTTTTTATGCTAGACGCAAATGTATGCTGGACAGTTTTTAAACCCTAAGGTCACTTCAACTCAATTAATCGTGAGTCGATAACTCGATGTGACACGGGCGCAAACATCATCATCAGATGCCGGAAGCACAGCATGCAAAACATCTCAAGATTGATCAGGTCCAAATCGACGGATCTCTTGGGCATTCCAGAACTAATTTCAAGTTGAAGCGTGACCACGTTAAACCTCTCACGAGCCGGAGTGGAAGAGGGAGGCACGGTGAACCGACTTGGCGACCCTGATATTAAGCGTGGCGCTCGTCGTACGAGAAGTTCTAATGACTGGGTGCGGGGCGAGGGAAGCTCTCCAGTGTCCAGCGGTGCAAGAGTAAATCAATACAGCCGCGCTGGCGAAGTGTGTGCACCCACCACCTGACTACCTCCGACGCCAAGAAGGAGGCCTAGCGTCTCTGCCTGTTGGCCTAGCTACCGCAAAACAGAGCAAACTTCCATGCCTGCAAAATGCCATGCGAAACAAAGGCTTTTAGCTGTTTAAATAAGTTAAGCTGCTTAAAATTAGCACCTGTTATTCAAGTAGTACGATGTTCGATTTAACTTATAAATTAGCACGTGTCATTCAGATAATACCATGTTTGATTCAACTTATAACTAACCAGAAATAACATAGACTTCTTTTTACCCAAGAAAGTTGGGGGTCGCTAAAGACGATTTCGTACAACTTGACTGACAACTTAAGGATCGACGACTTCAGAAGGAGCCGAGAGTACCTCTTACGACAAGCACAGCTCGCGGTTCACACCTCTACGCAGCCGAGGACGTACTCGCACGCCCGAATCGAACAAAGGCGCACCAATAGGCGCTCCGTGGCTTTGCAGCCGCACACGAGCAATTATTCAGACCATTGAATGACGGCAGCAGGGCCTGAGGTGGCCATACTCACGGAACTATGTAGGCTAGATACCTCGTTTCTGGACAACGTGCTGTGTATTTGCCTGATGTGCGACAGCTGCTGTTATTTAGTTTGATCTGGGGCACAGCAATGAATCATCTGAAACATTATCCCGTTCATATACGAAATTCCGATTTCGAATTTAGTAACTCTAAATTTATTTGGCGTCTTTTTATTCTTCTTGTGCTAAATTGCATATATTTCTATTATGTTAAATATTTTTTGTAAGTTTTAATTAAAAAATATTGCACTGAAGCTACCGCTTGCTACTTATTTTTCACTTCATGGGAAGTAATATTCATACATATTTTAATGACACACAGGTTCTTAGCCCCACCCACACTCTTTCAAATGAGAAAACAGCTCATAACAGAAGCAAATCTTCCGCAGGTAGGTTCATTACTGGTTATTATTTTCATAGAGACATCACATTTTTATAACCCGTAGTAAGTAAAAATACCTGCACCGAAAGATAGAACTGGAAAATCATGACCCAAAATTAGTGTAAATTAAGAATGTGAACAAAGCTATTCTCGTTACGAATGGTTTCGTGGTTTCACTATTTCCGTGGAATTCGGAGCGCGAGAGCACAATTGAAGAAGTACAACACATGCCTGCCTGTGTAGCAGAAAAGGCAAAACCAGTCCCGGCAAGCTAATATAGTTCTGCGGTGTGTAGGGCTCCTGATACATGTATATCACGTGAAGTTAAGTTTATGCAGTATGCCCAAGAACATATAAAAAAAAGACCATTCCGCTCCACGTGAACGACATTGGTTTATTCTAACTGAGAAAGTCGTTCGAAAAACTGATTTTTGTTCATGTAGATATGAATGCATCTTAGCAGGCGTTTTCACTCGCAATGAAGTGTGGCACTTTTTCAGTTGTGGCCTACAAAAACGCTCATGCAGTTGTGGATGAGATAGAGACTATAGGTGTGACCCTCGATGGAACGTGACCCATTAGTTGAAATTTTAGAAGCGCGAGAACAGCAGTTATTGATCCAGCTTCAACTGTTGGTATTATAAGCATAGTTTTGAACTTCGATTCCACATTGAACTTTTGAAGGAACTTCAACTAATACTTTATTATTGTATATTATACTTCGTTGTCTCATTTTTAAGCAGGCACCTGGATTCTCACTCGTAGTACATTTGCACCATTTATAGTTCAAGTTTCTCACGTGATATTCTTATTTATACATAGTGACGAAATGGAAGGGGCGTCATGTATAGAAAAATGATTTTATAACATGAAGCTATCCAAAATTTGACCTACGTTGGTACAATTTGCTCACTTTGTCACGATTAATTAATATAACTAGGAAAAATTCAGCCTTTCAGGAAACTTCGCCTGGCTTCTATAAAAATGTAGACAAAATTAACTAATTATCATCGCCTCTGGAAAGTGACATGATCTTCACGCAAACAAATTACCTCAAATGTGAATGCCTTCTTTAAACATCATAATAACCTGCTAAGTGTATTGTGGGATAATCCAATATTCAAGGACTACGTATGAAGTAAATCGGCTTACTGAGTCTCTTAAACTAGGGGAGCCTGTGTATCTGTGCCGAATGTGTGACGCACGTTAAGTTGGTTTGCGTATGTGGTCAATTCTCTGCGTGGGGGGTCTTTCAGAGGTGCTGCTTTGACTTAAGATTTACCATATGTAAAAGAAATGTGGGTTATATTTGGCCACGACGTAATTGAAATTAGAGCAAAAGTACCAATAAAGAAAGGATAAATAACCGTATCCGATGTCAATAGACATTGTAGCTCGAGCAATAAAATACGGGTATGCATGTATTTACAGTTCTAAATGATCACCTTTTGTGCGTGCATAGATCATCTTTTGTGCGTTCTAAATGATCATTTTTAGTACGTGCAAGCAGTGCGTAGTAAGTTGCATGTTAGATAGAAGCCTTGCTGCACAATGTCTAGGCCCGAGTTGCATGAGAAAATGAATATTAGACAGAACCCATGTTACACTTTATGATGGTACATTTTGCTTGACAAAATGATCGCTAGACGGTAGCCATGCTACATGATGTTGAGTGGAGATGCACTTGGTGTAATGTACAAAATGAATGTTACACAGAACCCATGTTACACTTGATGATGGTACACGCTGCTTGATAAAATGGGTGCTAGACGGTAGCCATGCTACACGTTGTCGGGTGTAGGTGTACATGGCGTAATGTATGTTACGCGATTATACGGCGAGCTGCTCTTCCATGAGCTCGCCTGTGTTAGACCAGCTCTGGCACTATTGTATGCAAATGTGGCAGTGCACAACCGGCGGTGTGCAGTGGTGCACACAGGCAACGCGGCTTCCATGCACGCACACGCTTGTTATAACCTCCCCTTCGAGGCTCTCATCAACTTCTTCCACCCTCTGCTGTGCTCGTCCTCTAATCAGTCTAATCCTTGCATTTTGCGCGATGATCATGCGGTCTGAAGTGCGATGCAGGGTGTTGAAAGGGAAGCCTTATCCATAGCTCTTTCAGGATTTTAGTCATTTTATTTTTGAGCGGCTTCCTTCATCTTTTGCTCATTTTTTAATTTTGCCTTTAAACCTGACTAGTTTCATGAGTTTGAGAGTAGGAAAAATAGAGTTCGTCATGCCGAAGTTGCGCTCAAAACAAAGAAACTTAGCGTGGGGTCTCCTGTCAATACCTCTCACAGCTCCAGGTTAGCTCCCAGACGTAATGACATAGTAATGACGTAACGTTAGTGGTCCTAGGATGACGGCAGTTTGAGTAAAATTCAACAGCGATAAATAAAAGTTTCTTCGAATGATTTCCATCAGATCCTTTGTGATTTTGCGAGAAAATAAACGAAAAATACATCTATGGTTTGTCAAGAAACGTAAATTTTTGAAATGTACTTGTTGGGCTCATACATTTTGCATTTTGGGATTTATTTACGATTGAATGAGGCAGTCGCACACTTGATGTTGAATGATTTGGAACTTTCGGAAGGACAAAAAAGACGCTATGGCAGGTATAATAGTCATAGTGTCCAAATTTGAGCTTTTCCGTCAGTTTATTTGTTTATGTCGGACTGCACCGGATTTCAATTCTAACTGACGATTCTTGACAATCTTGGGTTATGTAGCATCAGTATGAAAAGGAAAATGCTGTGAAATAACCTGGCGTTACATTGCCTTTATGCTCCAGTGATTAACTGACTACCCTAACGCAGTTGAAAGTGCAAGAAAATGAGATTGTACGATATTTCCTTTGTTTAAATCGTCAAACCTACTGGCGCGAGCTGAAGTCATACCCAAACAAGCTGCATCACTCTTCTGTTTTCCTTCATATCAGAAATAATCATGAGAAACCGCATCTTTTTACAACCTCATTCAACAGCAAAATATAACTGCAAATCTCCAAGAATTTCCAAAGCCTCATCAGCTCCTATCCATGGGAAATCAATGATAAAGTGGACTTAAATCAATTTCAGAGCTTGGATTCATCACAAATGACGTAAAATCTCAGACCACTACTGTAATGTCACTATTTCTACGAACGTCTGGAGGTCCAGGGAGCATGGGTCTTATACATGTCTACTCATGCATCCATGCACCCATAAATACGACATCGCAAAGAACGTTAAAGTTGTTCGCAGTTTCAACTCAATTCAGAATAATTTTTTAATCACGGTCACTGGTTGGGTTCATTTAACCGATGGTGTCAAGAACTTCTAAAAGTACGACTCATCAATTATTCCATTCGATTTTCATGTTCTTTGGAGGGTAAGATGAGAACGTAGCGACACTTGCGAGTAAATCAAGCAAACAAAGTCCACTAGAACTGAATCCCTTCTCAGGTATTTTTAACGAAACTGTTAGCAATATTCTTGCGCATCTCACATATTTTTATTGAAAATATTAATAATAAGCCATGTTCTTGCGTATCATCACATTTGTACTGCGCTTTGGCAGGATGTTGGTCGTATGAGGGATTATTTGTAACTACATCAATATGGCTAGTTGTCCACGATGTTGTTCTCGATATACTGCACAATACATGCAGTACTGTTCTGCGTCGAGATTCCTGCTCGAAATACACTCGAAATTTGAAACTAAATGATACTTTTTGAGTAATTTTAGCAAATTAATTATTCATAATCAGCTACTAAACCGCATGTATTTTACCGTATTCTCACACTGACGAGATACTACATCTAGACATTGAGTTGATAGAACTGAACATAGTTAGCGGAACCACTAAATGCAGCGTATATAACTGCTTGTGTTCGAGGTACTCGTTCCCTCATGAAAGGTCAGCGCCAAGAGGAGCCCCAGCGCTGAATCTGCATTCGAGACGGGCCTGTGCTAGAGTTACCTGCAGGAATAACAAGTGCCACCACAGCAGTACCAGCGCCACTGCTCTTCATGAAAAGTCATGCTACATGCAGCACTAAAGCCAGAGTTGCCTTTCGAAAGGTTCATTGCCAGAGTAGCGTCAGAAAGCTCCGGCGCCAGAGTTACCTACGCTAAAGTCAAGTGACCGACTTGCCTTCAGAAAGCTTTAGTGACGAAGTTACCTTCAGAAAAGTCAAGTACCAGAGCTACAATCAGGAAACTTTAGTGACAGAGTTAGGTACCTCCAGGACCAATAAGTGTCATAGTTACTTTTTTAAACGTGTAGTGTCAGAGTTACTTTCAGAAAGGTCCAGTGCCAGAGTTACTTTTGGAAAGGTCCAGTGCCAGAGTTACTTTCAGAAAGTTCCTGTGCCAGAGTTACTTCCAGAAAGGTCCAGTGCCAGAGTCACAGTCAGAAAGGTCCAGTGCCAGAGTTACTTTGAGAAAGGTCCAGTGCCAGAAGCAGCAGCACTAGGGCCAGAGTCGCTGCCAGACTGTAAGGCCTCTCCCTTTGTTCTTCCTCAATAGCTGTTCCCCTGGGGCTGCGAACAGCGCCGTGCTTTGAAGCCCCTCAACCCTCACCGTCACGTGGGGCTGGGGTTAGCGAAGACGGGTTGGGGCGCTTTGGGGAGGCACTTATTGACGAAGGTTAGACACTAGAAACTGGAGGAAAACTTAGCTGGTTTTGAGTGTTGAATTAAGGCAGGCCCTCACGTCCCAGAACAGGGGCCAAAATACGGAATAAAAGAGACACTGAAACTTGCGACTGGAAATTGCATGCAGTATCATAAAAAGATGCCGTTTTTGAAGAAATGGAGGATGAATTATGAGAGCATTTGACCATCAAATTCCTCGGTAGTTGAAGACGGTGTTTCTCAGTATGAATGAGGAGTGTTGAGACGAGCTCGAAACAAAGTACGATAGGCAGAAATGTTAAATTTGGTCAAGAAACAAACAAATTCATCACCAGAAGTAAAAAGAAAAGGAATTATTTTAAAGAGTAGGGATTGATATACAAAAAGGTGAAAAAAATAAAAGCTCACAAGATATTTAACAATCTAAATTTTAAACAACAATCTAATGAATCAGTATTAAAATTTCCTATTTCATCGAGCGTTGGAAAGCTGCACGGGTTCCGGAAGACATGATAAATAGCGACTAGCGAAAACAGGTTCAATATCAGAAAATGGTTGCAACAAAAAAAAAACGAACAGAGGAGATACGAGTTGAAACGGATGCATTTAAACGGATTCTCGTACAAACTCTAAAGGTAAAACAATATCCTCATTAGCGATAGGACCCAGTTCAATGAGCTGGATAGCGCAGGCGGACTGCAGGACGGCCTGAAGAAACAAAACTCTGTGCCGTGCCTGCGCTACAGTGTCAATGAAGTCTCCTGACACGCGAGACCAGGACGTGCGAGGAGGTGGGTGCTGCAATACTGGGTGCTTACTGGAGGCGCACTTTCTAAGTAATTTAACGTTTCCACGTGGATCTGTCGAGTTTTGCCGCACTCATTCGTGTAATTAAAGGCAGGGCGGCCGGTGAGAAAACGGCAATGAGAAACTGACCCTGGGATAGTATTGGTTAAAGTTGTGCTGAAGTTTGATTAAATGGTTGTAGAAATAGAGAAACCTTAACTTTCAAAAGTATTTGGAACGAGGCACAACACAAGTCATCATTGCTAAGCGAATGCGAGCGCAGGAATGTATTCTTGCTGTGCTTGCATTCAAGCAACAGTTTGTGGACTATTATGCTAAATAAGGTCCCCAGTAAACAAGAAACAGTGGTAGTAGCGCTAAAAATGGGAAACAAGTTAATCAAAGATTAGAATCAGGAGACGTTCACGACGAACGTAACGCTGCCACTTCAGGAATTGAACACAGCACGTAGATTGTGACGAACAGGATCAACTAGCATGAGCGAAATGAAAGAATGTGAGTTGTAGCGTGCCAGAAAGGGAAAGGAACGTTAAAGGAAACGTTATTCATAGCCCTATTTTGTAATTACTCATTTGTTCGCAATTTTAGCAATTTTTAATGTTCTTGACTTAAGGAGGAGGGAGTAAAATGATTGTTCATTGAATACGAGGGTTTCTTTCTCTCCTATCCGCCTCCTCAGTGTTCTACATCACCATGAAAGTCACTTGACCCGGTAAATGAATCTCGCAATTGCGAGTAAGTGAACCAGGAACTTCTTCTCCCAAAGTGTTAATCTTTGCCTTTTCGTCACGAAAAGGAAACATGCGAGATGACATGGACGCAGCGCTAAAAGCCACAATAGAACGTTCTTCCTTGGCGCTACGAAGAAGAAACCGAGAATAAAACATGGTCGCTATCATAAAAGCCACAATGAAACGATCTGCGCCACGAAGAAGAAACCGGGAAGAAAACATGAACTCTACAATGAAAGCCACAATAAAACGCTCTGCTCCACTGGGAAGAAACCAGGAAGACAATATGGAACCTAAAATGAAAGCCACAATAGAAGACGACGACGACGGGACTTTTTCGAGCATCACCTGGTGACCCTGGGGATTAATGGTGAGTGGTCGGTAGGTGCGGAGAGCAAGAGAGAGAGCGAGAGTTGGGAGCAGCAGCGCGTCAGGAGAGGGCGCAGTGCAGGTGCAAGGCGGTCGCTGCGCCCTGCACGACAATGAGCTGCGCCAGCACCGCTAGCTCCTCTTGCGCCGAATTGTCCTCAAGCTTCTCGGCTGAGCCACACGCGGGAATCTACAGCCAATGCTCGCAAAAATACAGCACTTGTGGCAGAGCTGGTCGCCGGATAATAATGAAAACGTGGGTAAGATTTCAAATTTTGGTATACGAGGTCTGTTGTGGAGAGCAGCAAGAAGTGGAACGTGTAGAGTGTAGAGCGCCGTTATGCAGAGCGTTTTTCAAAGCGGTGAGTAAAGTACTCTGTAGAGGCGAAATTTAGAGCGGTACACAGAGGGAAAAGCAGGGTGCTGGGTAAAACGTCCTGAACGATGCGCAGAGCGGCGTGCAGAGTACTGTGCAGCGCGGTGTGTTGCGGCTGCAGTGCAGCGCGGAGGGTGCGGCAGGCAGCATGGGGCGGCCAAAGGAGTTTTTTTGGCGGCGATAGCGCGGTATTGACCCCGGCTTTCCCCCTCCCACTTGCCCTCCTCCTTTCCAACGATACCGCCGACGTCGACACGCTTAGGCATCGTCGGGTCCATTCGGCGACGCTACCACTCACTCAACACAACGTCGCTTCCTTTTCTTGAACTTGAGTTCTGGTGCGTGTTGAACCTGAGGTTCATAGTGGTGCTAACCTGGCACATCGCATTCCTGAGAGTCAGAGCGGTGCCAAACCTGGGCGCATCGGGTTCTTGGGAATAAGAGTGATATCAAATTTGGGCATATAGGGTTCCTGAGAGTCAGTCAGAGTGGTGCCAAACCTGGACACATCGTATTCCAGAGGGTCAGAGTGGTGCCAAACCTGGGCACATCGTATTCCAGAGGGTCAGAGCGGTGCCAAACCTGGGCACATCGTATTCCAGATGGTCAGAGCGATGCCAAACCTGGGCACATCGTATTCCAGAGGGTCAGAGCGGTGCCAAACCTGGGCACATCGTATTCCAGATGGTCAGAGCGGTGCCAAACCTGGGCACATCGTATTCCAGAGGGTCAGAGCGGTGCCAAACCTGGGCACATCGTACTCCTGAGGGTCAGAGTCGTTCAATTCTCAGCCTCACTCAAAATAAATGACTATTAACTCTGCCATTTCTTTTACTCTCGTATTTCTATGGCCATCGAAAAGCATTTGATTTGACAGAATATAATTACGTACTTCACGCCCACAATTTATTTATTCAGAAAAACGCTAAGCACTCGTGCTGAAAACAATTATTTTATGCGACAATTTGCAGAGGACGGAATTGGTTCCGGGAAATATTTATAGCGCTTCTGCTGCTCGGGAATAACTCAATTTATATTAGTTTTAACTGCTTCGAAAAAGTGCTCGAGCGCTATACTTAACGATACGTGTAACCGTTTAGATTATTGTAGTGACTTATCACTACCTAATTATACGTATTACACTCTCATACTAAATATATGAAATTTCCACAGTGAAACATTCCAACGAAATGGCATCTAGGTCCTCGACCAAGTCATTAACATCTGTTGTCAACATTAGTTTAAGTTTTATTGCGCTTTTCCGTCAGTTGATGTGAGAATAACTCTCATGTTACTGAATTTGAAAACCTAATAGAATATGGTCGTACAATTTAATTTCTGGAATGGATGCCCATTTTCAAGGCACTGTTTTATTAGGTGGTCGACTGCTGAACTCAACAAGCGTCAGTTCGACGACAGCTGGGTAGACTGGCGTTCCCACACTGTTACTCCGCATCAGAAGATTGATTCTTAGGGAATCTCACGCGTAAGATAAAAAGAAGAACCGCTGTAAAAATGAACATTTATATTATTTTTTAGGCAAGCGTTTCAGAATGTTATAATTCCATCTTCAGCGCTGAAACATACAAAAAGTGGTTGTGTCGAACTCTACCTCTAGAGCAGGTGCACGCAGATACCTCAGAGTGAAGGTTCTTGTATAACGCTGAAATTATCAAGAACGTCACTCCTTGGAATTAAAATATCATTAGGCCACAGAAAGATTTCTCAGCATT
Organism: Morinoia aosen; assembly: GCA_030386875.1. Lineage (NCBI taxonomy): Eukaryota > Metazoa > Arthropoda > Malacostraca > Amphipoda > Talitridae > Morinoia > Morinoia aosen. The sequence continues at coordinate 44,793,901 of CM059572.1, read as the reverse complement.
ATGATGATGGTAATAATGTGGTTCAATTGGCCTCTTGAAAGATTGACCTCAGCGCTCGCTCAACAATGTTGAAGAAAATGTATACCTTAAAGCCACAGATTTGACATTAGAGATGATAAATTTTTCTACATCTCAAACTGGAATCCTGGAGAATTTGTTTGCAATTCACCACCAAAAAACATGTAAATAATAACATCTGAAGTATTATTGTTATACTTCCATCGGCGAGGAATATGTTCGTATGAACACGCTATGTGGAAACCCCAACCGATAATTTATAAAATAAAATTACCTACTTCATGGCCACCAGTTACCTATTCGAAAAATTATGAATATTTCGAAATAACGTTACCTTAAACATCCCCCAAAGTCACACTAGAGGGAAGACGAGGGAAGCCAATACGTACTGCGCGGCCGAGAGAGGCTTATTAACACTCGGCATGCATTTCTCCCACTGCGCGCGGCCGTAATTATTATTGGGCCGACATTAAGGAGCCCCTATAAGAGACTCCCCTCCGCCCCGTGCTCGACACATCCCGCTTATCATGCGATAAGATTTCCAGGCAATTGCGCTTCATTCTTAACTTCTTTTCCTTAACTTGCAAATTCGGCCACAAAGAACGTCGCAAGCGCTCGTAAAGTGTCGGCACCGGGCCGAGGCTGGGTGGAGGTCGCTCGCATCATTGAGTTTTATCGAGCCAATTGAAGCAGTTCCGAGCAACACCTGCACGCTTTAACTGATTCTCTGGCCGAGGTGATACTTTTTTATTTCTGCCACAACCTTTTCGGTTCTAGGAATAGTCACGGGAAACGTCAGAAATGAAACCCGTCTCTAGTAGCTATGTAATTCTCGATCCCACGATTGACTACTTTAGTGCGTTAGAAAGATAACATTGGAATATTTTAGCGCTCTGATATATAGTATACAGTAGTCCCTGATATACAGTATTATTGCATTTTAAAGACGTCTTTAGCTCATTTAAATGCATTTCAAAAATAGGATCAGTCGATTTTACTGCATTTTAAAAACAACTGTAGACTATTTTAATGAACTAGAAAGTCAACATTAGAAGATTCTAATGCAATTGATAGACAACGTTGGCCTATTTTATCGCATTTGAAAGACATTGGCCTATTTTAGTGCATTATTTTAGTACATTGAAGGACAACATCATTTGATTTTAACGCATTTAAACGAAAATATTAGATTTTATATAACACAAGTACAAACGAGTTTACTATTTTAGCACAAATTTTAAAACAAACTTCTTTGCATATTTTTATGATAACGTTTCATAACTACTCATAGTACGTCTAAAATTCGACGTTAGATTTTATCATCGCAGTTAAAGATATGTGCTTTGAATACGGATAACCAAATTATTGAAAGCACCAAAATCAAACATCGTAATTCGTCGTTATCATTAGAATCAGCATCAATCGATTGCTATCATATACATATATTATATCAGCTCTTCATGAACAATTTAATGCACAGGAATATACACAAAAAAGTACAGGAACAAAAAGCGACCATAAGTAGCCTAGTAAGCGACAGGAGAGCGTTTTTTACGCTACCTGCATCTGGAATCTTGAGTTTTTTCTAGGCGAAAAAAACGTGATGCGGGCATGCAGATAAGGAACTTAGAGTTACCACAAGATCCTGTCGTCGGCGTGGAACCTTAATTTTTATTGGACATATGAGAGAGCACCTTAAAGCCATCTTTTTAATTTGGGTAGTATTGTTTTAAGCTGGAGTTCTTTTTTCTTCTCAAAATGATCCCATACGTAAAGGCAAAATTAAAAATAAATCCTTGAGTAATTATTGTAAATGGCCAATTTGTTGGTGTCACAAGACTGTATGGAAATGTTTTTACTACTTACTTCTCTCGAATCCAACCAAGGAAAAACAAGGACTAAGTACTATTCCATACAAAAAAATGAACAGTTTTCAAGAAGTCGTGCAAGAATGCGAGATCAGAAGTCACTATTGCTCTACGGCGAAATTAATAGTGACTTCTGATGTAGTGAAATTAATAATGCGAAACACTAACAACCCTCATACTCTTCAAATTCAGAATACTCATTTTATTTTTTTTAAAAAACACTCGAAATATTGAATACCTGCCTTTCTAGCCAGCATTTACTCCAACAGAAGTTTCTGCACTTGGAGGTAGAAATTAAAAAATCAAGTAGACTACAATTTTTTGATATGCCATGTTTCCAACAAGGCGCATTCGTTATATAACAATCATTCTTCGGCTACTCAGCTAGACACACCAAAACCTAGTTCCAAATAAAACACTGTACCCAAATTAACAAAAGAAATTATTATTTTTTTGTCCAAAAGCTACGAAACACATTGGAAATTTACGTGGTATATCATATATACGTAACATGAATATATGCCATTTATATTGTGAGATAGATACGTAGCAGGTCTTTTGTGTGTTGTCCTGCTTCTATTCCGAGCACTCGGTTTCCCAAGCAACGCTCCTGTTGACATTGTACTTCTCTTCAATTTTACCCGTCCAGCCTTGAAGGAGAAGGAAACTTCAGCAGTGTCCCGGAAGCGCATTTTAGATAATTGAACGGTATATTGCAGTGAATTGAAGTACCTACTCCGATAACATACCCAAATTTAACGCTAGGATTCGGGATTCTTTAGGTTGTATTACCGATCTTCAGATGGTATTGAAGTTCATATCGTAATCCACTATACATTGCCAAAATTTACACCCAACTTTGTTGTTTGAAATGAAATTTCAGCCTTCACGCAGAAGAGAATAACAAACATTGCTACAAAAATGGTTTCACAATATATTTAAAACTAAAGCTCCAGATCACCTTCACCGTGCAAGACATGGGGTAAAAAACCATCACCTGTATTTATGTATACGACAGCAGTTCAGAATATCTAAACTGCTCTTATGTTCACACTGCTACACTTTGGACTCTCTTAAATTCACTTACCGCAGTTTAGATTGTCCAAACTTCACACTAGCGCAGCAGTTTGTGGTACCCTAAAATTTCTTTATATCATAAATGAAAGCATTTCCTAATAAAAGACTCGCAAATGCTGCAACTGTTCGTAATATCAAAAATTCCTTAATATTATAGCAGTTCATAATAAAAAAAATTACGCACGCTGCAACAGTTCGTAATGTCCAAAATTCTTTTATATTACAAAAGTTCTTTATAAAAAAATTCCCTGATGCTGGAAAAGTTCGCAATACCGTTTATCCAGTTACACAGCAACAACTCCCAAGTTCCAAAATTGCTGTATGCGGTATATCATATATACTTATATTTAAACTTATAAGATATATAACTTGCGTGCAACACCCACAATGCACTCACCCTACACCAGTCCCGACGGCTGGAAGCTTACGCTGGAAGCGGTCTTGGAGACCCGACCACGGCCGCACCCCCAGCAGAGCATCGTTCTGGCAGTAGCTCGGCTTCAATAACGCATCAATCCATTTATCAGCGGGAGTAGGAGCTCATTTAATCATGAGCGGTCAACAGGTACCGCACAGACAATGCCAATAACATACAGAGCCGGTCAATTCTACCTCCTCCTTTTATTGAGAACTTTCGGCTAAATTCTTTGTGGAAAGTGGCGGCCGAGCAGCGAGCTAGGCAAACTGGCCTCTGTGAGGCAAGCGCTCAAGGCTTTATTTTGTGTAGCTCGAGCTTCAGGTTACGACCTGTCTGCCGCGACCGCCATATTTTAAGGCTATTATTATTCCGACTTTATGCTTTTTTTGCGGGTAACGAGTTGAGACTTAGATCATTTGAGGCAGTTGGATGAGTGGGTAGCTTAATTTATGACGTGTTTAGTGCCTAGAAGAATGTAGGGATGATAAAGAAAGGGGTGTTATAATGAGTGAATTAGCGAGCGTGCTCAACAAATGGGAATTATTGGCGGCATAATTATAGATGCGGTCTTTCGAGTCCAGCGAGGTGAAGTGAAGCAACCACATGCAATGTGCGCTGTTCTCATTAGCAGCAACTTACGATGCTCATCGCTCTCATTTGCATCTCTCTCATGAGCAGCAGCTCAAGATGTGCGCGCTCTCATTAGTTGCAACTTAAGAAGGGAAATCTCATTAGCAGCCACTGCCGATGAGGAGTCTCTTCAAAAGATACCTGCAATGTGCATCGCTCTCATTAGCAATAGATAACGATGGGAACCACTCACATTGAAAATTTTCTGCGGTGGGTAGTTTTTTAAGCAACAATGTAATGGGGAAAACGCCCTCATGAACAATGTTTTTGACAACCAGAGCTCGCATTTGCGAGAACTACGAAGCACATTACTCCCATTAGCAACAAATTACTATGAGCGCAGCTCTCATTATCATCAAGTTCGGTGAGCATAACACTTATTAGCACTTAATTTCTACATACACTCACAGTAGCGAAATCCTAGATAATTGTGCTACTCTCGTTTACAAAAGGTACAACAAAAACAGCTCTCGTTGGCAATAACGTTCGATGAGCTATACCTTCATTAATAGTAAGTTGTGGTAGACAACGCTCGCATTAGAGGAAGCTGCGATGAATACTACCAATATTAGCAATTACTTTTGGGGGACAGAGCTTGCACAAGGAAAAAATGTGCTGAATACTACCATCATTAGCAGTAAATTCGGTAGACAACGCATTAACAGAAATTGTGTTGAATACTACCCTCATTAGGAGTAATTTTGGTAGACAGCACCCTTATTAGCTGCACACTGCACCTATTGAAAAGAATTCACTACGTGCGTCGCTCTCATTACCATTCTCTCACGAGCTAAATCGCTCTTACTCGCATGGACTTGATGTTTGCGACATTTTTACTAACGCCAACCTACAATGTTCATCGCTCTCAACGGCTGCAACAAAGCACTCACAATTTTTTACTTGAATATTATGAAACTCTTATTGTAGCAATTTGCTCGCTATTCTCCATACATACACCAAGAATTGCTGCCATTCTACCCGCTGCTCTGATCGGCTACAACCTACGCTGCGCCATGCCCACATTAGTTACATCTCACAACACACATCGCTTACATTGGGTTATATCAACACACAATATGTTCCTCTGTAGTCATGGTGTGTGTTGTTTTTGTGACTGAGCGCTCACACAGTGTACTGCTTCAGCTAAAATGAAAGTTAGAGGAACATCATTTGTATGACTGCTATGCTATACGATGCTAGTTTTGTGCATTTGGGCTGTTTGCGCTTTTTAGGGCACCTTTTTGAGCGTTTTCGTGAGCTTCTTCTTCCTAGGACACATTATATTTTCGTCTAGGCTAAGATTATTTTTCAATCTATACGATATTGATATAAAGAATCCCGAAGGTAATAGCTGCTGGGATGGCGAAATTCGGTCGCACGGTATTTGTAGATGTAGCAATGAAATATATTCATTAAAGTTCTGAGTTTCTGATCAGTTACGGAATATTTGATGGAAAGATCTTTCTCTGAAGAAGAAAGATAGGTATGGATCACCCTGTTTCGTAAGCTGCATCTATTTAGACAATAGACGATGTCTCTATTTTGCAATGAACTTAACACTACCCGAACTGAGCAAGTTGATGAATTAGGCGAACATGAGCGCCAATTCTGCAACTGCACTGCGTGCATAGAGTTCAAAATTTCCAACTCAATGTTGTAACTTACCTGTATTTCGTTCGAGTAGCTACCACTATAGTTTAACCAAGTAGAGAAGAAATAACGCGCTTCAGATATTTTAACATACTCTACATTCAAAAAAATGTCTCCTAGTGCATCAGTCAGAGGATGAACATTTAGCAGCATAATTCCCTCAAATTAAGATTCTTAACGATAATTCACGGTACTCATTTCAAGCTAAATATAACCTAGCGCAGGTGAGAAAATTTTCGGAGAAAATTCGCATTAGGTGGTTTATAACCTAGCGCACACTTCGGTGAAAATTAGCACTTGGCTATAAATACTGCGAATTGAGAGAAAGACCTTGCGTATAACGAGGATGAGAGAGAGAGAGAGAGGGAGAGAGAGAGAGCGATATCGCAGCGGATGGAAAGGGTTCTAAGCTGGCGTTGGGACCTCTAATTAGACAGGATCTGAGCTCACGACACAGAGACTTCAATGAGAAGAGCCGGACGACCTTCGGTTGTCCGTCATTAGCTGATTGCGGCTCTGAGGTCTTTGGTGCGCTATTGGGAGCCGAGCGACTTCTTGCCTAGGGACTCGGCGCAGGGCTGCGGAGAGTGGATCGAACGGCTGTGTACCCTCCTGCCTTTAATTGGAAACGTAGATTAAGTCACGAGGTAGAAAGGAAAGGATCTGGGTCGCAGGAAACGGAGCGATGTTGAGGTAGCAGCGCATGCTAGCAGCTCTGCGGCGTCATGAAATAAACCAATAACTAGGGCTTCCTGAATTTATCTCGGTGCGCAATTGGGTATACTGCGTGGAACACGAGCGAACGCAACTGAAGTTACCTTGAAATCGATGACTAAATTTAATGGAAAAAGAAACCCGAGAAAACTCGTGTTCGCCCGCGTAGAATTTCCAGCGATGAAATTTTTGATAAATAGAACGAAAGTGGGAGGAAGTACCATATTCATTTGCTCTTAATCTAAACTATTTTTAAGAAACGTATGTTACCAACGTACTCTTGGTGGTCGTATTCAAGTAGGCCTGGAGCCAACAAGTTTTTTCAGCGCTTGCAGCATTTACTGTACAGTTCAACGTACCATTAACAGACTGCTAATTATACTCCGAGTGCTACAAACGTCGCTAAACGTGGTTAACAGATTGTACTTTTTCTCGCCAAAATCCTCAACTTTGGGTTCTTAAAAATTCAATTAAGCCATAGAGACCACTCAGTATCTGGAAAACCTGCAGGGTCGGTACGAGAGGTGCTGAATCGTGATTAAGATTAAATTCTATTTTCGAAGTCCAAATCTATCCAAAAGCCAATCAGGGGATCCTGTTTCTGCATGGCGCGGGGTTTCAAACCAACCCCCATCGATCTGCTCGTCCCCGAAACAACCGCCGGTAGACTCAGGGGACCATGGCAACCTGAGCGAGAACCGCTGCGTGACGTTGACGCCCAAGAAACGCTGTAATCGCGACATGTGAGCTCGAGAATATGCATGAGGTGGCGTGGCCGTGCGTCAGCAGCGGGCGCAGGCGTTCTCCTCAGCCTGATGAGGGCAGCGAGATAGTACCGCAGTCGAGGCAGGGAGTCTTGTGCCCGTACAATTATGGAGGGTCATACATGAAAAACTGGTCTTCGCGTAACGTATCTACGTTACTGCTCCTCTAGCAGAGAGTGTAATTTCAGTGCAATAATGTAGGGTCAAACGCAAAAATAGCCTAATGTTACGTAACCATGCATTTGAACAATGAGCAGAGTCTTCTTCCTGTACAATAATGTAGGGTCAAACTCAAAATACAGGTCTTCGTGTTAAGTATCTATGATGCTGCACCAGAAGCAGAGAGCCTTGTTCCCATAAAATAATGCATGGCCAGACACAAAATACACATAAGTTTTTATGTTATGTATCTATGTTACTGCGCCAGAAGTAGGGAGTCTTGTTTCTGGACAATACTAAATCTGAATTACCGAAGACAAGTCCGCATGTTACGTAACTATGTTACGAAATGACTGATAATGAGTTTTGCGTTATGACCCCTTACTGTAAACCAAGTTTGTGCGTCAGCCTATGTAAGATGTGCGTCGTCTTCTCCCTCCGAATCCCAATGATGGTTATCGAGTAGCGAAAAAAGAAGGTGAAGGAAGAACGTAGGGATGAGTTCGCTTCGTCACTTTGCTCTCATTTGACGTTCTCTTAGGTGATATTTCTTCGCATGCGTACTTCACATCTGGTGTTGACATCAAAGCTGTAAAAGTGAAAGCGATACTAAAATAAAAATGATGAGTAATATGAACTTATTTCCTATAGTTTCAGTAATGACTACTTGAAATTCAGAGAAATGGAAACAGTGAAAAGTGGATATTTCGTATGCCTAAAAATACAAAGTGTATACCTGCTGAGGGCGAGAATGGAATCATAATTAGAAGAAATATCACTCATTTCCCGTGACTCACTAAAATTTAAATTACAGAAACGAAATTCTTGCTGTGTACATAATTGTCTCAAAACATGGAATATAAAATCTAGAAAAATGCTAAGGAAATAGCATACATGTACCGCTCGGCTCTCAGAGCATCAAAAAATATAATGCTAATTCAATGGGAATTCACCTTTCCAATTGGGGTGAGAGGATGAAAAAGTTACGCTGTACTTGTACAATTACAGCAGAAGGCGTGGATGGTCGATCCACCCTTGCATGAGAAAATCCAAATTTGGACAATATATCACGACCTGCGTGATGCACATAAAATTCAATTTCAAATGAAAACTGTGTCACATACATATTTGTGAATACGAACGTAATTCCAGCTACAACTATGGATTGTTAATCCATTCCACACGAGGAAACGCATACATATTTATTTCTAAAGAGGAAGCTCAACCTGCGTGATAAAAGTACAATTTGGTTTCAGGTACAAATCAATATAATACGTATTAAAATAACTACGAGATAAGCGTAGAACTTGGTATCAGGTACCAATTAACGCAAGACGGACTAAAAGAACTACGAGATAAGCGTAGAATTTGGTATCAGGTACCAATTAACGCAAGAGCGACAAGAATTTCAACATCACGTAGTTGCTGCAGCGAGCCTTTAGCGCAAGACTCGGCAGGGCGTCGGGTTAGGTGGCAACAGCTCTGCAGTTACGGGGCGGCGGTCTGAAGCCGACCCTCAGAGGGCCCTTTCATACAGCTCACACCGACTATACATTACGCAGTTCTAGACCTTGTCAGCGGTCGTTCAATGCAAGCCTCTGCGTCCTGCAGTGCGGGAGGACTTTCATGCGAGGGAGCCCCGTCTCGTCAGATCATGGCAGTTTTTAAACACAGCTTCGTAGTATAACTGTGAGCAAATATCAGAGAGAAAATATTAAAGGTTTACATTTCTATTTGCTTATATTGAAGAAAGAACGTGACACTGAGATTGAGGCCTCACTAACTAAAGTGGGTATTGATGCCCCTCTCTTACTGATGCAAAACTGACAGTTGAGATGTTTTGCACCTGCACCTGTCCAGGTTAAAGCAAAAATACTCACAAATCAGGACCGAGTTTCTAATAATTCCGAGTAGTTGCAGCGCTACGACTGATAGTAAAAGCTCTTCCGTAGACTTGGTAACACCACGCGTTGCTCTTTTCGCAGGCTAAATTATAAAAGTTTGTTCAAAAAATCCAACATTTAGGAAATTTGGCCGGAAAAGCAGTACGTATAGTAGCCGAGTAGTTCAAGAATTTTTGCTACAGGCTGTACCTCTACAACGAATTGAATTTAAACCATTCAGTTCGTTCCGATGGCAGAAAATAGCTGCAAGTAATCTCCTTTAAGGATATTTATTGTATAATAGGGATAATCGGTCTAGTCAAACCCCATTTAAATGGAATACTTAATATCACATCTCATCTATGTAGTTCGGGATGCTTTGATAAGTGTCAATCTCCGGAGTATGCATAATGAAAAATGCTATTCGGATACAGAAAAACTGCGATTGGTATTCTTATCAGTAATAGGCAGTAAAATTTCTTCTGAAACATTAATCCACTTAATTAACTTAGTGGAACTCTTTAAACATTCGCTTTCTTATAATGTACTTTTCACTTACTTTCGGTTTCAGTTCATATTAGCGTTTTGAGACTTCAGTATAGAAACGATATATTAGTAATCTTCACAAGATGTTATTCCCTAATGCATTGCTAAATTCATTCGATGATTGTTCAAGTTATTATGAGCGCTTTTAAAATTGGCTCGTCCTTTTTTTTCGAATTATGTTCGTTAAATTCACAAAAGACTCAAGTTTCCACGATGAAATTTAATTGATCGCTCGCGTTAAACTGTCATTTGTTGGACATAAGCTTGGTTATGTTATTACGTTAATTTCGTACTATATTGCTGCTGCTCATGTCTTGAAAAAATAGTGACAATGGATAACGACACCTTTAGAAATTACGACAAATTAAAGTGTCAGAATTGCGGTTTTAAAAGCATTTTTCTGATTAGATTAGATTCGATTAGATTATAAGTTAACTCATGCTTCCTAACTATGACAAAGCTGTTTCCATTGGAGGAATGAAGAAAGCGACATTTAGTTTGAAATTAATGGAATGGGGAATCTATGTACATTGACTATATCCCCACACCATATACTTAGAAACTGCAAAACTGAAAAAAGATTATGGAATGAAAAAATGGTCCGTAATAAAACAGAAAACTCATTTTATTTCAACGAATTTAAGACCTACCTAACCACTTTCCCCTATCAGTAATATTCTTCATAAATAATAATAATAATTTTCCTGTCCCACGTGAGAGGGCAGTTTCCCCAAATTTATCATTCCACTCATGAGAAGAGTTACTTTTAAGTAATTCTTCTCAAATTTATAAGCACTCAGTATTGATGCTCTTGCTAATTTCCGAAGGTCATCCTCCGCCTTGCAACGGTCTCGAAACTCGGCCGATTTCACGCGTCACCATCAGACGACAGTTACAACTCTCAACCTCATCCTAAACCTGGTATGGCTGCAACACTCGCTTTCTCAGCCTTAAAACGTTATTGTAGAATGAGTTTTAGTTGAAATCTAAAGCGGCTCCCACGTTCATTGGCTGTCACGCTTTTTTTCTTAAAGTACTCTGGAAGTTGTACACACGTGTTATAAATTATGCTGTAAAATTACAAAATTGCAAAATAACTAAGAAGTTGCGTTCTCGAACGAGATGAACCTTTGAAGCTGCCCGGTGAAACAGTCTCAACCGTGAGTTTTATCCAATGAAAAACCAACAGCTCATAAAATCAAAAGAGTTAAATTACATCAGCATCAACAGACCACAATACTGCATGGATGAAAATGGTCTGTTGACCATCCTTATCAGCACGGATAAGGATAAAAAATTGCTGCTGTTAAGATTTTATAAGTACGTTATCCAGAGCCAGTTTTCCAACAAATGAAGAAGAGCTAGAGGTGTCGTATTTTATGGTAGTTGTTTTTTATGAACCTATTCATTTTCATTCTATGGCATATGAGACAACGATTTCATATTCATGGCCGATATTTGATTTACCTGCTCAGTTTTCCTCCCGAGAGATAACCCATACGAGACGTAGATCACGGCACACCGCTAGAGGGGGCTTGAATAACCAGCCATGCTCTGCTTCACACAAGTCCACGATGCCCTTGAACCATTGATAAGTTCTCACGAGTAACTTGAAAACCAAAATGATATTACCCAAAAAATTGAAATTTCCTTTGAAGCACGAAGCACTTCGCTAATTTCCCACGACTCCTTCACAATTTCATGCCCATTCGTGATAGCACTTTCTGCACAAGAGCAAAACAGTCCGTGAAACACAAACGCAGACGGTTAGCGGAGGCCCGAGGACGGCACCAGACACGTAGCATTTATACCGCAGTGTACGTTTCGCATTAGCATTTGATTACGATCAAATGCTTCACTTGGGGGCAGTGGCGCGAAGCTGCGGCGGTACCGCGGCGGTCGGTCGGTCGGTCATCAGCCCCCGAGGCACAGAGGAGCTTTGTGTATCCGCACGCTCTGGCTGGCAGCGCTGCTGGTGCTGTGTGCTGTGTGGTGGCACCTGGTGTTGCGTTGTGGCACCTAGTGCTGTGTGGTGGCACCTGGTGCTGTGTGGTGGCATCTTATGGTGTGTGGTGGCATCTCATGCTGTGTGGCGGCACCTGGTGTTGTGTGGTAACACCTGGTGTGGTGTGGTGACACCTGGTGTTGTGTGGTGGCACCTGGTGCTGTGTGGTGGTACCTGGTGCTGTGTGGTGGCACCTGGTGATGTGTGGTGGCACCTGGTGTTGTGTGGTGGCATCTTATGGTGTGTGGTGGCATCTAATGTTGTGTGGTGGCACCTGGTGTTGTGTGGTGGCACCTGGTGCTGTGTTGTGGCACCTGGTGTTGTGTGGTGGTATCTGGTGTTGAATGGTGGCACTTTGGGATGCATGGTGGCACTTTGGGATGTGTGGTGGCACCTGGTGCTGTTTGGTGGTACCTGGTGCTGTGTGGCGGCACCTGGTGCTGTGTGGCGGCACCTGGTGTTGTGTGGTGGCACCTTGTGCTGCGTGGCGCCATCTTATGTTGTTTGGTGGCACCTTGTGCTGCGTGGTGGCACTTTTTATTTATGATGTCCCCTACCACTCAGTATATAAGCAGGCGTCTTTAAAATCGCTTCCAGTCTCATATTGCACTCAGCTTGCAATAATTGAACTATTTATTAGAGCATGCATAATGATGCCCACCAAAAGATAGCTCTTTAAAATCGCTTCCAGTCTCATATTGCACTCAGCTTGCAATAATTGAACTATTTATTAGAGCATGCAAAATGATGCCCACCAATAGATAGCTCTTTAAAATAGCTTCCAGTCTCATATTGCACTCAGCTTGCAATAATTGAACTATTTATTAGAGCAAGCAAAATGATGCCCACCAATAGATAGCTCTTTAAAATCGCTTCCAGTCTCATATTGCACTCAGCTTGCAATAATTGAACTATTTATTAGAGCATGCAAAATGATGCCCACCAATAGATAGCTCTTTAAAATCGCTTCCAGTCTCATATTGCACTCAGCTTGCAATAATTGAACTATTTATTAGAGCATGCAAAATGATGCCCACCAATAGATAGCTCTTTAAAATCGCTTCCAGTCTCATATTGCACTCAGCTTGCAATAATTGAACTATTTATTAGAGCATGCATAATGATGCCCACCAATAGATAGCTCTTTAAAATCGCTTCCAGTCTCATATTGCACTCAGCTTGCAATAATTGAACTATTTATTAGAGCATGCAAAATGATGCCCACCAATAGATAGCTCTTTAAAATCGCTTCCAGTCTCATATTGCACTCAGGTTGCAATAATTGAACTATTTATTAGAGCATGCAAAATGATGCCCACCAATAGATAGCTCTTTAAAATCGCTTCCAGTCTCATATTGCACACAGCTTGCAATAATTGAACTATTTATTAGAGCATGCATAATGATGCCCACCAAAAGATAGCTCTTTAAAATCGCTTCCAGTCTCATATTGCACTCAGCTTGCAATAATTGAACTATTTATTTGAGCATGCAAAATGATGCCCACCAATAGATAGCTCTTTAAAATCGCTTCCAGTCTCATATTGCACTCAGCTTGCAATAATTGAACTATTTATTAGAGCATGCATAATGATGCCCACCAAAAGATAGCTCTTTAAAATCGCTTCCAGTCTCATATTGCACTCAGCTTGCAATAATTGAACTATTTATTAGAGCATGCAAAATGATGCCCACCAATAGATAGCTCTTTAAAATCGCTTCCAGTCTCATATTGCACTCAGCTTGCAATAATTGAACTATTTATTAGAGCATGCATAATGATGCCCACCAAAAGATAGCTCTTTAAAATCGCTTCCAGTCTCATATTGCACTCAGCTTGCAATAATTGAACTATTTATTAGAGCATGCATAATGATGCCCACCAAAAGATAGCTCTTTAAAATCGCTTCCAGTCTCATATTGCACTCAGCTTGCAATAATTGAACTATTTATTAGAGCACGCAAAATGATGCCCACCAAAAGATAGCTCTTTAAAATCGCTTCCAGTCTCATATTGCACTCAGCTTGCAATAATTGAACTATTTATTAGAGCATGCAAAATGATACCCACCAATAGATAGCTCTTTAAAATCGCTTCCAGTCTCATATTGCACTCAGCTTGCAATAATTGAACTATTTATTAGAGCATGCAAAATGATGCCCACCAAAAGATAGCTCTTTAAAATCGCTTCCAGTCTCATATTGCACTCAGCTTGCAATAATTGAACTATTTATTAGAGCATGCATAATGATGCCCACCAAAAGATAGCTCTTTAAAATCGCTTCCAGTCTCATATTGCACTCAGCTTGCAATAATTGAACTATTTATTAGAGCATGCATAATGATGCCCACCAAAAGATAGCTCTTTAAAATCGCTTCCAGTCTCATATTGCACTCAGCTTGCAATAATTGAACTATTTATTAGAGCATGCAAAATGATGCCCACCAATAGATAGCTCTTTAAAATCGCTTCCAGTCTCATATTGCACTCAGCTTGCAATAATTGAACTATTTATTAGAGCATGCATAATGATGCCCACCAAAAGATAGCTCATTAAAATCGCTTCCAGTCTCATATTGCACTCAGCTTGCAATAATTGAACTATTTATTATAGCATGCAAAATGATGCCCACCAAAAGATAGCTCTTTAAAATCGCTTCCAGTCTCATATTGCACTCAGCTTGCAATAATTGAACTATTTATTAGAGCATGCATAATGATGACCACCAAAAGATAGCTCTTTAAAATCGCTTCCAGTCTCATATTGCACTCAGCTTGCAATAATTGAACTATTTATTAGAGCATGCAAAATGATGCCCACCAAAAGATAGCTCTTTAAAATCGCTTCCAGTCTCATATTGCACTCAGCTTGCAATAATTGAACTATTTATTAGAGCATGCATAATGATGCCCACCAAAAGATAGCTCTTTAAAATCGCTTCCAGTCTCATATTGCACTCAGCTTGCAATAATTGAACTATTTATTAGAGCATGCATAATGATGCCCACCAAAAGATAGCTCTTTAAAATCGCTTCCGGTCTCATATTTCACTCAGCTTGCAATAATTGAACTATTTATTAGAGCATGCATAATGATGCCCACCAAAAGATAGCTCTTTAAAATCGCTTCCAGTCTCATATTGCACTCAGCTTGCAATAATTGAACTATTTATTAGAGCATGCAAAATGATGCCCACCAAAAGATAGCTCTTTAAAATCGCTTCCAGTCTCATATTGCACTCAGCTTGCAATAATTGAACTATTTATTAGAGCATGCATAATGATGCCCACCAAAAGATAGCTCTTTAAAATCGCTTCCGGTCTCATATTTCACTCAGCTTGCAATAATTGAACTATTTATTAGAGCATGCATAATGATGCCCACCAAAAGATAGCTCTTTAAAATCGCTTCCAGTCTCATATTGCACTCAGCTTGCAATAATTGAACTATTTATTAGAGCATGCAAAATGATGCCCACCAAAAGATAGCTCTTTAAAATCGCTTCCAGTCTCATATTGCACTCAGCTTGCAATAATTGAACTATTTATTAGAGCATGCATAATGATGCCCACCAAAAGATAGCTCTTTAAAATCGCTTCCAGTCTCATATTGCACTCAGCTTGCAATAATTGAACTATTTATTAGAGCATGCAAAATGATGCCCACCAAAAGATAGCTCTTTAAAATCGCTTCCAGTCTCATATTGCACTCAGCTTGCAATAATTGAACTATTTATTAGAGCATGCATAATGATGCCCACCAAAAGATAGCTCTTTAAAATCGCTTCCAGTCTCATATTGCACTCAGCTTGCAATAATTGAACTATTTATTAGAGCATGCATAATGATGCCCACCAAAAGATAGCTCTTTAAAATCGCTTCCAGTCTCATATTGCACTCAGCTTGCAATAATTGAACTATTTATTAGAGCATGCAAAATGATGCCCACCAATAGATAGCTCTTTAAAATCGCTTCCAGTCTCATATTGCACTCAGCTTGCAATAATTGAACTATTTATTAGAGCATGCATAATGATGCCCACCAAAAGATAGCGCTTTAAAATCGCTTCCAGTCTCATATTGCACTCAGCTTGCAATAATTGAACTATTTATTATAGCATGCAAAATGATGCCCACCAAAAGATAGCTCTTTAAAATCGCTTCCAGTCTCATATTGCACTCAGCTTGCAATAATTGAACTATTTATTAGAGCATGCATAATGATGACCACCAAAAGATAGCTCTTTAAAATCGCTTCCAGTCTCATATTGCACTCAGCTTGCAATAATTGAACTATTTATTAGAGCATGCAAAATGATGCCCACCAAAAGATAGCTCTTTAAAATCGCTTCCAGTCTCATATTGCACTCAGCTTGCAATAATTGAACTATTTATTAGAGCATGCATAATGATGCCCACCAAAAGATAGCTCTTTAAAATCGCTTCCAGTCTCATATTGCACTCAGCTTGCAATAATTGAACTATTTATTAGAGCATGCAAAATGATGCCCACCAAAAGATAGCTCTTTAAAATCGCTTCCAGTCTCATATTGCACTCAGCTTGCAATAATTGAACTATTTATTAGAGCATGCATAATGATGCCCACCAAAAGATAGCTCTTTAAAATCGCTTCCAGTCTCATATTGCACTCAGCTTGCAATAATTGAACTATTTATTAGAGCATGCAAAATGATGCCCACCAATAGATAGCTCTTTAAAATCGCTTCCAGTCTCATATTGCACTCAGCTTGCAATAATTGAACTATTTATTAGAGCATGCAAAATGATGCCCACCAATAGATAGCTCTTTAAAATCGCTTCCAGTCTCATATTGCACTCAGCTTGCAATAATTGAACTATTTATTAGAGCATGCAAAATGATGCCCACCAATAGATAGCTCTTTAAAATCGCTTCCAGTCTCATATTGCACTCAGCTTGCAATAATTGAACTATTTATTAGAGCATGCAAAATGATGCCCACCAATAGATAGCTCTTTAAAATCGCTTCCAGTCTCATATTGCACTCAGCTTGCAATAATTGAACTATTTATTATAGCATGCATAATGATGCCCACCAAAAGATAGCTCTTTAAAATCGCTTCCAGTCTCATATTGCACTCAGCTTGCAATAATTGAACTATTTATTATAGCATGCATAATGATGCCCACCAAAAGATAGCTCTTTAAAATCGCTTCCAGTCTCATATTGCACTCAGCTTGCAATAATTGAACTATTTATTAGAGCATGCATAATGATGCCCACCAAAAGATAGCTCTTTAAAATCGCTTCCGGTCTCATATTGCACTCAGCTTGCAATAATTGAACTATTTATTAGAGCATGCATAATGATGCCCACCAATAGATAGCTCTTTAAAATCGCTTCCAGTCTCATATTTCACTCAGCTTGCAATAATTGAACTATTTATTAGAGCATGCAAAATGATGCCCACCAAAAGATAGCTCTTTAAAATCGCTTCCAGTCTCATATTTCACTCAGCTTGCAATAATTGAACTATTTATTAGAGCATGCAAAATGATGCCCACCAAAAGATGGCTCTTCGAGGCGAATATCTTCTCATGAGTGGGTTTAATTTTCAGCGCCAAAGGATGGCAAAATAATTATGCAGGAATATTGAAATCTGACTTTGAATAATATGAAACGAGGGTATATAAGATGAGGGAAGACAATAAGAAAATGATAAATGACTGAACTTTAGGAGCGGCAGCCATAGCCTTTTATCATTGTCCTGATTTGACTGTTTCTTTAACGCGCAGAATCAACATGCGATCGAACCATACTAATAATGACCTCATTTGTTGCAGTTTTGAGTCAATATCATGTTTTCGGGTGTACAGGGGTGAAGACTGGCAGCGACATTTTTAAGCGACTGAAACTTTTTCGTTTTTAGTCACTCTTCTCCCGTAGCAGAATGACTTTCTATGAGTGGAGAGTAATCGGACTCCAACGCTGAGGTCTTTTAAATACTTATCACTGAATTTTTTCTAATGGTTAGCGTTCTTAAAGTACAATTAATCGTGTTCTTTTGATTTTAAACACATTATTAATTTCAGAACAAAGTACAAGAGGTAGCGGTCTTTCTGAACATGACAATCGCTTTAAATTTACTTCATTTCTGTTGAAGCAAAACTACCATTAGTTTCTTTCTAGACGGAGACTGCGGCTACTCTGAAAGCCCAGAAACAGTGAAATAATACGGTTGGCAAAGGTATACAGTCGAGTTACCTATACAGTTCGCTAGAGCAACACTTCTTTGGCCGTATTTCTTCGCCTTTGCCTTCACCCACAAAATTTTTCGAGTGCTAATCATAAAAATTTCTCAAGTAGCATTGCCTTCATCTACTTCCTTGACCTCCATCATTTATACCTTTACTCCAATTGAGAGTTAGGTATCCACACTACTTAGCTCCCGAAGTCACCCTTCACTGCCGCAACTGGAGGCGGAGGAGAGCTCGGCAGCGTCGCCGCGAGGCCACGGTGAGGCGCTCAGCTCCTGCGTATTATGCAGCCCTGAGTTGCGAGCCAGGCGTGACCGTACATTACAATGGCAGCCACTGCCTCTCCCACAGCACCCCCGTCTACACCCACGGTCACGAAGCACTTCGCTAATTTCCCCCGATTCCCTCACAATTTCATGCCCATCCGTGATAGCTTCATTAACAAACGAATTGTTAACTGAGGCGTCGTGTTGCGACGTGAAGTAAGAGCAGGGCGTGTTAGGAATATCGTCGTTCTTAGTATATATGTTGATAGCTCGATTATAACTGTATTTATTAGCATTTTACTATTATCAATCTTTCGCTGTGCTTCGTTTTACTATACCTGTCATCGCCGCAAGATTATATCCTCGTATGAGATGTGAATAAGTAAGCACGGAAGGGATAAATGCCGAGTAATTCGAGCAACGGCAGGTGCTGATGAGAATAATACACAAGGTGAAATGATCATCGGCCGCGAGACTATCATTCGTTCACGCAATATTACAAGGGTCCTTAAGCAAATGTCAGAACGTAATCATGATGCCCAAGAATATCTGCTACCTGAGAAGCGTCGCTGCTACTTCATTAAAAGAGACCGATTCTTTCGTTTTCGTTTATTGAAGATGATCGAAATCAATCGAGTTGTGAGCCATCAAAGAGCAGTGTTTTACTCGGAGCGCAGCCTCCGTCCAATAACTCAATCTGGCGAGCTTAATTACGGCTGCTTTAGCGTTGCATTGGAAACGCGTCAACGCCCGATCCTCCCTGGCAAGAAAACAAATAGGGAAATACATAAAATCGTTCCGTGTATCGAGTTCTCTCGAAGCCTTCAAACTAGAAACCTGAGATATTATGCGACTGGACGACGAATTCATTTATTTTTTGGTGGTGCATGTTATGACGAGAGGAGCAAAGACGTTGCTTACAGTTGTTGAATAGCATTAACATTATAGAATCAATTTTATTTTTCAGTACTTTTAAAATTAAATAGTAGCGTACAGTTCGTGGAGACGAACTAAACGTCCTCTTATGTTTAATTTATGCTTTTCATTAAATTTAGCTAAAATAACGCTACTGAACTTTGTCTTATGTTTAATTTATTTTTTCATTATATTTAGCTAAAATGACGCTAATGAACTTCCGAAAAGAACGAACTTGTGCATATAAAGCCCCTAACTACAGCCTCGCCTTCAAGCAAATCGTGCAAGCAAGGTGCTAAAGATAGGACACCATTGGTATCAAGCGCGCTGTATCATATAGCATAGATTAGTCACGGAGCGTGTTCTGTCACTTCGTCGCATACGAGTAGAGATGTTCAGTTAATCTTCGAATTATGCATATAAAATATGCACAACATCATATGTAATCCTTAACTCTACAGGTAAAAATTAGTCCTAGTTGTTCAACTAATACGAAGCTGGGTTCAAGGTAGGAATACCTGGACTATTTTTCATCCATGTAAGGCAAGGTTCACATGAAATGATGCAGATGATCGACTTTATAAGCCTGACAATAATTACATCAACGTCGAGCAACAAAAAGAATCTATGACACTGAATTGCTTATTTTATAGACGTCTCGAGGGTCACAAGCACGAGTTATAACGCTGACATCCTGGCGGTAAAAAAAATCTTACCCTGAACCTATCACTCAAAAACTAGAAGCGCTTTGAAATAAATCTACTGAAAACCTGCGTAGAAGTCACTGCGTAGGAACGAAGTTTATGTCCTAGACTGATTCCTAATGAACCCGAGTCTGGACTTTCTTGCCTCCGAACCACTTGAAATTACTCGTACTTCCGCGTGTAATAAGTAAAGCATTGAAGGGAGTCGAGATGAGAGGGAACGCAAGGTCAAAACAGTTGGCATGCCGACCGTACCTCTTCGTCAACTACAGCAGTGAAATTATTAATATTTTTGCTCCCAGTGAACCCAATGCCTACGACATGCAGGTGATGCAACGCAGAAAGTCAAAGCTCTTTCCTATACATACATAGCAGATGTTTGTTAATGACAAAGCCATTCCTTACAGCAGATTTGTGTTAATTTTAACAGAAAGATTTATCAACGTACCATGGTCAAGTTAACTAATTTTGAAATAGAAGATTAAAATGCCCTGTGCAAACGGATTTTGCTGTAAATTTGGAAAATTGAATGGGGCGAAAAACGTTAGGGAGGAGTTTGAATATTTTTAACCTTCATCGCATTCTCTAAGTCTAACCCTTCGACTAAACATGACCCAAGCTTGTCAGTTTTAATAAGTTCAACCAGTGCATACTTGACATCTCTAGTTTCACTTAAACTAACGCACAGATGTAAGCCGTACAGAATTCGAGAGAGACCTGATTATCTCTTTCCTTTTTATTGAACCCAAAACGCTGTAGACACTCGTGAACCGAAGGTAACGCTTTAGTTTAATTGTATCATTCTTCATTTCCGTGCATAGCGATCCTTCACTTCATCGACACGAGAAGCACATCGCTTCGAGGATCAGATCACACCAGTCTTCTCGTATTTGTCTTAAAGACTACGGAACATCAGATGCTGTTGAATATTATAATTTTTGCATTCTTCAATCACAGATTTCCAGACCCTCAGCTGAACGTTTGGGTACTCATAAATTCAAAACAGTAATGTTTGTCCGTCATATTACTCGCTTACTGTAATATTTTACGATTACATACGCTTTGATTGCTTTTCGCGTGAGTTAAATCACCTCTTTTACTGCACCCTGCCCTACAGTACTTACCATTGCACTTTATCTTATTATTCTTGAAGAAAAAACCTTGAAGACTCAACAAAGGCGAAAGTACCACGAGAGTAATCCGTAAATAATTCAGGGAAATTTGGGACAATTTTTCCTCAGTATGCACACTGACATCAAACATTAACATTCTTGAAATAGCGTGTATGATACTCGTACTACTGAGTAAATTTGTAATACTCATAAGCCACTTAACACTCTGTAACTCCGATGGCCATTAAGATATATTTCCCTATCAGTGTTTCCCCTTTACAGCAAATGAAAAAAAATCCAATGTATCAGGTAAAAATAATGGAACATTTTTGGGATAATTAAAAAAATCCTGCGTAGTCACTCCATAATTTGTGATTTTACCAACCCATTTACCGGCAATTAAACATCAATTTCCTTTAAAGCAGCGTAGCTCGTTACACACATTTGACAATTTTCTCATTAAGCAACCTAAGCAAGTTTGTCTAATAAGAACTACATTTGTTTGACGATTAAACTGGAAAATGTAATTCGCGAGATATAATTTGGGAGCATTTTTCTTCATCATTAGAAACTATTATCTCACTCGGCGTATCCTTCCAGAAAGCAAATCTTTTCTCAACTAAAAATAAGCGCGCGAATTCATAAGGAAATCATTCCCAGTGTTAGGGTGATTTTAAGTAGAGTTCAAGGAGCTGATAACCCTCCCGTGAATTCGTTTCTCTGTATTGTTAAAGCACTAATAGAGAAAAGGTCAAATCCGAGTTTCAACTTCGGACGATGATAACATTTTCCTTGAATTCGTTTCTCTGTTTTATTGTTTTATTGAAGCGTTGACGAACGAAAGGGTTAAGCCCGAGTTGCAGCATCGGGTGATGATAACATTCTCTTTGAATTCGTTTTTCTGTATTATTAAAGCGTTAGTAAATCAAAGATTAAACCAGAGTTTCAGCACTGGATGATAACATTTTCCTTTAACTCGTTTCCGTTTTATTATTTTAATTAATAATAACTAAGTAACTAAACCAGAGTTTAAGTACCGGATGATGACAACATTTTCATTGAATTCTTTTCTCAGTTTCATTAAAGCGTCGACGAACAAAAGGTCAAACCAAAGATCCACCATGGATCGCAGCACGGCGCGCATGAGGCCAGCTAGGCAGGGCGGCGACGACGCACTTGAGCGGAATGGAAGAGTGAGCTCGCACGTCAACCAGGAACCCGTCCGAGGATTCCTTGACCTGTTAATTCACGAGTCTTGTGATAAGGTGGGCGAGGTGAGGGGGCAGGGACAGGCGAGCATCTCCTCATGCATAAATACATAGCTGGTCCAGGCCTCAGCACTTTCTCTTGCTTAGATACAGAGTGCGTGTATCCGCCAGCCGCCGCAGGTCAACTGAGGAGGCGTTGTTTCAAACCGGCTTGTCAACCAGTGGCGTTATCCTCACCTGGGGTTATGTCTACATCTTGGTGGCACGGGGAAATCAATTCAACGCTTTGACACAACCACTTTGGGCTTATGTCTGCATCTTGGAGGCACGGGGAAATGAATTCAACACTTGACACAACCACTGTGGGGTTATGTCTATATCTTGGTGGCACGGGAAAATGGATTCAACACTTGACTCAACCACTGTAGGTTTATGTGTACATCTTGGTGCAACGGTCGGACAAAAAACCGTCCATTTGGAAAACAGTAACCGAGGTCGCACATGAGAAGAAATAAATGTCCAGGGGCACATGAGTATATTTCCATATTGTATTGGCGGGTTTTGATGAATATAACACGGGCGGTGCAACCCCTTATCAATATTATCTCGAGTGCCGCGAACTTTCATCATTATCATCACGGGCCCTGCGACCCTTCATCATTATCATCACGGGCCGTGCGACCCTTTATCATTATCATCACGGGCCGTGCGACCCTTTATCATTATCATCACGGGCCGTGCTACCCTTCATCATTATCATCACGGGCCCTGCGACCCATCATCATTATCATCACGGGCCGTGCGACCCTTCATCATTATCATCACGGGCCCTGCGACCCTTCATCATTATCATCACGGCCCGTGCGACCCTTCATCATTATCATCACGGGCCGTGCGACCCTTCATCATTATCATCACGGGCCCAGCGACCCTTCATCATTATCATCACGGGCCCAGCGACCCTTCATCATTATCATCACGGGCCGTGCGACCCTTCATCATTATCATCACGGGCCCAGCGACCCTTCATCATTATCATCACGGGCCCAGCGACCCTTCATCATTATCATCACGGGCCCAGCGACCCTTCATCATTATCATCACGGGCCCTGCGACCCTTCATCATTATCATCACGGGCCCTGCGACCCTCTCTCACGCCCGAGGGTCGCTTGTGCATAATTGAAGGCGCGTAACGATCGCAAGCTCTGCCGCTCCGCCTGCCTGCCTGCCTGCCTTATGGACTGCCTGCCTTGTGGACTGCCTGCCTTATGGCCTCCCTGCCTTGTGGACTGCCTGCCTTGTGGACTGCCTGCCTTGTGGACTGTCTGTCTTGTGGACTGCCTGCCACGTGGACTGCCTGTGATGTGGACTGCCTGCTTTGTGGACTACGTGTTTCCACCAATCGTCCTTAGCAGATTAAGTACGCCCATGACTGAAACACGACTGTGTACAACTTGGATCCTAAAATAATAAAATTCAACTGAGAAAATTAACAAGAGACAAATTCGCCCGAAAATCAAAATAAGAATGTCTCCAAGAAGGTAGTGGTCGCTCCAAAGTCAAACACACTACAACATCTAGCAAATTTTCGTAACACGAGCACGTTAGCGTAAAACTAACAGAGGAAAGTATCGTATCAGCGAACATCATTCCCTTATTGGAGGATAATTCCTGCTTTAGTTACCAGAACGAAAGCACTGGGGTGTTGGATGAGCGGTACAGTCCGCCTTTCGTGACGAGGCTTGCGAAAAGACGCAGCTTCATTATCTTGAACCGTGGCAGCCGTCTCTGAGCGTTATGTCGAGCAGGCCAATGTCTGGTAAATTTATGGTGGCTTGTACTCTGATAGAAAATAGAGTTAGTTTATACAGTGAGCTAAATCCCATTGACATCAGCTGCTCAGAGATGCCAGCAGCCCAGCAAAGCTAATTGCCCAGTAATACCAGCAGCCCAGTTATGTCAGTAACCCAGTTATGCCAGCAGCCCAGCAAAGGCAACTGCCCAGCAATGCCAGCAGCCCAGCAAATAATGAGAGGGCATCGGCCCAGTAATGCAGTCACCAAGAAAGACATCAGGAACGCCAGAAGCAGTAGCCGCTGGCGCGCTGCGCACCCACATACACACACACCCGACACACACACACACATGCACACACACACACACACGAGGCTCGCTCGACTGTTTGTCTTTGGCCCGACAGAGGGGACCGAGGGGAGAGAGAGCGCCAGGGGCGGCGAGGGCTGAGGCAGCAGAGCCTGATGATGAAAGCCAGCCGCGTTAGAGAAGTGGAGTAGGCAAAGAGGGGACACCGAGCATTAGGGGTCACGCCGTGCTCTGGGGCCGCTTTGAGGGGCGCCCGCGCCAGGGCAGCGCTGGCGATTTAAGAGGGAAGCTGCAGTGAGTGCGGCTCAAGTACGCGGTTGGGGCTAGGGCAGCAGCAGCTTCAGAAAACGCATCAGAACTCCTATAATGCGCGAGCTCCTGCGGTGGGTTGTGTTTGTGAGAAAGGTTAACATGCGTGTGGGGGACCGAGTGTGATGAGTGTGATTTAATGTATGGATTTTAAAACCATTAAAGATTACTGTCAGCACACCAAAGCACGCTGATTTTTGATGCATGAAATAATTCAAGCTCGAATTACGATGAATTAAAGTAGTCGAGTAGCTTCACTGTAATACATTCAATACTCGATTACGTTACATGCATGAAACTGAACAAAGAGGGTTGGCGGTTCATGCAACTTAGGCAGGTAATTAAGGAGCCCTATGTGCGTGCAGGTATAGAATTAGGGCAGATGAAAGTTTACTGATCAGTTTTGACTATGTGACATCAAAGTCACCCCATGGTTTGCTGACGGACGTAAATACTGAATTAAGTTAGAATAATTTCAATTCTTCTGAATTGGAGTATTTACTCAGAATCCAAATTGTCTCGTATTTTGATGAGGCAAAATTAGAGCATTGCCTACAGCGCAAGCTTAAATGAGTTCTTAAACCTGCAAATTGAAAAAATGCATTGCACGCCAGAAAATAATAATTTCAGATTAGATTACGGGTAAATATTCACGTTCCACTTATTTAGAGCGCCAGGATAACATATCAGAGAATTGCGAATGGTTATTTGTATTTTATACAGTCATCAAAATGTAAATGTACCACCAAATAAAATGCTCAATAACCAAAATTTTCCCACACTAGTCATTGAAAAAACATAGTTTTTGTTTCACTTCAGAGTTCTTGCGCCCTCAGGGAGGTCGGACCGTTATAGGTAGGGCACTGGCAGTGCAAAAATTCGTTCGTTTGATGGCACTGGAAGCAAGGAAATACGTCCGTTTGAAGGCAGTGGAATCCCAGGAATGCGTTGGTTTGAAGGTAGAAAAAGCTCAGAAATGCGTTGGTTTGAAGGTTGAAAAAGCTCAGAAATGCGTTGGTTTAAAGTAGTAGAAGAGCAAAAATGCATTGGTTTGAAGGCAGTATAAGCTCAGAAATGCGTTGGTTTGAAGGTAGAAAAAGCTCAGAAATGCGTTGGTTTAAAGTAGTAGAAGAGCAAAAATGCATTGGTTTGAAGGCAGTATAAGCTCAGAAATGCGTTGGTTTGAAGGTAGAAAAAGCTCAGAAATGCGTTGGTTTAAAGTAGTAGAAGAGCAAAAATGCATTGGTTTGAAGCCAGTATAAGCTCAGAAATGCGTTGGTTTGAAGGTAGAAAAAGCTCAGAAATGCGTTGGTTTGAAGTAGTAGAAGAGCAAAAATTCATTGGTTTGAAGGCAGTATAAGCCCAGAAATGCTTCGGTTTGAAGGTAGAAAAAGCTCGGAAATGAGTTGGTTTTAAGGCAGGGGAAGCCCGGAAAAGTGCTGCGTTATTTTGGAGGCAGTGGAAGTCCAGAAACGCTTTATTTTGAAGGCAGTGGAAACCCATAAATGCTTCGGTTTGAAGGTAGAAAAAGCTCCCAAATGGGTTGGTTTGAAGACAGTAGAAGCGCAGAAATGCATTCGTTTGAAGGCATTGGAAGTCCATAAATGCATTTGTTTAATGGCAAAAAAACAGATATGCATTAACTTGAAGGTAGCAGAAACACAAAAATGTTTTGATTTGAACTGTAGAGGCGCACAAATGCATTGATTTGAAGATAGTGGAAGTGCAGAAATGCGTAGGAAGTGGCAGGCAGCAATACGTCTGTGGGAAGACGCACGAGACTCCGTGATCGATGGAGCTCGGTGAGGGAAGATTAGTGAGATGCTGCGCTGGACGTGGGTGTGTTTTGGCTCTCCGGTTGCGCTAGATGAGGCGCTAGCCGCACTAGATGTAGCTGATATGGCGCTAGTTATGTGTGGTAGAAGACATGCTAAATGTGCTAGATGAGGCGCTAGTCGTACTAGATGTAGCTGATATGGCGCTAGTTATGTGTAGTAGAAGACATGCTAAATGTGCTAGATAAGGCGCTAGTCGTACTAGATGAGGTGCTGATATGGCGCTAGTTATGTATGATAGAAGACATGCTAAAAGTGCTAGATGAGGCTATAGTTGTAATGAAGGGAAAGGTGCTAATTTTGGTAGTTATGACTTACGCTGAGCAAGTCGAGGCCCATGCTACGCTAGACGAGGCTCTAATTATGCTATATGAGACACAAGCTGCCCAAAATGAGGCATCAGTTGCGCTAGGCGATGCGTCAGTCGTGCTGGATGAGTCGGTAGCTCCGCTATATGAGGCACTAGCTGTGCTAAATGAAGCACTAGTTGCGCTTAATGAGGCACTAGTGTGTTAGGTGGGGCACTAGTTACACTAGGTGTAAATGGCATGCACGCTACATCCAGCGCTTGGCTGTTGAGACACTGCGTTGATGCCTTAGAGGAGACCGCACTATTTTTTCAGCTTGCTCCCTTGAAATATCGGATTAAATATATTGTTTCAAAATTAGCAAATTCGCTTGTGCTCCACAGAACTCGTTCCGATGAGAAAATGAAATGTTATCATGAGTAAAAATAGGAAATAATTAATGGTGAATATCAGTAAAAAATGATTCTTATTGGTGAATTACAGGATATTCAGACGAGTATTTCGCAAACGACTATTTCCTTGAAAATAAATTGCTTTGTTCGAGTATCCTACAGAAGCCAATTTGAATTCTCCAGTTTTTTTACTTTGAGTATTAACATTTGATATTGTTTGCCGTAGCCATTTAATTCTACTCAATTTTAAGCACGGTCTCTCACTGAGTCCTATATCTTTTGATGTACTTTCAGGAGCAGCACTCCCATGAAAAATGCATCTAATTTTCACAATATTTGTTCACACCCGCAAACTTTTCCGCGGAGAAAATGACATGGATGTGGACCACCTTAAATAATATTGCCAGGTAATTCTATTAAGAATTTTTAATTAAGAAAACATTCATTATTATCTCCTGCAGTTCGTGGAGTCGCGAAATGAGCCCTCGATGACGTTTTGACATATTTAGAATCATTACTCTTTACCACCTGTTCATGCAACTACAGAAGGTAAATCACATGTTCTCTTTCAACAACTTAAAGGAATTTTCGATTGCAAAGGAAGCTCCTCCGAAATTTTTTAATTTAATAACGTAGAACTCAACAAATACGCTGTTTTTATTTCAATTTTCAATTAGCTTTAGTCCTTATGCTTAATTAACAGCTTGAGCGAGGGAAACCTGGTTGGCTCACTATACGCGTCAAGCCGTCACATGACATGGAAAAGTGTGACATGATGCATTTGAGAGGAACATTTCTGCGTCAGTTTCAGAACAAAAGCGACTCAAACAAAGGTAGATAATTTTTTTCCAAGAGGCACACGTGGCGAACATTTCTGCGTCAGATTTAGAACAAAAGCGACTCAAACAAAGGTAAATAATTTTTTTCCATGAGGCACACGTGGCGAACATTTCTGCGTCAGATTTAGAACAAAAGCGACTCAAACAAAGGTAAATAATTTTTTTCCATGAGGCACACGTGGCGAACATTTCTGCGTCAGATTTAGAACAAAAGCGACTCAAACAAAGGTAAATAATTTTTTTCCATGAGGCACACGTGGCGAACATTTCTGCGTCAGATTTAGAACAAAAGCGACTCAAACAAAGGTAAATAATTTTTTTCCATGAGGCACACGTGGCGAACATTTCTGCGTCAGATTTAGAACAAAAGCGACTCAAACAAGGGTAAATAATTTTTTTCCATGAGGCACACGTGGCGAACATTTCTGCGTCAGTTTTAGAACAAAAGCGACTCAAACAAAGGTAAATAATTTTTTTCCATGAGGCACACGTGTAAAGCCGAAGCTTGCTTTTCTGCTGCTTACCCATGAATATAGCATAACCTGATATGAGCAAAAATTTCTCGTTCCATTGTTTAATCACTATAGCTAATTCTCAAGCTCTTCACCAATATTTTCATCCGCATAATGGATATTCCAAGTGTAGGTGGAGCTTCTACCCTCTAAAACTCGTACCCAGTCCTCGTTAGAATACAGAGTTAGAAACCTTGACTGATAAACTAGAACATGTTGACAATTTTTGGGGAGTTAATATTGCACAGATCACTTTGGGAAGTTAATATTGCACAGATCACTTTGTTTGCATTTCGAAAGTATTCCACAATGTTTTAATTCCAGTGTGCTCAGTTTCAAAACTCTTTTATTAGATTCTATTAATTTTTTGCCTTTCATTGTTTAAAGTGAGAAGTTTTCAACTGCAGTTTAGAACTGTCGCTAAAGAGAACAAATAGCGCCAGTGAAAATTGAATTGCATCTTTATTAAAATTGCTCCTATTAAATCATGTACCCAGTTCAGTGCAACAACAAAATTGAAAATAGCTTCTCAGATACGTTTGGGTCCTCGCGTTCACTACCCATAAAATTTCAGCCAACAACTGCATAGATTCAACGCAGCAGGAGAACCAAGTATTCAATGACTTCTGGATAAAAAGCCTTTCGAAATGCCGACTATTTCCTGCTAGAAGCGTTAGAAGTGTTTCCTCACAAATACCCTGATTCGGTCTCGTGAGGGGAACCAAGCTCGAAGCTCTTGCTTCCCAGCTCGGGTATTTCTCTATTTTTTGGTGTGCTCCTCTAGATAAGTTGGGTCCGAGCGAGCGAGTCGCACAAACTCGTCTTTAGAGCATCCAGAGTCTGGTCTTCACGGAGCCTTTGCAGCGCCGCGGCTCGTCTGGCGGCGAATCTTTTTTTCTTTTTTGCCTTGCCAGGCTGGAAGTTATTGGCGCGCGCGCGGCCTCCATCTTTACGTGCACGAAGCGGCGGCGTCTTCGTCGGTGGTGGCGGTAGAGGTGGTGGTGGTGGCAGCCGCTTCCGAGAGCAGGGAGCTAGAATCTCTCATATCCCGACAGCGAAGTTTGCTGGTGCGCTCGCTCTGCTCCGACCGACCGTCCGTGTGCGGCGCAATTATCGTCTAGCTGCCTCCGCTTTTGCTGCTCCTCTATACCTCTTCGCTCGGATCCCCAGGCCCCTTGGATACAGCCTTGGCAATTCTGCCCGCCTGCCTGCGCCATGCTAAAGAGAGACGCGCTATGCGAGCGAACGAGCGAGAAAGATATGAAACGCGAAAATACTTCTCTAATGAATTGAGCGCAGAAACAGAGATGGAACTGAGCACACCAATATGAAAATAACGCAGAAACGAGAGTGAAAAATGGATTGGAAAAGAACACAATTGAAAAGTAAAGCAATGTGATTTCCAGGGCAGGAGGTGCCTAGGTGCAGGAAGAGGAGGCAGCATTCAGCGTAGCGTCACTTTACGGGGATTGGGAAATTTTGTTGTATTGAATTTTGACGCACGCGGGCGGTTACAATGCAGTTCAGTATATATATATGGAAAAGTTGCATAAGTTCGCACCTTATACATCTGAACAATTCTACACCTTATATATACGAACTGAGCGATGTTCACGACGAAGGGCAAATGCAAATTTAAATCGGCTGGTAAAATCTCATAATAAAATTTATGGAAGCTGTGCCATAAGCTTGCATAAAATGTCACCTGAGCGTTTGCTCTTATCCCTTCCAAAGAATGACTCAAAGGAAAAAATATTAGACCTTATGATGAGTTAGTTGAAGTTCTATACATTTATAACATTCAAGATTCGCGGTGCTTGCCTGAAATTTTCTGGTTCTGCTTCTGAGGTTACTCAAATGAAACGCCACATTCGCCTCATTCGCGGCCCCACAACGCCTCTCTCATTCGCCAAGTTAGTTGTCCAAGACGAGAATGTTTGTCGTCTTGCTGCTGTGTTTGCTGCAAGTTGCCAGCTTTGAGGCAAGGGCTCCCTCGGTCAGAGTTAAGGGTAATTCCCTCGGTAGATAAGGTGTGAGGGCAATGCTTCCATGACGAGGGGTAAAGCCAAGCGTTCCCTCCACAAGAGTAAGATCAAAACTTCATTCGGTGTGGGAAATGAAGGAAGGTGTTCTCTTAGACAACAAGGGTTAATTTGTTAGTGGTTGGGCTGACGATTTAGAAGCGAGGGAAAGGTTTTCTTCTGGAATAAACGTAATTATTCATCAATAAAAACATGCAGAAATAACAACTAATAATTTAGGTAACGCTGCTCTCTCACGAAAGTGATTTTAAGAATTTCCTTCGCATAGGACTTAGGATACTGACTGCTCCTACTGAAGTAGCAATTTCAAGGCTTCCCATGAATACACAATTAGTCAGTTCTTTGACTTAATTACATAGCAGAACACACTTTAGCTTTCTCTAAGCGAAACTTTCTCGGTGTTGAAAAACTGATTTCTAGCATTTCTTGACTCGAAGAAACGAAGGGTTCAAGACGCGATAGAACAAGGGTAAGGATTTACTTAGTGCAAGAGAGAGGCAAGGAGCATCCAGGGTTGCGTTAGTGCAGTCGAGACGCGTGTATAGCCTCCCTTGTTTCTCGTTGCAGCTCCGCGCCGCACAGAGAGGGCGAGCGCCTGCAGCCTTTAGAGGTCCCTCGCGATATTGCTTTCTCTGCCGCATTGCCCGGTGTGCCTTCCCTCTCCTCCCCCTTACGACCGGCAGGAGCCGCGTCGCGCTCTTATTGCCACCGCCTCATGTGCGTGTGTGCACCCGAGCTTTGGATGTCAAACGCAGAGCCGTAATCATTCATGATGTGATGTGTTTCTTGCGTACTCAGACGGCCTCTTGCTCGCTTTATGCTATGCTACTGCTCTTCCTGCCGTATGTTCTCGTGGCGTTCTGCAGTGAGACCGCGATGCTCTTTCCTTTCACGTAGTTTTGTTCAAATAGTTCCATCACCATCGTATGAGGTGTGGGTGCTCGTCCTTTAGAGCATTCTAAGCGTCCGCTACATAGCTGGGGAATGTTGAGAAAACTCCTCGGAGGGTGTGAAATTATTCATGTAGTTACGCTTCTCATGCACAGGAAATTCCAGTGTATTTCACACTTGTTGCTTTTGCAATATCTGTAAGGTGAACATTAGATCATTTCGGATCTATTCTAAGAGATGTGAGGTAGGAATAATGACATAATTTTACCGATTATTGTACCAAATGACGGCATCCTACAAGTGATTACGGACCGTGATGCAGGATGCCGACTGCTTCAGTCATGAAGAGCCTTGAAGTGAAATCATTTCGGGAAAAGTTGGGTCAACCTTTTCGTTTATAACTTTTGGGGCAATTTAAAGTGACGGTGTAGAGTTATACCTCAAATAATCGAATGATTTTAAAAGTAACTAAAATGAAGGTGGAAAATTGTGAACATGTTTTGCTCAAAAAACCTCTATTTGTTGTTATTCCAAGTTTTTCATGAGCTCTGTGGTCTATGGTACTGCAATTTGATAGTTAGTCAAGGAGAGAAATATAAAACATTAAAAGAGGGGGAATGAGGCCATAAATGAATCCTACCCGAAATAAAAATATCCTATTCTTATTCACGCAACTCAAGTGCATTCCACACATGCACGGCGTAAGAAACACTGGTCTCAGTGTTTTAGTGACACGGGATTTTTTTCGTTTCCAAGATACATATGAAGCTCTTGAATTTCTTAGCGAATTACTGCCTCCTTCCTTTCTCCAAGGGCAACAGAAAATCCGACGATGTATTATGTAACGCAATTCTGTTCTGAATTTTTTAAAAATTATTTTTGGTTTTATTATGATTACTGTTACATTATTAAATTATTCATGTCATGCATCTGCATTATATGTGTTTAATATTGGACTTCGTTTGAAACGAGGAGTATTTTTTGCATGTCTCCTGAAACCAACCGAATTGAAAATATGACAGTCGCTCAGAAATCACTGATAGATCTACAGGTAGCAGCTCGCAATACTGTTGAAGCAATACGCTTCCAACTTCTTTGCAGTCTACCCAGTGTTCTTAAAAGATACGAATAAGAAGCACAAATAGAAAATCAATGTCATCTTGCTGATCTTTTCATGCACTTTGGTTCTAATTCATTTTTTGAGTTTTCTAAAGGTATGATCAATATATTTTGTAAACTCGTTTGTGAACGGGAAAGCGCAACGTGTTCGTACATCTTTTACGCTCGGCGTATACTTCCAGAAAGCGTATCTGTTCTCAACTTGGGGCTGGGTAACTGGCAACTCAGGTACTCAGACTCTATTGGGTAAAATCCTACCATCCGTGTTATTTTTCTACCTTGGGATTGCTTTAATAAGACAGATTCACGTCTACAAATGTCCTGCGATTTTAATTTTAAATCTTGGTGTGATATGTGTATTGGAAGCAACTAGTCTACTACTCTAAGCATGTGATGCAGGATCCTCTGTACGGCTAATAATTGAAAAATGCCACATTGTAGCTAATTCTGATATGAACGCGCCTCAAGTACAATCACGCACAATTTGTTTGCGCTTATGATACACAGTGACGTGCACGCTGTGCATCAGAGTACATTAGATGTACATCTCGATCTCTTCGCACTGAAATATGCTAGCATTCTGGTCGGAGCTTTAGAACAAGTTCAATTTTGTCCATTTCCGCCGTTCGAGAACCTTCTGAAGAGTGAAATAACGTTTTCTATTGATCAATGTTCGATCTCGGCTAAACCAGTTTTATGCAGATTTTGCTCATTCCAGAGTCTTTTCAGAATTTTTAACCTTACTTAGTTCATTTCCTCTGGTCATAGTAAAGAGATCATCGCAATTAATGTAATTCTATAACTTATTGTTAGGTGTGTCATTCGAAAATGGTTTATTATTACTTTGTACCCTCTCAGAATTCTTACCACTGGTGATGGTGTGGCCGATACGTTTGAACTAGGTTTTATTGGAATGTACACCTTTTAAATGAAGTACCTTGTATTACTTCATTTGTAAAATGGTTCCTACAGCCCCATTGTAAATTTTGCATTCAAGTAATATTAGCTAACGTAAATTCAACTCAAGATCTTGTCTCCCTCCAATAGGATGGACCAATTGCTGAATCACTTCCTCTCGAACTCCCCAGAAGTTCATAGATTCGACCCGTTTGAGAGCATAGGATGGGCACTATATTCAGATTAGTAAAAGAATGTCGGTCCTATGCTGTGAGGAGTGGCGCTGCTATTGATGAAACTGTTAGGTTACCTCTACTATAACTAGGCCTTCAGAAAATTTATCTTCCTTGTTCAATTTACTTCGCATGTGTCATGCCATCTTTGCTATTTTTTACATTTTCCTTCCTAACCTGATGCTACCATGCGCAGGGCATCTTGCGTGAGAACATACCTTTTGCCTGGATTCCCAATTGTCCATCCTAAATGATCCATATTCTTCGCCTACTTCAGTTAACGTTAGCAAGAGATTTTGACTAATATATTAATCCTTTGTTGAACACTGTACATTCCTCAATTGGCCACCGCAACTTCGCACTGATTTACAGAATTAATATTAAAGCAGCGGATTCCTCGAATCGCCCCGAATATTGGGTATGATGTAAAAGCTGTGAACTACATAATTTTGATAAATCCATGTCGAGGTGTGAGGTAGATGGAGATGTAAGTTAGCGTACATTGAAGACGGCGCTAATCAACGGACTAGCTGATTAGCCCCTTTCCTCATCAGTGAACTTCCAGGAAATACCAACGTTGAGGTAACTCTTCCACTCGCCACGGAGTCTGCGCTACTAGTCTGCAAAGGCCTTGGTTCAGGTTAAATATACCTTCTTTCTCTTCATGACCTTTCATTGAAGCCAGCATTTTGTACACCTTACTAAAAGCATTGTTTGCTCACTTCGTTGTACGATTTCAGCTGTTCTATCTATTAGAGGTAGCATTTCCAGGGGGAAAAGTGAGGTCTCGAACTGGAATCATAGTAGCCTTCTTTTTGTTAAACTGGTCAACGGTTTTTATTAAGTTACGGTGCATTTTTAGATAACCGATTTCCATTTTTTTAGCACCACTGACTATCTTGAACATTTATCTTGCTCCATCGACTTGTAACCAAACCTATTGCTTCTATGCGAATGGGAATCCTGCGTGGAAAAAAATCCGCGTAGCTCCCTAAATTCAATACTTGAAGTGCCTTCTTCCTTCCTCGTTGAAATACTTGTCGTGATTATAGGGAGACTGACACTACCCGAATCAAGTAAACGACTAATAGACTCGACGGCAAATATTGCGAGAACCCTGATCTCGAAATCGGCCTTGCTCCTGTAAAAGCTATTTAGAAAACTGTACGTCAAATGTCAGCTAAGGAGAGGCAGGCCGGTAGTGATATTGCAGTTACACAATTGGGCCGGAAGTGGCGGTGCAGTTACCGGAGAGGCGGCAGTACACAATTGGGCCGGCAGTGGCGGTGCAGTTACCGGAGGGGCGGCAGTACACGATTGAGCCGGCAGTGGCGGTGCAGTTACCGGAGGGGCGGCAGTACACGATTGAGCCGGCAGTGGCGGTGCAGTTACTGGAGGGGCGGCAGTACACGATTGAGCCGGCAGTGGCGGTGCAGTTACCGGAGGGGCGGCAGTACACGATTGAGCCGGCAGTGGCGGTGCAGTTACCGGAGGGGCGGCAGTACACGATTGAGCCGGCAGTGGCGGTGCAGTTACCGGAGGGGCGGCAGTACACAATTGAGCCGGCAGTGGCGGTGCAGTTACCGGAGGGGCGGCAGTACACGATTGAGCCGGCAGTGGCGGTGCAGTTACCGGAGAGGCGGCAGTACACAATTGAGCCGGCAGTGGCGGTGCAGTTACCGGAGAGGCGGCAGTACACAATTGGGCCGGCAGTGGCGGTGCAGTTACCGGAGGGGCGGCAGTACACGATTGAGCCGGCAGTGGCGGTGCAGTTACCGGAGGGGCGGCAGTACACGATTGAGCCGGCAGTGGCGGTGCAGTTACCGGAGGGGCGGCAGTACACGATTGAGCCGGCAGTGGCGGTGCAGTTACCGGAGGGGCGGCAGTACACGATTGAGCCGGCAGTGGCGGTGCAGTTACCGGAGGGGCGGCAGTACACGATTGAGCCGGCAGTGGCGGTGCAGTTACCGGAGGGGCAGTAGATAATTAGGCCGGCAGGGGCGCAGTAACGCTAGTCTCGCAGCATCGATTAGCACAGGCCCGATGCGACCGACGGCCTCCTCTCGAATGCAGCCTGCGCTCCGTGTTGTGCGGGTCCGGCCTGCGCCTCTTTTTCCTTAGAGCCATGATTTAGCGGGTCTCGCGTGAGAACTAGTTTTTCTTGCGATTTTTCTAACACGATTCGCGCCAAAAATTTCCCTCTCGGTTCGCTGCAGTATTTTTTTATTAGGCTTGGCGTGCTGCCCTTGTTTGGCTTGTGGCTAGGCTTGGCGTGCTGCCCTTGTTTGGCTTGTGGCTAGGCTTGGCGTGCTGCCCTTGTTTGGCTTGTGGCTAGGCTTGGCGTGCTGCCCTTGTTTGGCTTGTGGCTAGGCTTGGCGTGCTGCCCTTGTTTGGCTTGTGGCTAGGCTTGGCGTGCCGCCCTTGTTTGGCTTGTGGCTAGGCTTGGCGTGCCGCCCTTGTTTGGCTTGTGGCTAGGCTTGGCGTGCCGCCCTTGTTTGGCTTGTGGCTAGGCTTGGCGTGCCGCCCTTGTTTGGCTTGTGGCTAGGCTTGGCGTGCCGCCCTTGTTTGGCTTGTGGCTAGGCTTGGCGTGCCGCCCTTGTTTGGCTTGTGGCTAGGCTTGGCGTGCCGCCCTTGTTTGGCTTGTGGCTAGGCTTGGCGTGCCGCCCTTGTTTGGCTTGTGGCTAGGCTTGGCGTGCCGCCCTTGTTTGGCTTGTGGCTAGGCTTGGCGTGCCGCCCTTGTTTGGCTTGTGGCTAGGTGATGTGTGCATCGTACAAATTTATTCATTCCGCACTTTACTGATAGCATTATTTTTGCTTGGAATTTACGATGCCCGTTGGTTTATTGTACATTTTGTTTCAGATTAACTTTTAATACCCAAATTTTAAGGTTAATTTTAACGTTAATTGAAATAAGCAAATTGGAGCCTTCATTACGTTCTCAGTTAAGTTTCATAAGTATAACTGTAAAGTTTTGACCACTAAGTAGTAAACGCATTCACTTGTTTGAGGAAACGGTTTTCGTTCTTTGGAATCTCTCAAAGGCCTTTAATTGAAGACGTTGCGCAAAATGGAATCCTCTGAATACGATCAGAATGAGAATGGCATCCCTAAGGAATATGGTGGTGCTAGTGTTCCAGGCTCGGAAATTTCTTCGATAGAAAACTCGAAAAATTCAGCAATGCGACCAGACAACGCGAACACTGGCAGCAGAGCATCTTCAGCATGCAAAGAAACCTCAGCCTCACATCATTCATCTCAGATGATGGAAAGTAAAGGTGAACAAATGCCGTCTCAAGATAGTCCCCTTTATTCTGCGTCGGAAACGCAGGGGGAAAACTGCAGCGATGCCGAGGAGCAAAGTAACTTGTCTAATTCAAGTTTTGGAATGATCCGTGAGGCTAATGAAACTTCCCATGATCCGCCGTCACAAATTTCTGCGGGCAGTAACGTTGGTAGCAGCCACTCATCGGGAGCGGGTGCGATGTCGGAGAGATCAACGAAGTCTCCGCCTCCTGCTGTCGACTCGCCATGGTCTTGTCCAGAATTAAACGAAAGCCCCGCGTCCAGCTGCCAAGAGCCTGAATATTTGCCTTCGGAAGCTTCAGAAGACACGGCGAACTTGTCAATGTTGGTCCACTTTCCTTCCAGTTCTCCGGAAGAGACAGGACCAGATTCGCTTGCCTTGTTGGACTGGCAGAGAGTCCCGCCACAAAAATGTTCGTCCGAATCTAGGAAGAACACCCATAGAAGCGAACATCGAAATCTTTCCCCTCCGCGAAGGAATCTGGATTCATCGGCTAGGCTCGATTCAAGGGTAGACTCAAGTCCGTCCACCCAGGACACACTGAAGCAGTCGCATCTTCACGCAGAGACCAGATCTCATCCTAAGCATCTGTTAACGCACCAAGCAGAAGCATCAAAGAAAGGGGGAGAAATCGTTGAAACTCCTTTTCACTTAGAAGGAAACTTCGTTAAGCGGAGAACAAAAGTTTCTTCTGAGACAGCAGCTATGACTTCACTGAATGGAAGTAGACCAGACCATGTCAGTCAAGTGCTGGGATCAGAAGCAGCTGAAGAACGTTCACGCACGCAGCTGCCACCTTCGGAGCAAGGTTCGCGCCCCGTACGTAATCTCCGCCCTACTCATTTGAGCTCATTTTCCTCCAGCTCTTGTATCCTTGAAAGTAAAAGTGCAGCAGTTCCCCCAATTAAAAGATCCAGCGAAAGTGAATCCAGAATGCGGAGCTTAGCAGATCAGCGCCCAAATAATCCAAATGCTGCAAGCTTATTCAGCTCTCGTAAACAGGATCCTAATTCCTCAAAGATTGTTGCCACTCGGTTTCTGAGTCCCACCTTTTATCCCCAAAGTTACCATAGTGTAAGCAGTGGACCGAACACTCCGACACGTAAAGACATTTTTGCTTTAGTTTCGGATAATGACAGAAAGCTTCACTTCCGAGCAAACGAGGGAACGTCCGTGCGTTCAAAGAGGTTCAGGGACGCTGCATCTTCAGCACGAGGCACTTCATTTTCTTCTGTACCACTCTCTGTTCCATCTGACAATCAAGCGAGTTTGAATGAATTGGTGCCTGTAACACAAAACATGGAGACGACAGCCTCTCGTCGTAATGTTGATTCCCAGCAAAAGCAAGGGGAAAGTGAAACGGTAAAACGCTCTCAGAGCCTTGAAGAGGAAGAATTTGTGAACAACTCTACCAGGGGTTCGAAAAAAGCGTGTAACAAACCAAATAAGTCAGGAAAGCCTACTAAGCGTCCAACATTCTTCCGAAAAAAGATTGAGCAAATAAGAAACCTATTAAAGAGAACACCAAAGACAGACGCCCCTCTGAATCGTAAACGGAACTCTTTAAGAGCGGGGAAATCTACTCAGGATCCTGTGCCTTCACTGGAACACGTAGACATCGTAGCTGATCAGGTTCAAATTGTCTCGCCGTGCTCTGCCTCGCAAAATCTTGAGGTGACAGACTCGTCAAGGTCAAATGAATCCGACAATTATCTGCAGTTGAATGGTTGCACCAGTCCTAGAGATACAAACCAAGAGGAAACAAGACGTACTTACAAAGCAGAAGTACCTAGGTACGAAAAATTGCGATGTAACAACAAACGCAACGCAAATGATCATAAGATCATGAACAACATGCCTAATTTTCCGGACTCCCTTGAAAACGTACATCGGTTGAATCGCGACCAAACGGATGCATTTCGTTCAGTGGGAGGAGTCGAAGCTGGTTGCATTCCCGAGTCGCTAGAATTACGCACTCGAAGTCCAGTTAAAAACTTATCGAACGCAGTACCAGCTATTGACCCAGTGAAAAAACTAGGGTCTCGTGTAATAAACCCAAAACCTCGCAAGAACAGTTCAGAACAGACAGCAAATTTGGAACCTAACTATAGTGTACGGGCCAAATCAAACCATAAAGCTCCTAATGAACATGGCAAAGAAAAAACTAGCCTTTGGCAACGGAGCTACGTCACGCATCAAACTCCTTTGAAAGATGTAAAGAACGAAGAGGGAAGAAATCTCTACAACGAGGGCAATCCCACATCTGAAAACCAATATCAAAATTTGCCTTCTGGAGGGCCTGTTCCATGTGAAGTAAGCTCTAACTTTTTTGATAGGAATAAACAAAGTGCCAATACTCGCAAGGCGCGCGTTTCTTCGACTGACGTTACAGATCGATCAAGCCACAGCAATTCGCAGGAAGTAGTGTACGAAAATACAGAATTTCTAAATTTCCTAAACAACATTCCTGACATCAGCGCGGAGCCACCGAAGGAAAAGTACTCTAGCTTTTCGCCAGAGTATCGAGCAGAACGAAACTCGCTCCAGCACAGAAACAAAAGTGCGACACCAGTTAATAATCCTCCTATACCTCGCGACCCACCGCCATCTAGGATGGCAATGCCATCAACAAGCTCTACTTCGAGTACGCCTTTGACAAGAGCACAAGGGGCCACCTCAAACTCGATGTGGGTGCCCGAGAACCCCAGAAACATGCATCGCTGCGTTAAAAAACCTATTGATGAGCCTGCCACTATGGGCGCTTTGACGAACGTTTCTAGTATTCGGCAACGTCATCAGATTACAAGTTCGCAAAGAAATGTTCGAAATAGTACTTCAGATTTGCCAGTGAGTGGCTACGTTAACTCATCCAGGATAGAACAAAGAAAGCATTCCAGCAGCAATAGTCGGTTCGAATTTGGCAATGTAGCACGCGACGTACAGGGAAAACGCGAAAAGAAACACTGGATCAAGCCTGAAACAACCGTAAGTATTAGCGAGAGTGACTCGGGCTACGTCGTCATGACGAACTATCACACCAGGGCGGCAAAATGTATTTCTAGTGTGTCTCAAGTTGAGTCGAGCTCTGACGCACTTGCACTAGGCAGCGAACCCAACGCAAGCATTGGGTTGAACAACACGAATGCTAAAGATGAACGTGT
This sequence comes from Morinoia aosen, assembly GCA_030386875.1. Taxonomy (NCBI): domain Eukaryota; kingdom Metazoa; phylum Arthropoda; class Malacostraca; order Amphipoda; family Talitridae; genus Morinoia; species Morinoia aosen. Next base: position 44,753,776 of record CM059572.1, on the reverse strand, counting down.
CGAAACGCCTCGAGCTCAGCCGCAAGAGTACCGCAACCTCAACCCTCCAAATAGTCTCGCAGCTGCCGAAGGATTACAAATGGAGCGTCCGAACACGACCCAAGCGCCTACGATGCTACTGGCCTTCGTAGAGAATATGCAAATGTTGGTACAAATGTACGAGGCCCAAATTCAAAGCATGACACAAGCCTACCTTATGGCTCAAACCCAGATGCTAGCACTGATATGGAGAACGGCGCAAAATCCCATAATAGAGTACAATACACGCATCTCGACCGCTGTAACTACTGTAGCTTCGGTGCCAGTCCTAGCATTCGAACCGATGACGTCAAGCAGAGTTCAGAGGGCGATTTCATTCCCAAGAGCACGACAGAGCCTATCGCTGGAGTGCGAAAGTAGTGTGCGTATAAATGGCCAAAGTCTGGATTGCAGTGACAATATTCCTGACTTCAACAATCAGCTGGTACAGAATAGGGATGTCAGATACTCGCCGGAGCCCCAAACGAACCGAAGTGCAAACGAATCGTCGAATGTAGGCTTGACAACGGAGAGTTCTCCTCTGCGCCAAAGGGGGTCGCCGTTTCCGATAATGCCTCCAGTAAACTCGTCCTTTGCAAGTACTACCAACACAAAAACTGTTGCTGCAGGCTCATCGTCGAAGATGTCGCTGTGGTCGCCCGAGAATTTGAATCCTGGGCCTTGCCAAAATGTTCCTGTCGGTAACCAGGGCTACTCTTCTCTGGGGGGTCCAAGAGGTAATATCGAGACTAAAAATGGAACGGTTTCAAATGTTTTGGGAGCTAATCCCGACCAATCAAACAGGTTTCATGTTCCACGAAGTACTGGAGAAATATCACGGAATGAATTGGAGATTTCTCCCTTAAACACAAATCCGAACTTTTCTGGCAATTTGCACGTCGTGACGCAAGAGAACACGACGAACTCGACAACGAATGAGTTATTAGATACTTTCTTTAGAAACCTTATGGCCTCGACGGTTACCGCATCGTTTCAACCTGACACGCGAACGACTGGAGAAGGAAACCTTTTCAGAGCGGACGTAAATGACGTTTTAGAACAGAGCACTGCCAATCCTGGTGGAGCGGGCGAGACCAGTGCTGGTGGAGAGGGCGCGACCGAAGTGAACGAAATTGATGAACTCTAGGGTAAGCAGAAAGAACTTGTTTTTTAGATATGATCCCACACATCCCGTTCCTTTCTACGGCTCGTAAGGATTTTCTGTAATGGAATTAGGTGGAATTATGTATTACTACTTTTGGTTTTGAATCACGAATGTTATAGTTCTTCCCTTTGCTTTTTCTCATGGACTAAATTTATGCTGCGTGAATTTTTTCTAGGCAAACGACCTCCAGGCAGTAGATTACAGGTATGGAAGAGAAATATCATACAAGCTAGTAAACGCCACAAGTAGATGGTGCGCTGGTGTCATCGTTTTTTCCCAAAAATCTGGACGTGGCGCTATTTTTAGTAATTTGAGTGTTCTGGCTTAGTAACTTGCTTAAAACGTCTTCACTCTCAGTTCGAAATTTTTTATTAGGCTTGAAATCCACATCATCGGAAGAATGAAAACAAACTCAACTTAAAACTACTAAAAATTTTTAACTAAATTTTATGCCTCTACAATTTATCTGAATCTATATTTCAACGTTAATTTTAGCTGATATTTTAGTTGACTGGCTTACGTGCCTCTTTCTTGTTATTATTATAAATAATTTAAAAATATTTGACGGTATACTTCGGGTTCTCGTAAAATCCACCACTTCTGTTTTGTTGTAAATGTATTTATTGAATGTCTGATTCATGCAGCGGAATTCTGATAATGTACAGTACTTCGATACTGAGATTATAGTTCAGAAGCGGTAAAAATTTGCTATTTTTTCTAATGTCAAATGCAGTTAATGAATATTTACCATAGGAATAGGGACGCGAGAGTCTCGCAATTGCTCAAATTGTTTAATGTGGTTATTTGTCATACTCATTTGTTACCACCTTAATAAATGCTAACATATTACGCGTATCTAACTCGCCTTCTCCTATAACATGCGATTACTGAAGAACAATTATTACATGAAACAAAGAAGCTGCCATATGAGCGACTTGGAATGATAACCATAATATTTTTAGTATTTGAACAATTTTATCAAAACGGTAAACGTCCTGAAATTTGCTTTAGTATTATTTTCTGTATGTTCATAAAATTGTATGGTAACCGTAGTCATGTCCCCAGCTATAACGAAAGAAATGCTTCTAGAGATGTAAAAATTGTAACTCGTTTTAAACGACGGCCCTCGTTCACGTCATTTGAGGAAAAACTTGAAACATTTTCTGTTTGTACCCCACGACAGAAGTAGTTCAGAACGGACTCTGAGTGAAACTTCCCTACATTCCCTACATTCCATACTCTAGAAACTAAAACTAGTGGAGTCAAAGTATTCGTGAGCCTGTCGGCTTGAATTTTTTATTACATTCAATGAACTCATTCGCCAAATGTTTGAAGCTACATTTATTTTTCTTCATTTGATCATTGAACCGTGAATATCCTCGCCTTCCAAGGTTTGGATACGTTCACATTCTTCCCAGACATTGTTTGGCAGAGTAACTTAAATGTGTCGACTAAAAACCGTAGACTTCGAGTTCACTCTGTTTACGAAATACTGTCAGCCTGTTGAAATTGGAATATAGTGTGGAATTTTGAATTCGAATTGAGGCAAGAAAGATGAGCTTTTGGCTGCGATTTTTAATACTTGCAACCTTCAGCCATATCTTAACATAATGGACACGGATTCATGGCCAAACCAAGTTCCGATGAGGCTTGACAAGTTTTACTTGTTAAACTACGGAACTTTTCACGAGCTTCCAACGTTCTCGCTAGAGTTTAGTGACTTCCTGATCAAAATTTTCAGAATATCGTATAATTTTTAGTAATAAGATGGATATCAATCTAACAAGGACGTGCTATGCAAAGTAATCTTTGTTGGTATAAGCGCGGGAATAAGATTTTTCGGCTTTCCAGGATATTTTCGTTTTTCTGGAATTTATTCTTGAACCCTTCGATAACTCCATTCCAAAAGAGTTAGTCAGCTTGAACTCAAGATTTAACTTGAAACAAGGAAGTTATTTGAATTGGAAAAATTACTGAATTCTTCGAGAACTCGACGTAGAACAACGAGAATTATTTCCGGTTCTCAACGACAGAGGAAAGAGTTGAGCTCTTCTATAGAACAGCGTGTTAGGTCAACTTGCATGTCTTACTGCGAGACCCTTGGGTCGCTCGCAGCTTGCTCTTATCTATTGCAGTGTGACACACCTGCCAACAATTTTTATGACTACTTGTTGATAAAATGAAAGCACGTTCCGCTTAATGCGCCGTTTTCAATTTTGAAAACCAAAGTTGAGTTCAATTTGGGTTGAGTATTGAACTTCAGTTTAACGCACCGAAAGAAAATAACGCAAACCTACAAATAAATAAAATGCTGACCCATGAGGAAATCAAAGTTGAAACAAAGTTGAAACCGCAATTGACGGTCACAAATTGAAAAGAAAAAGTTTGACGATAGCATAGGTGTGAAATGTCTTGCCAATTGCAATCGTCAGAATTTGGAACCACCCACTAGGAAATCTCTGCCAGGCGTATTGAATACATTCAGAAATCATCACTTCCCCGCACAAGGAAGTGGCAGGAAAATCCCTCCGTATTCTTGAGCGCGAGCGTTGACCGGAATTTCAGATATTCGAGGAAAAGTAATTTATTACACATCTGTAACTGCGTTTATGTGATGTATTTAAGATTCCGTTGATAATGCTTTGACCAATTAATAGTAATGTCAACATGGCAAAGAAAAATTAACATTACTCAAAGCCGATAATGGGGAAAAACTGTAATCCAGGCACCATGCGTCCGTATAATGGGCGAGATGCGTCAAAATTACTGTACTGGTGTTAGTACATGACAATGAAAACATGGTCCTCGGGTGCCACTAGTGCGAGATTAGTGTCTGGTGGATGAAGTAAGCTGATTTCTAGGAAATGTCACTTCTGTGATGAAAAGGAAAACGTAGCTAAAGTAATATAAAAAAACGTTTCGTATTATAAAAATCCCTCTTCAGTGTTCTGAACAAAATAAGACATGAAAGTATAAAAAAATTTTTAGCGCCATAGTACGGAACTTGGGGAGTAACTTGAGAAGTGTCACCAGTGACAGGAGTAACGTATTCGTAAAATTATTGACGGCGTAGTTAGGATTTCTGTTCGTAAATATTTTTGCTCATGAAGTTCCCAATAATTTGACTGATTTACCATTTTGGCTGCGCCGTGAGCCACCGGTGGTCACTGGGGAGTTTTCATAATGCTGCTGAGCTACCAGTAGTCACAAACTCAACTTTCATAACTACTTAATCGAAACTAAATAAAGGCACGGTCCAGTTAATGTTTGCTATTTTCAACCTTGCTACCTACAATCGACTTTAAACTTGAGTTGAATATTAAACTTCAGCTTAACCTGCCGCAGTCAAGTGTTAAGGATAGTTCTATTTTCACCATAAAAACACCAGGTAAAGGTCGAGAACCTTTCCAATAAATTCTCGGGATAGGGTGGCTAGCTAACTTCAATTTTATGAAAGCTATTCATAGCCTCAAGTCTTCGCAGAAATGCAGATAAAAGTATATGACTGTTGAACGTTTTCATTAGTTGTCATTTGATCAGCTTCTCGCCCGGTGAAGTTCACGTGTACACCATGAAGAGCGACAAGTTCCTGTCTGTGCTCATGACACGAACGACTTGAAATGAGTTCGTCGAAAAGGTAAAAATCGAAATCCATCAAATTCGAGCAACATTTTCAGCGATGAGGGAGCACATCTTCAGACGCTTTGTTGTTAAAATGTGTGCGTTATAAATGACTTCACGCAAAACAAAATTACGTGGCAGCAAAATCACTTCTGGTAAAGCCTGATCTTTTCATAGATCTTGAGAAAATTAGTACCGCACATGGTTCACTGAAAAATGCTCGGTTTTTTTCATTTTGAAACTTCACAGATAGAAAAATGAAAAGATGAAATTAGGTCCTATAATAAATTAAAATCGGAATGCTGATAATGGTTCCATTCAAGTTCAAACATGGAGTACTTCATTCCCAAAAGAAACAAATTTACTCTGAGGAAGAAATTTCTCGGAGCTTGGATTTTTAGCATATTATTTTAATGCTTCCTATAAGTAGAGTCGTGCTGAAGTTTGGCAGCAAGCGGCACACTTTTTATACACCAATAAACAAGGTAGCTGAGATACGGGTGAAGGTGATTTTTACGCAGTGAAACATCGAATTCAGAAGGAAGAAAATTTACTTTTCGGGTCTGAAATTAGGCGAAGTTTTGTTTCACTTTTAAAAAGTAAGAAAAACCCGTGGAGTTCACAGTAGTTAGTGTATCTAGAGTCAGACGTTTCCAGCAATTTACACAATCGTAGTTTTACAACTTGCGCGTAATTTACCTACTTTTTATTTTAAATAGACTTGACTATGCCATGCGCAGTAGTGCCCAGTTCAGTAAAGTTCAAGTTTGCTTCACTATGTGCTACAACACGCAGCGTAGCAAAGTCAGCGTAGAAGACGGTGCCACCTAAACTGCAAAGACGACTTAACACGTTCACTGCGATTCGACCCACCCAGTGAGTCGTACTCAAATTTTCCTGCTGCAAAACGACCCATCGATAGGTCGTCTGATAATTTGTTAAGATTCTTTTTAAATTAATGGTACCTATTCATTTTACCCAGTAAATGTTGGCTTTTTATAAAATTTGTAACAACTTATGAATTTAAATTTGAGTTGCATACTGAACTTCAGTTTAACCCATCGCAGTCACAGTCCTGCGTTAAATTATCTAAAACCGAGTTCCTGGTGTGGAGTTGTGTTCACGCAAAGCATCGATCACTCCACAGCCCCCACGTTGTCCGTATACACGGAGCTACAGGATGGCAGCTTTAATCGGCCTTGAGTAGCGCATTTCATTCACAAGCAACAGGTGTTGTTAAAGCTACCTTACTCTCTTTTTATTTTTAAAACTATAGTAAGCAAAGCACGATCGATTTGTTGAATGATGGAGCAGTGGGTTCCGCGCTTACCGAGCAAAAGGGCGGTGAAGGAGGGCTACGTATGAGCAGGACGATACGCATTGTGAATTTCCACATTTTAATGCGCTCGGTATTATTGTTACGCTCGATGGAAAAACTATTTATCAACTCCTATGACTTGACTTTTGGTTTCCCCATCCGCGCCTCACGTGTTAGGGAGGAAACGTTTGGTTCGAATCTATTCATGTTTGCTCCTTTGCATAACTCGACTGTGTAGGTAGGAATAACATCTCTTTAGGGAGAGGGGTACGTTTAAAAAAATACCTTCAGATAATTAGATCTTTTCCAGATAAGCCCCACCACTAATGCCACACATAAGTTCACCCACTTGTAATTTTCAAATTAATGCACCTATCGACTTCAAATGACTCCCAAGGGAAAGAATGTTTTAATCTTTCGTTTTAATTACAATCTGAAGCCAATAGGTGCATTATTTCGAAAGTGACAAATGGGTGAACTTATGCGTTTCATTAGAAATGGGGCTTATCTGGAAAAGATCCCAGCATATCATTTAGTGCTCCTGATGTACGTATATCGTAGTATTCTAGCGCTCGGCCAGAGAGGCACGCAGGGGATGTCGGTCCTCGTCAATACACCGAGTTTATAGTGCACACTATCTTCAAAAGTGATCCTAGCACTACAATGCCGAACGGAAAAACTTGTAGACGACTAGCTAAGATTTCTATTCGCATTCACACGAGTTTTTTATATTTCTATTTCTTTTATGTAAAATTGCTTTAACATTCGGTCCCGATTTGTGAGAAACGCGAAAGGTAAACGTCCTATTTTTTCCCGTATGAAAGGTCTCGATAAGAATTCATTAAGCTCATTCCATTGTTTACATAATAATTTTTTCAGTTTATTTTTTTGAAGTCATTGAGACCTCTCGGTCGAAAACGCTTCTGATACTTTCATTTTCAATCAGCTGAGGTTCATCTAAAACGATCCAAGTCTTCGCAAAATTGTAAAAAAAAAGACAAATTGCTACGCGAGATAGTTGGTTAACTTTATGGTAAATAATAGGTACCATTACATTGAACTACAAATACGTAGTTGAAAAACGAATCCTTGTCGAACAAATATTTTATTTAAGGGTAAATTCATCACTTTGGAGTAAATTTTTAACTTTAGGGTAAATACCAACAAAAATACATATTTAACCGGTACGGAACTTCTGGCTATTTCCTTTAACAATGAAGACGCTTTGTTGCGAGGATGAGGTTTGCTGAAGAAGGTAATTATCACTAATCACGTTATTATGAGGCCTTCATTTAGTACTTTCAATGCCGATATAAATCACATGATTCATTTTGGTAAATTTAATACTTCTCTTGAAACCTATAAAGATAAGTTGTCTCGGGGAAAAAATTTATGAATTTTCATTCAAAAATACAGCTGATGATAAAAAATAGAGACTAACCCCAACGAAGTTTGCAAAAATTTTGCTGGTTGAACATAAACCACAAGCACGTTATCATACCTGGGAATAAATCGCTATAAAAAGAAGATTACTTACTTGGACCTCTAGACGGACTCCTTGAAAAGATCACTTGCTTTGCCGTTGCGAATTTTATGTTTATTTTGATTACTATTTAGGCTAATTTCTACACACCGCTCTTCCGGCTTGATGACGTACCCGGTTTGATATGGAAAACACAAAATACACTTTCAAAGAAATGCCACGTATTAAGTTAGTGAATGGGATTTTCGTAGTTTTAAAATACATAGCACGTACCAGGGTTCAAGTCTTATCACTTTTGCAGTTCTTTTGACAAACAGATCACATTTTACAGGGTACTCTCGTGTCGCTTACTGACCCGCTACCGGGGGACGAGTTATACGTAGGCTAACATTTTAAAAAAAATATTTTCACCTCATTAGAATCGAACAGCTTAACAAATTCAAAGACATGAAAAGTTGAAATTCGAGATAAATTCGCCAATTTTATAGTTGAGCGACGTCGTAAGATACTTACTGTTAATGATATGGTAAGCACTGTCTACATCAGCTACGTATAGCCAGCAGTTCGCAGTTCCATCTACAAGTATCAAATTAAAGTTCCCCTGACTTCCATTCTGATTGCTAGCAAGATTTCATAAAACAACCTTCAAGACGCCTGTTTAAAAATAATACATGAATACCAATCAAAAATAATTTATTCATAGTACCCAAATCAAGTTTTACTCATATTCTGCAGCGTTAACGGCAAGTTGGACGTCGATCACTTATCAAGGAAATTACAATTCTTACGGGAATTTTCTCAAGTAATGTCTCATAATGTCCCACAGTACATCGGTTACTGCTAATTGCCCTCTGCAAAATTATTTAATTTATCAAGAGCTTGTTTGGAAATAACCAATCCAATTGACAAAATATTTTGACTCTTTCACCATATCGGCAATTGGAAGCAGCTTTGTTCGGAAGCATTTCCGCTGGATTGTCGAACATACAGCGCATTCTGAGCAACTCATACATTAATAGAATCTATTTGATTGTGGATTAGATTATTAGTTAGTTTAAGCCTCCCTATCCGCAACAAATGCGATCCAAAGAGAGGAAGAATGAAGGCACCAATTAGTATGGAGTTGAGGGAACGCAGAATCTAGGCAGGAAAGGCATGGAAACAGTCAGTTGAAAAAGAAGTTCATGAAACAAGATCAAAGTTGGAGAAAGAAGTAGGCGCTGAAAAACAGGGCAGCAGTGAACCGAAAAAAGATGGTCCTTAACATCAGTACAACATTTCATTTGAACAAAAAGAAGGCCTACCTAACTCTCAACTCGGGCACTCACACTCTTCCCCTGGGAGCGCTTATTCCCATTGACACGGTAGTTGTCCCCCCCTGAGGGGTCATTTTATTGTATCAGGTTTTATCACAACTAAGCGCCGTAAGTTGTAGAACTTCAAGCCTCATCAAGAAGTAGTGATTTTGTAGGTGAATCCTACATTCGATAAAACTTGTTTGCTAATTTGCCATCTAGGCAAAAAGTGTTTCAAGTGTCACACTGCACGACGGTAGAGGAAACATGGAACGTTCAAACCAGTCTTTTTTCGTTGACGGTGTGGTTTTGCTCACGTCAATATTTATTTGTCAGACAAATATTTTATTTAAAGGTAAATTCATCACTTTGGGGTAAATGTTTAACTTTAGGGTAAATACAACCAATAATTTATAATTAGCTGGCACTTCTGATTATTCCCTTTAACAATGATGGCACTCTTCTGCGAGGATGAGGCTTACTGAAGGTCATTATCACGGACCAATAGCAGCGCTCATATTGCATCTGGTAGCACTGCTATCCCCAAATCTATCTCTACTATTGGCCTAACGACACGGTGTTTTGGTGACGTCATAAAGTTGGTTCGAAATAAAGCCTTTCTATTGGCTAGCCGAACAAGAGGAGGTGCATTTTCTCCCTTTGAAATGACCCCACCTGGTTGCCTCTACCGTGCACTACACGAAGCTGACCTAACAATTCGCTGCAAACAGAAGTGAGTGAGGTAATTAATAAACAAACTTAATTTCTGTATATTTAAGAAAGCAAAGTACTTTAATATCTTGGAACGTAAAATTACAAAATCTTCGGTCCGTTGTCTCATAGAATTAGGTTACAGTTTGAAACTTTGGCGATTTCAACACTTTTACACACAGTTTAACACTCTCAAACTACCACCGACATTCCTTGCACAGATTACATTGTTATAATCGAGATTTGTATCAGAAACTTAATAAAATAACTCAAAACAGGAATGAACAGTTGGGGGATTTTGCACTGCAATGTTCCTTAACAGCACGCTAGTCACCGCACAGGTTTAGTGAACCTTGTGTCTTCATAATTCATACTAGTCAGTTAAGAGCTTCTCTCTCATCATCAAGAAGAGTATCCTGCCCATTCAAATGCAGGCTCAAGGAGCGAGTTTTCAATCAATTTTGTGGACGTAAAGGAGCCTTTTCTGAGATCACATCAGTCGATCCGACTACAGTGCGTTCTTTGATTTTGCTCTTTAAACAAAAACCAAGCACGTCATCATGCATGAGAATAAATCACTAAAGCCAGGAAAATAACGACTTGGGAGAACTTACTTTGCCCGTCGTAAAGCCACGAGGCTGTGAATTGGTTTGAAAGTCTAGCCTTAGAAGGCCAACCAGAAAGTTGATTCAAAGATGTTACAAGCAGTTCTTCACCGCCCAAATTACACTGCAGCAGTAACTATGTACCGAACATTAAGTGGAAACGAGAAAATTGTATCAAAACGCAAGGCTTATTATAACAAAATTCGAAACAGGCACAAAAAATCGGTGCTGTACCAAATGACAGCAAAACGACAACAGGCGGACCGGACACCGCCCGAGGTATAACACAAACATTCAAACGATATTCGCATTCATTTACGCAACGTAGGTTGCCTAAAGTTGTCAAAATATCAGTCAAGGTTTTTCATTCCAGTACAAAAATGTTTGTAGTTATAAGATATGGAATCTAAGTTTGAGGAAACAACGTACACTAATATATTGGAATACAACGTTACAAAACCTCCAGTCCGGTTTCTGGTAGAACAAGTTTACAATTCTCCGGACAACTACTGATCCAGGACATATTAACAATCTTGGTTGAAATGTTTACCTTGTAATTGATTGACAATAACATAAAATGATACTATAAAACCAACAACGGTGATTATGAAGAAGCACCAAAGCCTAACGCAGGATTAGGTAACCTTCACAGGTTTGTTCGTCATCTGAATTAGCTGCAAGAACTCATCCTAAATCATTTCGAAGAGTTAATATTTCAAGTCCACCACTCTGAGCAGAGTGCACTGAACAAAGGTAACCACAAAACAAATGCGTCATGAAATTCAAGTATACTCCATCTCCCGTTACTACGTTTATGCACAATATGATGTACAGATTCACAACACAAATGCTGTGATCTGTCCCGGGTAGAAGTACCCCAGCAAAAAAATGAAGAGATCAAAACCCTGGAATAGAATACTGGAGTCAGATTTTCATTTTATTTGCTTGTTGTTGTTTCGTAAGAGCTTAAGGCTGCGAGCAGCATGGGGATACAATAAAAAATTAAACCCCAAAACTTGCGTAAAATTAGGTGAACATTACTCGGTCTTGCATTGTACACTATAACGAACAATGATAATTTGATTAGCTAACACGAAAAGAACAACTGAACTGAAAACAACTATTCTAATTGAAAACGTATGAGAAGTATTGGATTCATGATGAAAATACGTTTACTCTACCTCGGTCATTCTTTCCACATTCATAAGCGATTTTGACAAAATCGAGCATATTATCCACCCGGGAATGAACATTCGACGCGGTACTGAGGACGATCAAATGGAGGTCACGTAGTTAAGGGCAGTGATCAAGCATCGCTCGTGGCAATTTGGTCATAGAACTTATCTCCAACGGTGACTATACGCATTTCTTTATGGTAGTGTTTAACACTACCATAGTACTGATGAAATTGGACGATTTGTAGGAAATCTCACTTTCAGGATAAAAAAGAAAACCAACGTAGCTAAGAAAATCATGATATAAAACCATGATAAAAATCATGATTGTTTTTCAGAACATTGAGGATGGATTTTTATGATCCGAAACGTTTGTTTTATATCATGATTTTCTTAGCTACGTAGGTTTTCCTCCTTACCATAATATTTTATCATAAGTTTAATGGAGAATAGGCACTTTATCGTATTTCTCGTAGCAGTTTCACTTCCAATAAGCAGCTGTGTGTTTAATAATGATCTTACCCACATCTTCCTCCTCTCACTCCACCATAATACTCAAGCGTATGTTGAACGGAGACTAAGCCTTTCATAATGACGTTTGTCGCAGCTATTTTCCACCCAATAAACAGAAAAACGCTTTTTACTCGAAAAAATAAAATGCTACTATTGCAAGACCAGTTGCTTTTTTTTGAGATGATTTTAGAATACTCTCATTCAAAAGAAGCAAAGAGCAACTCTAGCGCAGCAAATGAAGCGAATGAAGATGAAGGCTTGGCTTTTGCCTCGACTTTTAAGGCAGCTTTCTTAGCTCGGATCATCTCTGGAAGTCGCAAAGTGTTTGCGCAGAAATGACGGGAAAATGACTCCTTAGTTATGTACACGAGACCTGAAGGAAGACACACTAAATTGTACGAAACAATAGGCAAACTAATAAGACATTACATTAATACTATACAAAACACTCAAACATAAGATATCAAAACTAAAATCAGTGCTCAATACTCCATTAATGCCTTTAAATAGAATGCTATCAGACACCATACGTGGCGCATAATCAATTTATTTACAACGAAAGATAGAGATAAAAAATTCTAATTCACCATCTGTTTCCTCAACTAACGCTGCCTTCCTGTCCCTGTGAGCGAGAGTCAAAGACAGTAATAACCAGGATTGATACACTTATATTATTAATACAGTTTTTTCAACAATAAATTAGCCTTTCTTCTTGCTGCAATCCTCAAGCTTGGGTTTTATCAAATAGATTTTAACACAAATAAGACTGGACCCATAAATACCACTCAGTACCGGCAACTCAGCAGGGTTGCCAGATGACGAGTGGTATTTACGCTCGTTTTAGAGTAAAAACTCAACCTCAAGTTTTTTTTCAGCAAAAAAAAGTCGATCTTTTTTACCAAAGTAAAAAGTATTTCTAAAGCACATTCTCTCCTCAAGTTCCAAAACGAGAAATATTAAAGCTAAAACCAGTGATGAATTCGTATTCAAAGACACGAATAATGGAGAATAAATCCTGTTGCAAAGGGGTAGTAAGAGAATCAAAAGTATAAATTAATGCATTTATACAAGGAGATACGAAAATTTCTCTGTACTAAACCAGCAGGAATGTGACAACGAAAAACCCCCGACCAAAAATCCATACTTCACCGCACTATCTTTTTCTCTGATGAACAGAAACACATATTATTCATTGATAACTGGAGCTTAACATTGAATTTTTTGGAACACCGACATTTTGCAGTTTCTATGGTTACGCTAAGTAATACAACGAGCGAGGCAACAAATACAACCAAAGAAATGCGAGGTCTCCAAAGCCAGTTTTCACCGACCTATCTCCAAACATCCCATCCCAGCAAATGTTTACCCCGAGGAAAAACTGCCAGTGTACACAACACGCGGTCTACGCGATCTCTCAACAGTAAAATAATGCGTCACTTATTGCCTATATTTGACGGAAACTGAATTGGTAAGTTAGACAAAAGAAATTGTTGTTCGACCGCATAACAAACATGATTATACGTATTGTGAACAAGGTATCATCCTAATTATTGTACTTGAAAATAGAGCTGACATGTATTTAATGGTCAAAAATATGAAAAACTATATGAATTTGTTCTTTGTGGTAAGAAACAAGAATTAAAATTTCGTGTGTATAACAATTTGAACATGAAGAGCACCAGGAATGGTGCTGTTCGTGGGTAACCGCTTATTTTCCATACAACCCATTCACTTTATCATCCCAGTATCGTGCTTCTATGTAACTTGCTCATCTCTCTCTATTAAACCAAACCATTTGCCGTAACCAAAAAAACATTTTCACAAGTAATGATATAAATTTCGACATTCTTTTGTCATGATTTCACTCGTCATGTGCACTTGACGCATTGCTCAGTACTTTACCAATCAGGAAACCACCAAGACATGAAATGCAGCCATCACAAATCTGGATCCTCAAAAAATACAGAAAACAAATTTTGCTAAAGACTACGCACCCGTAACTCCTTCAAAAATTTTTACAACTAAAAAGGAACTAATTATAGGAAAAAACAAATTGAAAATAAAGTAAAAAGGTGATCAATACCGATGAGGATTGAGGCGCCATTACTAAAATACAGAGTAAAAATCAACCCCTAAAAACACTAGAGAATGATGTCAGTGGCACAATATTTCAACCACATTCATGAGGAAATAAACGTTATTGCCACAAGCGTAAGCTCCAAAATCGAGTTTCACGATAATTTGCTTCCATCTTTAAGAATCTGTTACAGATCCTCCAAGTACCCACCAGAACCTTGCCAAATTCACGATAACTAGATTCACGGACTATAATTAGTTATTTCCTCAAGCTGGGCAACTCTGCGTTCAGAAAAGAACCTGGTAAAAAACGTACATATTGATATTTTTATTTATTTCAATATTGTACATATTGAAAAACGTACAGCTTATTGAAACGTACATATTGATTTCCATCAAATCAAGTTTCGAGTTTACAGCACGTAGGCCTCTCAAAGGTCAGAGCTTCTTCAGAAAGACTGGGGCACATCCAGTTGAAAGAACCTGGACTAATAAAGATAATCTGCAGAAGAAAAATATACATTTGAATCCAAGAGATCATCTCAGTCACCACTTTGAAAAAGCACGGTGGCACAAAACCCTTGAAAGGAAGCATAAAAGGATTCGTTGAACCATCCCTGCTGAATCTGATGTAGATTACCCAGGTTACCTTCTGAAAGAGATAATAAATAAAGCAGTCTTATTTGGTCTCACTCCGTAAGCACATGAGCACACTGTACGCATTGCTCCGTCATGAAGAAAAGCCAACAAATAACAATACCCTTTACTAACAGTGCACCAAGTTCTTTGTTTGCATATAGGCAAGTTTCGCTTTTAAAGAAGCATTAAATGTCTCGTCCTATCACATTTCAGACAGCAGTTTACCTGCAAGAGAAGCTTGGCAACAAAAAACATAATGCCAAGCGGATTTTTGAATCCAGAAATGGCAACGTCTGAACTGAAATGAGACGTTCACTCAAAATTGGAGAGCAATTTACACTCGCAGTCAGTGAATTGACAGGAGGTCAGGTGATGGACAGGGCAGTGATTGGAGGTGTAGACAGGGCAATGATTGGAGGTGTAGACAGGGCAGTGATTGGAGGTGTAGACAGGGCAGTGATTGGAGGTGTAGACAGGGCAGTGATTGGAGGTGTAGACAGGGCAGTGATTGGAGGTGCATCAACTCGTAGCACATAAAACACCCATGTTCTCTCACAATGAAGCCACGCTTGAAATCTTCCAGTCCATCAAACTATGCTCAGACCAATTCTTTACTTTCATGTCTGACTTTCATAAAAAAAAAAAGTTTTAGAGTTTTGTTTAAAAAACAAAAATACCAACTCACACAATCAAAATTATGACAGAACATAACAAAAGAAGCGGATCAAATGAGATCAGTGAAGAGAAAATTGGCAACAAGAAACTTGTGCATGTTGCTCTGTATCGATACGACCAACTGGAGACGACGCCACACAGAAATATACATTACGCTAATGCACAAAAAAATAAAAAATAAAAATTCAAGATGGTGTGAAGGTGAAAAAAATTGCAGAGATTTTCCTGAATTACACAAGAAGCTCGCACCTTCGGTAGTGAAGCAACAAAGTTAACACTACGAGTCCGAAAGCTGTGCACACTCCGTGAATGACTACACTAATTTCCACACAACCAAATTACAAAGTAACGTGGGCAGAAACTCCTAAGGTCATTAAATTCATCAGAGAACGTGTTCTCAACACAACATAAAACAGAACATAGCTTAGTAACAGGACCAATCCACATGGTCCTTCCTTGGGTAATATACTCGACTCCTGAGCAAGAAACATAAGGTGCTCCAAACAAAAAGCCAAATGAATGTTCAAGAAAGTTTGGCTTGGGTTCCACATACAGTTCACAGAACACCTATCTCATTTAATACTTTTTGCATCAAAAACGAATGCCCTTGCAGATTAAGGACATATCCTTATTAAGATAGTGGCACACAGCGTGGGCATATAAAAGATAAGCTTATTACAATCACACGATAATCTATGTACAAGATTCCTTTGTGCTCTACTTCTACATAAGCTAATAATTAATAGTTTTTGGAAGATGCTAAATGCATGTATTGGTGTTATGCATGGAATCTGGGGGCTAGCACAAAATTCACATTCAACCAACTATAATACAGCCATTTCACGAAATACTCAGCAGTTTCTCTCAATCATAAGATGTCTCAGTCAATCCACTACAGCACACCATAGAGAACTATTCTTGAATGGCTCTCTTTTAAACTTCCTTTCATAAAAATTGAGGATCTCATAAAAACGATATTTCACCCATGATCACACAAGAAACTAAGAACTACGCTCGTATTTCTAGGAGACAGACAATGAAGAACTCATCGCAACAAACTACTGTATAAGGCAGAGGTAACACAGCCGCTTTAGATGGACTGGCAAAAAAGACAGTCAGTAGATGTTAAGTTTTCTCAATTGCCAAAACGTATTGAGGAAAAAATTGCAAACGCAATTACGATTCCTTGTTCCGTTTGTTCCCTTTCTCTTCTCGTTGCTCATCAGAGAGTTTTCTTTTATCTCCAGCGCCGTCGCCTTGATCTCTTATACTATCTGCTTGCTTTACAGTATTGGCATCTACACCATCCAACTCAATAATTTCTTTAGGGCCATTACTTCCTTTGGTATCGCAAGATGACAGTATAACAACGTCTTCATGGCTTCCATCTGAATCTTGAAGTCCTCCATCAGTTCCGTTGACGGCGGAGTACCCGACGTCTCCGTAACTGCCCAGAGGCAGCTGCTGCTGCAACATTCTCCTTTGTTTCTGACTTATGCTGAGGTCGTCGTCAACGGCGTTCCCGAGCAGCGTAAATGAACCATCATCGACTGCAAAGCAATGAGAGTGGAATTAAGCCTCTGCCAAGATTGACGTTAGAAACATTCCTCAAGTTATTTATGATGATCAAATAATGTTTGTAATCATGGTGTTGTTTACTTCAAAAGTTGAATTTATTTCAATAAATCAGTAAGAAATAAACGTATAGATGTACTAATAAATTTAAGGGTCAATATGGATGTACGACATTAGTCTGCATGATCAGAGCAAATAGTATCGATCTAGCGCGATATAACGGTTTTCATCTCAAAGAACAATAATAATAATAAATTTAGGGATAAGTTTCCACCAGGGTCACC
Source organism: Morinoia aosen (assembly GCA_030386875.1). Taxonomy (NCBI): domain Eukaryota; kingdom Metazoa; phylum Arthropoda; class Malacostraca; order Amphipoda; family Talitridae; genus Morinoia; species Morinoia aosen. Next base: position 44,736,623 of record CM059572.1, on the reverse strand, counting down.
AGCAATTACCATGGACTCCCCTAGCTTAAACTAGGTACTCAAAGAACAAATCAATCAAAAGTGAAGCAAGTTGATACAAAAAAATTGTCATTAAATTTAATTTGTCGAATTAAATTTGTTTAATTTGTCTCCCTCGGAAGAAATAATATCAATTAGGTTGGTCGCTCATTGAAAACACTAGCTTCGAAGCGTTACGTGGTAAATTTCACAAGAGAAAATTCTGGCTCCCAAAAATGGTGTGGGTAAATGTGGACAAAAGAAATGATTCAACTTTCTTTTTTCATATCACAAAGAAATATCAAGGACGATTGTCTTCAACAAGCAAAATCTTCCGTGATATGAAACTTAGTCAGATCATTTTCATTTTATAATTAGCTAATTCATTTACCTATGAATGTAAATTTCACAGACTAATTCTCATTTCAGATACAGCTAACACTTTCTTTCACATAAAACTTCTCGAGTCGATTCTCATTCAAAATCAACCACAACTCTCTTTCACAGGGAGGGAACTCAGAATTCTAATCCTAACACTTGAAGTTCAAGCACAAAATTAACAACTCTTCACGGGTCAGTCCCTGCGTGACACACGAGGCAGAGACCCAAACTAACCGCTCTCCATGTTCCTGACGGAGAGCTCGACGCGATGCTTGAGGCGGAGAGCGTCAGTGAGCGTGGCGATGGTGTCCATGGCATGGCTGAACTCCACCATGGGCAGGCGTGTGGTGGTCCGCAGCAGCTGGAACATTATGCGCTGGGCAAACCGAGTCTTTGCACACTCACCCAGTTCTGTGAAATAACAGGGCCATTAAAGTTTGATGCTACATTTAAAATAGCAGAAGAAGTAACAGGACCATTGCAGCGCAAAGTTACATAGGAAAATAGCGGATCTAGATAAATTGTTACTATCACACACAAATCCTAGAACATGAAGTTTATGGAAACTAATGGAATTCTTAGTCTCTTTATAAGCAGTTGATGAGAATTACCTGGGACCTTTGCTGTAGATTTTTAAAGGACTGAAAAAGATTATAATATATACCTGCGATAGATTATACATCATAACTCCGCACCAATATAAGAATTATAGCCTCGTTCACTTTTCTCTAAAATTAAAAGCAACAGTGAAAATCTGATACAAACAGTACAAGAAAACTAAGAAATAAAGTTTGACCTATACATGCTGCGCTAACATAAAATGTGATACCAATAAACACCCGTGACACCAATATACAAAAATAATTTCCAATGACAGTGCTATTGATCCATTCTATCCCACACCAACCATAAATTATAAATAATCCGAGACCCTCAGCAAAACAGACTCTAGTCATCAATGGACAAGGGATTACTATAACTAGTAAATGCTCATGTCCTCTGCTCATTCGTAAATGAAAACAAGAAGAAAAGCAGTTTCGTGTCATCAATGGATAGAAATTATCACACCTACCAAATAATACCCACCTTTCTCGTCAGTTAGCAAATAAAGACCAAAAGTAAATAAGAAAAGTATTCAAGGGTGCTGACAAAATCAACATTAAAGCATGGAGGAGAGTCCTTTACTGACCAAATGGTACGAAGCAAATTCGTGCCATCAATAGACAGGAGATCATCACAACTACCAAATGCACACTTGTAAATGAAGACTCAAAGTCATAACTGCAAGTTGTGACTTGCAGACTTGCACTCAAACAATAAACCCAAATGCTACACACAATTCTAGCCCCATCCCTGTTTGTTAATTGCACAAGTAAAACCAACCGGTGTCATCAATAGGCAGGAGTTTGTCAGGATTATCAAGCATTGCCCGCTGCTGCTTGATGCCCAGCTCTCCCGGCCCGCCAGTCCGCTGTCTGCACTTGCGGATCTTGCGTTTGCCGTCACCGCCGGGCCCCAGAGACTGCCTGCCCCCGTTCATCAGCTTCAGCACTCGGCCCTGCAAGCCAGGCAATCTTGGTAACACTCAATGATAAACACAGAGAAATGTTTTCCATCACGATAGCAAATGCAAGCCAGGCAATCTTGGTAACACTCAATGATAAACACAGAGAAATGCTTTCCATCTGGATAGCGAATGCAAGCCAGGCAATCTTGGTAACACTCAATGATAAACACAGAGAAATGCTTTCCATCTGGATAGCGAATGCAAGCCAGGCAATCTTGGTAACACTCAATGATAAACACAGAGAAATGCTTTCCATCTGGATAGCGAATGCAAGCCAGGCAATCTTGGTAACACTCAATGATAAACACAGAGAAATGCTTTCCATCTGGATAGCGAATGCAAGCCAGGCAATCTTGGTAACACTCAATGATAAACACAGAGAAATGTTTTCCATCTCGATAGCAAATGCAAGCCAGGCAATCTTGGTAACACTCAATGATAAACACAGAGAAATGCTTTCCATCTGGATAGCGAATGCAAGCCAGGCAATCTTGGTAACACTCAATGATAAACACAGAGAAATGCTTTCCATCTGGATAGCGAATGCAAGCCAGGCAATCTTGGTAACACTCAATGATAAACACAGAGAAATGCTTTCCATCTGGATAGCGAATGCAAGCCAGGCAATCTTGGTAACACTCAATGATAAACACAGAGAAATGCTTTCCATCTGGATAGCGAATGCAAGCCAGGCAATCTTGGTAACACTCAATGATAAACACAGAGAAATGCTTTCCATCTGGATAGCGAATGCAAGCCAGGCAATCTTGGTAACACTCAATGATAAACACAGAGAAATGTTTTCCATCTCGATAGCAAATGCAAGCCAGGCAACCGCGGTAGAACTCCACAACGAACACAAAGAAATATTGTTATCAGAATAGAAAGGAGATAGTGTAAGGTACAGGGTGCGTACAGGCTCTGAGGTTCAAAATTCCACTACTTTTTCATGACTTTTTATGCCAACCAAATCACATTTTCACTACCTCTCTCTGCCCAAAATAATGTCACACAAAGTTAAATTGCAGCACAATAAATGTATTTCAGTCATAAACTTCACAGAACATTCATCATTACTTGCAGGTCTTGTTTTCATAAATGTGTAAATGATCATCACAACACCAAACAGTCATGCTGGACAGTTCAATAGCATCTGCTATGCATTTGCCAGTGCATTAAGTTTGTCATTAATTTCCGCATTCAGCCCCTTGAGTTGTTCTTGCTTGTCTTTGGCTGATTTCCTCAATGCATTTGACTTTGCCAGTAGGCGCAAATCATTCTTGTCCTCTGCCTTCCGTGCAAAGCTGTCAGCATTCTCCACCAGCGCTTGCAGACTCTCCTCCATCCTCTTCCGTTTTGTCTTCAGGTTCTCCACTTCATCCAGTTCTCTCTTCCTCTTCTCTCCCTTCTTCTGCTTCTCTGCCTCTTCCTTCTTTTGATCCAGGTAGTGTTGATAGCGCTGTCTGCCCTGTGAAGCTGAAAAGAGGAGTTTCTTGGAAATGTCAACCTTGGAGATACCTCCTACATGTTTGATGTGGTCCATGACCACTCTCTGCGCCACGATGGTGTTCTCACCCATGTTGACTTCCATGAGCTGCTTGCTCACAGAAAAGCCCCTTTCCACTGAAGCCTGGCCATGTGACAGGACCAGTAGCATCTTCACAACCAGCCACAGTTTCTTGAGGGAGGATGTGGCCAGCTGGCTGCTCCAGAAGACATCTAGCCAATCAGTGTCTTGCTGAAAACTGTTGAAAGTGCTGATCTTCCTCTGTGCCTCATCAAAGAACTCTGAAAACTGGCTCATCACCTCATCGATGTCACCCTGTGGTAGCCTCTTAGCATCGCTGAGCAGCTGCAGACAGTTTTTCAGCATGGACTTGGTCTTCTCTCTCTTTGTGCGATCCACAAAGACACTTGGCACCAGCCAGCCCATGTTTCGGGCCAACCCGAACTTCAAAGGTGACTTCTCAACAATCTTCTTGATGACAGCAACAAGGAAATTCTTCACATCATCCCTGAAGGAGAAAGCAAGCCTCTCATTCACTTTCTTTGCAGCCATCTGATCTTTCAAAATACTTGCAGCAACAAAGCCAGGGTCAATCTTGCTATTTTGCAGGTAGATGGTCTTGTCATTGAAGTCGAGGGCAGCATACTTAGCTGGTGTGGTCAGTTTTTCCAGCACCTCTGCTTTCACACACCTCTCCAACAGAACCTTCAAAATCTTGATGATGTCATTGCACATGAAAGGCAGAAGTGGCGCGTCTCCTTGAAACTTTTTGAGAAAGGGGTTCAAGATCTTCGCAACTGACAGGAACGCTTGCACCTTGGCCTCGAAGAGGGGGTCCAGTGAGAGTCCTTCAATTGTCTTGCACGACTTCCCTTTCGGCTGTGGAATGTTACCAGACTTGACAGCCTGGACAAACTCCTTCAGATGTGGCCACAGTTCCAAGTTTCAGTTTGGGATGCGGTGCTATCCATTGTTGAAAGTCTTTGTCTCGCAACCACAAGTTGTTGAAAGAACAACTGCCTGGCATGACGATAATTCCTCAGCTCAGTCTCGGCACCGTAACTCTAGTCACACACACACGGGATGGTCAAGAACGATGATAAAAACTCAGCTCGAAAATGTTCAACAGTGGCGACAGGTCAACAATGGTCCGAGCGAGCGCGTGTCTTCAGTCACACTGAGCGCGTTTGGTTTCACGTGACGCCTGAGAACCAATCAAAATCGCGGACACTAAAGACGTAGCTGTATCAACCAATCAGAGCCCAAGTAACACTCGAAGGTTACTGACAACGCCTCGCTCAACGCGGACCAAACGGAACGAAAATTTTCAACAGTAAAATTTTCTTTTCACGAAAATCCTAAAATTTAATGACTTTCAATGACCATTTTTGAAATTCCACTACTTTCGAGGCCTTGAATTTTATTTTCGAAATTCAACTACTTTCCATGCTTCTCCATGCCTGTACGCACCCTGAAGGTAATTCGTTAGGTAAGGCGTTGCGGTAAAATGTGTACGTAACAGTGTATAAAAGCAGGTGGTGTGAAAAATAAACAATCTTGAGTTTTGCAACCTTAAAGAGAATAGGCAATAAATATTGAGAAAAAGAGAGTTCACACAATGAAAATATGAAGTTACATATTTTTTACTACTGATCACTAAAAAATTAATTGAATGACTATAAAAATGAAGTTGAAACCCCACACTAATAGCTACAAATTATAAAAATGGGATGAAAATTGTAAAAGGAAATGCGTGAAACATGAACTAATTACAAACACAAGTAATTCATCATAATCAACGTAAATTAATTAATACTTACGGCCATAACAGCATAATGAATGAAAAGTACGATGCAAATTTTTCAAATTGAACAATGTGACAATGACTTGCATAAGAAGGCAGTGAAATTACTGAATACATGGGATACAACTACCATACATACTTGGCATCAAAGGATAAGAAAATCGAAATAATAAAAATAACTCTCACAATAAAAAGAGAGTCAAAATAAGAAACCAATAAAACAACATCAATATGCACAATGATCAAATGATGTTTGTGGTCAAGGCATTGTTTACCTCAAAAATTGAATTTATTTCAATAAATCAAACTTAAAACAAATTAATCTTTATTTCATTAAAGAAGTAAATGAATAGATATCATGATAAATTCAGCGGTCAATATTTAGATAGATATTTTGTTTTAATTAATATCAAATAATATTGTGATTTTAATATATAGTCTTAAAATAGCTATCTCTTACATCATTTGCGTCGTTCATCTTAGTAGACACACGGCTAGCATTGGTGCTGCCAAGAGGCCGGCCCACTGAACGAGCAGGCTTGGCTCCATGCAAGTAAGACAAAGGCTTGGCTTTTGCCTTGACTTTTAAGGCAGCTTTCTCAGCTTTCTTAGCTCGAATCTTCTCTTGAAGTCGCTTTAGACTGGAATGGTCAACTGTTGTCTGGAGTGAGGTATGGACAGCAGCAGCGTTGCCTGCAGGTTGTTTACCAGCAAAAGCAGGATGGACTTGGTTGGCAACACTGGAGGCTGGAGTGAGGGTTATGCCAGCGGGAACGAGACGGCCAGCAAGCACAACAGTGCCTGCAGCTTCAGCGCCCACTTTGCTTGCAGAAGTAGAATGAGAGCTTGCTTGCTTATGCTGCTTTGACAACAATTGCGGCTTGGGCTTATTGCCTGAGACCGGCGCGAGCACATGCGTGACAGAGAGGCTGTTGTTCGAGTTGTTGACCACTTTCTCAAGCAAGTTGGCCACCACTGCATTGATACGGTTCCCACCACTGGACTGGCCTCCACCACCTTTCCGTACTTGGGTCTTCGAAGATGGTTTCTCAACTACTCTGAAATTCAAAACAAAGAATAACAATCTTTGGACTACTGTGAGTGGGGCATACAATTCTAGCCAGTACAATAATTAATGATAATAGCTTATCGTTAACCATGATCTTGAATAGTAATCATCACTTGTACTGGTGTAATGAAAGGGAAGGTGAAATGCATGATAGGACTGACCTACTATGAAATACATTTTAGACAAATGAAATCTAAACATTTTCAAAATTAATCACTAAAATTAACTCTAATTTCAGTTGAATATTGAACTTTGGTTTAACCCGCCAGACTTAACATCTTAACATATAAAAAGCAATGTAATGCCAATACCTGCTATCTTTTTGTTCCAGGGCATCCCTTGCACTTCCAACAACAACCATCTCATTTGGAGAAAATTGTGACTTCTTGAACTTCATAGTAAGTTTTTCCTGTCCAGGCAACCGATTTCCAGGATTAACATTGACAGACGCAGCATGACCTGCAGAGAGACTGGGACTTCTGATGCTAGAACTACTGATGCTTAATGAGCTCCCACTCACACCCGACAGTCTTCCGGAGTTGCTTATCAGAGAAGAGTTTCTGTTACCCATAGAATTATATGTAACGCTACCAGACGGAGACTTGGAAGCATAAAATGAAGGAATGAGCAGCTGGCCAGGCAGAGGGGAAGCCACTGTGACACCAGCCAAGGTACTGTTTCCCTTGTTGAAGCTGTGTGATGAGGCGCTATTTGAAGCAGGAGTAGAGGACAATGGAGCAGACACCCGCAGTGGCGAGGCTGACATGCCCTGACTTGGAGTAACTGGTGTCAGACTGCAGGAGTTGGGTGGTCCAAGCAGAGCTGAAGCCTGGGGCACAAGGGCGCTAGGACCTGCTGCGGCTGCAGCTGCAGCAGCGAGGGATGCAGCCAACACTGCAGGGTCCAAGGACCCAAAAGAAGTCATCAGCTGAGAAGAGCTGCTTGAAGGAACAGGGGGTGCAGGAATGGGTGACAGTGCCATGGCTGACAGGGTTGGCGTTAGCACTGCCTGTGAAAAAAGCGGAGGTGTTCAATATGCCAATTGTACAAAAAAGACTTGCATGTGTACAATGAATTCAATCATTGGTAAAGGTAAACTTTTGATGCAAATATGACATTGAATACCGAATGTTCATAACACATCAGAAAAAGAAGTGCCCAGCCTAGATAACTAAGGGTTTACTCTTTTATAACACATGCTTACAAAAAAACTTTAAATGTAGTAAAAGATCAGCTTACACGTTGGCAAATAGAATGCATATTCAGGAAGCAATCTTTTCTCTGCAATTAGGATACAATGATTATTTAGGTATTAGGGGAAATTTACTACATGGAGCAATGCAATTGTAAAAAGAGTAAAAGCAGACATAATTTCATCAAAAAATATAGATGCATAAATTCATTACCACAAACTAACCGAATGGAAGCTGGAGTGATTGTTAAACAACTATAATTCTGTTTTGGTGTAACTCAAATCACTTAATGCATAATATTTCTTGAGAGGCAGCCTGAACAATTTATCTAGCTACTTCAATCAGAGTAAATACCAAAGCAAATGCTTGCAGCTACAACCATAAGAGAGCTTACCTTCCCAAAGCCTCCCTTAGCATTGTACTCGTGTATGTGGGATTGAGACACGACCAGTTCTGTAGCATCTTCATTGAGTCGTAGGCAGATACCCAGGTCACATCTTTCACTGTAACATGAATATGCTTGAGAGTACAAGTTATTATTTGAGTTTTTTAAAATTAATTTGGCAAGGATACAAATTACGTCACACAAAATAAATTTCAAAATTCTTTCTGTTTGTAAACATTATCCAGAATGACTGTACAGAGTGGGATATAACAACTCAGCAACCTCTTTAAAACAAATATTTTGATTGCTATTCTAAATAATAATTTCTCTCTCTGTCACTAATAATACATTATTTCAGTGAATTATTAAAAATTGACATGAATTTCCAAAAAACAATCACGGATGCTTCGATTTCAAAACTTGTTGATGCTACTTTTACTTAATTCTTCATGCACACTTGACCACTTTGACAATTGCATTCACATCCCATTTTTTCTCATTGTTAGGTAACCCATTTCATCTCCCTTGCTTTATTCTATCTATAATCTTTTTGGCATATGCACAAATATTTTTAACTTCTTTTTTCCTTTCAGACTTGTATAGTCACTACTACTTACACTTGAGCTAATGTTCTCCACATATTTAAATAATAAGTCCAAATTTTTTATGCAGATTTCTCTGATGATTGTTTGCTATTCTTCTTTCTCTTTTACTTATTTTTATTCATGGCCTTATATATTTTCTTAATTGCACTTGGTTCATCTAGATTTTTTTCATGCACACTATGTTTCCTTACATCCATCTCATTTCCACTATCAATATCACTTATTTTTTTACAATTCAGAATTTTTTTAACTCTTGCATCCTCCTCACTTTGATATTTTTATCTTTCTCAATTCCTCAAATTCATACCTCAAAACAAACTATCATCAAATTTATAATCAATCTTTTTTGCTTCTTTTTCAAATCAGTCATGAAGTTAGCATACCACTTTAGCATGCAAATACAAACTTTCTCAGTTTTCTACAGCTCATTCAAACTTATCTAATACTACATTATATCCACAAACATCCTACATTTTCTAGACTAATTTTATCTTGAATTCTTGTATGAGCATTCATTCTCATTCCAATTAAATACCACTTTAGCTTCTATTCAGAGGAACAAGCACTGAATCACAATAGCATAGGAAGACTGAAAAATTACAAAAAAAAGAAAAAATACTACACTTTTCTGAATGGTATCCATAAGATATGCAACTTACTCAATTTAACAAGTCAGTTATAAATCAATATTAAAAAAATGCATTTCCTCATCTAAAGGACAACATCATGCCATCCTTCAAAATATATTTAAATATTTTATTATATTATAATCAGAAGATTAGATTATAAGTTAGTTTAAGCCTCCCTAACCGCTATATTATAATCAGAATTTAACAGAGCATTTCAATAATCTTGGTATTCAAGACTACAAACATCAATTACAGAACTCAATATATTAATTGAGCATAGAGATACAGTAAATATTTTATAATATTACAAGTTCAGAAATGAATTCTAAATTAATATTACAAAAATTTAGGCAATTAAATACATTTTAAATATTAGGCTTTTTTGGGCTCATGATATGCAGAAATATTTGCAAACTAGTTTACACAACTTGCCAAAAATGACAAGATTTAATATTTTTATTGAATAAATTTTCCAGATGTAGATGACCAACAAATATATCCATTCTTATAGCATCTGCAATGAAAATATTCTTCGTCTTATGCACTTGTGAAACTTATATTACAGATAGGGTCATTAAATATCCTTATAAGCATGACAGAAAGACAGAAGAAGAAAAAACCAAACAAATATATATAAATAAACAAAACAAGGGTATTATTAGGTAGACCAAAGGTCAGTAATAAATCAAGTTTTTCCACTTTGTTTCTTAGATATGCATGATAAACTTTAATAATTCTCTGAAAATAGACTTAGGTAAAACTAGAATGTGAAATAATTCAATTTTTACCATGAGAGAAATTTAAGCTTGAATTAATGTAAATTCATTATGAGTTAATGATGCAGTTTGGTAGTCAATGATAACCTATACATTAACCACTGGGAGAAATTATGAAGCTAGGGTAATTCATCAAATATCGAACAGAAACCATGTGTGTCTAGAAATAACCTTCATAAATCGGTAACTTTTGCTCTGAATAACTGTTGCGGGCCTCAAGATTATTCTTGAACAGTTGCTTTCTTGTTCTGTGATGTCGCTTTAAAGACAACGTAGATTGTTGGAATTTATTTAATGTTCTAAAAATCGAATTCTTTAATAACATAATTTCATCAATATCGAACATGAATCGAACAAGAATTTTGATTCAAACAGGATGGTTTGTCAATTAGTTCTCCTCGTATGGAACATTTGTTAGACTATTAGCACGCCACGTATGGTTTGTCTATTAGTACGCCTCGTATAGTTTGTCAATTATTATGCCTCATATGGCTTTTCTATTTGTACACCTCTGATGGTTTGTCAATTAGTACTCCTCGTATGGAACTTTTGTTTTAGGACGTCCTATATTAAGAACCTTTTTAAAACCCAATATGTTGACATGTATCTCATGTGGCCACTTGGAAAATAAACATTTTTCTTTCATTCTTTTTTTCTTTGGTGCACTGGATTTTCTTGGAAATGCTCGCGGTGGCACAGCGGTTAAGGGATCGGACTTGTATGTTAGAGTCGCGGGTTCGTATCCCGGCGCTGGCGCTGCGATTTTCCCCGTTGGGTATTAGGGAAAGCTCAAGCACAATACCCCACTCGACCCAGGTGTCGGAAATGGGTACCGGCTTTACGGGGGAACCGTCATTGTGTCCTATATATAGTGTTAGTTATAAGACATTTGAAAAACTAATGCTTAAGATCATTTGTATCAGGCATGATTGGAAATAAAGCATCCCAAAGATGCCGATGTTTGTTTTGTTTGTTTGTTTGTAATAACTGTCTCATTACTTATTTTCAAGATGCCTTTGAATGGAGAGTTATCAAAATTTGAATATGATGTCGATGTTTCATTTGCAGTGTTTGTTGAACCATCATTGTGATCATCAACCTGTGTGACCTTTTTTGGAGTAGTGTAAAGCACTCGTCAATGAATTATTATTGATGCTTGCATCAATTTTCTTGGCAAGGGATTGATCATCAGTAAATGTAGCCAGACGAATCATTGATGATCTTGAGGGCCTTGGAACACCAGTAGCTGATTGATAGCCCCTCACCAGAATTCCCATCTTCAACTATTCAATGTTATTATCAAGCGTTAATACAATATTTTAATGAAATAAAACAGGCGTTCAATAGATCGATTCGGTTATTTAAAAGAATTAAGAATCGAAAAGCCATGTTCGAGGCATAAATTCATGATTTTTAAGGAATTTTGATTCGAACACCTTTGTTCAGTATTTAATACTGACATGAAAAAGGAACTGAATGTCGAACATGGAATAATTATCAAGTTTTTGTCGGAAAAGAAAAAAATACAGCAACAGAACATCATATGACAACACTACTCTCTAGTTATGACGGGAGGTTGACGGTGACCCAACAACAATTAAACCGTCGCAATTTTCCCGAGGTGCGTAAGATTTTTCGAGTGAAAAAATTTGACCAATTTGTAAGGGCCGTACAGAAAATGCGTTCGCAACCGCTGGTAGCAGTTTGCAGCTCACAGAAATGAGTTTTTATCACTAAAATAGGAGTTTTAGATGTAAGATCACTGGCACTGAGCAAGTTTGGATGCTTACTAAATTTATTACGCGCATATTTCCAAAGTTGTTCGATAATCAGTTCAGTTCGATATATGATGAATTACCCTACTTACCATACACATGAAAAAGACTAAAACTAAACCACCTTTCAGAATGTTTCACTGATCATTGTAAACTAGGGCTAAGCCGTTATTAAAATATGACATACAAGAAATCATTACTTACTCATTTCCAGGTCTTCCAACACGGCCATTATCAATAGTGCAGTTGTAATCTAGCAGGCCATACTTCAAACGATGGTTTACACTCTTCACCTGAGCTGCTGACAATTCGTAATTGTCAAGCTTCACGGATTTTTTCAAGGTCAGTTTTACGCCAAAATACTCTCTGTGCTGATCTATTGCTTTGTTCACATCCCGGTAACAAGTAAATTTTCTACCAAGATGTAAAGGGACTAGATTATGAGTCTCCATCCTTGGGTTAAATGGAAACTAATAGAAAAACAAATTTTCTTCATAACACCATTCGCGGTTAGCGTGGCTGACTGAAAACAACAAGCTTTTATCGTGAAGAATACGGAACGGAAAAGTGGTTTGTTTACTCATTTCACAACAATGAAAATGATTTACAAACAATTAAAATTTAAAAAGTTCTAAAGTAAACAACTATACTTTGAAATGTTATTTAAAGTGGAGAGTAATGCTTTTTATTAATTTATAGATATTATAAACAGATACTCGAAGTAAGTTAACTCCTCACAAAATATTGACACCATATTGTATTTTTTCAACTTGTGGTTATTCCATTAGAATAATTAATAAATTTATACAAAATAAACATTAGAATAATGCAATTATTTTCATGCAATCCTCCTCACCCCAACTTGCAAAAATACTGTAAGCTTACGTCTCAGTCAATGGGCTAAGTTTGAATTTCGGCACGGTACTCCCTCTGAACAAGTAACTCGTTTTGTGATTGCAGAAACAGATGGAGAGTAGGTAAGATATATGGGAACCTCTTTCATCAGTTTTACTTCACTTATCGCAATCTAGAAGTTGAAAAAATAATCGTAAGCACTACGTTGTAATAGAGAAAAAAAGGAAAGTTGTTTTATTCCAGTCAAACCTGGTTTGAATCATTTTGTACATTGGTTTTCCAAATGACTTTTATCTAGCATCTGGACGCAGTGATGGCTTCCCCTGTCAATCCAGTACCCATTTCCGACACCTCGGTCAGGGGAGGAATAATGGCTGAGTCCTCTCTTTTCTCAGCGGGGAGGATCACAGAGCTGCACTGACAGGATTCGAACTACGGACCCTTTCCATGATAAGTGCGCGCTCTAAAGCCCTAGACCACGGTGACCTAAAGGTGAATCGTTCAGTAAAAATGTTTTGAAAAGTATGTCAATAATGGTGTTATACATTTTTTGGAAGAAAAATTTGCTTAAAACTTTTCTTATGGGTCTCCCTCTGTGGTTGTCACTCTGGCCTAGCGCTCAGGAGCGTGCGTCTCTCACGAGTAGAGTGGTCAGTTCGATACCCGGTACTGCCAGCATGAAGAATTCCCCCATTGAGGAAATGGAAACTTAGCCATAATTTACCGCTTTGACCAAGTGTCACAGATGATTGCCGGATCGAGGGTGTAACCGTCCTTACGTTGTGGGGTTAGTTTTAAGGCATTTGAGAAACCAATGTGAAAAATGATAGGAACCAAGTTTGATTCTAATGAAAAAATACCAGTTAGGTGAATTGAATTAGAGAACCGAATTTTTTTCAGAGTAATTTTCATTAGGATCAGTAAAAAATCAAGCCTCATCTATGGTTATACTCAGCCTCAAGTTTTCACTTTATATTGATTTGATGCATATGATTGACTTCTAGGGATGCACCTGATGTTCATTTAGCTTTGTGTGCGCATTGAAGTTTATAACCGTAACTGAATGACTTCGCAATACACAATGTTTCAAAAAGAGACCATGTTTTGGTATTTTTACGTTTACTCAAGGCCCAAAAATCTTACGCCATCCCTACTGCCAACAGCATGGAAAAGCAAATAAATAGACTCTAAGGTATAATAAGCTCATTTTCGTTCCATTTAACAGTAGTTACGAAGTCAACGGGAGAATACAAACTTTTTTTTCGGAGAGGGTTAATCATTGAACGCGTCCAATAGCCAACAAAGTTTACCGTATTCTATAGCTTGAAAATTCAAAGAATTGCAAAAGAACGCAAATTGCGTTTCCAATTTCGCCAAAGGACTGTAAACTCAGTAGAGAAATGAGCAGTGTAATAGTATCCCACCTTAACAAGAATATTTTACAAAAGAAACTTTGGTTCCTCGTTGTCTTCAGTCTCCATTAAATGGTCCTTTCTTTTCGCTCTCGTCATATCGACTTCATCGCGGCTAAGGAATCTTAAGCTGACGAATATTAAAATAATAATATTAATAATTGTTGAGGCTTTAAGATTACGGACTCATTTGCACTTTTTCCTTTCAAATTAACCAAAAACTTTCTTATCCTAGCCTGAATCTGTATCCACGTGGATAGCCTTCTAAGTGAAATTTTTACATTGGGTTTTGGGTAGCCTAGCTTGAAACGGCAAAGCGGATGACTGGTAGTCCTAACACAGGAAGTTTTGGCCTGCCGGATGTCTTAAATAGCAGATAAGGAAACTATTAATAAAATAAACTAAGAACCGTCGGATAATCAAAGTCGATAACGAGGGTTAACTTTATATAACAACAGTTTCACTACAAGGTTACTCTACAAAGCTTATGTCTAACACCAATGGGTTAAACGAAGGTTCACACTAACTACTCAACTCACGGAAAGGAATTCTCAAGTCTACAACAATATATATATATATATACTGTATATATATTCATATCAGAGATTAATGGCAATGAAGACCCTGGTTCCGATGTATAGGTGACGAAATACTCTTAAATATTTATCGTTAACATGTACAAATAGGGAAAAATTTTTGTGAGCATTAAGAATAAATATATAAGAGATATTTACAGGACAGAGTCGGAAGAAGTTACTCCAAACAAAGCGTCAATATATTAACTCCAACAGGGTGCCATAGAGCGCACGAAATATAATGGGGAAGATAAGAACGCACGGAAAATACAGGGAATTTATAATAATTTCGCGATGTGCAAGTGATTTAGTATTGAAGCTGGAAAGAATTTTTAACAGGATGAAATATATTCGCCAAAAAAATTATACGTTCATTTGACATGAAAGTAAACGAAAAACTGGAATAAGAAAAATTATCAAGCAAAAAATTCGACGAAAAATTACTCGTACATCGGAACAAAGGACACAACTGAAATATAACGAACGATCGGTAAAGAAGCGGAGGCATAATTGCCTTGATATATTAAACACTAACATTGCGAGAATGTACATCGGCAAAACATACAATTCAGTGCAAGCGTATACAGCTAATAATACTAATTTTATTTCGCAAATGATTAGGCAAAAAAAGTTCTTCCACTAAAGTTGCTCTTGAAGTAAAGAAGGAAATATCGAAACGGAAACACGAACAAAATCGGCGAACGAAACGATGTTTCAAGAAGACAGGAAATTAAATATTCGACAACAAAAGCAAGATTTGGATGGTTAAATTTACACTTTGTCCAGGGGATGTTGCTACATCAGTTGTAGTAAGGGCCAGTCATCAGGTAAGCTCTCACTTGAGGTACAGGGTTGCCACCCAGTCAAATTTTTCACCGGGGCATCTATGATTTTAGGCGCCCGAGTATCCCTTGGACGGTTAAAATTATAGACGTCACGGCGAAAAAGTCAGATTGGGCCAGCTTGGAGTTTTATCCAGCCAAAGTTCTCAAATGTAGTCTTTTCAAATATAGTTTGAAATTATTAGCCTGAAAAAGATCCAACCTAGTTTCGATTTCGCACGAGGCCTCGTATAGCACGTAAGACAACAGGATGACCGGTTCAACACCCGCTGAACTCTCGTTCCTAACATGTGGGGGCGACGTTTCACATCTCACGCTCTTGCAGTACCTCAAGAGACTATTTCGGTATAGAAATATCGCACGGAAAATGTTTGAGTGAAGACTGTTGAACCCATACTTCAATGAAAGGAGTAAATCTAATTAAATTTATAAATGCACACATTATTAATGTTGTCGTCAGACAATTTCATGACCCGAAGTATTCATTGACGATAACATTAATGTTCGTTAGCACATATAAACCAGTCCCACTCACACACACACTTCTTCAAACGGTAGTCATGATACTGACTTTGAAAGAACACGACACAAAAATAGTTTTCCAACATGATAGATGAATAGACAAGGAAACAACTATATAGTGAGAACTTCACGCGCGACACAACATTGCACTTTCACGTTTATTATTGCAAGGTAGTTAATTTGCATTTTAAAATACTGATTTGATCAGACATTGTAGAATTTCACGATTATTGCCACACTCAAGCGCATGAGCATCCCAAGAAACTATTAGGCACATTCGTTTTTTACTTCTTTTTCAAACTGAATCTCGTAATGCCCTCGTCAATCATACAGCACGTAATTTACAAAAAAAAAATAATTCCATCTAGTTTTAAAGATCACGTACAGAGTTTAAAGAATAGCAAGAAGAATAAAAACGTTCCAAAGCAGTCACATTGAATGGTATCATCATTGCTATACCGACATATCTCTAGTGAGAGACTCGTAGTCATTTTTAGGCCGACAATAAACGTTTCACTCCAATGAAATAGATATACGTCTTGTCATAAATTGTCTTCAAAAGCCTAATACTTAACGCCAGGACGCAATGGCAGTCACATCCGGGGCCCATTTCATACACATGGGTAAACTGGGAGATAATGGTAGATTCTTCTCTCTCCCAACGACAAGAAACACCGGGCCCAGTTGATTGATTCAATTGCTCTAACGTGTACTCTTTTCCTGGTTTGTCCACGCATGAATGATATTGAATAAGTAAAAAATGACCCAAAAGACACAATAGATTTTCGGGCCCATGTGTGGATATTCTAAAAATAATCAATTCCACTAATTTCAAGGAATCTATTTCCATGATTTTACAGCATTGAAGCTTGTTGAAATAAATCAGGTTCAATTGCTGCAACTTCTGTAGGAAGAATTATTGTCCCTCTAATTTAGTATAACATTTTTATAAAGAATTTTATAATTCGAATGAACTGTTTGATATGCCCAACCGTGTATGTTATAAGATTAGACGAAATTATGAGTTCGTTCGAGCAAAAATGTTCTTAAGAGGAAATGACGAAAGGAATATTCAGTGTGAAATTCAGGGAATGAGTAATCCATGCACAAGGTGTATTTCCACGACTTGCGCATGGAAACAGCAAGATTGAAAGTTTATTAAGCAAGATAAAAGAAAAAGATAGAAATTGCTCCTAGAAAAGACAACAGTGAACCAAAACAAAGATGGTCCTTAGCAAAACAAAAACAAAATTCTATCTCAACAAAAGGCAGGCTTACTTAACCTTGAGCTCGGAACCTCACATCTTCCTCCTGAGCGTTATAGATATATTAGTTGTTTCCTGCTGAGGAGGCCGCATGAGCAAAAAATGACCAGGAAGTACTCCTGAAGCGTGTAGAGGTGATGTTATAAGTTTAGTTTAGTCGTTTGTTTTAGCCTCCCTAACCGCAGCAACACATGCGATCCAAAGAGAGGAAGGAAGAAGGCACCATTTAGTATAGAGTTAAGGAAACGCGGAATCTACGCAGAAAGGACATAGATACAGGTAGTTGTGAAAGAAAATTATGAAACAAGATCAGAGTAGAAGAAGGAAGCAGTAGGTGCTGAAAAACAGGACAACAGCGAACAGAAAAAAGGTGGTCCTCAATATAATAAAAACATTTTATTTTAACAAAAAGAAGGCCTGCCTAACTCTCAGCCCGGGCCCTCATATTGTCCCCCCGGAGAGCGTTAATTCCCATAGATACAATAGTTGTATCCCCCAGTGGAGATATATCACGTTGAAATAGACGACAACCTCCACGCGTCAAAACCACAAGCCAGAAATAGTTATCTATCAGCCGGATTTAGTAGTTTCACTTCAAGACTTGCAAAACGACAGAAAAAACAGACATTTTACGATTTGTTCTCTCACTTTCAATGCAGCATTTTTGTGTTACAATATAAAGCATCATACCTACACGGATAAGCTGATCACTTCCTCAAAACAGAGCTTCTCACGAACAAACTTGACGTACGACACTACCATAGCACATAAGGATCAATATCTTAACACAGTACAAAGCACATACCATTGGTACGCAGATCTCAATCAGTTGCTCTTTAATGTCTTGGGACCTGCAGTACGACTCTTAAACCGTGATACAACAGTCTGCGAAAACATCAAAAATTCTACGGAATTTGAGTTGCGACGTTCAACAACACCTATTGCAGATTATTGGACAAGAACTCTATTTCCAATTTTGAAATCTCGTTCACGAGAATAGAAAAAATAGTCTGGTACAAAATTTTCACAAAATAAATCACACAAAAAGAATATTTAGCAATCACAGTTGTTTGGTAACGTGTAAAACCTCCCACTCAGTACGAGTATATACCCAAGATGATACAAAAGATACCCTCAGTTACATGTTAAAGGAAATTACAATTTTGTTGAACCCAACTCTACTTTTTATTACATTGCACGGGTTCTAGTAGGATAACGAATTATCTACCGTGCCGCTCTCGCCATCATTATTTATTTTCTTATTTCCGGTCATAATCCTGCCCAGAAGATAGCCTGATTGAAACCTTCCTGCAACACCAATTAAAAGATCGAATAACTTCAACAAATAATGCTCACTTAGATTTTTACAAAAGATTTCGAATTGGAGTGGTTGTTGTTGTTGTTTTGCCCCGACGGCCGCTCGAAGGGGTCCGCCGCGGCCAGGGCCGCCCCAGACCGGGCCCGGCTCGAGGCGAAGAGGGGTGTGGTTATATGGGCCTCTGGAAGACGCCCGCGTCGTGCAGAAACCTCACTACGTCCGCGGGGCGAGTCCAGAGGTGCTCCAGTGCATGTATCTGGTGTGTGTGTCGGTGTGCGTGTAGGGCGGGACAGTGTAGGAGGACATGCGGAAGATCGCCCACGTTGGCATGGCACCAGACGCAGCTGTCGTCCTCCGCAAGTCCTATTCTGTGCATGTATGAGGGGAGTGAAGTGTGGTGCCCGCACCGCAGCCGCGCCAGGTGGACTCGATCCTGCCGGGGGAGGGATCGCTCCGTCGAGGGGACGGGGGGGGGTCTCACTCCGAGGAGGGAGTTAGGGGGTAGGGCAGCGAGGGCGCGTGATGTTCTCTGCCTGTCGTTCTCTCCTCCGGCCTATCTTCCCCTCTTTCTCTACCTCTCTTTCTCCCCCTCCGCCTCTCTTTCACTTTCTCTGTCTTTCTTCCGCTCTTTCCATCATCTCATTCCTCTCTTTCTCTGCCTTTGCCGTTCTTCCTCCTTCCTCTCTCTCTCTCTCCTTCTTTTTCTCCCATCAAATTGGAGTGGTAAGATAACGCGGGGTTCTATCTCCCTTCAATGCTGAACTTTTCCGAGTCAGGAAGACCCAAAGGCGATGAAATGAAGGTCGCAAATTATTGCACGACTAATTTCTGAATTACAAAGTTCACGAGAAGTGATCGCAAACTAATGCATAATTAATTTCTGAATTACAAAGGCCGGGAAATGAGGTCGTAAACTTAAGCATAATATAGTTCCGAATTACAAAGGTAGGGAAAAGATCGAAAACTAAACCGCATTTTAGTTCTAAATCACTAATCAAAATTAAAACAATAGACCAAAATAAATAATAACAATAAATGAAAGTAATTATGAGATGTTGAAATAATAATTGAAGTTGATAAATTATCAGCGAAAACACAATATATATAACACAAACAACAACAAGGATGTGATGAAGTGAGATGAGATCAATGATGCAAACACGAGATCACATTCGGATTAGTTTTAGCAGGACAACTTCAATTCTGCAACGTAAATATGGTGAACAAGAAATGTTACACTGTTGGAGCTGAAGAACTACAAGTCTTCGGTTCCGACAAGGCAAAGACGTTCAACAGGTAAAGTTTCAATGATGATTACAGGTAAAGTATCAATGATAAATACAGGTAAAGCATCAATGATAATTACAGGTAAAGCATCAATGGTAATTACAGGAAAAGCATCAATGATAATTACAGGTAAAGTACCAATGATAATTATAAGTAAAGTATCTAAGACAATTACAGGTTAAGTATCAATGATAATTACAGGTAAATTATCAACGATAATTAGAATAAAAGTAATCCTGAAGCTAAAATGGACATTTTGAAAACGAGAAAATACCAGAAATATTTTATGGTGAACTACTACTGCCTGCTCAGCGGCATCATTAACTACGAAGCACGGCAGCTGGTGAAGGTAAACGTGAAGCGGCCTGTGCCATGCAACAGGACCATGCGATTCGTTCACGCCTCAGAAAATCCGCCGCATTAGAGTCAGCAGTAACGTTACATTGCAAAAAACGATCAAGAACAACAAACTCATTTCCATTTCACAGGAGTGATATTTAATTATTTCTGAGTGTGAGATACCGATGACGACATTGAGGTTGTGGAGGACACGTAAGGGATCCAGAGGTGTTCTACGTTAACGGGTTTATTGTTTATTATTAGATAGTAGGAGACTATCGCGAGCAACAGTTAAAGTGAACTCGATGATCGAGAGTTCAAAACTCTGAGTAACGTCTCATGACACGCAAAGAACTGTGCTAAGACTTAAGCGGCCCATAGACGATCAATTTTATTGTCAATATAATTGCCAATAATGAATATTGACAATTTAATTGATCGTCTGTGGGCTTGATTGACGACCGTCAATTAATTGACTTAGTGGGCAAAAATTTTTTTATCAATTTATTGAGTCAATGATATTGACAATTGAATTGATCACCTATGGGCCGCTTTAGAGTGGTGTCATAATGATACATAGAAAATCGTGCGAAGATTTGGAGTGACGTCACATAACACGCAAAAAACTGTGCATATTTTCCCTCAAATTACAACTATCGGACCGGCGGTTCAGTCTGTCTCAGTTCGATCAACAATTGTGAGGTGAAAGACTAACACTTAAAACTCCAGTGTTCAGTATTCGAATGGACAATAATGTTCAATGGCAATAAAGCTTGGATAGATACAAAGAACTTTTTCACAGCGCGCCAAATGATGGAGAGATTTTATACATAAATAATGAGCAAATTTTTTCCTGGTGGAGAACCAGTTCCCAATGAAGAATTCAAAATAACATCCTTCATGAAAGCACTGTCATAATTGGAAGGTGCAAAAAAAACTAGGTGAAGGCAGGCTAAAGGTCATTTTGACGTCTGTGAGAAGGGATTTTAAGAACACCTGATTTAAGGCCCAAGAAAAAAATTCAAAGTACGTACGTTCAATTCAGAATATGAAAATGGTCTCAAAACCCCGACATCACAAGTTCATTGAGTAGGAGTATTTGAAGTAAATCGAGAAACGTTTCAGGGTACAACAACCCTAGCATAACATGCATTGGACTAACATATACCAGAAAGACATGTAGGATCTCTCTCGAATATAACCATAAAAATCTTCTACGTGGTCCGCTTATCCGCTTGCTGTGCATTACTGTGAATTTCTTCACGTGATCCACAAGAAAAAAGTGAGGCCACATTAACACACATTAATTCAAGAACATCACGATCAATAGGGGTTGGGATGAACACACATACAGCATCCCAAGTTAGTTTGAGTACACACATATCATGATAGACGCGTCACCCCAGTTGAAAATCGGCGCCGGCATCTGCGTTGATTTGCGCAGTCATGTAAGTGCTGCGGAGTAAAGTTTGTGTGAGAGAAGGTCGCAGTAGCATTTTTGAAGGCGGCCGTGCTGTTGCAAAAAACTGTGTCGTTTCATATAGGATACCTGCACTAAAAGAAGCCACTATAATCAGGTGGACATTTTTGGCGCTGCCAGCCACGTGTGTGAGGCGTTGAGAGACTGCAGCCTTTTCCGATCACGGCGACGATTTTTAACAGGAACTGATGAAATATTGCAATAAAACAATCAACAAGTGCACAACAAACAGTAAGATCACGTGAAAGCTTTGAAAGTCTTCTTTAATTCCTTAGTTGTCTTCTTATTTTAGTGGTGAAGCAACTGCTTATCCCCGAATCCTTTGTATGTAATGACTTTATCAATTAATTAACGAACGCTCGAAAGATGGGAAGTAAATCCTCCTTCTTCATAGATAACCTTAGAGCGAAGAACGCTCGTGCTCACAGAATTTTCTTCGATGCCATCTAAAACGAGTTGCACCAAGTTGCACCTGCTCAAGTTCGTGATCATTGATGAAGTTCTGTTTCTCATGGCACACAAACGATAAAGCGCTCTGGTTTATTTGCATAACTCTAACTCAATGATACTAGTCAAAGGTAGACTGGACGCTCATCAGCATCATTACGGTATACTCAATGGCGCTTATCAGAGGTACACTTGACGCTCATCAGCATCATTATGGTATACTCAATGGTGCTTATCAGAGGTAAACTTGATGCTCATCAGCATCATTATGGTATACTCAATGGTGCTTATCAGAGGTAAACTTGATGCTCATCAGCATCATTATGGTATACTCAATGGTGCTTATCAGAGGTAAACTTGATGCTCATCAGCATCATTATGGTATACTCAATGGTGCTTATCAGAGGTAAACTTGACGCTCATCAGCATCATTATGGTATACTCAATGGTGCTTATCAGAGGTAAACTTGACGCTCATCAGCATCATTATGGTATACTCAATGGTGCTTATCAGAGGTAAACTTGACGCTCATCAGCATCATTACGGTATACTCAATGGTGCTTATCAGAGGTAAACTTGACGCTCATCAGCATCATTATGGTATACTCAATGGTGCTTATCAGAGGTAAACTTGACGCTCATCAGCATCATTGTGGTATACTCAATGGTGCTTGTCAGAGGTAAACTTGACGCTCATCAGCATCATTGTGGTATACTCAATGGTGCTTATCAGAGGTAAACTTGACGCTCATCAGCATCATTGTGGTATACTCAATGGTGCTTATCAGAGGTAAACTTGACGCTCATCAGCATCATTGTGGTATACTCAATGGTGCTCATCAGAGGTAAACTTGACGCTCATCAGCATCATTGTGGTATGATTTATGACGCCAATCAGTGGCTAGCTGGCTTGACAACCATTTGCATAACAGGCATTGAATATAGCGGGAGGCACCGTATTATTATGACCAAATAACGATGCTGGGATAGCCAAAACGCATGCATATCATCTTATTATGAAACGTTCTTGGAATATTTGTTTCTGAAGAGATTCAACATGACGTATACAAATGAGATCAAGTCGACAGTTGCAGTAATAACGCATTTTACCAAAACTAAAAGAATCCTTTGCTTGCATTACTTGGGGGACCTCACTTGACTGTAACACATTTTCCAACTGAAGTAAGTCGTTCATTAATGGTTCACCAGACGCTAACAAATCTGACTGTGTCAAATCTGTGTCAGAAAAAATTTGACCGCACTTTTAATATCGCAGAAAAACAAACTTCTGTAAAGCATTGATCATACATTGCAGAATTTGAATGCAGAAAGTGAGTATTCCGCGTAATCTATATTGTTTAACCAAAATATGAGTTCAGAATTCGCTTACTCTTTCATGGCACTTAGAATAGGTACAAAACGTTCACATTCCGCGACAAAAAAGGCTCTACTCTAATCAAGTGAGAGGAAAATGAGGTAGCCCCAAACAGAAACATTAGCACACGCATTTGCTCCAGTGACGTGCACATTACTCAGCCACTAAAGCACAGGCGAGAAAGGAACCAGTACATCAAGTAAATAATTTGCAGCAAACTAGTGTGAAAACAATATCCGTTTGAACTTGTTCCCAAACGAACCATACTCCTACACGAAACTAAATCCTTTAATTAGAGTAAAAAGATCCTCAGATAATTACTGCAGCTTACATCCATATTCTCAAACATGACTGACAATACAAGCAAAGAAGTTGATTAAGTGAAGCAGATATTTGATACTGTGTAAATATATGCTACAATGGAATTAGTACTACACACCCAGTCAAAACAACGCAATTTTGTGAAAGTTTCAAAAGGAACAGTGGTCAGAAATAGATGTATAGGAATAAGCCAATAGTGACATTCGACGACCAAAAGCAATTACCGAGACGGAGAAAGACAAAACGAATCAAACAACTTACACTATCACTGACAACTCATGGACTTAGAGGAAAAAGGGAACACAACATTAAAATTACGTCAACAAGCAAGGAAAAACATCTTCTAACTTATAGAAACATTAATATATAAATATATATGTAAGCGTCAACATTTACAGACCACAAACTGCAGGGAACAAAAAAACGACCGCTGTATTTTACAAATAAAATTGCTCTACACTCCACACGAAGTACTGACTGCCACCACCGTATCGCATGCACTACGAGCATAATAACACTGAGAACGAGATCAGAATTTCAAACGTCCTCATAAATTCACAAAATGAGTGAGTTCGGCAAGGAACACAATTCTGAAAGACCCAAGTTACACGCGGGAAAAGATCAGAAACTTTGAAAGTTGAAGCACAACTTGAGAGTGCAAGACAATATTTGCATATTAGTTCCTGAAGTAAATGAATCTAGTACATATAGCACCCAAGCTCCCACCAAGCAACGAATTTCCAGATCTTATGCTAGTCCACAGGCCGGAAAAGTTGGAAGTCGTCGTAGAAAACAGCTGGCAGTAATTTATCTAAGTTAACTGGGCTATGCTCGTGAGAGAATAAAAACCCTCCAAATTATTATTTTCTACGAATATTTTAGCAAAAAATCAAAGCTCAAAACGCTTGGATTCTCGCACATTGCGTTGCCAAATTGACACAGAAGAACTTATGTTCCAGCTGCTCGCTGCGACGACGTAACCTGTTAGAAAATTCGTCCTCAAGCTGCAGATGCGCACTCAACACGGCTGACTGTTATCAACATGGCAATGAATCTATACTAATAAGGATGCAAACAAAGAAATACTTGAATAAAGAGTTCTTAGCGCTAATATTTATACTGCCCACGACACACAACTAAACGTTGACGAAATACGCAAGCTAAATCTACGGGGTCGTATTTAACATAAATGGCAACGAAGAAATTTTCGAATGCCATGAATAAAACGTAATAAATTATTTTTTTACATTTGCACGGATTTACATTAACAGTCTAATATTCTCTCGCACAGCAGTTTATGAGGTCAAATTCTGACTGTAAGTTCAAAAGCAAGATGACTCAAATTTTTTATCAGAAATTCAACGCATCAATAATTGCAGGGGAAAGTAGCAATTAATTGTATTGATTAATCCATACAGCAGCACAAATTAGGGCAAACAATAATACAAACAAATAGAAAATTTCAAATACATAACACTGAAGTTAAAGTAAATTTGGTCAATTTAAATGCACATAACCATGTCACAAATCATAGATCAATATTTCAATAAATGATTGCACTTTCTACGTTGGTAGCAGAGTTCCGTGCAACCTAATAAGGCGGTCCCAAAATAATGGAATTATAGTACCCCAGCACACACCAGAGGATGAGCCTCTTAGCAACGGAACCGTGAAGACCTCAAATGCTCAGACTTTAACGAGAATGAATACAAATTAACACATATGATGAAATGAAGCTTAAATCGTTCGCACTAATACAAATAATAAAATCAAACTATCTATGGCACAAAGTATACATATGACGAGCGTTTAGTTCTGTAGCAGCACCAATTTGTAGTTTTGATACGGGAATCTAAATGGTTCAGGTTATTTGTTCTCAATGAGCGTGTCATGCCAAGGGATTTTCACATAGATCAGGAGGCCAAGCAATGTCGGAATATTCGTTGTGAGGTAAAAAGCTCTCAGCAGAACACGAATAACTATGTGCGCGCATCAACATTTTCCCTTGAAGGTTACAGCACTGAAGATGGCATCCCTTGGATGATATAAGAAGCCTGGGAAGCGCATTAAAAATACTCCACAGTTAGACGTTTTTTTATAAGAAAAGCCCCTCAGAAAGATCCAACTATTGTATCAATAGGAATTAGCGCTCTCAGGGGTAAATGTGAGGTCATGAGCTGAGAGGTGGGTAGGCCATAATTTTGTTGAAATAAAATGTTTGTTGCTTTGCCAAGTATTATATTTTTTCAATTTTTCAGTTCACTGCTGTCCTATTTTTCAGCACCTTTGACTTTCTTTTCAACTTCTATGTTACATCCTAACCTTCCTTCTAAGCTTACTGTTTCTATGCGCACGGGATCCTGTGCGGGAACACACCTTGCTCATAGATTCCGCTTTCCCTCAACTCCATATTAAATGGTGCCTGCATCCTTCCTCTCCTCTCTTTGAACATCTTTGTTGTAGCAAGGGAGGCTAAAGCTAACTCATAATCAATCAATTTTTAAAAAGAAAGAGACCCTCCACGAGAATATTTACACAGAGTTTCGAATTTTCGAGTAAATGCAGTATATGCTCTGTAATTAGAGGTACGTAACTAACACAACTCGGACGCTTAACATTTAACAACAAAAAATCAACAGATGAACAGGTCACAAAATTCGTAAAAGTAACATATAATACAAAAAATGTTATATGACAATATTCTTCTCAGAAGTAAATTATACTTCAAGTTAGAAAAAATAACTACATAGAAATGAGAAATTTCTCAATCGATGACTCAGATGTCTCAGAAATATAACTTATACGTCAGATTACCGTTCGTTCAACTAGTCTCTTTAACACCCCAAGGCTAAAAATAATAAATAAATTAAAAACTGAGAGTTGCGTGTAAGTAAATTTTTTAGGCGTTGTAACTTTTCTTGCATGAAGTCATCTTGACTTCATGAATGTAGAAACCCTCCCTAACTCCGTTATAAGTCTCAATTCGCATCGGCCTTTATGTGTTTGATGCTGTTACTGGGATGGCTGAATACTAAGTTGCCAATTCGATGACGAGGGGAAGTTTTCAAGCAGTACCGCTAAAAGTGGTCACTGCATTTCAAAGTAATTTGCATCGTTGTAGCGGCAGCAGGCAGCGTAAGTTCGTCCGTCGATTTGGTCACAGTGCATGTCACAGCACATAGCGCAACCATGTATATTTAAAACAACTTTTGCTGACAACTGTTCCACTACGATTAATGAAATTGTTTGAAAATCCATGGTAGAGTTCCAGAGCCACTCATTCTAAGGTACGTGGATGGATCTGTGAAATTTCCCTCGATTTACTTTTACACTGTCCACGGCCAAAATACTAACAACAACAAGATTAGCAATTGCTCGTAAGTGCATCAGCCCTCAAGCTTGATGTTGCTTCTCTTCTTCTGCCATATACTGTGATATTGTATACGTCGTGATGATCGTGTCAAGAGCTTCTCCTTCAGGAAGTGGTTCGCCCTCGTCGTCAGAAAATACCTCCTCGCAAGACGCAGGAGTGACGCTTGGGGCAGCGATTATTTTTGACGTTTTTTCAGGCATGGAGTCCTCTAAAGGAAGTGGATCAGGAAGTGGATTATCAAGCGCAGGGGTGTTAGTGGCCAAACTCTCAAGTGATGCTTCAATAGCTAAATGGGACGAAGCGTCTATCGTCGTATCGTCGAGTGATGAAATTTCTACAGGTTTGTCAAAAGGTGATTTTGCGGTTGAACACTCGAGTGATGTAGAAAGAGGTTTATCGAGTGATGTTCCCGGTGTAGAAGTCTCAATCGCCGGGTTTAACAAAGGTGGAGTTTCGGAAACCAATAATTTGAGAGTTGGATTTTCAGGAACTGATTTTTCGGCAGAATTTTTTACAGTTGAGTTATTAAAATTTAGGCTTTGGAAAGGGGTTATTTCAGCATAAGCGTTACCGACAGACGGTGCTTCAGAAAACGAGCTATCAAGTTTAGTATTTTCATTATCAAGAATTTTTAATACCGATAAATTTGGATTGGGAGTTTTGCTCCCCGTTAATTCCAATTTTGGGGTTTCTGAAACACTAATTTTTGAAGAACGCTGTTCTAGAGAAGGGTCTGTTATTGATAAAATATCATTAGTAATCAAGTTGGAAGCAAGCAGTTTAGTTTCAAAAAAAGTGTTGCCAGAATCAACGGGTTGGCAAATTTCTTGTAAACAAGAACTGGACGGTGATGTAAATGTAAAATGTGAAGTAGAACCCAAGGATTGGGTGGTAGTTTTTGCTCCTTCAAAAGAAAAAGCGTGAGAGACATCGTTTCCGTTTCCTATCGAAATATCACTCATTTCCGGGTTTTCTTCAAAACGCATCTTTTCCTGGTCGATTGGGGAAACGGGACTTCGTTCTTTTTTATCAGGTAGATCGACATTAATAGAAAACTTATCCTCACTAGAATCAGTGGTTTCTAGCATTGAAGATATGTCTTCATTGGCCTCTCCATCAAATGAACGACTGCCATCAAGGACTGCTACCTGGGAAACGAGATTTGAGTTAAACCCAGGATTTTCTAGATTGGAAGCTTTCTCCACAGAGTTAAAAGTTTTGGAGTCCAATGAAAGAGGGTTTGTTTGCTCGTCAGACTCAACTAATCTGCTCTTCAGGACTGAACCCGCAAATTTACCACCTTCATCAAAAGTTCGAACATCGGAAGTCTCCAGAGGAAGCAAAGAATTACTGGGAAGAGTGGGTCCATCACGAGCAGTGTTCTGGAAAAGATGCGACTCCACTAAATTTTTTCTCCTTTTCTGCTCCTTCAAGCTCATTGACTTCTTTTTCTTCATGTACAGTTTAAAAGCTTTTGCCCCATGGCAGAAGAGATGAGTTTTTAACAAGATTTCATCAGGGAAATGAGCCCCGCAAGTAGTACACGCGTTTTCAGCCGAGTCCCCGCTCTCGTGCACAGAGATGTGCATCTGCAGGTGCGGCACCAGGTTCACTTTGGAGATGAAGCAACTGTTGCAGTGCGGACACTGCACCCTGGACACGGGGTGCTGCGAGGTGGTGAGCGCATATCGCTCTTGCTGGCGGCGGGCGCTGTACCACCGCACGATCTGGCTCACGGGCACTGAAGTGTGCCGCGAGATGAGGCGCAGTTCTGGGCCTCGAGGGAGGTTGTTACTTTCGTAGTGGATCTCCAAAATCTGCACAATGGATTCACGATTCTGACCAGGGTTTGAGCGTAATAAACTTAGAGTAAACGATAAGGCAGAAATGAGCGACGCTTCAGGTATAATAACGGATTTAGGGTTATGGCAAGGGTTTGAGTGTAACAAAGAGCAGACAAGGTAGAAGTGATTGAACCTTCACGTTAAAAAAACGCATTTAGGATTCTGACAAGGGTTTGATTGAAATAAACTTAGAGCAGATGACAATGCAGCAGTGAGTGACGCTTCAGGTAAAAATAACAAATTTAGGGTTATGATGAAGGTTAGAGTGTAACAAACGTAGAGCAGATGACAAGATAGAAGTGAGTGATGCTCAGGTAAAATTAAATGATTTAGGGTTATGACGAGGGCTTGAGCATCACAAACTTAGAGCAGACAACTAGGCAAAAGTGAGTGATGCCTCACGTAAAAATGAGTTCATCGTTAAGACAATGAATTAAATGAAACAAACTTCCATCTCCCTTCTATTCCTAAAATTCCATGCTCCTACACTCCTACCTTCAACTGCTTCCCGCTGAGCGCAGGAATATCAGGAGACTGAGCCTTGCTGCTGTCCTTCTCTCCCAATCCGGACGGTGTGGCGAGCTCGTCTGGCCGGGGAGTGGACACTTTCAAGGCAAGTTTTAATGTCCCGTCACTTCTGGACGATTCATGCTTGGGCAATTCCGTCGACAGAGTTCTTGGAGCGACAGAAACGACTGTTGGGGAAGTTAACGACACCGAAAGACGGTCTTTGTCTGCAGTTTTATCATTAGGCCGCATCCCGTTGAGACTTGGTGCTGGGGGACGATCATTGAGCGCAAAAACGGTTCGAAATTTTGGTGCAGTCGAGGTCGGAGATCCGATGGTTTTGAATGTTGCTGAGTTATGCATCTCATTCACAGGTTCTGATGCCATGGAAGAAGTCTCATCGGTGCTCAAAGACCGTTTATTACAAGATGCACTTGCCGAGTTAGAAGCGATGCTCAACTTACTGATTATTAAACTCCCCGATGAAGATCTACGACAGACGAGTTTTTCAGCCGGATTTGACTTGTACTTCACTTTGCTTTTAGGAGAAATTAATTTGGATGATCCTGATTTTCTGTCGAAAGAGCATTCCGAAGAAGAACCAGTACTGCTTCCAAGTTTTCGGGATTGAGGTTTCAGTGTTGCGTTGTCTTTTTTATTCGAAGACTGACTTTGAGAAAATGCATAAATATCCCCCTCATTGTGTGGTTTCATTTCGAATGCAACAGAATCCGGATAAAGCAATGATTTGCTAGGAGCTTGTGTCTCTGCATTGGACTTCACGACATCCATTTGAGAAAGTTCGTATGCATCTTCGTCATCCAAAGCTTCAGCTTTACACTTAGCTTTCAAAGCACCGGAGGGCGGAGATCGGACTGCCAAAAGAGCGCTGGTGGACAGGGTCGAGTCGGTCGAAGCTGACACTGAGTGTTCCTCCACGTGACTGGCGTGAACTGTCTGGTAGCGAAACACGGCGTGGCAAACATCACACGTCTGAAAATAAAAAAGTATTCGCTCTAATCTCTGTTTTTTTGCCATAATGTGTTCACGAATGTTCCCGGATCGAACATGTCTAGGCAGATGCCAAACGTCTGAAAATTAACAAAAATTAGCACAAATCTCAATGGTTCTGACCAAAATGTGTTAATGTCACAAGTCTCACAGTGCATAGGAGCTTTCTGACCTCGAGTCGGTGTTTCATTTTGGTAGAGTGCGAGCTTTATTTCATTTCCGACATCCATGAATACCAATGATCAATAAATGCAGAGGTGAGATGATATTGCAGTAATTACATAAAGAGGTGAGATGATATTGCAATAATTACATATTTTTGTTTGAATCACGACACTCGCTGCTACTTCTTCGAACAGTAGGCTGCTCATTCGGCTGAAACAACTAGAAGTAGAAAATGTTGCTTGGGAATGAGTATAAAAAGGAAAAAAACGTAAATTTCAGTCGCTAGAACAAACCAGAAACAAAGAAAATAGATATTAAAGAGGTTCCGAATTGTATATTCAAAACACTTTAGAAATGCATCAAATCAATACCAGAAGAAATCAAATATTTAATTAACTATCATTCAGACTGAAAATGGTAGCATTTCCTCGAGCACTTCGTCTTTTATGAACATCTGACTCAGTGGCTTTCAATGATAGATACCTTGTTACAGCTTTCAGAATGTGAAGGAAAGAAACTCAATTTGGAACTAGTTTTAAGTGTACTTAATGTACACGTAATGTCAGAGATGCAAAAAATGTATTACTTTTAAATGAAATTTAGGATTATTGTCCAACCACTATCAGTACCTGTTACTACTTTATATAAACGAATTATGATTTAATATATAAGTTAAATAGGTTAATGTTTTTGAAATAGTTAAATCAGATGCGAATTAAACAATGACTATTGTAAAGCACGCTTGGCTGCATACATTTTGCTCTAGACTGACTTGCAAATGATGACTTACGAACAATATTAATCATGAATACATTAATGTTGATCTTCCTCTACACAAGATGGACAAATATGTTTGAGAATGAATTATTAAATAGCAAAAAAAGACTTCATAGTTTTCTCATTGCAGTCTGAATTACCCAACCACAAAGAAGCCCACAGCAAATTCCTTCTACTACTTTATTCGATTAAACAATTCGTTCTGCGAGGAAGCTGGTGTCGAACCTTGTGGCGCTCCTTCAGCGAGTTTTATTAATTTTTTGCTTAATAAAAAAAACCTCTGATACTGTAGTGTATGGCAACACTTGCCATTTAGGCGTAAGATACAAAGACTGTTACCTCGTCAGTTAGGGGCGGTAGAGCATCGTGTGCGCTTAATACTATTAGTAAATTGTTTAATGTATTATCTTGTTTAAACTTCTAAAATTTGTTTCAAAAGTATAATTAGGAAGATTTCATAATTTATTTCATAGCATTTCTTTTTCTATTTCAGACTAGGTAAACTTAATTAATTGAGAAAATTCCACTACTTTCTTTCCGTATCGATTTACGCCCTGAAAACCCTTGTTAAAGGGTGAGTGTTATCCTCATCATTTCATCAGTATTGCCTTCTAATGTAATTCACATTTTTTTTTTGACGCACTGTACTATGTTTATATTGGATTGTAAGGCGCATGGAATAAAAAGCCGAACTTGATCCTGATCCTTTCAGGTTTCGGTTTGCGGACGGAACTTCGATTCAAATCATTTATCCTGCCTGGCTAGTCATAAACGGACTTAACCCCCACAACTGGTGACCCCAGACGTTTCAACCAAGCCAAAGGCTGTTTCAACCAAACAGCCAGGCAGAGAAAGGCTGTTTCAACCAAGCCAAAGGCTGTTTCAACCAAACAGCCAGGCAGAGAAAGTTATCAACTATGGCAGAAGGTGAAAGCGAGCATGCGCTCGGAGTGGCGTTAAAGCCACCAACTTTTTCTGAAACTTCACCTGCCACCTTCTTTGAAATCCTAGACGCTCAGTTTCGCCTACGAAACATAACTCAAAGTGAAACAAAGTTTTACTACGCGCTGTCGTTTCTTCCATCTGAGGTGCTCGACCAGGTTCCGCCTAATTTGATTGAGAAAGAAAAGTATGACGAGCTTTGTGCTGAAATTGTCTCCTATTATGAGAAAACAAAGCCGGAGCTATTTGAAAAATTAATCTCAACAACCGTGATGACTGGCCGACCCTCAGCGTATCTACGTGAACTTCAGAGAATGGCAGCTAAAGTGAAAATTGGAGACGACCTCGTTCGACACAAGTTTGTGCAGTCGCTGCCCTCTACGATTGCTAGTGCAGTTGCGGCTCAAACAGAGCTGACTCTTTCTCAACTGGGCAGTCTGGCCAACAATTTGATGCCTCTACACACGCAAGTTTACAACGTCGATTATCAACAGAGGAAGTCTCGTGACTTTTCGCGAGAGGTTGCTAAAACGCATCACTCAGAAACTGCTAAATTCGACCAGATCCCTGTTGGCATACGACCATTTCATCAAGATCAACGCCCTAAAGTGTGCAGAAGCCATCTGTACTACGCAGATAGAGCCAGGACGTGCAAGCCGTGGTGTAAATTTCCTAACAAAGGGAATTGCAAAATGCAGCCCTCATCCAGACCTTCATCTCGTTCTTCCTCACCACAACCTGATTCGCACCAGGGAAACTAACGGAGCGAGTTGTTATGGCAGTAACCAGCTCGCCACTTCTTAAGGTTGTCGCCACCGTAGGTTCTGCTTCTGTTTCGTTCATCATTGACACAGGTGCTTCTGTATCAATATTACCTAAATGCTTTGCCAAAGGCATTATTTTGAAGCCCAGTGCGGTCAAACTAAGTTCTGCATCCGGACAAACTATTCCAGTCTTGGGAGAAGCGCGCTTGAACGTAGCTTTCAAGCAGCTCAGACGCTCCTACGCATGGACGTTCGTAGTCGCTGAGACAACTCAGCCACTTCTTGGAATAGACTTTCTGAGCCATTTTGGCCTCAGCGTAAATTGCAAAGAACGTAAACTGTGTGACCTAACTACCAACTCAGTGATGACTGTTGAGGAGAATGTAGATGACGTGTCTCAAATACAAATTAACAACACTGAAGACCTACCTGAAGCCGCCAAGCCTGTTTTGAAGAAATTCCCAAGCGTTACTGGTCCTCGCAGCACCTCGCCTAACTCAACAATCGACGTGTACCACCACATCGAAACGAAGGACAGCAAACCTGTGTACTCGAGACGAAGAAACTTAGCTCCTGATAAATTAAAAGCCGCACAAGACGAGTTCAAGAATCTGCTCTCAGCAGGCATAATTCGACCGTCTAAATCACCTTGGGCATCTCCTCTTCATATGGTACCGAAGAAAAGTCCTGGAGAATGGAGACCATGTGGAGACTATAGAGCCCTTAATTCAGTAACCTTGCCTGACAGGTACCCAATACCTTTTTTACGCAGCGTCACTTCACAGTTGGACGGTAAGGCAGTTTTCTCTAAAATTGACTTGATCAGAGCTTATCACCAAATACCCATAAATCCTGACGATATTCCCAAAACTGCAGTTACAACCCCATTTGGTCTATACGAATACGTGTTCATGCCTTTCGGACTCCGTAATTCTTGTTCCACCTTCCAAAGATTCATGGACCATATCTTCTTGAACTGTAATTGTGTTTTCATTTATCTGGACGATATTCTAGTATTTTCAGAAACTGCAGAGCAGCATACCCGTGACCTGGAAGCAGTTTTTGAAATTCTCGACAAGCATGACTTGAAAATTTCAATCGATAAATGTAAATTTTTCAGCACTTCTATCGACTTCTTGGGTTTTAAAATCTCGAAAGAAGGAATATCTCCAACTGAAGACAAACTCAAAGTAATATCTGAATACCCGATTCCTCAAGACTCTCAAGCCTTGAGACGTTTCATTGGAATGGTCGGATATTACAGGCATTTGATCCCAAACTTCAGTGAAACCGTACTTCCGTTGTCTGACCTGACCAGGGACCACCCAAAAGCAAAGTCCCTAGAGCTCCCGGAGCGCGCAAAGGAATCTTTACGTAAGATCAAACAAGATCTTTGCGCATCCACGACCTTGCCTCATCCGAAGCCAGGAGTCGTAAACTACCACTTGGTCACCGATGCATCTCAAGCTGCAATTGGTGCTGCTCTGCACCAAATCGTTAATAACGAACCTATTCCGATAGGCTTCTTCTCAAGAAAGCTGACTGCCACGCAGCGGCGCTACTCCACATTCGACAGAGAGCTCCTAGCTGCGTACCAGGCAGTTCTGCATTTTAAAAGTTACATTGAAGGACGAAAGGTGACACTCTTTACCGACCATAAGCCACTTCAATCTGCATGTTTCAATCAGCAGCCCGCCAAATCAGACAAACAACAACGTCATCTTTCTGTGCTCGTCGAATACTTGAGTGACGTGCAGTACATTAGAGGCGACCAAAATGTTGTAGCAGATTGCTTATCTCGATCTCTCAACGCCGTTCATTGCGATCCGTTTGATTTGCCTTCTCTAGCAGAGAAACAAAAAGAAGACGAAGAAATTCAGCGGTATAAGGAACGATTGACACCCTATCCTCTTAAGGAAAACTTGGAAATTTGGTGCGATACTTCGCTCCCTTACCCAAGGCCATTCGTACCTGCAGCTTCAAGAGAATCGATTTTTCGAATGCTGCATGGCATATCTCATCCTGGAGTTACAGGCACATTAAAACTCGTTAAATCAAGATATTTTTGGCCTGACATCGACCGCAGCATCAGGAAAATGTGCCAGGAATGTATGTCTTGCCAGCAAGCAAAGGTCCAAAGACACACAAAAAGCCCCGTGAATCAATTCGCTTTACCATCAGAGCGATTTCAAACTGTGCACATCGATATCGTGGGACCACTCCCAGCCGTCAAACGGCACGGTGAACAATTCTTAAGCCCGATGAGGTATTTGCTAACGTGCATCGATCGCGCTACGAGATGGATCGAGGCTGTTCCTTTGACTGAAATAACCGCAGCCTCCGTTGCCAGTGCCTTTCTCGCAGGCTGGGTATCACGTTTTGGGGTACCTCTGTACGTGGTGACGGACAGAGGAACGCAATTTGAGGCTGAACTTTTCCTCGAATTATCTCGTCTCATCGGATTCCACAAATTGCGCACTACCTCTTATCACCCTCAAAGCAACGGTTTAATTGAGCGAGCACATCGAACTATCAAAACGGCAATCATTTCAAGAAAACAATCGTGGCTTGACGCATTACCAATCGTGCTTCTAGGCATTAGAAGCGTGCCTAACGAGTCAAATTACTCGCCATTCACAGCAGTAACAGGCGCATCATTTCTGCTCCCTCAGCCGATCATCGAGAAGACTGAAACGGAAAATTTCGATAACTCAAAAATCAGTCTGCTAGCAAAGGAAATTAGAAACTTAGACCTCTCGACATCGTTGCCTTCCACGCATCACGATAAACGTAAATCTTTCTTGCCACCTGCTCTAAAGACGTGTACTCACGTCTGGAAACGTGTAGACAGAGTTAGACGGCCGCTAGAAGCTCCGTACTCTGGACCGCATCCTGTGAGTGAACGTTACGACAAATACTTCGTGATAACCCTACCATCGGGTGCCGAAGAATCTGTCTCCATTGACCGGCTAAAGCCAGTACACGCGCAAACTCCAGTGCCGCTCATCGCTGAAACTCCTGCAGCAAGCAGTGAAGAAACTGGACCGGAGAATTGCCCCGTACGCCGACGAGCAAATCCTCTTCGCGAGCGTGATAAGGCTCGCCAAAAGGAAACGAAGGCTAGTCAGTCTACAGCTGAATCAGCCTAGCCACCACTACGGAGTACGAGAAGTGGAAGGATGGTGAAATTTAAGAAAGATGCAAATTGTCATTATTATTAGACTTAGCAGCTCCGCTGTTTGGGCGGGGAGTAATGTGGCGCTCCTTCAGCGAGTTTTATTAATTTTTTGCTTAATAAAAAACCTCTGATACTGTAGTGTATGGCAACACTTGCCATTTAGGCGTAAGATACAAAGACTGTTACCTCGTCAGTTAGGGGCGGTAGAGCATCGTGTGCGCTTAATACTATTAGTAAATTGTTTAATGTATTATCTTGTTTAACCCTTTAACGTCCGAATTTTTGTACTCATATTACCGTTAACACAACCACCGTCACTAAACTGGCGCTGGCATCAGGCAGTCACCGATTTCAGGATGAGAAAGGAACTACCACTCGGCAGAGAACTTCAAAGAACACTTTAGGGAACTAATTGAACAAGAAATACAATATATTAAGGGTATTTTTGAAAGAGGACACTGGTGTCCTCTGGGGCGTTAAAGGGTTAAACTTCTAAAATTTGTTTCAAAAGTATAATTAGAAAGATTTCATAATTTATTTCATAGCATTTCTTTTTCTATTTCCGACTAGGTAAACTTAATTAATTGAGAAAATTCCACTACTTTCTTTCCGTATCGATTTACGCCCTGAAAACCCTTGTTTAAAGGGTGAGTGTTATCCTCATCATTTCATCAGTATTGCCTTCTAATGTAATTCACATTTTTTTTTTGACGTACTGTACTATGTTTATATTGGATTGTAAGGCGCATGGAATAAAAAGCCGAACTTGATCCTTTCAGGTTTCGGTTTGCGGACGGAACTTCGATTCAAATCATTTATCCTGCCTGGCTAGTCATAAACCGATTTAACCCCCACAACCTCTTTCCCGTGAGTGCTCAGTCAGTATTCTAGCATTTAAACGAATTTGGTAGAATGACTACAGAGCAATAAGCTTTTGAACTACGCAGCGATTCCCGCAGCGGTGGTGGGAATGGAGTGGGCAGACCAACAATCAAGGCAGTGTTGCAGGATTTCGTCTAGCATCTCGCGCGACGAGTGTACAACGTTGGGAAGCTTATTTTTTACTTGCCCTTTCGTACTTACAGTAACACAGAATGATCTCATTTCAAATCACGCCAGACTACAAACAGCAACACAGAATGACCGCATTTCAACACGCGCCAGACTCACGAAGGCAGCGGGGTCGGAGTGAAGCCTGATGTGCTGCTGCAGGTCGCGCTTGGTGACGAAGCCAGCACTGCACATGGGACACGTCTGCTCGGCCTCGCTGTCGCCTGCCAGGCACACCACCGAGCCGCCGCTCAGCGACGGCGAGCGCCCACTGCTGATGCAGGTGCTATCCCCGCCCTCCTTCGGTAGCGCTGCGCGCCGGCGGGTCTGCAACGCGAGGCAGGTTAGAGAAGAGCATTGCATGAGCGGTGTTCTTTTATGAGGTGCCGCATTGCATGAGCAGTGTTCTTTTCTGAGGTGCCGCATTGCATGAGCAGTGTTCTTTTATGAGGTGCCGCATTGCATGAGCAGTGTTCTTTTATGAGGTGCCGCATTGCATGAGCAGTGTTTTTTAAGAGGTGCCGCATTGCATGAGCAGAGTTCTTTTAAGAGGTGCCGTATTGCATGAGCATCTTTTAAGAAAGATGAGCCCGTAAGCCGAGTGGCTAAGAAAGCCGAGTGGCTAAGAAAGCCGAGTGATGAGAAAGATAAGCCGAGTGGCTAATTCTCGGGTGGCTACCCGCGCACTGTGTCAGTCACCTACACGCACAGGCACCAGAAAAGAGACGTAGACAAATGATTGCAATCATCAATCACGCACAGGCACCAGAAAAGAGAAGGAAAATTATTACACAGACATCAATCAAGCACATGTACCAGAAAAGAGAATAAAAAATAACTATTTCAGAGTTATAACTCACGTACATGCACTAGAGTAGGAGTGGTACAAAATAATTACAGTCACATCCATGGTCATTGATCTTTGCGTAAAAGCACATTTACGTTCGACTTAACACGAAAAAAGTCATTTTGCAGATGTGTGGACCTAAGGTTTTAGTTTCTCCCACGTTTCCAATGATATGAGAACCATTACGCGTTATTTGCTTTGATTCGTGTTCAAGTATTTTTAGTCTTTTCCCTACTCAGGGTGAATTATCACTCCATGCAGCTCGTCATGAGCTCGTATGACCTATGGTAAAGTCAATTCCTTAAGTGGTTCTGAGGGGATTGTGTTAAATCTTGCATATAATAATTATTTTTTCAGAATTACCGAGTTCAGGGACGGTTTGATGATCTACCATCCTGTCTAACACTCAGTTTTTTCAGCACATTCCCCAAAATTTGTCAAAGGATTTTAGAAATTGAACGAACCTAGACTTGACCTCGTATGCCACTTTTGTTACCAACCAGAGCCACGTAGTCAATATTACATTTGAAATCGACTGCATGATAACGAACACTCGCTAAACCATTCATTACGATTAGAACACCAGAGGCGCTCCACACACACACGCACAGTGGGTGCCCACTGACGGCCCAGATTGCAGAAAGAAGGGCCTGGTAGACACAGAGGACAAATCACCGATACTCGTGTTGTTGCCACTCACTTTATACCAAGTAGAAAGCGACTGAGCATCAAGACCAAACTGCCTGCTCAATGAGGATAATTCTTGCGGGCTTGGGAAATTGTTCTCTTCGAAATGTAAGAGCAGTTGGGAGAAAGACTCTGGAGTGAGGTCGAATGTGGCAGCGGTTGTGGCAGGCTTTGGCACCGTAGGAGGCGTCATCGAACTGCTGCTCACCGTTAAAAGAGGCGGCACAGTCGAGTCTGGGGATTTCTGCAGAGAGAATATTTGAAGTTAATTCATTTATTTATTGATTTTATTCATCGATAAATTTTGGGCACAAATAATGCACAAAATTTAATTTCAAATAAATTCTGGATCTTCGAGCATCAAAATTTTTGACGGAATTAAGAAATGAATAACGTTTGAATACAATTGTACTCAGAAATAACCATCAAATCAAAGATTTGCCTTACTAACCAAAGACCACCTCGGACAGGCTTTGCCTTTCATGGCGGTACTTGGAGCAGTGGGTACCTCGGACTCGATTTTGAGTTGGAGTTTATTGATGATATGAGCCACAGGACTGAGGTGCCCAAACGACGTTGGGGCCTGGCTTTCACTGCCGACAGCGTCAGCACCCAACTTGAGAGACATGTTTTCTGGCACGTCAGACGCCGTAGAAATCAGCCCCACATGGGGCTTTACGCCTGGAATGTAATCTTCGGTGGAAAGTTTTGAGGAATTTACTGAAGATTTTTGCTGAGCATCAACGGACTTGGCGAGGAGAGACGGGAGAGCTAGGCTGTCCATTGCCGACAGAGGCATTGAGCAGTTCGGAAGCTTGGGTTTCAGGGACAGAAAAGAAGGAAGAGGAGGAGAGGCTAACGGAGACGTGTATGGAGAACATGATGAAGAGCTCAAGCCAGGTAATTTTAAAGCTCGCGCAGGTCCCTGGCCTTCCATTTGAAGTTTTTTGGGCTGTAAATTGAAGAGAGAAGTAATAAAAAATTGGATGTATGGTCAAACGAATCAGCTACTAAAGTAGGCTACCATTGAGTACAAGATTACCGTATTGAATACAAGATTACCGGCTCGAAATAGGGCAGCAGCACACAAAAATTGCTCTAGAAAATAAATTTTAACTATTATGGAAAAAGTTTTAGCAGCTTAAGTACGAAAATAATCAATTTCAAACGTCCAGCATTAATCCTTTTGGCTAGCCTCGTTGAACTTAGCTGTTTTGAAAGAAATCGACTGCAAAAACTTACCCCTACATTACAATAACGTAAAGGTGCAGTTATACGAGGCAATCACAGAGTGCAGAATAAACTATTTATTTCATCTTGCCCAGGAGTATACTTTGTGCAAGAAATTGCAAGCAGTGCAATACGAAGGTTTTAATCTTAATAGTCATACTTTCCATGCCAGGGCTTTACCCTGAACCACAAACCTGGGTAGATGTTTCATGTGAACTCAAGTCAAAATTTTCAGTATTTTTGGGCGTTTTTTCAAGTTATCTCGACAATATTGCGTCATTATAGAAGTAACTTTGAGTAAGGAAAAATAAGAGTGTTATTTTACTCCTAGTTTTGTATTTTCAATACATCTGCTTTGTACCGTTTTCAATTTTCTAAAAATGTGGTAATAACTCAATTACTAAAGGGAACAAAGTATCATTAGCCCATAGAAATAGAAGCAGGGTAAACACAAACAAAATCAAACATGATACTGACATCTGCTTGTTAATTGACTTCTATTTATAGAGTTGTATCTGTCCTACAGCCCTGTATTTGAATGAGATAAAACAAAGATGTTAAGAAATATATGCAAATGAGATATAAAACAGATACTAAGCTATCTGCATTGGTAATAGTTCCAATAGTTCTCATATGCCAGTTACGTAAGTAAAGACTCACCAAGATCCGACGCGTTTTTTTGACAGTCATCGCATCCAAATCAGGAAAACCTTTCCGGACAGCGCCGTCCCTTCTGTCATGGAGAAGCTCGTGCGTCTGAAGCAGCACCTCGCTGGGGAAGGACATCATGCACGACTTCACAGGACACCCAAACTGGACAGCAACAGATGATGGATCGTGGCTCACAGCCTTGTGGCTCGCCAAGCCTTCGTCGTGCACGAACGTGGCTTTGCATTCCGAGCACTGACGCGACACCCTTCGGCTGTACGGCAAACTTTTGCGTTCTTTGCTACGGCGGTTTTGGAACCAGTGCATGATCTGGCGATGGGTGATGTTGAGTCTTTTGGCGAGCAGCTTAAGCTCGCGTGTTGGCGGGAAGTGGTTGTGCTGGAAGTGAGCCAGGAGGATCAGCTGCTCGTCTTGAGTGTACTCGCGACGATTGCGGTATTTTTTGCTCTCGAGGTGTTCCTCAGGCTTGCTCCCCTCACGGCCAACGCTGGACGAGTCGCGATACTCCACGTTGCCGTCGCCCAACACCGAGCAGCCGTCGTCATTTTGGGGAGATAAAGACTCGTAGTCTTTCTCGTTTTCGCATGCCATTTCCTCCTCCCTGAGCCGCATCATTTTTTGGATCGTCTCTAGGAAGTATTTTTTGAATTCTTCATTGCCATTCAGCGAGTCTAAATTCAAGCCTCGGAGCACCTGGGCGTTGAGTTTACCGTTTCCGGAGTCCAACACAGTGGCTGCAGATTCTTGCATTTTGAACGCCACTTCTTTGGAATCTTCATTTTCGCTTTCTTGACTTTCGTTGCCCTCCTTTAAATCAATGACCAGCTCATCGTCACTGGCAGTGGCGTCAGAGTCCGCAGCGCACCGACCAACGTTCACTTCGTCTTGCATTTCGTCGTCCGAGTTACCGCATTCATTTGACCGACAGCCGTTTGTTACCTTCGACAAATTCAAGCCCTGGCTGAGGAGGGTGAAGAGCTTCGAGTGTTCATCAGCATACGAGGCTGTTGAAAAAATTTATTAGATAACATACATAGATGGGACAACATACACAGGACAACACACACAGTGAACTTTTAATTTAATTCTTTTTACAAACACTATGAGCGAATTAACTGGAGAAGAAAGCACCATATTACAACGTATCGTAACAACTGAAAGTAATTCATAATTCCTTACATAAGCAGAGAAAACCGGCAAATAAGAGCATTTCAAACAAAAGAAAATGTAACAGAGAAAATTCATAACCGCAAATAAAAGCTGTCACAATAAACGCAGAAGCCTAGATACCTATGTCAGTAACCACTCATCTTCGGCTTTTAATTCTTCTCGCGGGTAGGCACAGCATTGAATGTTCGATTTTATGGCTGAATATGATGAGAATTGACGTGAGATTTAAATTCTTTCAAACAAAATGATTCAAACATTCATTCACTTTTCTGAATGCACGGCTGACCGGAGATAAAATTAAGAATTGTCTTTTTTTTCACTTTCTCTCGATATATCGTTTGTACTACCTTAATTCTACTTCAAATCTCTCTCAAGCGCGATCTTCCTTATCAATGCCAGACCGTCATTTGAGGGCACAATCATGATGTGCCAATTCCTTATTTGTTCATGTATAATCTGAAATGTACTAATTCTACCAAATACCTAACCATTCATGAATGATTTTCCCCATCACTGTCCCAATGTTATCAAAATCATTTGTTACCAGTCCTCATTTGTTCAACAATTTCAGAACCGAGACGTTATTTACCCACCCTTATTAGAGGACTGAGACGCTATTTGCTCACCGTTACCTGAGGACTGAGATGCTATTTGCTCACCGTTACCTGAGGACTGAGATGCTATTTGCTCACCGTTATCCGAGGACTGGGACGCCATTTCTTCACCGTTATCAGAGGACATTATCTCACCGTTACCTGAGGACTGGGAAGCTATTTGCTCACCGTTACCTGAGGACTGAGATGCTATTTGCTCACCGTTATCCGAGGACTGGGACGCCATTTCTTCACCGTTATCAGAGGACATTATCTCACCGTTACCTGAGGACTGGGAAGCTATTTGCTCACCGTTACCTGAGGACTGAGATGCTATTTGCTCACCGTTATCCGAGGACTGGGACGCCATTTCTTCACCGTTATCAGAGGACATTATCTCACCGTTACCTGAGGACTGGGAAGCTATTTGCTCACCGTTACCTGAGGACTGAGATGCTATTTGCTCACCGTTATCCAAGGACTGGGACGCCATTTCTTCACCGTTATCAGAGGACATTATCTCACCGTTACCTGAGGACTGGGAAGCTATTTCCTCACTGTTACCTATGGACTAAGACGCTATTTCCTCACCGTTATCAGGAGACTGGGACGTGAGGTGTGAGCTATCAACCACCCGCACGCTCCCAGGAGACGTCAGACTTGGATGAGAAGTCCGGGACGCGCCCTCGAAAGCCAACACTCCAGAGTTACTCGCACTTCCAGAGTCGT
This sequence comes from Morinoia aosen, assembly GCA_030386875.1. Taxonomy (NCBI): domain Eukaryota; kingdom Metazoa; phylum Arthropoda; class Malacostraca; order Amphipoda; family Talitridae; genus Morinoia; species Morinoia aosen. The sequence goes on along the minus strand of CM059572.1, from coordinate 44,693,360 downwards.
GCACAGAGAATGTCACATTATAATCTTTCCCAGAGGAACCAACGTTCGAGTCCACAGGGATAGTAAGGCCTGATTCGATTTTGACGAGTGAAGGGAACGAAGATGGTTTTTCAAACCCATCTTGAAGTCTTGGCCGAGAGTGGGAAGAATTCACGGTAGAACAACCAAAAGCTCCTGAAGATCTTGGCAAAGCGCCAGTGATGTAAGATTTAAGTATCGAGTCAGCGCAAGACTGTGTTGTTTCATTACTGGCACTGACGCTTTTGCTCCCTAAATTGAATTGGTCTTTGAGTTTCTGGGCCGCACTGTGGTATTCAGAAATGGGAATGAGATCCGGAATTTTCTTTTTAGTTTTGGGCTTTAAGTGAACTTTGAATTCGCTCTCACAAGAGCTACTGTTATTGAACAGACTACAAAAGCCATCGTCGTTCTCAGTATTTTGAGCAGCCGGAATGAGTTGCACAGGAAGAAGCTGGATGACACTCCGCCCTTCGGCGTCAGTGGTGCGGATCGCAAGAGGCGTTCCGGCTTGGGTGGTGGTCACTTGAGAGGTGCTGATCTGGATGGGAACTTGCAGCCCTGTCGCACTCGTGCTACCCCCTGAGCTGAGATCGTCGTGACGGGTAGATCCGATTTGCAAAGCTTCCATGAACGATTTCCGCTGCGCCATATCAGGTACGGTAACTTTTGCACCGTCGTCGACATGATTTGATCTCGAATTGTCACTGGAATTGCTGGCAGTGAGGTCTACACTTGGAAGCAGAGAAGCTTGGGAGCCAGAACTTGTACACTTCTTTTGGCCTTCTTGAGTCTGGCTTCTGTACCTGTTAACGGAAGAAATAGCAGGAGCCGGAATGCCGTGACTCATAGTGTGCGACTTCAGCAAAATTTCTTCAGGAAATCTGCTACGGCACATGGAGCATTCGTAGCTCCAGTCCAGCTTGTAATGTGTTTGCATGTGAGCCTCCAAACATATAGCATTCACGAAACTCGAGTCACAGATGGAGCAAGAAGCCACACTTCCATACCGGCTAGTCAAATGGTCTTTCTTGTGAATAAAGAGCGCTTCAGGATCATCAAAAGTTTTCTGACACAAGTAGCACGTCAGGTTTTCAGATTCTTCTTTCTCATCAAGAGGCTTAACTTCCTCGAGCATCATATCCACCTGATGAACGGACCTGAGATGTTCGTTGTAGGCATCCGTCTCGAATCTGAGGGAGCAAATAGGGCAAGTCCTCGTCTTGTTCTGGGTCTGGTCGTGCAGAGAGTGGCGAGCGCTGTGCTTCACGAGGAACGTGGCCATCGCAAACGACATGTCGCAGTCCATGCACTTATACGGCTTGTCTGCGAAGCTCTCTGAAGAGAGACAAACTAGAAATTACTCACATTTCCGAAATGAACTCACATTTCGGAAATAAACTCACATTTCGGAAATGAACTCACATTTCGGAAATGAACTCACATTTCGGAAATAAACTCACATTTCGGAAATGAACTCACATTTCGGAAATGAACTCACATTTCGGAAATAAACTCACATTTCGGAAATGAACTCACATTTCGGAAATGAACTCACATTTCGGAAATGAACTCACATTTCGGAAATGAACTCACATTTCGGAAATAAACTCACATTTCGGAAATGAACTCACATTTCGGAAATAAACTCACATTTCGGAAATGAACTCACATTTCGGAAATGAACTCACATTTCGGAAATAAACTCACATTTCGGAAATGAACTCGCATTTCGGAAATGAACTCACATTTCGGAAATGAACTCACATTTCGGAAATGAACTCACATTTCGGAAATGAACTCACATTTCGGAAATGAACTCACATTTCGGAAATGAACTCACATTTCGGAAATGAACTAACATTTCGGAAATGAACTCACATTTCGGAAATAAACTCACATTTCGGAAATGAACTCACATTTCGGAAATAAACTCACATTTCGGAAATGAACTCACATTTCGGAAATGAACTCACATTTCGGAAATGAACTCACATTTCGGAAATAAACTCACATTTCGGAAATGAACTCACATTTCGGAAATGAACTCACATTTCGGAAATGAACTCACATTTCGGAAATGACCTCACATTTCGGAAATGAACTCACATTTCGGAAATGAACTCACATTTCGGAAATAAACTCACATTTCGGAAATGAACAGGGGAATTGAAAATGACAAAGGAATGAGCTCTCGAATCACATATAATTTTGGTAATTTGGAAACACACGACGTTGAAAGAGCTACATAATGGTTTTGCAGATTGGTCATTGCCAGGTGATCAATTAACAATAGTTTAGAAGAGGATATCCTTTCTAGGACATTTGCAAATTTCATTTACAATAATCAGTGATGTGAGAATAAATTCAGCACATGCTAGAGTGAGTGAAATATATATATGGAACGTCACAACGAAAATCAACATCAATTGATAGTACTGCTTTTGCAAAAATCCGAGAAATAAAAAGTTTCTTAAATTCACACGAACTACAGAAATGTTTACACTACGATAAAGCATCCAAATAATAAATGGGTAATTATCAAAGAACTTGGGAGGCTACTCACAGTTAACTCGAATAACCACCATTAGAAACTCGAACATTAGAACTCATTTGTTTCCATAGCGCTTCTGACAAGTTCGATAATTTTCTCATATCATTAGTTCACACTTCCAAAATGATGCTAAACAACACAATTATAAAATATACAAGAACAAATCTGACAAGCACTCACTGTTTCCTTCCATAATGAAGCTCGCCCGCTTCCTCTGCCTGGAGCGCTCGTTCTGGAACCATATCTTGATGACCGCGGCGTCGAGCCCAATGAGCTTGGCAAGTATGCGGAACATGGCAGGCTCCGGGAAGTTGCAGTGGGTGAAATGCTGGTACAGGATGCGGTGCTGAGACTCCGAGAACACGGTCGTGCGACGACGCTGCGGCCGGCCACCACTAGATGTTGTGGTCGAGACACTGCCTCCGACGCTCTGCTTACCTGCACATGTTGGGAAGATTCGGTCAACGTGTGAATGCAGCTGAGTGATGCTTATATGAACACCAGACTGATGCTTTTGAAGCTTTAAAATGAATGCTGCAGTGTAATAAATGCTCATATGAACACCATGTTAGGATACAATTGAAATGCATATATAAGCTAAACCGACACAACAAAAGTCAGCAACCGGCAATCGGAAGGACGCTGAGCGGGCTGAGGGATCTTGGAAGGAAAAGGGAGGCGCACGTTGGGGGTAGCGGCTGTGTAAGAAGCTAGCTCGGAAAATTACACATAGTATTACACAAGGACAACTTGATTGTGTAGTAGAGAAAAACTATGTATTAAAATTAATTACCAACGAGTAGGGGTACTACGGAAAATAGGCATCGCAGAAGAATATGTCAGAGGGAAATGCGCGTAGAAATACCAAGTTGTGTGACGCAGGGGACACGTCAGAGGTGACGCGTTAGAAACACCCAATCGCGAGATGCCACGTCACTAACAATTTGAGCGGGCATCCCGCACCATCTACAATGAGCGTCCTTTGTGCGGCGGGGGTATTTAAGCAGAGCAAGCGCGGGGACCGGCCTATTTGACCGGTGCAGTGGCAAGGATGTAGGCTTCCTGACGGCCAGAGGGGAGGTGAGATGATATTCTGTGTTCTGTGCTAGGAGCGTCTTTGTATTTTTCAAATACCATATTACAACCGGGGCGTGTAAGCTTTATTGGCTTAGGTGGGGTGATTTCATTTGTTACAGTTAAAATTCGGGTACAAATTAATTCTGTGGGTTTGATTTTCAAATCATTCTAGAATTGTTCACGTGATATGACTTCTCACAAGGCTTGCACTTGTAGATTTTTCTCAAGCGGGGATTAGAATGCCCACTAGTTCTTAGCATTTTCATTGACTCATTCGACCTTGTTCTCAAAAAGGGCGCTTGTGATTTGTTCTTGTAAAAAGGGGAGAAAATTAATTCATCATGTCGGGAATAGCCACATTGTCAGTGGAAGCTTCGAGTAAATTCTTAAAGGGGGATATAACATTCATGTCTCGGGGAATAGATGACTCAACCCCCGCTTATTATTTGCACAGGCGGGTTGGGAAGCTGGCCTACGCGTCAGCTGAGACCGAGGGCAGTAGCTGCAGCCGGGCAGTATCAGAGTCGTGAAGCGGTCAGCCGCCTGGGGTTCGCTGCTGACAGGAGTGCCCGGGGTACAGTGCTTACATGTCTCAACCGGTCAACGATCGAGGAGTATTCAGCTTCAGTAAGGCAAAAGGAACCAACAGTAAATTAATGTCAACGAAGCGTTAACAAAATGCGAGTGCTGTATTGCAGCATGAACTCCAGAGGATGGCCGTGGTGCCAGTTTAGATACGCAGCAGCGCGCTGAACAGTGCAAATCCATTTGGCGCGCAGTGTGTAATATGAATTAGGCAGCACGTGGTGTTTAATAGCCGAGGGTCTAACCCATGTTGACGTAACCATGCATTCATGTGTGCACTAACTAGAAGATTCATTTCATGTGTCCGATTTTGTGAAGTAGGTTCTAACCTATGTTTTACGTAACCATTCATTCATGTGTGCATTAACTAGAATATTCATTTCGTGTGTCTAAATTTTTAAAGTGCCATGTCGCAAATCATTAGCATCTTGCCTGAGGGCTCTGGTGCGAATATGAGTGTTGCGATAACATAATTTCCCTGTGTCAGCTCCATGTGTTCACTCAAAAATAAATGTGTTTAATCTTGAGGCCCATTATTCTCCATGCTTATATATATGGATAACGTGCGAGCACAAAGGTGTACATTATATTTATCAGTGGAGGTTGTAAGCCCTCATACGTTACGTGCTTAACCAGCATTGTTTCGTGAAAACCAGATTGATGCTTATGAAGCTTTAAATAGAGTGCTGCAGTGTGATAAATGCTCATATGAACACCAGATTGATGCTTATGAAGCTTTAAAATGAATGCTGCAGTGTAATAAATCAGGGATTGAAAAAACCCTGGGTTGTTTAAAAAAACCCAACCCACGTGGGTTTTTTTGGGTTAAATTGGGTTTTTTGGGTTTTATTGTTTTTTTTTGGGGCTTTATTGGTTTTTTGTAATACCTTTTTTGTTTAAAAGAGTTATTCACATAGCTCCAGTTGCCTCTTTTCCAGATTTATATACACTTATTGAGTAAATATTGTTTTTGATTACTTTATTTCCAACATTATATTACATCATTATATGAATTATTACATTCTATGAACAATATATGAATTAAGTTTGTCCATCACAATTACCACTTACCAATTACCATATGCATAGGGACATAGCTGTGCAGTCTGTAAAGATATAAGATGTGCAAAGAGAATGGCTATGCTTGTCAATTCATCGTAAGTTGTTTTAGCAGAAGACAGACGCAAGTCATGTGAGAGGGAAGCACCAAGCAGATCATAAGTAACCACCACGAGCAACTTGAAGCAAGACAGCTGCACATCACTTAACAGTCATGCTGTTAACAACTTAACATGTGTATTGTGTGAGCTGGAGGGCTTAGCAGTGCAAGCCAAGTCAGCCAACCACACTGTTACATGTTACGACATGTACTGACATGCCAAAATTTTTTTTTAAAATTTGTCAAAAAATCACTTTTTGCAGTTCAGGATAGCAACAAACACTAAAATGATTAGAAATAAATGCTCTAACAGATTCCATCGTCAAATTTGTTCCAGTGCACCTTGAATGCTCACCAGAAGGCCAGTCGTTTATTTACTTTCTTACCAAATGATGGCTGCGGTCGTGTCTTACCCCATCTGACTATAATTGTTAGACTCATTTCAGGCAACGCTCTCACAGGAGACAGATATTAAAGAGTGGTTGGCTGAGTACAATCCGGAGTTGATCGGTGCGATTTATTTGTATAAATTGAAGGACTCCAACATCTTCCCAAAACACATGTTCAACATGAATATCACTAAGACAACGACTCCTCGTTGATGGTGGGATATTCAAGACATGAAACAGCAGAAAACGCAGATTCTTAAAAAAACACTGGCAGAGAGTTTCTGCAAGTTTATAAGCAATCTTCATTCTTGCTTTGCAAGTTCAGGATTCGTTGAAAGAATTTTCTCAACATTTGGAATTGTGCGGAATAAATTGAGAAATAGATTAGGATCGGAACGCGCACAGAAATTGGTTTCATTATATCGCGACCTCACAAATGCTCATGATGTGGATGAAAACGATAAAATGGCAGTGGATGTAGAAAGAGAAATAAAGTAGTACTGTAGTAGCGGTCTAGTCTAGAAGACAGAGGAAGAATTCAGAAGTCTCTTTACTCTCAAATAGTCAAACTGCATTTGTTTCTTAGTTTTTGTTTTTTACTTTGGAAATAGTACTCATGGAAATATACTAACCCCTCGAGTTTTTTTTTTGTAATTAGGGTTTTTCTTATTTTATTTTTATAGTGTTTTTTTTTCAATATTTATTGCCATAGTCATGCAAATGCCTTGGACAAATTTTTTACAAAATAAATATTTAGCTCATTTTGATTCTATAAGCTTGAAAACAAGTGAAATTCAAATAGCACCAATAAAACCCAAAAAAGCCCAAAAAACCCCACTATTTAGTGGGTTTTTTAATGTGGGTATTTTTGGGCTTTTTTGGGTGGGTTTTTTATGTGCCAACCCTGTAATAAATGCTTATATGAACACCAGATTGATGCTTATGAAGCTTTAAAATGAATGCTGCAGTGTAATAAATGCTCATATGAACACCAGATTGATGCTTATGAAGCTTTAAAATGAATGCTGCAGTGTAATAAATGCTTATATGAACACCAGATTGATGCTTATGAAGCTTTAAAATGAATGCTGCAGTGTAATAAATGCTCATATGAACACCAGATTGATGCTTATGAAGCTCTCAAAAAACTTGGATGTGGTACAATAGGGTAACCTTGCAAACACAAACAGAACGCATATGGGAATTAAGCGCGCTGCTCTGAAGCAATTTTACTTGAAATTTCTGATGTAAGGTAAGTTTTTTTTTTTCTTAGGTATAGAAGATTTACTGAGTTCCTCAACGCATTGACCAAATTTTCCATCCTTCTTTCTGCATAAACGAAGGTTATTTTGTGTTGTCTCACCTCACGTACTCGAAGGTGCTGTAGAATTAGATGAGTACTGTAGAATTAAAGATCCAAAATTTGAAAAGTTTCATAGATTCAACTATTTTATAAAAAACTCTATTATTACCCTAGATGTTCAAGTTCTTTTGTTCAGTACCCATGCATTTTCGTGAATGAATTCAAAAAGAAGAGCTCCTTCTGATAAACTTAACAAGACAATTTCATCTTTGAATCTAATGGTTATCCTCTGCCTGCGTCTAATTTCAACTAGCACTAACGCGTGCTCAGTCAGAGACAGTGAGATGTTGAGTATTACTTGGAATCATTTATTACTTGTTGAGTATTACTTACTCAAATAAATAAAAAATAATACTTACTAAAATTACTTACTTGTTCAGTATTACTTGAAAAAATTACTTATTATTGAAGTTGATGAAAAGAGCGTGGTAAAATCTTATCATTAACGAAGAGTGGTACGTGATGCAGGTTGGGAGAGTTCATTGAGCGTCATGTACGACGTATGATGCGGTTGAGTGCTAAGACAAATCTTGACTCACACACGGACAACTAAGATAGCTCGGACAATAGATGTTATAATGAAGCAACAAAAGCTCTCGTTATAAATTTCAAAAATGAATGAAGATGCACAGTAATTTTTTTTTAAAAGAGTACGGTAAATGAAGTCGTAAATGAGCTCACGATTTCAATGTGTTTCTTACACCCTAACTAAAAAGGAACTGCAAATTAAAGAGAATGATGTACAACAAACGGCCGCACTTACCAGCGTTATCAGACTCTACACCAAGTTTGGCATTGTTACTTGGAGTTTTATCATCCGCAGAACCGGCATTTTTGTTGATCAGTTGACTGAGTAGGGCCGAGAAAATTCGCTCCTTGATGGCTCTTTGACTAGCGGCGTCCGCGTCCTGCTCGAGGCCGGGAGCTTTCGTCAACGAGTCAGCATTTGCTGTGGCGTTGGTGGCAGCGTTCAAGAGGATGTTGGCATTAAGTAACGTCTGCAGGACAGCGTTGGGAGCCAGCCCACCTAAACTACCAGCCAGAAAGGGTAGAAGGGCAAGCGAGTTGGCTGCTTGCTCGCTACTGCTGCCTCCATCTGAGAGTGGTTGCTGGAGGCCGCCGGCAGAGCTCTGGCCAGCCAGTATTTTCAGCAAATTTTGGTGGAATGTGTTGAGCAACTGCTGTCTAGGTTCGTTTATTGACTCTTCATTAGTTTTCAAGGAAGTATCCAAATTAGAAAACTCCTTTTCTATTTCCGATGATCCAGATCGACTGGAAAGGTCAATGGGTTGCGGTGCTTCAGTTTTTGTTTTGCATTTAATAGGATATATAGTCAAATTTCCAAACTTCAGTTGATTAGCTTCGTCTTTATCAACATTCATCTCGTTTTTAATCGTCATTGATGGTTCTTGACGTCGGATCGTCAAATCAGGGCTGCTGGAAATTATTTCACCACCAGAATCAAAATTTCTCCCAACAACTTCCCCTTCTTGCTCCTTCACAGAAGCGCTCGTGCCGGCATATAATTTCGAAAGCTTGTGCAAAATTTGGCTCTGTTCGTGTTTTTGTTGTTGCTTGATTTGGTTCAAAAACGCTTGCTGTAGCAGCTGGCTTCTCACGTCAGGCTGTTCGGAAAACAAAGCCCGATGATTGTCACTCACTGAGGTCTCACCCTCTTCACACACAACTTGAGGGCTCGAAGAACATTGTAGCTTCTGAAAATCTTGTTCCTCTTCTCCAGAATCCTGCTCATTTCCGCCGGTCGCTTGATCCTGACTATTGATATCAGTCGCTGATTCTTCTCTGCATTGTTCGGCGTTGGCTCTACTTATTTGTTGAAGAGCAGCTATCAAAGGCAAGGAACGGGCGAAAAGAGGAACAGATTCACCGCCCAGACTACCGGCAGCTGAGATCGGAAGCATGGTTACTCTGGCTTGGATCTTTGCGCCTTCCACTAAATTCCGCTCGTCATGGTCGCCTTCGATAGGCTTGTCACAGAATGAATTATGAGGAGGAACTTCAGAGACGGCGTCGTGGGGCAGTTGTCTGGAACGGAAGTCCAGTTCTTCGTTGTCAGCTTGCGATGTTTCGTTTACAACTGCAGGATCAACCCTAGGCTTATGAAGGTTCATGGGTTGATTCATGAGAGAGCTTGATTCCGAATTTGAGGCATGAACTAAACACTGTTCCGCTAAAATTTTGAGGCCGTCTATGTTCTCATCTATGCTCTCAGGGCCAAAATTGTGCAAACCTGGAACAAGACCACGATCGTTCACGTTTGTTAAAGTCTGTTGGACAGGCACTGCATCATCTTTGCCAGAAAAGTTGATGTCATGGTCTCTCGACACTCTATTATCCCCAACGGCAGACAAAAACTTTAAAGACTGCAGTCTCGGTACATTTAAGACAGTGGTACTCAGCGGTCTTTGATACGACTTTTTATTATTGTTCTGATACAACTTGGAACTCTCCTGCCCATCACACAAATCGACAACTTCGATTTCAGAACCGTCATCTGTGTCAACTGTTCCAGCATCCAAGTCTGCCACTGCAACATCCAGAGAATTTTGGGTCATCGAGCGGTTGAGTTTGAGTCGCAACTCTGCTCTGAGCTTCTTCGCTTCAGAAGACGCGGACCTCGCACACGGGTCCCCGTGTTTGTCCGGATCTCTACACTTGGCCCTGGAATGAGTCATGAGCAAATCAGGGTGCGTGAAGGCTGCATTGCAGTCAGGGCAATGGAAAGTTTTGATCTGATGGTACTCCTTGTGACGCTTCAAGAACGGCAGGGCGATGAAAGCAGCGGGGCAGAGGTCGCAGTAGAAGCAGCTGTTGGCATCTGACGCGTTCTTGTATTTCGTGCGAGGCGATCCAGCTGTGACAGATAAATCAATTTGTCATTATAGCATAAATCAATGTGTCATTAGAGCATAAATCAATATGTCATTAAAGCATGAATCAATGTGTCATTAGAGCATAGATAGCTAGCAGATGATCAGTCTACACAGCAGTCGTTTTCGTAACATTTCTAAAAGCAGACAATTTGAAAGTAACATGCTAGAACATGTGTCGATAGATATTCAAGCCATGATCATTTACACTGCGTTTAAAAGACTATCAGCTGTCTCATCAACCACATTTATCTTTAAAACAGATATTCAGTTACACAATATCAACTTTCACAGAGATTGCTCATATTGAAGCCGATATCAGATACTATCAAACACAGGCTTGTGTAATTAATAAAAGAGCTTTATCGGTGCTTTGTAATTAAAGAAGAAAAAACCATGATCAATTAACGCAATTAAAAGAGCGCATTTTTGTCCCGTCCCTGATAGAGCAGAGCGGTCTAAAATGAATCAATTATTACATACATGTGAAACAATCAACTGAACACTAGCCTTGAAGCTAACACCTACTCACATGATAATCGTGTTCGCGTACCATAGTTATTTTCACATACAATAGATATGAACGCTTACCATAGAAATGTACGCGTACAATAGTTATACACCTTATATACATAACTGTGTTATGTATGTTACGTACATAACTATGTTATAAAAGTTATGAACATAACTACGTTCTACATGTTATATACAATAGTTACGTTTAGAAAAAGTCGCCATGCAGCACATGCTCTAGAGTGCATCTACCAAGACCCCTCATATCTAAGGGAACCTGACATCGACAGAACGGAATTCTTAGTTCAGGGTAATTCCATTCATGTTCATGAGGCGGCGACTCATCGTGGCCTGGAGCTGTGCTCCAAACTACATCTCAGTAATCTCAGGGTAACACGTAAGAATATAACAGCTCCCACCAGCTCGAGGAGCGTCCGGCCCAAGCCTCTTCCTGACGGCGGCGCGCTTGTTCTGGAACCACATCTTGATGCTGCGGTAGGGGGCGCCGAGTTGCAGGGAAATGCTACGTTGTTCCGAAGGCTCCGGGAAATTGTTGTGCTCGAACGTTGTCTGAAACGCAAAGATGATCATAAATGAAGCAGCCCACATGTAGAAGGTCGAGACGAATGTGCCTAAAATTTCCATTACGACGCTTAGAGCAAAGGGACTGCGCTTGAAAGCTTGGTGGAATTTTTGCAACAAATGTTCAGGATTCCGGGTAAAAATTCGAACATAAAACCACACAACGTTTATGTAATTTAAATCAATGAGAGCGTATTATCAGCAAATTAATGTAACTGAAGAGCAGTCGAACAGGGGAATGGGCCTGGGAGCAAAATTTGTGAGGAGTACATAGAGTTCGATGTACCGGTAGATACGAGTATTGGAATCATCGAGATGCATCAATCTCTCATGCAAGTAACAATCCCAACAAATCGCATTTATTAGGATTTCTCGGTTCTAATATCCTAGGTGTAGAAACAATATCAGCCGTGAATAATACATACTTCATTTAGCATTTCACATGAAACGGCACAAATGCCAATGGAAAATGATATGCCTTTCCATTCAAAGCAATCGTAAGATAAAATATCTTAATGCTCTACTGTATTTTTCTTAATGTATAACTAGCAGTTCTGTTGCTTACAGAAAACAAGGCATCAAATTTATTGTGCTTCTGCGATTTTATCATGGCGTAGAGAGGGAACCCAAGTTACCTCACATGGGTTCACTATTATAGGCAGCAACACTTTTAAAACTAGGTCTTTAATGAAATATCATAAAATACAAGAAATAGAACCACGAATACCGTATTTCTTCGTTACGTCCAAACTGGAAACATATTAACACTAAAAATATGCTCTTTACGTCCAAAAAGAGCTTCACTTATTTTTTTTAACGCTACGTCTCTAAAAAATGCCAATGAACTAAAAAAATCTGATACAAACATCATATTCACAGAGACAACCTAACCCTCATAAAATTCACAAATTAAGAAAAATATGCTCATGAGAACTAGTAATCCGTTACACGCTTTAATTCGTTGAAATTTGGAACAAACACAAAAGAGCATGGAACAGAGATGCAGAGCGCTGGAGATGCAGACCGACCTGCAGCAGCTTGTACTGCCGGGGAGTGAAGGCGATCCGACGGCGTCGCTGAAGGTTTCCAAGGTCGAACTCTGAAAATTAATTGAAAATGTGCGCATTATGTAATATTACAATATTTGTACCAATATAGAATTTTTTTGTATCAATATAGAATTTTCTTCGTATGAATATAGAATTTTCTTTGCATGAATTTAAAATTTTCTTTGTATCGATATAGAGTAAACTATTGTACAAATGCGATCTGGCATGCAACATAGTCAGACTCCTTTACGAAGGAACAGAATTTACGTAGTTAGAATCTTGAAATACAACAAATTGCTCGTAAAATTTATAAGCTTGGAAAAAATTTGCCTTTAAGAAATCGTAGTTTTTATGCACTTTAATAAGTTAAAATTTTAATGGCAAAATTTGTAAAATATTAGAAGAGGCATCAAAGTGTCCCCGGTACCCATAAACCTGCAACGTATCGTTAGTCTAAACAAAGATGAGTTTGGAAATAGCGGGTCAACAAACCGATGAGGTGAGTCCTTTTGCACTATCATTACCATTATGTAAGTTAATTTGAGACTCCATAGCCACAACAAGGGCGATCTCAAGAGAGTGCAAAGTAAGGTTCATTTGGGATGGACTGCGGAAAACGAGGAATCTGTGCACAAGGTGTAACCAATACAGGATCCTCTAAGCTTAAAAATAACATGATAGCAAAAGAAAGGAAGAAAAGACGTATACGAGATAGCGAAGAAAGCATGAAAACTGAAAGAACTAGAGTAGATACGAAAGAAAGAAGTCCCAAAACCTAGCTCTACAGCTGAGGTCTCTCCCCTAGGTGCGCCAATCCCCATGGACATCATATGATGAACTTGACAGTTTTAAGCCCATTGCCCATCCAATGTCCCCTGAGGAGGAGTTTTTTGGTATGAAGATGAGATTTGAGTTCTCAACGTCTGCCGTGCAAGTCACTACTGTTCGTGGCAATGTACGAGCCAAAGAGTTGGGGAAATTTTACAAAACAAGTATGAATAGCGCAACCCAATTTTGAAAGAGAGAAACTGTAAAAGTAATGCTACAATGACGTTAGGAGTCAACAATTGCAGTGCAGCAATAGTCTTTGAAAACGTAACTTTGAATTGGTAACATCATTACAATAATAAGAAAGCGATTTCATATCCTGGAGAAATGCAGTTTAGCTTAGATTTCATGACAGTAAAACTCTGCAAGCAAGCTGAGTAAGAATATTTTCAAATGTTGACTTGAATCGAGAAGTGATCAAAAATTTAGCCTCTCTCATCACACGATCATAAAAAAGGATTTGAGTAACACCAGCTTTCTAAATTTACAACACACCATCGCTTATCTATACATAATGTGCAGTTTTCAGTGATCACGAGCTACATAAAATAAGCTCTCAATACGTTGAAAGATAAATAAAACACTCAACCTCTAACAGCGCTTTCTCAGCGGTTTCATTGACATTTATTGGCTGAATGTTTTACTCTTTGAAAATTCCGAATTAATGCTGTACAAATATTATGGGCCATCGAGATAACTCGAACACAACCAGTTTTCTCTTTCAATAATATTCGAGTCGAAGTTTCACTTCTATTAGAACAAAAATTCAATTGCAGCGCTATCCTATCTCAGCTTCAGATTAAGTTCCACCCGACGCTCACAAAAAGAGGGAATCGGAGAGCGACATTGTCAAAGCGATAACGCTCAAAACGGAGAATTTCAACATGTAGAGCTGCAATTACGCATATCTGAGTTTTCTTGCACGTATGCAGCACATGGGGTAACAGCAGCAGCACAGATGCTCTGTGACGGCCTGCAAATAATCAATATGATAGCGGCCATTGGTACTAACCCTCTGAGCAACACACCTGTGCAGCTCAGTAAGAGGCGGACCCGAACACCTGAGCAGACCTGAGCCTCGGTAACTCCCCTTCCTTCCTACCTTCCAGCCGTGAACCAACTAAATCTCTGGATCTTATCTTCCTAACTAATGGCAAGCATGTAGAAGATAAATGGTAATCTTGATAACAGCTTTATGTCCTTATCGCACGATTGAATATGTGTTTAAACTACGCTCAATTACACCAAACAGGAATCCTGACATACTTTTGGTATTAACTCTAAACTACACGTAATTCTTCGCTAAAACACACACACACACACACACACCAGAATTGATGGGGATAAACACGCGACAAGCCTTTTCGGATTCCGTCGCGCAAATTTAAACAACATGCCAATTATTACAAATCAATACTTCAACGATTTTTTTTTATATTTTTGCAGTCCAAAACTTTCAGAACTTCCACAGCGGCTTACGTCAAATAACATTTGCTTCTAAGGGAAATAAGAAATGAGTTAGAAAACGTGCATCGCACGATCACGATATTAATCCATTTGGGAAAATAACCTTGGTAAATCAATGTCACAAGCTCGCAACTGCCACACATTGGAGCGAGTATCAGTTCCGACTCCCTTTAAGCTAACGGAATTAGTTTCAACGTTTCTCATTTGAGGATACAATGTATCAACCATGTATTCTAGCTCTAATTTCATCCGATAGCTGGTCTGAATTCAATATTTAATTAAAGAAATGAACAACACGAGTGGCGCCCAAAACTGTTTCAAGTCTACATAAAAAAAATCGAGCATCCCATTTTAACAACAAAATTAATAGCCCTCCTTACTAGTTTAATTTGAAATAGAAGAATGTAACTAGTTCTCGATCACGAGCTTTTAATATTAGTCTACCACTTCAAACAATGAAATATGATCATTGAAGGTTCATCAAAAGATCTGTCTTTCAAAAAAATATCAGACCCAGTTTTCTTGCCTTCTTTTTACGACTACGTAAGCAATTCTACTGTACATGGAACCGAACGAGGGCAAAAGACTCGTAGGAGTCAATTTCTGAATCTGTAATGGTTCACGCAAATCTAAAATACAACAGGAGAACAAAGACAGAAATAAGACAGAAATATGGAGGGACAAGACGATGTTATGTTAGCAATCCTACGCAAGACAAACTGTAAAGAAAAAGTTGAATACAGTGTGACCAATAAAACGTAACACTAACAAACAGATTCACATAACTAAAGCTTCTGGTTACCATGAGCAGCAAAGAAACACCTAAGAATAAAAGTCTCATGAGTAATAAAAAAAAATTTTGCAAGCCCGTCTTGTAGTGATGGTGTGACCAAATGTTAGAAATAACGGAATGATCCACAACACTGTGTCCAATTTTAGGTATAGAGCAGCACACCACAAGTGTTCCGCAATTTGTTTGTGCAATATTTATGGTATACCTTTGCATAAACAGCGCATGGTTTATGAAATCCAAGAAGTAAGAATTCTGCGCAGAAAGTCAGCATTTATTGCGTACGCTCACGAGGAAAAATTAGGAATAATCTATATCGGGGAATGAAAATCGAGCACTCAAAATTCAGAAACGCTTAGGGAATTTACTTCATCGTGATCGACTGGAAATCAAATTCAGTCGGCGATACTCTTGTTTAGAGACCTAGAAATATCTTCCAGTGTACGTTGACGGGCATTTCAAACTATTTCCATCCATCAGAAATAGATACACTGTCAATAATAGAAATGTAATGCAAGATGGACACAGTAGAATGAATAAACACACTCGTAGCTTTATCGTGTATGTATCCTTATTTTACTTTTCAAGTTCGTATTTGTGAAATTATGAAACTGCAATTTTTCGAAACATTATTTCAAGCGCTAGCCAATGCAGAGTTTCGCATTCCCTCTAAGTGCTTCAATCTCAAACATCTGTTTTGATGGATCATTTTTTTTTTCATACATGAGTACCAGCGATTTAAAGTAAGAATAATCTACGCATTGCATGAGTATTTTCTCCTCGTCGAAAAAATAAAATAAACTATTGTCATATTCTCAATTCATCCTAATAAAATTAAGTGGCGTGTAGTAAACAAGATCTATAATTATAGTAAGTAGAAGAAATAAATTAAATAACCGAACAAAGAACATGTTCACGCTTGAAATTTTGCCCCTGTAATTACAAGCGAACAAAACTATAAGCAACTAATTTGAAAGAGATTGTTGTCAATTCAAAAAATAAAGAGTAACTTTAGTCGTCACGCACCTGGATTTTCCCCTTCCTCGAGTTTCATCTTCAAGAGCCGTAACGACTTGGAGTGAACGCCGCCTGCCTTTCCGTAATCCGACTCGCCGAACGTGTCGGCAGTCTCGTCGGCGTGCTGCTGCTCCAGCAACTCTTGCTGCTGCTCGTTCCCTTCATGCAACATGTTTAGGAGCGAGGCCACCGACTTCAGCTGGGCATCTCCACTTAAAATTTGTTCATTATCCGCAGTCAGGTTTTGCGCGTCAGAATCGTCATCTTCACACGACTTTAAATCAATGTCTTCCTCGTATTCCTCTTCTTTTGGCTGATCCAAGAGATCACCAAGCCCGGGCCTGTCATTGGAAGTCCCGTTCGCATCGTTCACGGAATCGGATTCCTCGCCTGACGCTCCGACGACTGTGACGCAGTTCGGGGAAGCATTGTTCTCGCTTTTCGTTTCTTCATTTCCATTGGACAATAGAGGAACAGGGAGGGAGGAGACTTCGCTCTGCAACATTTGCTCCGATGGGTTATGATTATCGCATGAACCTTGGCTCATGATTTCTACAGGTTCAGCAGCAATGAAGTTAGAGTGAGATTCCCACGAGACATTATTGCTAGAAGCACTCGCAGCATTCTGAGATAAGAGGTACTTCTTGTTTTGTGACTGAAGGCTCATAGGAAGCCCATTGTCATTTTCACGGTCACTCGAACGCTGATGCAGTTGAGGAGGCGACAAAATCTTTGATGATACCGTGACGCACGCTTGGTCTTTGGATGAATCATAGCGTTGCACCGCCTAGAAAGGTACGTACAAGTTAACACGATGGCTACGTATAGGTATATATGTGTACCACAAGTAAATTGCTGATTTACACACCGGTATAAATGAATAGCATTTCAATTATTTCACTACCTTCGTTTCAAATAACAAGTAGCGTACAAGTTAAAATGTTATAGAGTAACTATATTCATTGCGGTTTTTAGGAAGAATATAATATAATCGAGCAGTAAAGACGGTTCTCCAACTCTGCTACTTCCAACCTGACCAAATCAACCAAAGCAACTTGTTAACAATGATTCATTCACATCAAAACAAGAGACGAATGAACAAGAAAAAACTGCAACAATTCAGATAATTAACATAAGAAATCTCACACAACACATGGAAAAAAGATAAACAAGACAACTCAGAAGCATTTTATCGATAAAGTTGAGAAATTCAACTGTATTTGAAAGGCTGGACTATTGAACTAATTACCTGATCAATCCGAATAAAGCCAGTTGGTGCATCGACTACATGGATCTGACCACACCCCGTGGTTGTTATGGCATCGTTGACTTTTTGATCAAGCATTAACGAAGACTGTCCGGCAAATTCCGGATTTTCTCCACCGATTCCATTTCCAGCCAATTCTGGAAATTGTACATTTTGGCTAACCATAGTCACGGGTATTTCAGCAGCAATAACATAAGGGTCGGAACTAGGGGCAACGTCTTCTTGCTTGGTCTCACTCTCAGTGAATCCAGGAACCTGCACGTCTTGGTTCGTCACATTGACGGGCCCATCAGAGGAAAGCACGTACGTTTCAGGACTTGAAAGAGTATTGGCCGTGGCAGGACTAGAGACGGTATCAGATATGGCACGAGTATTATTACCGACAACGACCGGTGACGAGGAGGGGACACTCGACGCACCTACAGTGATTACTTTTTGACTAGCAATTGGTGAATTTACAAGGATAGGAGTGTTGAGTAAAGGTTGTTGTAGAGCACCCACACCACTGAATGATATAATGCTACTTGAAGGCTGGGCGAGAACAGGAGTGGTCAAAACTAAGTTTGCTCTTCCGCCGCACAAGTTCTGATCTAAAGAGCCCGATCGCACCGAACGGGCGCTCGGAGAGTAATTAATCATCACGGGAGTCTCGCAAACTGGAGGACTTTGCACAAAAGGCTTCAATAAAAGCGGGGAATTAGATACGCTCACTTGTTGCTTGGCAACACTATCAGGGGTAGTTAACAGTAAAGGTTTGTTTCCAGACGAATGAACGATGTTAATAACATTCGAATGAGGAATAGTGGGAGTTGATATTGTCGAAAAAATGACTCCCGAGTTATCAACAATTGTCTTGCTAACTGCAGATGCGGCGGAGAGAGGCTGCTCTGTTTCGGTAGATATTGAGTTGGTCCCTTGATCACCGGCTTCGATTTCGTCTAAAATCGAGTACTGTTCAGAGAGGTTGACAGCGTCGTCCTCTTCGATGTGCAACTGCACTTCCCTCTCGTCAGAAAAATGAGTCGGCACTACTTCGTTGGAGAAGCTAACGACAGGTCCATGAGCTTGAGGGAAATCTACGGAAGTTACGGGGGTGCGTTGGAAGAACAGTTGACCAAGAGGTGGAGGTGACGATATTGGTGAAATGTTTTTCACGGCCGTTTGAGAGACGTTCAACATGAACACATCATTGTTAACGACTGAGATGCTCGATTGAGGGTGCACATGTTGATGCGGCACTTTACTACCAGCAGAGGCTGAGGTCAGAATTTGTTCCGTAGCCGTCGGCTGATTTACCGTATTTATTCTAAGCTTCTTATTTGCAACTGAAGATGGTTGGTCACCAGATAACAGAGGTCTTTTTGGAGCCATGAACAAAATTTTATTGGATGAGGTGGCTGCTTCTGTAGCTGCGCCAACATCTTCAGTGTCAACATCAGATCGGCTGTAAGCATTGAAAGTTGACGCCGGCACATCAGAGCAAGAAATGCTAGAAGAAACTAGGCTTTCCGTTTGTGGACCGACCGAAGACGTTTCGTCAAACCCATCGTCGTCCTCGGCTTCTGCGCCGAGAGGTTCCTCGACTTCTTGGTTCCTGACGTCCTCCCCCTCGTTTGGATCTTCGTCCGCCTCTTGGACCAAAGAAACTGAAGTCGTCGCTTTGGAATTCTGCGCTCGAGAAGTCCTTTTATATCGGCTCGGGGTGTACAGACGCTTGCGTCGGCGGCCGCGCTTTGCCATTGTGCGCTAAGTTCACGAGGTATTAATCGCTCAATGGGGAAGTGAAAATATGTATCTCTCCTTGAGTTATCAAAAATTCTATGGGTTGACCATTGATGTGAGCTCATTATTTTAAAAATATAAATTAATTACCTGAAAAATACATTGTAACTATTTGAACTGAAAGTGAATTGAAATACATAGAACATTCTTATTTGAAACCAACAACACAAGGTAAAACCGCATGATAAATATCGAACACAAATTAAAACATCAAGACAAGCATCGAACAGTAACATCGCGACAAACACCACACGGGAAAACCAATTCCAATAACAAAAAACATTTTTTTTACCCTGCTAAAGAGTGTAAAATATTAATTCAAGGTAATTAACCATATAAATTATACGTAGGAACTATTTGTTCACTCGTCCACATCTTCTGAGAAACAAATAAAAAGCATATTTCGTATAAGAACGAGTGTCTGACAGTTCCATTATAGCTTTTTTCCATTACAGAGAATTCCGTCGATTTATTTCGACGTGTATTAGAATAATTTGAGAGAACAATATTTCCTAGCATTTTTAAATCAGGCGTATATTCTTGCATTGAAACCACACGAAATTACTTTCTATAAATAATGAAACCTAAGATCCCCAGGTTGCTTTCCATGCGCATGAATGTCATGTATTTGCCTCAGGGACTTGGATAATTCGCAGGGCTGATCGTAAACTGTTGCTTTGTAGTCAATAGCAACGCCAAGAGGCCGATACCAGATCAATAACGAAGGCAAGGAGAAGCAATCTAGGGAATCTCGACCAAATAAAGGCAATTGACCGACAAGTTTTACTTAGGCGGCATTATTGCCTGCAATACCGAAGCAGTTGCCGCAGTTCATACCTGAGAGACAATGATAGTTCAATTGTGATATGCAGGAGATGAATGAAAAACAAAGAGATATTGCACGAACGTAAGATAACTCAACTTTTCGGTTTATTGCAGAAAAAGTCACACAATATAATGATAGTCGAGACTAAGAAAACGTGTCCTGGTATTCTGCTAAAATGGCTCGGGGAACTCATGGGAATTTGAGCTTTCTAGGATGTAAATATTGGAGTGTTTTATTAAAAATTTGTACAGAAGACCTTGATATTGAGTGGAACCTTAAATCACTATTGTTATTATGGTCTAGCAAATTCAGAGCAAGTCTGCAGCCAAGCACCGGTCTGAATAAATTCCAATTTTCTTTGTTTTAGTAAAAAAAGAATATCAAATAATTTGTAATAGAAATGAGACAAGAATATTTGAGTCCATGCCAGTTTTTTTGCCGTAAAACTACTAACGAAAATATCTTCTAAATAAAAGTATGATATTCCTATCAATTTCCAGACTGATTAAAGTTAAAAATGTAAGTTGTGTTCACTACTACAACAATTTCACCAAGTAAACAGTAAATGAATATAAAATAAGTTTAGATATATATTTTCTCATCACACTCCAACAAGCAAATTGGATATATCACATGACCCTTAGAGTATCAAAGAGAATGTATGAAATCATTCACGGTAACGACCAGCACAGCAGACCTGACATCGAACATACATGTACCTGAGCGTCAGGCCCACTCTCACTCATGGTGTTGAAAATATTGTGCATTCTTAGCGAGAAAATTAGATTAGATGTTAGTTTAAGCCTCCCTAACCGCAAAAAAGCGTTCCAAGGAGAGGAATGAATAAGGCACCATTTAGTGTGGAGATAAGGGAACGCGGAATCTATGCAAAATCGGCATAGTAAGTTGAGAAAGTTGAGAAGTTGAGAAAGTTGAGAAGTAAGTTGAGAAAGTGCATGAAACAAGATAAAAGTTGAAGAAGAAAGTAGTGGTGCTGAAAGACAGGACAGCAGTGAACCGAAAAAAAGGTGGTCCTTAACACAACGAAAAACATTTTATTTCAACAAAAATAAGGCCAACCTAACTCTCAGCTCAAGCCCTCACACACTTTTCCCCAAGGAGTACTAATTCCTATAAATACAATAGCTGTATCCCAGTGAGGGATTTAAGCGAGGAAAATCACCTAACTTAGCCGATTCACGAAATTCATTCCACAGAAACACAAGCTGAGAATTTTCATATCCATGAAAAATATCAGTATCATCTGTAGAAAAGTATACATTACCGGTAATTTATCGATTTGAGCTACATCTCCGTTCCGGACACTTGATCGAAACATCTGGCGTTAAGTACGAAGTGACTAAAATACAAAATTGTTGAAACCTTCTGAGTTGAAGTGTGTGCAAACGAATGTCATACATCGCACCGCGTTTTCTATGTATAGAGTGGAAGTGGACGTAATTTTCCCATTCATATACTTTCAGTGCGGATGTAACGTACACGGCAATCTCTACTGGGACTAAGATCATTTTCATACCCTGAAATTAATTTATTGAAAAAACATACATTATGTTCCATAGCTCCATCAACACGAATTACACACCTCTCCATAAATCAGACATCGTTGGTATTCATTTAGTAAAGTTAGAGTGAGTTTCTCTCTTGAAGCTAATAAATATTGCATCACCAATTCACTTGAAAAAGTTGATACGTACGAAGTCATATCAAAATCGGCGCCATTAGACTTGTTGGAAAAATAGAACATTTTGAAAGAGATACGTTTCCTATGTTTGAACTTTGAAATTTCTACAGCTCAAAATCAAATTTGCATTTGGTCAATAATCGTTCACCAATTAGGAACTTTATACTTTTAGGCTCCACCATCTCACGCAATTAGAAACCTTCGCCAACTCCGGCGTCATTATTATCAACTACATAAAACACTCAATTGGCCTAACATCAGTTTAACAAACCAAAGCTTCAAGAAGCGTGACAACAATAATATTGTCTACGTAATTTTTATTTATCTTATACGAATTTTTAGTGATAATAACACCAATATACCATGATAGTAACGCGAGTGTATTTTGTAATAATAACGGTACATCTTGGTAACAGTGCTGGTATACCTAGATATTAACGCCAGTATATCTTGGTGATAACGTCAGTGCACCTAGGTTGTAGCGCTGGTATACCTAATTAATAACACCAATTTGCCTAGATTATAAAATCATCATATCTTCGTAATAATGCCAGTATACCTTGGTAATAATACCAGTATATCTTGGTAATAATACCAGTACACCTTGGTAATGACAACAGTATACCTCGGTTATGACATCAGCAATCTTGATCGACCACTGATCGACTTCATAAAGCACCGCGTTCCATAACCTCAATGCCTGCTGAACAATTTACTCATTATTGACAGGTAGTGGAAGCGATCAAGTTTTGTGTGCCTACGCAGTGACAAGACATGAGGAATAAGAAAATTGATAAGCTTTTGTAGAGACTAAGGCGCAACTTCCATGCCGTCGCGAAAACATGCGCAGAAGTTCGTTTAACACTTTATTAATTAAGAGGGATCACTATCATTATTCGGAACGCTAATGGCAACATTAGATGCTCTTTTCCTTCTGCTGAAAATAAAAACCGTCGCTTCATAACCTTTTTAGCTATGCACTCAATAAACGTGGTAAGAGCAATTGAATGTAAAAAATTAGGATATAAAATTAACAGGAAGCAAAATGACGATCATTGCGGTCATCTAGAAGAAAACATCACGTGTTTTCCAACTCGGATGCTCGTTCGCAGCTATGCACATTAAAGTTAAAATACGTACTTTCTGATCCAATTTTCTCTTCTTTATTCTACCACATGCTGACTCGGAACGTGCAAATCAGACCATCGTTTTTTAAACTCTTTTTGAGTCCAAAATTCGTTAAAGAATCTGACAAATGCTTTTGGCCTTCCCAAGAACATTCACATTAACAAAACTTTGCATGCAGTGTAGACAACGTACATTTTCGGATGGATTTAAAGAATACATATAATTACTTTTATTTTCACGATGCTTCTTGGAACCCATCAATGAACCTCTCAAGGGTCTATGAATCCTTAGAAATCAACCCTTGGGAAATTCACGGGCAATGACTTTCATCTCGTTTTCATGCTCATGCCACGCATGATTTACTGAAAAATATTCAGGTAAAGCAGGCTCAAGACCATTTTGAAATGTCTTTATGTCAATTAGGGAGAACTTTTCCACGAGCGTCATAGTCTTTAGCGGTGGTTTATAAAGCAAATTTACCAGCCTTTAAGTTACACTTGTCCACATACGGAATAAATTTGATACATGTTCCTATGAGCAATTTTTTCGACTTATTCCCAAAATTCAAACCAAATATCACTTATTCAATTAAACAATAGAATCATCTAACTTGAGACACAAGCATTTGTCATATTTACGAGGATTTTAGTCCCATTACTGTTTTTTCTCTGCATTTACACTTGAAGTATTTTGTTAAAGTTGCACCTTGAATGACTTCGTCTCACAGTTCAAACTACGCTAATTTTAGATCTATTGTTCCCTAAAGGGGAAATCTGCATCCTCCAATTGAACTGAACACGGAAACAGTTAGATAGATATCGAAAACGCACTTTTCTTCTTTAAACATAGTCTCGGATTACTGTATTACAGTAGGCTACGTTTCATACGAACCGATTTAGAATTAAATCCGCAAAAAAATATCCATAATAGTTCATTCCTCCTGATGAACTCAGCGATCACTTCCAAAACAAAGCATGAAGCGTGTACGGCTCGCTTGAATCCATTCGACAAGACCGGCACCACGTTTTGGTAGGTCAGGACGATGAGTCCCCTCACAGGTCGAGATGGTCAACGCCCTGAATGGCCTAGCGTCACTACGTCCACAACATCAAGTTAGCAGTTCTTGTCAGACTCCATAACCCGCAAAAGGGTACACTGACAATGAACCTTTCTTCTCATATCGGTTTTGCAGGTGCTCAAAATCCACCGTCAAAATCCCTCGAAATGATGAAAGAAGATGGAAGTGTAAACTTATAATAAAAAAGCACAAGAAAGAAATCGTAGTTAAAATTACTCATCTAACAGGTTATATTTCATTTTCCCTTCTATACATAAATTTAAAGACACGTTCTTTCTCATGCTTCTCCCTCACTCTCCTACTGCCACTCAACATAATTTATCTGAATTATGTTCTACAAAATAGACTTTAGCAAAGATACCATCCGACGAAAATGATTTTAGTAACAACAAAACAAATTAACTGACATCATTATGGTAAAATGATTCCCTTACATCAAGCTGGAACGATTCAACAACAAGACGACAAACAAAAATGTGGTCAGTAGTTACTGTAAAAAAGTAAGATAAGTAAACAACAGTTACAACAGCCACCAAGAGCCTCATTCCCTAACTGGTGCATTGGTACAACGGTACTACTGAATCAGTAAGCAAAAAACGCGTGATTTTCCAGGAGAAGAGAAAGAGAGAGAAGAATTTCTTTCAGATGATGTGATATTGTGCCGAGTAAATGCGTAGGTGTGATGCGTGAAAAATATTTTGTTCGCAAAACTACGCGCGGAATGTGACAAATTTGAAGTTAATTTCTTAAATTTTTCGTAGATTTCTTATATTAGAGATTTCTTCACATTTTGGAAATAATTTGTTAACAGTTCCTAGAAAGCACCAATGTTTTGTTTGATGGTTTTGTTTTGTTCTTTACAAGTAACGTTGCTGCACTTCCGCTGAAGATCGTCGCCACCACCACTACATTCATCAGAGCTGCGTCATGAACACGGAAGAACTTAATTCGGCATTTAATTTCATAATAGATTTTCAAAAATTCTGCACTTCCTTACAAATATACAATCGATCAACATCAATTCTAATAACTGCTCAATACTGATTTTTTCACTCAATTTTATTCAGGAGATATTTTCTTAAAAGTCAGAATCAAACGAAAAATATTTTTTAAGAGCAGGAAATGAAGTTTTGAAGTATACTGTGAGCATGGAAAAAAGACAGGTTCTGCTGGCTCGAGAAATTACTGGAATAAGGTGAACTATTGGTAGTCCGGATACGAGATTTTACCGACGATATTACCAGCGTACATTTTGGAGATACGTTCTAAAAATCATTATCAAAGTCAAATAGGATCAGAACTTGAACTTCTTTGAGTGATCTTAGTATATGAAATCAGTATCCCTAACATTATAATCGACTTTTTTCATTTTATTCACAAGAAAATATTAAGTGCGAATAATTTCGAAGATTAAAAGACGACATCTTCACGTAAAAAAAACACTCAAAAATAGCTGAAACTCACAACCAGCTAAATTCAACACCATCATTACCCTTTTCTGCAGTATCAAGTTCAATATTCGATGCAATAAGCAATAAAACACTTGACATATATTTATTTAAAACAGCTGCGAACAATTTTTGAAGTGATGCAGATTCATGGAGGCAAATATTTAAGACAAAAGTGTCAGAAATAAAATCAAAACTCATAGATCAGTTCGTTTCACAAGTCGGTAACCAACAATTGGAAAGAATAAAGAAAACAAAAGGCTGTAATTTTCGCTCTAACTCAACCAGATTCCCTGACTGGCTTCAGTGACGAGAAGAAAAAAACAAGCTTCCGCTTAGTGATGTACCGATACCATTTTTTTGGCCGATACCGATACCGATACCGATACCCATTTTTTGGCCGATACCGATACCGATACTCCGATACTTGAAAATACCGATACTTTGACCGATACTACTACCGATACCGATACTTTTACAATCATCAAACCTAATAATACCCGTTGTATGTTAGTTTATGTATTAGTTCGGTGTCCGCTTCTTAAGAAACATAGGATGTCTGAGTTTGCGGTATCACGGAGACCGAATTCCTCAGTGTAACATTGAAAGATCGTTTGTACATGCAATGATATGTTTGAAATTTTATCAGGATAGGTTAGTAGTATTGGATAGGTTGTTGTGATCGCCGTAATTTACGCATTTTCCTAACCACGTCGCTTTTGTGCAGCTTTCAGGACATATTGAATAATTAAAAGACATTAAATTAGATATAGTAATTTGGTGAATAGCTGTGCCCGAAGCAATCATTTTTGAGTAATGGTGATTTGTCACCGGAGGGGAACTCCGAGTCAAGAGAGCTTAGTGTGTTCTTGTGCATATGTGTTCGGCATAAACATTTTAAACCTACCCGACTTTCCGTTCTACGTATTGGCAACAGAGGAAAACGCATTAGTGGTGTAGGGTCTACAAGAACCGCAGTTGCTACCATGTAATGACGATCGCTAGGCCTTCGCGTCGTGAACGTGCTTTGCGGCGGTGCGAGTCACGACATAGAATTAGGATAGCATAAGTTAGATGATGTTGACGGAATTCTTCCATGGGTCCATCTAGCTTAACGATGACATTGTCCTCGGCATTTCCATGGGTCATGCTGCTACCTAATAATACCCTTGCCCATGGTTTATTTGTTCGGTGTCTGTTTCTTCCATTTCTCTGTCACTCACGCTCATAAGGATAGTTATAATGGCCGTATCTGTGATACGAGTTTCAACGGTGCGAAAAATATTTTTCATCACGGGTACTGTAAGGATGGATATACTGTATTTGTTTATCATCTACATCTTGAAAATTCGTTCATGAAAAGTATTGAATCCCATTTTTGGTTGGCCGTGCACACTTGTATTAAAATAAAACCATTATAACTCCTATACATGGGAGTTATAATAAAATTATTTCCTTATATATCTAATAATACAAAAATATTGACAAAAAAGTTTCCGATTGTGAAAAATAAAATGCTCTTGCCATGTTAACTATATTGTTGAGAAAAACAACAAAATGAAATCCATTCAATAGATAAGTGTTTCTAATCGTATATTGCAACGTAATGTAAACTAGCTATAATAGCAACTGGCTCCAAAAGTGGACCAAAACAATAGTTTCTCCGAAAAAAGGATTGTCATTTTCGTGTTATTCACACCAAATACGAGTACATACTTTGGCGAAAGAAAATATTAAAATTCGGTAAGCCCCGAAACCGAACATATCCGCAAACACGCAACCATCTATAAGATGAAGAATTTAAAAACGACAATTTCAAGGAACTTGATCATATTTATTAGGAATACGTTTCGGAGTCCAGATCCATCATCAGTTCGTAAATTTACAAATCATCATGTCTGCAATAAAAGATAGAGCAAAATGTTGGATACAGTCATTAAAAGAAATCAAGAAAATGAAAATAAAATTAAAACATGTCCCAGAAAAAACTGAAATCGACAAGATTACTATTTAGTTACAATTTGTTTTGGGTAGGAACTATCAGAATTGTTGAGGGCCGGTTTTCGTTTAAAAATATGTAGCGACTATAAAATTCTGAGGTCACATGCAGTTGAAGCCGAATCTAAGATTTAGTAGCATTTTACTGCGTGATTACGTACTGCGGAGTGTGAGGAGTAAGCTAATTAGTTCCCCGCGCGGAAGCTTCGACCCCAATGTTCGACCATTCTGTTATAAAAATTTCGTGACGTCATGCCGACGTACGATGATGTGCACTGCACACAACTGTATAACTGTTAAAAATAAATCAGAGATCGAGGTTCGCATCTCCATCGGAAGCGTATCCTTGTACCGGAAAAATGAAGCAACCATAAAATTATACAATTCCGGTACGAGGATACGCTTTTGATGGAGAAAGAGCCTTTCTGATTTATTCTTACAGTTGTGTGCAGAGCACATCATCGTAAGTCGGCATTACGGCACAAAATTTTTATATCAGAATGACCGAACATCGGGGTTGAAGCTTCCGCACGGGGAATGAATTCGCACAATTCGTACGTAATCACGCAGTAAAATGCAACGAACCGATATCCTCTGCGGACTTCAAAATCTTAGATTCGGCTTCAACTACATGTGACCTCAGAATTTCAGAGTCGCTACATATTTTTAAACGAAAACTAGCCCTCAACAATTCTGACAGTTCCTACCCATCGTAAATTGGAAGTAGATGTCGATTTTACTTTCTCTGGGACATGTTTTGATTTTTTTTTGTTTTCGTGATTTTCTTTGATGACTGTATCCAACATTTTATTTTTTTTTATTGTAGTCGTAATGAATTTTAATTTTACGAACTGATGATGGAGCTGGACTCCGAAACGTATTCCTAGTAAATATAATTAAGTTCATTGGAATTTTCCTCGTTTTTAAATTCATCAAGTTGCGATGAAAGCAATCAACTGACCCGTTCAGATGTATTGAACTATAAGATTGTTCGTGAATTGTTCAAACATCTTAACATAGAAGAAAAATGCTAAATTCGTAATGAACGGTGATATGCATGCTAAGTTAAAATAAATTATTAGCTTCGTAATATTTAGCGATTTATAAGCTAAATTAAAATAGAATTTTCGGCAATTTCTGTACTAAATTCACAAAAACTTTCAAATGCACCTTCAACTTTATTAAATTGGTTTGGTTTTTGTTAGCCTGTCACATACTTTAAGATATGGACATTAGGTCAAACTATAAAGGTTTAGTCGTAAAAGTATAAAAATTTTATGTATCTACAGGGTTCAACTATTCATTTTACATAGCTTTCAGTTATGACCGTGATTCATCGGGAATTCAAAGTAGTGAATTCAGTTAGCGGGCCTGATTGAACGCTATAATTCAACAGTTAGCTATCTAATTTACTAGGTATGAAAAGGCTCTTTATTTGATTACAAGTACGCACAGCCCGTCAAAAATTACGGGACTCACTAACTTTCTTGAAAAAATTTGCCAAATGTGATGCCCAACGAATGCATTCATCCTAACAGCGCTCGTGATGAAAAATATTCTTGTTCTTACGCACTGGTGAAACTCGTATCACAGATACGGTCACTAACTCTCCTCATGAGCGTGACAAAGAAAATGGAAGAAGCGGACTCCAAATAAACCAAGGGAATTATTAGATAGTAGCAGGACCCGCGGAGATTCCATGGACAATGTCATCGTTAAGCTAGGCGGACCCGAGAAAAAATTCTGACAGTATTACCTAACCTGTGCTAACCTAGCCTATCCTAATCTAAGCTAACCTATCCTATCCTAACAAAACCTATCCTGATAAAATGTCAAATATTTAAATGCATGGAAACGCCATCTTTCAATGTTACACTGAGGAATTCTGTATCAATGATACCGCAAACTCACACAACGCGGACACCAAATAAGTATATAAATGAACACACAACGGGTATTATTAGGTTAAATACTTTTACTTTCATGATTTATGACCTTCATTTGAATGATAAAATACGTATTTTTGGAAAGTATCGGTAAAGTATCGGCCGGATTTTGCCGATACCGATACCGATACCGATACCACTAAAAATGGCCGATACTGCCGATACCGATACCGATACCGATACATCGGTACATCACTACTGAGTGAGTGAGTTCCGCTTTACGCCTGAGCTCTCCTAATCATCACATTTCACGTAGCAGATAACACGACTTGACTTCGGTACACCGTAGAAAACAAAGCACATACTAGTATAATGAAATGAGTATTACAATATTAAATATTGACCTTCCAGAGACAATTGAATAAATATTCAAAACTAAATTTTCAAAATTGTCATTCAATACGAATCGTCTCAAGAACCTTGTCACTGATGGCTTTCCTTTATCATCGCAATTATTATTGATCCTCGTGTAAAATTTAATCGATAGTCCAACTCCCTAACACAGCTGCAGAAATTGTAGCATAGACCAGCGAAGCAGATTATCTATTAAACAATGAATTGTTTCATCAGTCGTGTGCTCCGACGAAAGGTTACGGCCGAGATAGGGAAGGAGGTTAGCGGCGTTATCTTGGGCAAGATATTTCTCATAAGATAAGGGAATATCTTAGGTGAGGCTGTGAAAATTTGAATCGGCATGAACTTCATTTCAATCTGCACATAAATGCTGCATGGACCATAATTTGAAGCGAGAGAGAGCGGGTACGTCGAGTGTTACCTAACATCTACGGTTATTAGCTCTTGCATAATGTGAAAATAATATATGAAGTCATACGCTGTTCACTATTTTAAGAGAATATACATGTACTCATACATACCAATTTTATATTCTTAACAGAAATAAAATAGCGTTTAAATTTATATCAAAATTTCACGATAAAATTCAACTGTCCCTTATGTTGTACATGCTGATATTTTTTACGCTAAATTTTCCGAAAATAACAATGCACGCAAAGTGTTTCACGGAGTCTTAATATTACATTACCTTCATATGCAGTTAGAACACTTAACGAAAGCACAAAAAGTTCGAAACTACCACAAAGAAAATAGCGATTGCATTCAAATAGCGATAAGCCGTTTACGTACCAATAATTACGTTCAAAATAATATGCAGGAGTAAAGGTTGAACAAAAGTAATGGAAAAAATGTGTAAACTCCATTATACGGGAGTAATGCAACTTTTTAACCTCTTTTTTACGATTACACTCAACTTGAATTTTTTGAAACTTCATCACTAGTAATTGCATCAGAACTAGGGAGCAAATATACCGAAGCGTATTCGAATCCCGCAAAAAAAGTATCAAACAATTGAAATGTAAAAGTAGGGCAATTGACGCACTAACAACGAATCTCATAGAAACCACTGCGCTGTTTTTTGATCAAAACTGAAAACATAAATATAACGTTCATTTTTTTCACTTGCAGAGCTCAAAACTCTGTAGGAAAAAAATGAATAGAAATGATGGATGATCAAAATTCTCCGTCTCATAGCAGCAAGGCTAGTAGGTAGCGCCTTCATAGAATGCATGAGCAACGGCGGTCTCGCCGGCGTCTCTTTGGCCAAAAATTGGCACGAGTAATAATATTCTTGATTACGCCCTCAAGGCACGGGTAAAATTTCACATAATGAAATCCCTACGTGCAACACGATACAATATAATCACTAAATCATGCAAATTCCGTTATTAATATTTCACTGACTTTTGCAATGGTTACGGCTAATTCCTACATCGTACCCTAAAAATGAATGTACTGTAAGTGCGCTTCAAAAACGAGAACTATAGATTGCAGCACAATTTATGAATGACAAATAAATTTTAATGTTACGTTTCACACGTGCCTATATGCTGCCGATGAGTCAATGGCTGACAAGAAATTATTTTTTTCATTCAAAAAACCGAAAAACGAGGGAGAAATTGAAACCCAATATTTTCGAGCCTGACACTTGTGTAACACATGAGTCACTTGAAATGTGGCCCGCATTCTGAATAATTCGTCTCTGAGCGAGCTATCTGATAAAAACTACAGGAAGGAAGCGATGTGTTATCCCCATTGTCTCAAAATATTCTGTAAATCATATCAGTCCGTGAACTGAACTTTACATGAAGCAATTCAATGGATCATATTAAATCTGGAAGTCCAGACAAGTTTATAATCTTCAGGAAGACCAGTCCTTATGCCCTCGCAAGGACAAGAGAACGGAGAGGTTACCGTGGCAATGCCACCGCAACCAACGACCAGGTATAAATACCTCACTCTTTAAAAATTCGCTCATATCTCCTCCTACCGCTTTAAAAACACCGCCCAAATGGCATCACTCATGTCCACAAGCACTGTTAAAGGTAATTCTTTATTTTTCACTATGAAACAATCGATAAGTTTCACTAAATACCAAAGGGAAACGATAATGACCACGAGCGCAGGAGCAGCAGTTTCATACGACCGAACAAGCTAGAGCAACTGAGTAGTCAAGACACAATTACGGCAAACCACTCGGTATCGGTCGAGCGAAGCATTTTGAAACGTGCTGACGCTGTGTAGTCGTTTCTCTCAATAGCATTGATCCATGGCCACACCGTTCATTTACATGCGTTTCATAATGAGAAATGAGACAGTACGGATCGTTTTCTGTTATTTCTAGATTACTTGTTTCTTGAATTTCGTGTCTAGAAGAGATTTCACTAGTATCGTTCGCTGAGACTCGCTAACCACCCATACAGTTTGGGATCGTTCTCGGATTGGCCATAACTAGTTTTGCCGCGTGCGCACTACATCGTGGCATTTGTGCACCTGCGCTCTCCTGCAGAACTCTCTTCTCCTCCTTCATTATACTTTCATTGCACACAGAACGCTCCTTTAGTACATCGGTAGCTCTCGATCAATAACGCGGAGCTTAACGGCCTCTCTTATCTCGACATAACGATTCATTCGCGTAGGTTGTTATTTGAGAGGCAGTAGATAACCTGTACCATGACGGAGGAGAGGAGAAGATGCATGGTAGTTGCGAAGCGTGATTGGTGGATAAGTTTAGCTCGACATGATGCACACCAGAGAGCCGTGCCTGCTGCTATCGTGGTGTGCTCGCTCAGTCGGGGCAACGCACCCTCCAAGTCACACTCTGCCCGCTTGCTTCTCACTGCCCGGATGTTCGCTTCAAAAATCTATGCTCAGCTTACGCACTCTCTCTTGAATCTTTGACGTTGACAATGATCGTTACTGTACGTAAATCTAGCAGACAGAAATACACCAAGTATTAGAATGTGGTTAGTCGCAGCAATTACGGGCGGAAGATACATGACTAAAGTTCATGGAACAGGTTTTGTTGAGAGGTTAGCTTGCTTTCCGAGTGGAATGTCGTCTTGAATGTCACTTGAGAACTGCTCACGCCTGAATCGTCGTGCACTTCGAAAATACTTAAGTATATATTTCGGACCACTGTTT
Source organism: Morinoia aosen (assembly GCA_030386875.1). Lineage (NCBI taxonomy): Eukaryota > Metazoa > Arthropoda > Malacostraca > Amphipoda > Talitridae > Morinoia > Morinoia aosen. The sequence goes on along the minus strand of CM059572.1, from coordinate 44,660,405 downwards.
CCCTAACTTTATTAAATATTACAAATAGATTGTTACTTTTTGCTCTAGATAGTGAGTAAAATATGAATTCAGCTGGCTAAAAAAAGTTCTTGAACGTGATTCCACGTTTCACTATGTGTTAAACAGCTGCTAACATTAACTAACCGAAGAGATATTGGATATCTATAAATTTTGTTTCGTCATGGTCGAATTTAATTTACGAACGTTCTAAGTGGAAAGAAATATCAAAATTAACATCTTTTTATCAAAATAAACATAGCTAGACAACGTGACTATTGCATTTGACGTTCAACTCATGCTAAGCTGTTATATTAAGAAAATCTACAAGAATAACTGAACAGATTTGAAATTATTTCATTTGAATTCTTTTTTAAAATTTACGTGTACTTACTAATGCCAGCAGCCAGACCAGTGTCATAATTTAAGACCGACGAAGGTAGAGCGATGCCAGGCGATCAATCCTTATGACCTCTTATTAATCATTTTTTCACCCCCGTTATTTAATGACCTTAATGACGCATGCAACTCATCTGCAATCAACTGAGATGCGTGCCTCTACTCAGTAATACTTATCATGATCGAAAGTAGCAACAACTTTAAAATGAAATTTGCCCTCGTACAAAATACTAACAAGTTGCCTATGGAAGTTTTACCGAACAAGAGCTGTCAGCTCTCAATCGGCCTCAAATTAAATATGAATTAATACTTACGAATGCAAAATTTGCTTCAAATTTCTTCGTATGCTCTTTTATTGATGGAAAATTTTGAAGTCATATCAGTTATTTCAAATTATAATAAAACACCGCGGAAGGCAGGTAAAATTTTTTTACTCATCCCTGCTTCCCTCCTTGCTGCGTTTTATCATAAGACAGCGATTTTCTTAATGAAGTCAATTCGTGAAATCATACTTCCATGTAGCACGGTTGGAAAGTTATGAAGTTTATGAAACAAAAACTACCCATGATCTAGAAAAACCAAAGTATCACTCCAAAATTTAGATTGGGAACTGATTTCTGGATTCCTGCAAGGTACAGGATAGCCAATTAGTCAGTTTCACAGAGCAGCTCAACATATCTCCAATGTAACAAACCGTACGCAACAGTTTATATTATTATGATACATTAACGTATTATTTTTCTCAAGTTATCAGTTGCTTTTAGCTCATCCTTAAGATCGTTTTTTTTTCAGTATTATTAATGGAGTGAATTTATGTTTCAGGTACTCGATCTAAGACTAGCGCCTGAGCTCAATTCCGCATTTGAACAATCACAATTAATAACATTTAGCACGCGACGTTCGATTAGGCAATTTATAAAATTATTGGAGTAATTTGATGTTAATACACTTCTTAATATCCAGCCTAGATTTGATGCACTGCCATTTTTGTCGCAAAATAAATATCCCTTTAACTAATGATTGAGATAGGAGAGCGACAGAGCGAAGAAACGTGATCGCTGGCAACCCAATCGCAACGAAACCTCACTATTTCTTTATCATGTGACAGAGACTTTGCTCGCTTACACCCACATGTAGTGACAAGTTATTAGGGTCTCAATATCGATTATCGAAGCAGAGTATGATCGGCTCTTACTTCGTCTATGAAGGTGAAATTAACTTTATTGAAAATATTCACAACATCCTTAAATGAAGTATGAAAACTCTGAGATCGTAGGGTTAAAGGTATTCAAACAAATTTATATACTGATTCCATAGTTGAGTATGAATTAGTTAATGAATTGTACGGTGACGGCCGTGGGCTTCACAATTCGATTAAAGTTAGTTTCTAACATGAAAGTGAACATAGGGTGACATCAGCAGGCGGTCACTGCAACTCATTTCACTAATGGCTGGTGGGTTCTCCCACCGTTTGTTTGTCTTTACTTACAACTTTGCATATTTGGCTAACTGAATCAATTTTAAAGAAGTTGTGAGAATAGAAATAATAATCTTCTGCATTCTATCTATCTTTTTTTGTGAAATTCATGTTAGATGCATTTTACGATTACGTCATCGTCCAGCACAGTCAAGCTTTTCTATAATAGCGTATATCCCCCGTTCTAGAGGCACTGTTTTCTCGTACTAAATAATGTTTCATGTTATATCCCTCTTAAAACGGAACTAAAATGATGCATGATAACAAAGAAATATAGTTTTTTGAACAAGTCACGTATGTCAGTTGTTTGCAAAGAAAAAGTGTGAGGTAAATTTATTAGATAATATTACTTTCAATCACGAATAATTTCAACAGGGACACGTAATTAACGTGAATAAAATACCAGAAATAATGTATTTTTTGGACAGGTTCGTACGCTAACAGTTCAAGGTTTCACGTTTCAACAGCGTTTGACTCACTCTTGGCACAATTTCCTAACAAATTTTGTGATTTTTCCTGCAAAAATAAATGTATTTGGATAGACCTTTCGTAAAATCATACCTCAGTGCAATGGCTTGAACTAATTTATTATCCAATCAAGCCCCTTATTGTAATAACAAAATTGAATAAGAAAAGACGAGGTAGGGTCCGTCCGATTGAAAGCTGGGTCATTTTCAGCTTGATGGTAAATAATTCATCAACGATTGTCACCCGACGCTACTGCCCAGTTAGTCACAGAAATTTACATAACCGTAAGAAAACAAAGCTAACTTACAGTTACAATTATTTCTGGCAGATAAATATGATATCCTATGGTACGACTTATCCTTGCCACTGGATCTTTAGCATTTTACGCGTGACGTCCGTATTTACCATATTCTGTCGTGGAGTACTTCCCTTGTACGAGTATGCCGACCCCTTACCCGCGTGTCGCGATGCTCAAGTTGTCTAAGCTTCGGACACGAGGAGTGAGCACGCTTGCATAGGGAGAGCTATTGACATCGGCTACGAGATCAGCCATGTGGCTGGAACGTCAGTTAGTATAAAGCCTATTATCCTCCGTTCATTTAAGTGCGCACACAGATGAAAAAGAATGAATATTAGAGTAAATTTCTTTTGGTCTCGGAGCGAGATCTTATACTTTCGGCCAAGACCACCAAGAATAATGTTATTCTGTGAATTGAAAATATTCGTAGTATGGGGACTTAGCGCTAACTGAGCATGACTTGAGGTACGTTAAAATGAGCCTGAAACATGAACAGGAAATACTCTAGAAATTGCTCTACCCCTCGAGAGCTGTGAAAATGATTTTATTTAACATTGACATGATATGAAAAAAGTGCATTTCAACCACATTGTGACCTGATCATTTATTAATGTAATGGCCTTGCCATTTAAAGTCTGAACACAATGCTTGGTCGAGTTTTTTACTTTCTGAAGGAAGCTATAACGAGAAAGGAGTTCCATTTCGATTTCTCCTTTGAGACTACAGCTGCATGAAATAATGATAAATTTAACTAGATTCAAAAACCATGCTCTGTGAAGTATCGGTGAGCAGGAAGGGGAAAGGCAGAAGCAGCTGAGATATTCCGTGCATAATGTAAGTGACCAGGCAAGACGACCGCATCAATAACGCCCAACTTTCACTGGTTTTCTAACTGTTCTTCGTAGTTCGATTATGTTATAATAGAACCTCTGCTGCGCGGGTCAATGATCGACTTAATTAGTCCACTGCACAAACGGTGGCTTCTTAACCAAGTCTACGAAGTGTCGCGTATGACAACATGGGCAAACTGTACGAGCTTACTGTATGCAAAGAAAATCGATACAAAAACCCAAGTAGATCAATAAGAGCAGTTATGGATCTGTTTCAGCATATTTATTTGGAAAACATGGTCTTTGGAATCAGAATTTGAGGTCTTCCGACCCATGCAACTTAGGTATTGTCAAAATTTTGAAACGTAAGTAAATGATACACACTATGAAATTAAGCAGTAACAACTCCTTCACTAATGCTATAGGGGAACCGTTCAAAATCCATGTTTCGTTGCAGACAATGAGTCGCTTTTGGCACATTCTCATCTGCCTTATGACGTCCGCAGTGAAAATGAGGGTCTATCTCAACACTCACACTGCAACGTGCTCCGTCGGTGTACACGGAGGGAGTTTTCATAATGCTGCTGACCGACCAGTAGACCCTACCTCTATTTTTAAAATTACTTAATTTAAGCTTAATAAAGGCACACATCAGTTAATTTTAGCTATTTTCAACATTGCTTACTACAATTGACTTGAATATTGAACTTCAGTTTAACCAATTGCGGTCAAAGTGTCAAAATTTCAATCAAATTATCATAAATAATAGAACAAAAACATATGCTGCTGAACTAAGCACCAAACATAAAAACGACTATAAATTGTATTTCACAAAAAATTCATGGATATTGCAAAAAATACGTAAAAGATTCGCTGTAGATGCTCTTAAAAAAGCTGTGGTGTAGAAGACGAGCAAATTACGCAGCGATGTAAAACCCCGATTTCTCAGACATGTGGACCTGGCACACATAATACTCTGCGTTGGTCAATGCGTATTTTGATAACGTGGACATCTAAGCTTCTTTTAATTGCAATATCAGTTTAGAAAACACTCCACAAACTGTAGCTTAGTCAATGTATTTAAATTCCTCGTTCGCAGATTTGTATTACGATACGCTGTCAGTTGTCTGATTTTCTTTGCACTTTGACTTAAGGTAGCACCATGTCGAAGACGAGTTTGTTCTATATAGAAAGCCTCACTTTGCTGTATTTGCGACTGCATATGTTACAATAATATAATTTGTTCACTCTTCAGATAAAATAAAGAGCTTAGTTCCAGAGATTTTTTTTCAAATACGCCCATCACAAAAATAATGAAATAATGGAACAATAACTTGATGCAGTTGTTTCGATTTTTTACAATTATTTTTATATCATTAAAATGCAGCAAAAAGAGAAAGAAAACGCAGTAAGAAAGGCAGAAATGTTTTTCATTTCAGCGTTAAAAATTAACCAGCACACATCCTCAGCATTTTTTTTAATCACAAGCAGGTAAGTTTTTAAGAATTTCAAGTGTGCTCGTTCTGTTTTTAGTGCCAAGAGAGAGAACATAGAAAAGTATTACGCAGAAAAGCAACCTAAAACAGAACTAAGCTGTTTAGTAAAACCCGTATAGTGCCGACCAAATTGTAATGGAGCGCTGATGGTATCTCATAGGACTGTTAAGTTAATGAAGATAACTTTGATTGACACGCCCACTGCCGATTTACCACCTGGTAAACTGCTCATTTACGTATCGGTGTGAATGAACAGCATTTCAATTATTTCAACATCTTTTTCAGAAGGGATTCAAGCACACAACTTCACAAGGTAAAATATTATCACGCTACTACATTTTCACACTTCTTAGAAAAGATACGATTTTTTTTCGAGCTGTATAGTCGTTTTTCAAACTCTGTTACTCACAACCATACTTAACACGAGACCGCTGGACGAGCGGCAGCAAATGTGTTGAGAAACGCCATCATGACGAGGCAGCTTATCAAACAAGTTATTTAAGTGAAGAGTATTTTTTCCCCACCGAGTTACTCTCAATCGCACGTCAAACATGAATCTTAGGTAAAAATATGCCAATTTTGTCAATGAACGTTACATGAAGAATAAGTGCCATATGTATATTGTGTATCTCAAGCATGACAAAACGCATTAAGTAACTAATAATAAATCTATGGAACAAAGATAAACAGCTAAAAGTAGCTATTTACATATATATATGTATATATTTAGTTGTTGATGAATAGTATTCTATTTCATAGACTCTTTGACTTTGTAGTTGAAAAAGTTGAAAATAAGCATAAATTCAATTTACAGAACTTATTAGTGAAATATAGGAAAATAAAACAGATAAGGTGTGAAATTCAAGTTCACTTAAAATTCTGTAAACAGCAATGGTTTTCATCATCTGCAGCTGATCAACGTCAGCAGCACAGCAACGTAAATTTACTGAGCGAAGGAACTGTATAAATACACGCTAGCATCCCTTCCACGTGGCAAGAAGATTCACTGAAAATGAAACCTTACAATCTGAATGAAAGTGCACAATTTTATTATCCAACACAGAAATAGTAATTCATTCGAATCATATATTTATAAGTTGGGAGAGTTTGACTTAGAGACTTGTGGAAAGGAACAAACAGGCCAGACTTCCAAAATGACACTGCCATCACTGTAAACTTTACACGTCTCTTCAAAACTAATATCTGCAATCTCATTTATTGGCCATCTTATGGTAAAACAATTTCTGCATTTTAAGGAAATGCATTTTCCTATTACGCAGACGTCTATTTTAGTTATTTTGGCAATTATTTTGCAAGTCTTGAAAAAAAATTTGAGTTTAGAGTCGAGCATTTTGTTTGAGTTCAAGGCATATCATTTTTCAGTAAACGCACATGTGTTACAAATCGCTTACTAATGCTACGCTCAATCTAGATGTAGCAACTAAACAATCAGGAAAACGAATACATTATAGTCAACTGAGTAGGGCGATTACTCCCAAGCCGTGTTACACTTGGCAACAATGTCATATTATGTACAATTTCAAATGGCGTTACGAGGGAAGACATTCTCACTGAGGTGCTAGTCTCAATTTGATCGTAGGTTTAAAGGTACATTTTTGTCTCTTAAAAAAGAGAATGTTTGTCTACTAACGGCCATCGAGTCCTATGGAGCTGATATGCGTATACTAATTCCATCACCACAGCTCCTATATAAATGTTTGAAACACCAATGAAATACAAACACCAAACAGTTGGGATTTTCATCAACGGAATTGGGTTAACTCGTTTCGACTATAAAAACTTATTCACTTCGCTCATAAGTGAAAAGTATAAGCCGAGGCTAAAGATAAAGCTAAGTATGATATTAGTGTTGAATTAGAGCTCCAGGTCGTAGAAATAAGAAAGTGAAACGGCTCATTGATGGGATAACCCATAATAACCAAATTTCTTAATTACTACAGAATATCACAGATAATTTTGCTAGTTTGTCACACTGAATAAGCAGCAATTTCATCATAGTTTCTTACTTGAGATAGCCTTTAAAAATACGCTTTCCTCTTCGTTGTCATCATCATCTGTGTCACTATCACTGCTGCTATCATCAGATTGAGTCACTCCAGCAAGAGCTTTCAATACCTCATCGGACTGAATGTTCTGTGAGAGCTGGAGAGCTTTGAATACAGGGCTGTCCTGCATATCATCAGCTTGAACCACTGAAAGGTTAATGACTCGTTCTTCACTTTCGTCGACGTTTTCCATACTTCTTTTGGACAGTTCTTCTTCTGACATTCTCTCCAGCTGGTCGTTGGACTCGGCTAAAGTCGGGATGAAGCCCTGTAGCTTGGCTAAAAGAGGGCTTCTTTCCACCTGAAATGCAGTATCCTCATAAGGGTTATACTTCAAAAATTGCAAACACACGTTACATCAACTACTATTACATTAAAATCTGACTACATTAACCTGATAACCGTGTTGTAAGTGTCGAATTACCTGCTCCTGGTAGGTTGTATTTTCACTGTCAATATTCACTTAACTAGCTCGCGTAAAGTGCTCCCTAATCGCAGCTGTCCATATTAGTAGAAACATGGGGATTTTCAGCTATCTTTTGACACTGCTATTTGATACTCCAGTTAAAGAGAGTGACAATATGGATGTGCAGCGGCCACACAGCAGTCAAGGCTAGCAGGTTAATCTACAACTACATTAAATAAATGTACATCTATGCATACATTTCTAATACCATTGAATAATCACACTAACAGTTTGAAATTGATGATTAACCCCTTCCCCAACAATTTTTTTGTTAAAATCATTTCTTTTAGAGATTAATTTTTTTCATTTTGGTTCTATGCAGTATTTTTGATGCTGGTAATGAAATCAGTTTGTAATTATTTTTTCTTCACATTTTTGTGGGTAAATTTTTATTCTAAAAATACCTTTGTCGGCAAAAACGAGACAAATAGTCATTGTCTGATGTCGAGAAATAGTCATTGTCTGATGAACTGGCAGAGTTATCAGAAGTATTCAAGCTTCTGAGGGAAGGTTCATATTCACTATCTTCCGTTGAACTAGACATTTAGGTCTAACACTTGAAAATGGTACAAAAAATGAATGGAAATGTGGATGCAAACAACACCCATCCAACGTCAATGGTTGTCAGAGCAAGTCTAGTAACAATGTCTTTGAAATCCCACAGCTCTATGCTATCGCCTCTGCCAGGCGTACAATTTGACATGAATACTAGTTTCACACGTAGAATGGTTTACAAGGCCTTAAAATCGACGAGTATATACGTATGTAGCTGGTTTTTGAGGGTAAAGTTTTAGACGAGTATACTCGTCGACGACTGAAAAACAAACACTTTGTGAAAACGAGTATACTTGTTCCTGCCGGGGAAGGGGTTGACAAAAGCCTTAAAAATGATCTCAATACATTTTACATTGAAAATGTCAATATTTTTTTTAAGACTCACACGACATATTTTGGGTTTTTCTGCCTGGTTGACCATGTTCCTTTTCCTCAGAAGATTCAGCACAACAGCTTCTCGACCTATAACAAGAGAATAATTTTTAAAACAATTGCACATGATTAATAATGCATACTTCACACTAATCCAACTTGAAACGGTGGGAATTAAAAAAATTAGTAATAAGATATTGAGTGTCAAATAAATTTATTTATTTAGGCTAAGTTTTTACAAACATACTATTCTATAGATACAAATTTATTGTTCAAAAATTACTAGCTATATGCAATCACATGATACATATAATTGAACCATTTTTCACTTTTTCAAACGCACAAAAACTAGTTTATAGTAAAAATTGTCTAAATGAATTTTATAGTTTTATATTGACAACAACTCAAAGAAAACATGAAATACAATTAAACTAGAGCACTAACAATTGTTGCTTTAGAGAAATCGTTCATTTTTCTAGATTGAATCATTGCTGCACATCTAGCTCATAAAACCTGTTACTGACTTGCTGCTCATGGAAATCATAAAGGGTGGGGCAGAAAAACCCATCCGATTTCAAATCCCTTTTTCTCAGAAGAGGGAGCAGGTAGAGTAGTGGGGTAAAAACCGTTAGAAAGCCGGTTTTATGCCATTTGTCAGTAGTCAACATGCCTTGGTCTGGTGAACATCGTGCTTTTGTTATTGAGCGGTTTATAGAATGCGGCGGTTCGATAATTGCTACACAACGTGCTTTTTGAATTCATTTCGGACTCGGGCGTCATGATCCTGTTCCACATCACGCTACGATTAAAGTGTGGGTGTCAAATTTTAGACAGACGTCTGGGGCCTTACTTTTTTGAAGAAAATGGGCAAACCGTAACGGTCAACAGCGAGCGCTATTGTTTCATGCTGGAAAATTTTCTTAGACCCAAAATGGAAGAAAATGGCGTGGAAAATGTGTGGTTTCAACAGGATGGTGCAACCGCCCACACATCGCGACGATCAATGGACATTCTCAGGGAACTGTTTCCCGGTCGCCTCATTTCCCTGAGAGGTGATCTTGGCTGGCCGCCGCGCTCACCGGATCTCACTCCATGTGATTTCTTCCTTTGGGGTTACCTCAAATCGAAGGTTTACCAGCATCGACCAAGGACCCTTCTTGCTTTACGAAGGGAAATTGCTCGGGCAATTGAAGAAATTCCTGTGGAAATGACGTTGAAAGTCATGGAAAGCTACCGCGAGCGCCTAAATCAGTGTATCCGCTCCCAAGGACGACATTTGAGTGATGTGCTTTTCAAAACTTAAATTTAAAAATGGCATAAAATTTGCAATATGCTAATAAAAAAATTTTTTTGACAAGTTGAGTGGTTTTCATTTTATAACGTTTTGAAATCGGATAGGTTTTTCTGCCCCACCCTGTACTTTGGTTTTTCCCATATGTGGTACAGTAGTCAAACTGGACGACTTGAACATTATTAAACATGCACAATGACATAGTAAATGCGTAGCTATGTGCTGCAACTGAAACATACACAAAAACCTAGTATAACTGAAATAGCAGAAATTGGAGTAAAAAATCTATTTCATATTACATTCACAATCAAAATGATTTTGCTTGGTCATTTTGGTAAATGAGCCTACATTAAAAACATTTTGAACACATCAAATGTGAATGAAAATTAAATAATAGATGATACTTGCCCCAAAATCACATATAGCTAGCAGCAAGTTAGTTACAAACAAACATAAACATACATTGAGTGACTTCATTTATCATTCTAGCAGTGCTCTCATTTTTTTAATTCTAAAATATGCTTTTCTGAATGTACACAAAGTAGCTACTGATCAATCATTCCATGATTCTATTTTACAGCAGGTACAGCAGGTACATTTCACATTCAATTAGGTTAGATATGTGAGAAAATTTATCAAAAATCCATGGATTAGTAAAAGAAGTGCACAACGAACTGGTAGTTCACCTCTAAGCTGAATGTTGATCAATGTTCATTATAGAAATGGAAATACATAGTATTGGTTTAATCATAAATTTATTAGCCCTCAGCTATGTTCAAGTTTAAGAAATTTCAATAAAAAATACTGTAGATCTTTGTGATGCCAACACTTGACACCAAATTAGGAACAGATATTTACAAATTGTTTGAGCCATACATTTTAAATAACAGAAATTAAGCAGCCTTGATTCCTTCTAAAAAAGTACATCTTTACACTCAACGAAGGAATTATTTTGACACACAGTAATTTTTTTAGATATTTGCACAGTTATTTACTGCAATTCTTTAGATCCATTTTGATCATTTAAAAACACCTGCAACTGATGGCTAATTTTTTCCTAAAAAATTCAAAATGAGCTCTCAATTCAATTGATTCTACCACCAATCATGGCATAGTTATGAAAAATAAATTATTGGAAGATAACTCATTCAACTCTTCTTTTAGATAAACAGGGAAAAACTTACAGTAAAACTCAAGTTGAAAATACTTACTTCCATCACCACCTGTCTCCAGGAATGATTTTTTCACTTTGTTATCAGTGTTATTTATCATGATTATGGGTCTCTTCAATGCAGTTTAGACAGCTTACTATAAACACACGTGTACTCTTGCTCAAAGAATACCTGTTGCTCTGAAAATGAAATAAAACAATTCACTCAGTATTCTACAGTTAACAACATGGTAGTTTTGACTGTAGTACTAGCTTCAAATCACTTCCACATATAATGAACTTCAAAATGCTGCACAACAATTTTTGGGACCTGATTAGATTATAAGTTAGTTTCAGGCTACCTTACCACTAGAAAGATGTTCAAAGAGAGAAAAAATGAAGGCACTATCTGGTATGGAGTTGAAGCAATCCAGAAACTATGCGAATATATAATGTGTGGTCACATAAGATCTCCTGCCTACAGTAAGAGTACATTGAGAAGGACCGTTAGGAAACCCGACAAAAGTTGAAGAAGAAAGTCATAAGTGTTGAAAAACAAACTAGCACTGGATAAAAAATAAGATATGTAAGCCTTTTCTATTTCAACAAAAAGAAGGCCTACCTTAACTTTCAGCTCAAGACCACACATATTAGTACCTGCTGATAAATGTCAAAGACTTCAAGCAAGTTTTTCAAAATTACAAGTTTAACCTCATTTCAAAGTTTGAAAATACCACTATTTTCACACACATACAGTACTGCTGTCTATAGAAGTACTGGCATCTGGATTGTTATACGGTTTTATATATTAAAAAGTCGTGCGTAGTGCACAGTCTTGGTAATCATAACCATTCTTTCCAAATTTTGAAATTTTTCATAATGTGCATAGTTCTCACATGTCAGTACATGTGAGAAACTCTCTTAGCACTAATCATTAGAGGTACACAAAGCTGCTAGGTTGGCACAGTAGTGCATCATGCATTTTATAGAATGCCATCAATGTATAAAAAACAAAAAGAAACAATTACAGTATATAGGTATGCTTCAATCAAATTTCAAAAAAAAATTAAAATAGGATTTTGATTTAAAATAAAAAATAAATATTTAATCCTATATTAAAATCTTGACATATAAGAGTTTTTGAAAAATCTAAAAGGAATTTCAAGAGTTGATCTTTTAATTTCTGTAATTTTTAGTAAAAAAGCATTTATTTGTTTTTCACAGTTTTAGCTAGATGGCACTTACTGAACAAAAACAAGGTTATGGTCAAATGCACTGTCAGGTGTAGGTTTTGTGCATGCTTGGCAGTGAGAGTAGGATTTCAAAATCCTATAGTCTTTCATTAACATTTAGTGTTAGGCTAATTGTAACTTTACACTCATGGGAAGAGATTTGCCCGTAAGTTATTACTGAAATTCCACATGATCAAAAAACTAACAATGGCAATTCATTTTTTCATGCACACAAAAAAGTTCAAGCAGAGGTTAATATGTATCACCTAAATATTGTTTGTAATGTTATTTTGAAGTTTAAGATTATAGACTCCAAAAAGTTATGTCTAGCCAGTTCAACAGTAAGCCATTGATGTATCTCAAACATCAGGATTTTATTCAGGGTTTTTTGCTGAGATCATCTATGTTATAATATATATATGTTCATAGGTCACATAAATATATTAATATCCATGATTTTTATTCAAAATTTTTGTATAAATAACATGTTTTTTTAAAAACAGCATGGTTTTTAAGTCACATCTCTATCAATGACCATAAGTAAAGATATGTTATTATAACACACCATTTTGGGAGTTGAAGGTCATTCACATGTATTGTAAAATAAATGAAATATCAGAGCATGAAACCGCAGAAAATGAAAAATTTCATAAAACCATGGAAAACCACCAATTAGGAAGTATGCCGTTTTATTTTGTAATTTGACATGAAAACAAATAATGTAATGTGGTTCTTTTTCTTGCTGAGTTATTTTCAGACAAAATATTAAAAAAAAACAAAATATTCACATTTTTTTGGCCACGGTTTTTTTGTAAAAAAATTGTTTTTCAAAAAAAACAGCATGGTTTTTTTTTAGTCACATCTCTAACCTAGAACAATGAAATTTGGTATACTGATAGGAAATTGAATTTGGAATCGTTTTTGCTTAGAGCAAAAGTTCGATTTTCTTGAAAAGAAAATGGAAAATCAAAGAAAACGAAATTCAAAAATCTCAGTTTTTGAGCTACAGTGATGATTAGAGTATCATTGGATGCAGGAAAACACGGGCCTTTATGGAAGTTGAAATTCATTCCAAAATTATTCATTGTTCATGAGTTATGATGTCATAGAGCTGCACATTTTCAAAACAGGATTTTTTTCCAATTTTTACACTTTTTCATATTGAAAATAGAAATTTAAGGAAACAAATTTTAGCTTCCATAAAAGCCTGTGTCTTCTCGCATCCAATGATACCAAAATCATTACTGTAGCTCAAAAACTGTAGGAGGAGAAGCATTTTGAAACCCCAAAAACCATTGTTTACATTATAAGCATAACAAAGAAACATGAACAAATCAAATAAAACATTTTGTAAAATTTTTGGTTTAAGTTAGATCCCTGAAATCATTATAGAGTAATCCAGAGACATAGGAGATGACATAGCAACTTCCCGCCATGAAGAAAGCGCCATGGGGGAGGTGTAACATGATAAAATACCACTTCCCTCTCCCTTCCCCCCCATTCTTTAACCCGTAGCGGGCGAACGAGTGAACGTACGAGTCTCATTTTTCACAGGATGTACCTGACCTTTTACACTTCTTATAGCAGCAAAAATCCCAGTTTATCAAGAAATCTCAAAAACATGGATTCATAAGGGGGGTGCTGTCATTAAGTAAGAAAATAATATTGAGTTTTAGTTCAGCATTATGCATAAATTCTGGAGCAACAATATGTTAGGTGATATTTGGTAATAGGTAATTTTACTGTGAATGTAGACAGTAAATGTTTGGTTTTGTTTCCATTCTACCAAGTTGGGCTCAGGAACTCTAGTTTAAGGGGATCATCCGGGGCCCTTGCCAGATCATGTCGATGTCATGGTCATTTTGCATTTTTTTGTTGTAGAAGGACCCTTAGTTGGTGGACTATTTGTTCCTAAAATTTTATGGCGCTACGACAATAATTCCCCCCCTCCCAGGGGGTGTGAAGGGACAAAAATATTTCAATTTCCCCGATTTTGACCCCATATAAAAAGAGAACAAATGGGAAATAAAAAAAGCCGAATGTGGGTGTGTTAGAAATGTTCCAAGGATTCTAAAACTGCATTTGTTTTTGTTCTAGCATCAAAACTGAAGGAGTCCCATTTTGAAATATCGATATCAATGAAAAGCACCCAAAATCTTTCAATTTTCCCGATTTTGACCCCATATAAAAAGAGAACAAATGGGAAATGGAAAAAAAGCCGAATGTGAGTGTGTTAGAAATGTTCCAAGGATTCTAAAACTGCATTTGTTTTTGTTCTAGCATCAAAACTGAAGGAGGAGTCCCATTTTGAAATATCAATATTAGTGAAATATCAATACCTAAAAACAATGTCAAATTTTTGCAAAATCTAAGGCTTGAATCGAAAAAATGAATGGAATCAATTGTGTTTCTTTTTAAAGGTTACATATCATCGTCAAATTTCATAAGAATCAGACTGAAAAAGAAAAAAATTATTTTTTGATAAAAAAGTAATTTTTTTTATAATTTTTATTTTTTTTTAAATCACAATTCACAGATTGAATATGAAGTTATGTATGGAAAGTATTGAAATAAAAATTAAAACTGCATTCAATTACATCAATTGTTCATTATATTACACTTCAACACAAAATTGTATTTTTTGCTTATACCCAACACTTTAAATTTTCAACATTCATCCTGGGACTAGTTCTCTAGTTTTGATGCTAAAACAAATCCAAAGACAGTTTTAGAATCCTTGGAACATTTCTAACAAACGTTCGTTCTGCTTTTTTTTCAAATTTGAATTCTTTGAAGAAATATATAGCTCTAAACCCAAAAAATTGTCGATGATTTTTGAAATTTCCAACAATTTTGAAAAAATAAAAAAATTTGAATTTGAAAAACGGAATGAGCGTTTGTTAGAAATGTTCCAAGGGTTCTAAAACTGTCTTTGTTTTTGTTCTAGCATCAAAACTGAAGTAGTTCCAATCTGAAATATCAATAAAAATATACAAAAAAACACATTTTTTGTCAAAAAAAAACTAAGGCCTAAATGGAAAAAATGACGGGAGTAAAAAAGGTTTACTTTCACAAAAGACACATGCTGGCCAATTTTCAAACGAATCGGACGAGAAAAGGTCTCAAACCCGGATGATCCCCTTAACTGGATATACATTGAGAAAGTGAGGAAAGAGGTCACCTATAAAACTTGATACTTTTAGCTAGCAAATATGGTCACTCACAGATACTGGCACAACACACGCATACAAAACTAAGGAAATATGATTCTACTTGTTTACAGTAGTGATACTTTGTTTGTAGCTTTCAAGAAACCAGCAAGAGCTTGCAGTATTTGGTACTGCACAGAGTCAGGAAAGGGACCTTTACCTAGTACATTCTTCAGTGTTAGGGGCACACATACAGAGTTGAGGAAAGAGGTCAGATGGTGGCAGGCATTGTTATGTTTTGGGCATTGTAGGAGAAAGTGCTGAACTGTTTTTACACTGCCACATTCGCAGTCTGGGTGATCAAGCAATCTAAATCTATGCAAATGAGCTGCGAGTCACACATGTCCAAGTCTGAGCCTGGTTATGGCAGTTTCAATAGCTCGATTTGGGTGGGATGCCCAAGGCCATTCTTTTATTGAGTCCCTAATTGAGGCCAGGAATATACCTTTGCCAATTCGGATTGATTCATGCCATGTTCTCCTCTCCCCCACTCTGTCTTCAAGAGCTCAAGTAAATTTTTATGGGTGTCCTCTGTGAATAACGGAAATAATGTGCAAAATTTGAGGTTGTGTGCAGCTTTTGCTGCTGCATCTGCAGCTTCATTTTCTGCAATTCCTTGATGAGCTGGGATAAACTTGATTTTGACTGTATATTTTTCATTCAAAAGTGACAAGGTTTGTTGAATATTGTATATTAATGTAGTATATTTTTTGGTTTAGATGATTGCAGAAGAAGAATTGAGGACAAGGAGTCTGAAAAGATCACATAGGACTCTCAAGTCATAAGATTGTTTTGGACCTAGTTCAAGGCCTCATAGATTGCATATAGCTCTGCACCAAATGAGGAGATAAATGGTAAGAGCTTCCAATCAAGGGAAACATTTCTTGCTGGAATCACCAGAGCTGCTCTAGTAGAGGTCAAGGGGCTTTCTGTGTGGGAATCATCAGTAAAAGCATGCAAAAAGTTGCTATACTGATCATGAACAAGTTCATTGAAAAAGCTGTTTATTAGTTTTAGATGAAAGATTAGCAGATGACTCAAAGGCAAAATTCGGCACTCATAAAGAAGGGGATGGAAGGCGAATGGAGAGAGGTTATTGCTGGACGTGAAAAAGGCTGTTGAAGTCTTTCAAAGGTTCTCATTGCAAGTGCCAAAAACGAGGAGGTTTTGCTCATGAGCTTGATTTGAGGAATGAAAGGTAGTTGTAGAATTTCTGAGAGATGAGACTTTCTGAACATAATCTAGTAGGAGGAGAGTTCTGTGCAAGGACAATGTGAGGGATGTTTGCTTCTATTTTCAGAGAATTTATTGGAGATGTTTTGAGGCAATCTAGGGCAATTTGTAGTGAATTGTTCTGAATAATATTTAGTTGCTGTAGTAATTGCTTTGGGGTAGTGCTGTATAGGGGAGCTACATAATCTAATAGACTTCTGATAAGCATTCGGTATAATTTTAGGAGGAGAGAGCGGTCTGCACCCCACTGATAGTGAGAGATTGATTTTAACAAGTTAGTTAGGGGAATGCAGCTTAGTTTAAGAGAGGAAATATGGGAGGACCAATTTAATTTAGCATCTAGAGTGACTCCCAGATACCGGTGTTTGCTTGCAAAAGTCAGAGTTGTTCCTGCGACAGTTATTGTAGAAGTGGTTCGAGAATGAGTAAAGAGCATACATTTTGTTTTTTCTAAATTCCCTGAGAGCCCCCACCTCGAGGTCCATTCGTGAAATGAGGTCAATGCAGTTTGTATTGATTGAACGGCATTTGCTAGAATTTTGTGAGAAGAGAAGAATGTGATATCGTCAGCATATTCTGCACTCTGTACATTAGGGAATGAAAGCAGATCACTCAACATTACATTGAATAATAGTGGGGAGAGTACAGCTCCTTGGGGAACACCAGACTTCATTCTCATGTCCCTGGAGCGCCTTCAAAGAAGACCTGAAAAGTGCGTTTTGATAGATATCTTTGAATCCAGCGTAGAAGTTTACCCTGTATTCCCATTTTTGAAAGTTTGTACAAGAGGCCTGTGTGCCAAACACAATCAAAGGCATGAGTAAGATCACAGAAGGCCACTACTAGGAAGTATTTCTTCTGTTGTGTCATTCGAATAGCAGACTCGAGCCTTGCCCCTTGATCTATCGCCGACGGCCTGCGCCAGAATCCTACCTGTTCTCCCCTCAGTGCATGACTTTCCTCTAGAAAGTAGTTCAATCTACCATTAATTAAGGAGACCGTCTGGGTAGAAATCAGGATATGTGTTGATTTTTGGTTTTTATATGCATCTTAAAGAGGATTTTCTTGCGCTTCCATTGGTACTTTCCGTTTATGTCTACTCCGAATATTGTGCCCACCAGAGGGGGGGAAAGCGATGGGGGCGGAGTGACCTTGAACCCTCCCCCCCTCATTATTGGGGGTCAATTGAGCGTGTTTCTCTGCGGGAATGGCATTATAGTTTGTTAAGGGCTCCGTCTAGTCGAAAATCTAAAATCCATCATATTATTTTTTTATTGCTCTATTCGATTGAGAAAGTTCTAAACTTCATTCCTGCAAAGCGGCAAAACGATCCGTCTCACCAAAGTAGGTCAAATGGGGGTTTGAAAGGAGGGTGGAGGGTAGCTCGCTCGGCCAGCTCGTGCAGATATGCCACGTCAGCTCAGCTGGTTGGTGCTGAGTGTCGGTTTGTTCATAATTAGATATGCATCTATCTGCTTGCAAGTCAAGACTTTTGAGATTTGGCATGTTGAATTCTCGGTACCTCTACCCCTCCCTCCCTCGGGAGTAAGAAAGAGGGTGGGGGGAAGCTCGCCCGGCCAGCTAGCCCAGATGTGCCACACGAGCTTGGCCGGTTGCCTCTGACTGTAGGTTTGTTCATAATTAGGTATGCATCTATCTGCTTGCAAGTCAAAACTTTTGAGATTTGGCATGTTGAATTCTCGGTACCTCCACCCCTCCCTCCCTCGGGAGGAAGAAGGAGGGTGGGGGAAGCTCGCTCAACATGTTAGTGCACATGTGCCAAATAAACTGAGTTGGTTGTTGCTGACGGACGGTTTGTTCATAATTAGATATGCATTTATCTGCTAGCAGATCAAAATTGTTGACATTTGGCCAGTTGAGTTCTCGGTACCTCCACCCCTTCCTCCATCGGGGGGAAAGAGGGTGATTGGTAGCTCGCCCGATCTGCTTGCGTAGATATGTCGCGTTTGCTGATCTAGTTGTTGCAGACCGACCATTTATTCAGATTTAGATGGCTTTGTTTCGATAGCAGATCAAGATTTTTCTGGATTTGACGTTGATTGCTCGGTACTAATGTAGTGATATAAGCGTTTGGCTCTGCGTGGCGCTACCATATCCTATAAGAGGAGCCTACGAGGATGCCAAGGACGCCCCAGCTTATGCTCCTGGTGCGTTTTAGACATTTTTGGTATCACTTGTGGTACTGGTTCCTTCAAGGAACCACAATAACTTCCAAAAATGATATTCAAAACGTCAACACTACCAATTTCACCAAGAAATGTAGCTTGTAAACAAAAAAAACCTATCTCGGCACTAAAACGCGTTTTCTGAGCAACACAAATGTCAATATTCAAGCTTCTTCTTCTCAAAAACTTGTTATCGTAGAGCAATGATTTTGGTATCATTAGATGCGCAAAGAGTTGCTGCATAAAGAGTCTGAGGATTATATTGAAATTAACAGAGGATTTTCAGTTACATTAAAAAATCTACGGAAAAATGAAGGACACTTTAAATTTTTTTTCAATATAATCTTCTGACTCTTTATACAGCAGCTCTTTTCGCATTCAATGATACCTAAACCATTTCTCTACGATGACTACTTTTTGAGAAGAAGTGGCTTGAATATACCTCATTTTTTCATTCCATTTTTTTCATTATCTCCGGAATTATGGCGAAAACGGAAAAAGTGCCCAATATAACCCTTATTCATTTTCTAAAATACATACGTATGCAAAATTTCATAGATCTAGATACCATACAAAAAAGGGGACGGCCATTTTCTCGATTCTGACTAGACGGTTCCCTTAATGGGCTACTCAAAGTGCTTCCATTATTCAAATGAAACATTCTAATGCCGAGTAGACATTTTTTTATAATTTTTGACAATTTCAGAATTTAGCTGTTCTGCCATATCTATGATACCGCAGCTTTCCTTCATAGCTCGATGACAGCTGCAGTATCATAGCTACAGCAGTGGCGAGCACACCAATCCAAAGGGCTTGAAAAGAGCTATAAAACAAAGGAGTTGACAAGACAAAAAACGTATTTTGGTCAAAAAAAATGAAAAATTAAAATTTTTTTTTTTTTGTCAAGAATTATACTTATTCTTTTTTGTTTATTTTTTCCCAGACTTACAGAGCTACAGCAATGTAAATTATATCAATCAAAAGGACTTGAAAAGAGCTACAAACGCTCAAGAGTTCATTGTAGAAAACTCTGTAGTTCGCAAGATAAAAAGAAAAACAATTTCTTTTATGAAAAAACATGTTTTTCTGGAAACTTGATATTGGTTTCTCAAATCTATCTCCTTCCACAATTTTAGAGCTACGAGAATGGTTTATATACCATTCGATTGGGCTTAGCAAGGTGTATCCATAAGCAATAGCATTTTTTGATAAATTTATTGTTTTGAAAATTACACCATATGAAAAAAAAAATATATATATCATATTTTTTTTTTTTCAATTCCCAAAATACACAAAAAGAAGTTATCGAAATTCCCTATTGCTTACGGTTATATAGACATATAAGCAATCTAAAAACGAAATACTGGTTCTGTAACTTCAAATTTGTAGAAAGAGATAGATTTTACAAAACCCCCCTATTTTATCATATTTAAAAAAAAAAAAAGTGCAGCTACAAAAATTTCGTCGAAATAACAAATGATCTTTGCATCATTTCACACCTACTGTGAAAATTTCAGAGAAATCCATCCATAAATAACGGACTTTTTTTTTACCCAGGCGGTCTCCTTAATGCTTCTATTATTTCGCCAGTACAGGACAACAGCGAGATGGACCGACAAGATGAGACACTTGAGGCAGGTTAGAAGGCTTTTGTATGGTGCAGGTTTATTGAGATTGAGCAGGTCTTTTTTCCATGTTTTTTGAACTATTCCAGTATTGAAACTTTGGTTATAGATTTCAAGTAGCCATTCTTTGTATGGTGGAAGAAGATGCTTGAAATGCTCATAACTGATTTGGTCCAAACCAGGGGAGGTATTGCTTAGTGGAGAGATTGCTTTATTTAGTTCTATCATTGTTAGAGCAGAATTGTACCACACTGGGTTGTCATTAAGCAAAGGCTGTGGACAAAGGCAACAATATAAAGGTAGGGTAAGGGTGAGGAACTGTTGGCAAAAAGTTTCTTTCAAAGTAAGACGCCAGGAAATTAACTTTTTCCGTTGGCTCGGAGACTATTGAGGTTGCCGTGACAAAAGGTTGCATTTGCCGGTGAGAGGGCTTCAGATTGCAAATTTTTTACCAAAGTATTGAAGGAGGGGTCTCTGAGTTGATTGAGTTACAAAATTTTATCCAAGATGAGTGCATTGCCAGCTTTATTTCCCTCTTTAGGAGAGCTTTGGCACATTTGAAGACTATGAGGTTTGTTTGAGAGGGTTGCTTTATAAACTTTTTCTTTGCAAGGTTTCTGTCATCAAGGGCAGCCTTACAGGATCGATTCCACCAAGGTTTGCTGAAACGAGGGTTGACCGTTTTTTTTTGCTTGGAGGAAGGTTGGAGTGGAGGCTGTCTATGTTGTTGTTGTTGTTTTGCCCCGACGGCCGCTCGAAGGGGTCCGCCGCGGCCAGGGCCCGGCCCAAGGCGAAGAGGAGTGTGGTTATATGGGCCTCTGGAAGACGCCCGCGTCGTGCAGAAACCTCACGACGTCCGCGGGGCGAATCCAGAGGTGCTCCAGTGCATGTATCTGGTGTGTGTGTCGGTGTGCGTGTAGGGCGGGACAGTGTAGGAGGACATGCGGAAGATCGTCCACGTTGGCATGGCACCAGACGCAGCTGTCGTCCAATGCAAGTCCTATTCTGTGCATGTATGAGGGGAGTGAAGTGTGGTGCCCGCACCGCAGCCGCGCCAGGTGGACTCGATCCTGCCGGGGGAGGGATCGCTCCGTCGAGGGGACGGGGGGGGTTCTCACTCCCAGGAGGGAGTTAGGGGGTAGGGCAGCGAGGGCGCGTGAGGTGAACTGTGTGTGTATGTGTGTGCATAGTGAGGTGTCAGGGGGGCAGGGAGGGAGGGAGTCATATAGTGTTTTGTGGTGTGTGGCCGGGGTGGTGTGTAATGTTCGTTGGGTTGGCCGGGGTTGTTGCATGTAGTGTAGCGGGTGGGCAGGGTCTTGTGTGGAGGCGTAGAAGTTTGTCCCTAGCGTGTTCATGTGGTCAAGGAGGGGGAGGACAAGGGCTTCTTCGTGTAGGTGTGCTATAGGGGTCGATCGTGTACAGCCCGTGGCAATGCGCAACGCTGTGTTTTGTGTGGACTGTAGTTTCTGTAAGTGTGTGCGAGCAGTGTCTGCGTACCAAGATGTGTGTGCGTGAGGATGGGTCTGATGAACTGTTTGTATACTGTTGTTATGTCTTCCTTGGAGTGGCCGTATGTAGTGTGTGTTAGTGCTCGGAGGACGTTCAGCCTAGTGTTGCATTTAGTGTTGATATTGTTAGTGTGTGGGCTGAACGTAAGACCTCTGTCATATGTAACTCCAAGGATTTTGGGTGTGTCTGTGTAGGGGATGGGGGTGTTGTTTAATGTGACATGGGGATGGATGTTGTATTCTCTATTATAAGGTGTGATGAGTGTGAGTGAGGATTTGTTTGCGGAGACCTTGAGTCTGTTTGTTTCTAGCCAGTTCTCTATTATGTGGATGTAGTCTTGTAGTTGAGTGGCGGCGGTCTCGTGTTTAGGGTGTAGGGAGAAGATGGTTAGGTCGTCTGCGTATGTGAGGAGGTGTGTTTGTGGGTGTGTAGGGGCCGGTATGTCATGGAGGAATAAGTTGAATAGTGTAGGTGAGAGCACGGAGCCCTGCGGTACTCCGTTGGTGAAGTGTTTTGTTATGGAGGACATGCCGTTGTATGTTGTGTAGCCATGGCGGCCCGAAAGAAAATTGGCGAGCCATTTCTGAAGGTTATGGTGGATGTGTGTGTTGAGTATTTTGTTAATAAGTAAGTGACGTGGAACTGTGTCGAAGGCCTTGCTTATGTTGATGGCAGCTAACAGTGTGCGTGGAGCAGGTTTGGGAGAGTTAAGGCCTTCGAGAATTGTTTGTGTCATGTACGTGAGGAGAGTGTTAGTGGAGTGTTGTTGCCTGAAGCCGTGTTGTGAGGGTGAGAGTGGGTCGTGTGGTGAGATGTTGTGAAGAACCAGCCTCTCTAGTATCTTTGAAGGGTTGCACAGAAGTGATATAGGTCTGTAAGAGGCTGGATCTGTGGGTGATTTGTTGGGCTTCAGGATGTTTCTATGTTTCTAAATTTCTATGTTTCTTCCAGTGGTGTTTGGAGTACAAGTATTGCTGGGCTCCGACAGAGTACCATGTACATTAAAGTCACCAACAATTAGAAAGGGGTTTTTTTAGAGAGGTAAAGTAGTGATTCATTTCTGGGAGACTGACTGCTTGATTTTGATTGTAGACATTGAGGATGGCTAGTGATCTTGAATGGTTGATTGATATTGATAAGGCTTGAACTTCTAATTGACCATTAGGATAACGAGTGATGTTCAGTGCAGGTGAGGGATATCATTACGGACTATTATTGCCAGACCTCCCCCTTGGTATCAATTTTGATGGTGACAATATATAGCTGTGTAGTTTATGAATGAGGGCTCAAATCCAGCAGACAGCCATGTTTCCCAGAGGCCCACAACATGGGGATGAGTGGAGTACAGATGTAGCTTTACAAGAGAAAGCTTGTTACGCAAGCTATGGCAATTCCATTGTATAATTTTTAGTTCTTTTTGAGAGGGCATGTTATGTTTTTGGTTGGATAGTGAGAATGCTGTTTCAGAGATGTTTTTACAGGATCTGGTTTTCAGCCTAATACTGGAGATGGATCAATGGGGATGTCTTTGGCCAGTTTGTTAGTTAAGAACTTGCCACCAATCACTGGTGATGGAGACATTTGTTCTTCAGGAGTCAAAATAGGGGTTCCAGCTTTTCATTTGCTGCTTGTTGAGTTGAGATATTTGAGTATGAAATATGTTCTGTCAGGTGGTTTGCCTCAGAGCTAGTGGAGGGTTCTTTGTTCACATTTTTGGGAGATGAGGAGTGACTGTATTGATGACTGCATTTGAAATATAATTCAGTTGTTGTGAATTAGAGGTTGGTTCCTGTGGTTGACAGAGAAGGAAAACTTTGGATAAAAGTGAAACTAGCTAAGTTAAGGTTGTCTGCAAGTCATTGGAAGATAGAGCATCATTGTCAGTTTGAGTGTACACTGTGGAATGTATTTGCTTGTGGGCTTGATGAGTCATGTTTGGCAAATAATTTGGGATTGTTACCATTGAGTTTGTGGATTGGGTGGGCTGAGAGTTACCAGTTTCTAAATGTGATGAATTTTTTTTCACTTTTGCCAGGGCATCTCGGTATGAAAGTTAGTACTCAACTCTGACCTTTTCTGCTGATTTTGCTTGTTTTACAAAGGGGCATCCTCCTTAGTTTGCTGTATGAGGACCATTACAGTTTGTGCACTTTGGAACAGTATTTCTAGTGCAGTCTTTCACCAGATGGGATCTTGAACATGCTACACACCGTGGGGAGTTTCTGCACTGTTGGGCATTGTGCCCAAATCTCTGGCACTGAAAGCACTGCCATTGTCTTCCTATATATGGGTTACCTTTAAATCTCTGATAGTTAAGAAGGTAGATGTACTCAAGGAGGGAATTAGTTTGAAAAGTTACTTTGATCATTGTTTTTGGGCCTTGATTTTTTGGTTTTAGAATTCAAGATACTTTTAGATTTGTGTATCCTGCCTCTTCAAGAGCGTCTTCTATTTCTGAGTCAGAAGTTTTTGTTCCAAATGGACCTATAACTCCAATTGTTTGGGTCTGATTGGCAGGCTGACAACAGTGAATCTGCCAGGGGCCCAGATGAGTTATTTTTAGTAAAGAAGCTACTTTAGAGATTGCCGAGTTTGTCAGGGAAAGAACTAGGATATTGCGTTTGAAGTTCTTGTGAATTGATGAAATTCCTGCATTAGCAAAAGGAGAGAAAGTAAGAAGTTTAGAGAGTTGAAATTTGTTGGATAATAATTTACAAGGATTACTGTTTTCATTGGTTGGTTCTACTAGAATAACTGATTGGGCAGTACTGCTGGATGGACTATGGGTTGGTTGTGGTGGCTGATATAAAGGCAGGCTCTCAAAAGAGTTGTTAATGTTAGAGGCTACTGCAGGAATGTTTTCGGTCAATATTGAGTTTAGGTGATGTGGGGAAATTGAGCATTCCGTTTCACATAATCACCTAAGAAGCCCATTTAAGAACGTTTTAAAAGAATGACATTTTTTCCGTGCCCATGGGCGCCGCCATCTTGGAGCCGGCCAATGTAAACAAGATTGCAGTGGTCACCCTAATGGGTCGGTTAGAAGCTTTATTTATAATTTTCACTAAAAAAACTGTGCTTCCCCCTCATGACCCAACCTCTTTACGTTTGTAATAAGAGGTTAGCTTCCAGTATTAATTAAATTCTGCTCGGTGCGCCCGCTTCTTTTGGCGCGCTAAATTACCGCTCTAAATCAAAAACTAAGCATCAGCGGAAAAATTGTCATTCATGTAAAATGTTTTTAAATGGGCTTCTTAAGTGATTGTTAGAAACGGAATGCTTAGTTTCCCCACATCACCTAAACTCAATAATGACCATGTTTTCCTCCAACTGGCAGGTTTGAAAGCCCGCAAAATTTGGGTCAGAATTAAGTGATGAGTTAAACGGCCCATAGACGATCAATTTAATTGTCAATATCATTGACTCAATATATTGACGAGATTTTTTTTTTGCCCACTAAAGCGGCCCACAGACGATCAACTTTATTGTCAATATAATTGACAATGATGAATATTGACAATTATATTGATCGTCTCTTGTTCTTGAACTTGAGGGCCGACAGTGTCGGGGCCTTTGTAACGGCCTACAATTCCCTCCACAATTTTCACACAAAGAGTTCAGCGCCTGGTACCAGACTTGTCCACTAAACTACTCAGGATCTACGATCCTTGTCACAAGCCTCCATTGGAAGGCATCACCGGGACAGCCAGTGTGTCAAAACACCATCCCCCGGCACATTGGGTCATTACAGCCCATTCTACCAGACTGGCTCATTCCAGTCACTGTCTCTTACTCCAGGCACGCACAAGAAACACTTTCATAGCCTCAGTGATACTCGCATTACACTCCTGATCCAATCCACCAAGACAGCTCATACCGCAATCATCTTCAGCACATCTGGCATTCCACTCATTCTCTCCATACTGCTCAGACACCACATTCATAAAACTCTCTCTCTCTTGCTCATACTTACTACATTCCAGCACAAAATGCTCAATTGTTTCCTCTACTCCACTATTACACTGCTGACATAATCTGTTATTATTCTCATTCCATCTCCATGGACCATGTACGTCTGTTCACACTCAATGACTTACATCTCACAGCAAACAAGAGTTGACTTCCAAAACTACCATCATAGAACAGCTCAAACTTAGGTGCTTTCTTTTTCATATACCAGTTAAGTGTAGGCTTCCGCATCATGCTAAGCTTCCACTTATTCAATCCATACTCTTTTGTTTGTCTCTCAATCTCTTTCTTCCACCTCTTGCAGTCCCACTCAGGCCCTACACCTCCTACATTTATTAAACTCCAGTCATCCACAGGTCTCCCAATTCTAACATGAATAATCTTTTGCATACTGAGTTTCCTTGCATGACCCCAACATACTTTCTCCCAATAGCTTACACTCAGATTCCATTCAAAGATTCGCCTTACCCACCTGCTATTCTGCATTCTTTCAATTCTCACCTTATAATTCAGCACAGCTTTCATCATTCTTTCTGAAAATAGGCTCCACCCTAGGTCACCTCTAATGGCTTCTATAGCTGTCCATTTCGGAGCACCCAATGCTACACGTCCTACCTTATTTTGTATCACATCCAGCTTTTCAAGATCACTTCCATTCCAAGCAAGAGCACTCATACCATACATGACACTAGGTACAGCAACATACTTCCACATTCCTCTCACACATTCGTACTTGTTTGCTCTGTATCTGGCCACACTACCTAACCGTCCACTCCACTGCATTGCTTTAGCCACTTTCTCACCTTTAGTTCTAGTACATCCATCTTCACTCATCATACAACCTAGATATTTGTATTCTTTTGTTCTACCTATTCTGATTTCTCCGATATTCCACAGTCTGTCTCTATCAGTCTCATCACTATTTATAACCATGACCTTACTTTTATCGGCACCAAAGTTCATCTTGAAATCTGTACTATATCCATTCACAATGTCAAGCATCCTTTACTTACTTGTGAATACTTGTGTGAATTCAGGCACATCACCAATTACAGGCAGGAGTGCCTGATAAATAAGCTTTTAGGACGTGGAGCATTTTATATTTGATTGATGATGTCAAGTTTGTCCAAAAAGTTCATTATCAGTTCATGATTAACGAAGCCACTCAGAATATTTTCCAAGTTGAATTGAAATTTATTTGCACATGCATAGTTCTTTAAGTTAATTCTTTGTGCAGCGTATGCAGGGCAGTCAATCACAATGTGTCCAACACTGAGCACACATTGGCATTGATGACACAAGGGCTGTGGATCTCTTGTATAAAGATAATTATGAGTAAGTTTAGTGGTAAGTAGTCTGCATCGCGTCAAAACCACTTGCTTTTTGCGCGATACAGAGGAATTTACCGTTGGCTCCAGTTTAGATTTGATTGTATGGTATTGGCTAATGTTCGAGTCCCATGCATCTTGCCATTTTTGTCTGAAATGTTGCCTGACATGAGGTATGAGATCAAGGTGTGGAAGATGGGGTGAACAGATTGTTTCCAGGTTACATGCTGCTTTTGCCAGTTGATCTGCTTTTTCATTTCCCATGATACCCATGTGGCTGGGAACCCACTCAATGATTAATTTCATTGGGGGTAGACCTTCATACCTCCTCTTGATTTTAGGTATCAGGTAGTGGTTGGAGGGAAGTATTTGGTTGAGGGCCTGAATAGCACTGTATGAGTCAGTGAACAAGACAAAATTTCCTGGTATCTTTTCAATGTATTTTATGGCATATAAAATAGCCGTGAGTTCTGCTGTGAAAATGGAGGCCCTATCTGGAAGTCTTGCCATGATATTGGATTCACTCGACCAAATGCCAACTCCAACTCTGTGGTCGTGTTTAGAGCCATCTGTATATATTTCCTGTCGTGTAGTATACTGTGCTTGAGTATGTTTAAATAGAGCTTTCCACTGATTTTCGCCTAGTGCATCCTTTGGGTATGTTTTTAGATGGGAAAAGCATTTCATATCAAAAGTTTCATATTTGTCAGAGGCCTGGGTAGGTCCAATGCAGTTTGATTTAATGCCCAATTCTTGTAGCAAGTGGAATATCCGGCCTGTTACTGGAAGAGGGTTTGGGTTATGTTCAAAGACATGGAAGGGGTAATAATCTTGGATTAGCAATGCAACTGGGTGACCAGGGACACTAAGTGCTCTGAGAGCATACTGACACAGCTGTTTTTTCCTTAAGTACATCAGTGGCATCAAGTTTGCCTCTATTTCTAGATGAGTTACCTTGGTACATCGCATTGCACCAAGAATAAAGCGCAGTGCTGCATATTGGATTCTGTCTAAAGACAGCAAATGAGATTTACAAGCAGTGTCAAAGAGAAAACATCCATATGATAACTTTGGCAAAATTATGGAAGTGTAGATTTTCATTAATATGTCAAAATTGGCTGACCATTTCATATTTGAGAGGATGCGAAGAAGTCTTAGGTCTTTATGACATTTCTGGGTTACTTCTTTTATGTGTGGACCCCACCGAAGTTGGGCATCAAGAAGTAGACCAAGAAATTTATACTTGGTG
The DNA here is from genome assembly GCA_030386875.1 of Morinoia aosen. Taxonomy (NCBI): domain Eukaryota; kingdom Metazoa; phylum Arthropoda; class Malacostraca; order Amphipoda; family Talitridae; genus Morinoia; species Morinoia aosen. Next base: position 44,632,000 of record CM059572.1, on the reverse strand, counting down.
ACAAATTCCAAGTTTACATTCTGATATTTCAAGTGGAAAGGGGGCTTAGTTTTTTGTGAGTGAAAATCATACATTTGGTTTTCTCTGGAGAGATTTGAAACCCCCAGGTTTGGGACCAAACAAGAATAGCATCTAAGGCATCTTGCAGCATGCAAAGTGCTTCAGTCAAGTTAGAGCAAGTAACCCAAACAGCACCATCATCAGCGTAGAGGGATGTCTGTAGTAGAGGGTTACAGTCTTGGAAAATATCATTTATCATGATGTTGAACAATGTTGGGCTAATCACCGACCCCTGTGGAACACCCGACCTTAGGAAGCACTGCTTGGATAGGGTGTCATTGATTCTGACTCTTATTCTTCGCTCCTTGATGAAAGACATTATGGTTTGAGGTAGGTTACCTTCAAGTCCTAAAATCTTTAGCTTTTGCAATAGACCATAATGCCAAACAGTGTCGAAGGCCTGTTTTATATCAACAAATATTACAACACAAAAGTCCTGCAGGGTTATTGCTCTCCGAATGGAGTTTTCAATACGCGTGAGTCCATCCAGAGTGCAACGACCCGCTCTGAATCCACTCTGATTCTCGTTCAAGCATTTGTTTTGTTCTATATATTTTAGAAGTCTCCAGTTTATTATTTTCTCATAAAGCTTGCACAGTACATTTGTGAGTGCTACTGGTCGGTATGCTCTTGGGTCTGTTGGCACTTTTCCTGGTTTAAGGATCGGACATATTATGGCCTCCTTCCACTGCTCTGGGATTTCTGAGACCCAAACTCTATTAAAGTAATCTAGTATGTATTTTGTCTGGTCTTCTAAGCATCCTTTGTAGTTCATGACCACATTCACTAACCACAACCACATCTGTGGGCTTGATTGTCTGTGGGCTTGATTGACGACCGTCAATTAATTGACTCTATGTATTGACGCAATAAAAGCGGTTTGAGCTCATAGACGATCAATTTAATTGTCAATATCATTGACTCAATATATTGATGAGATATTTTGTTGCCCACTTGCGGCGTCAACCTTTGCATCAATGTAATTGATGAAAACCAGTCATTTGCTCTGCGGACGCCGTACGTGATGGACGACGAAGAAATTACCATTGTAATTGTATCGCTAGCCTTGGCACTTTCAACTCTAAGAAAATCGCCGCGTAAACGCAAGACTTGGGCCAAAAACTGGCTCAGGGAATGCGGCAGGATATTCGGAATCGACGCATTGCTCAAAGAATTACGTGTAAATAAGCCAGAAGATTTCAAGAACTATCTTCGAATGGACACTAAATCATTTGATCAACTTTTCCATCTCTTCACTCCATATATACGGAAAGAATCAACAAACGTGCGAGAACCGATATCACCTAGCCAACGGCTGTCGCTCACGCTGAGATATCTGGCGACTGGCGATTGTCACTCCCTTTAGCAATTCAATTATCAATGCTCAAATACTTACTCATCAACAATTGTTTTAATGCTGTCACATTTCTATCTGCATCACATTTTACTAATTCTGTAATTCCTAAGTTGATTCCCCTTTTCAGATATATCGCTGTAGTATACATATAACTGATACCCCAAGTAGTTTCATGATTTAAATATCATTACTTTCGTCCAATAATAACCTGAACTTATTGTTGCCATTATCATTAGTCAGTTTTTCGAAAAGAGGATACAATAAATTTTTGATGTTTGTGCATTTTGTTGGAGGCATTTAAACATCATCAATAGGTTTGCCGTTGGAGAAGTGCTTTAGCATAACAACCATATGATCACAGTTAAAAGTTGCACTATGGTGGCCAAAAAACATGGTAGTAGCCGTCTTGGTCTGCTTCATAATCTGAACATAACGCGGCCTGAACGTGGTAAGTTCGCTATTCAAATAATTTGGTTAGGTAAATCAGCAAATATTATGAGAATGAAGTAGTAAACATTACAGCGAATGCATAATATTAATTTTGAGTAATATATCATATGCATCGCTTAGGTGTAATTCCCGCAAGACAATATCAAGCAAGCTAAAAAAAACTATCTAGATTTTTTTAGCTAATATCTACAATCTGTCGAGATTCATGACCGTTGGGGTAGTTGGAACTGAAATGTTAGTTCTTGACGGCCAAAAACTCGAACAACTCTCGATAGTGTTGTGGGAAATTACAAGAGGGATAATGAAAAACGGATTTGGACTCAGCTTATTTCAGGTGGTTTTTATTTGAAGAGGAACCAGGAGGACTTCGATGAGCTTGACTGGAAATCCCAGTGAGGTCCGGAGTGCCGGTGGTGAGCTTCGGTGAGCGCTGGCGTCGCTCCGGCCGGTGGATGAGATTTTTAAGTGTATCGAGTTCAGAATATTCAATTTACTGTGGGCAATTTTTAAACAAGCACAACAATCGGTGCGTAGCTATTTGTGTGGGCAAAGCATGCTTAATTTTGGAGCAGGTGAGTTTGATCAAGGTACCGAGCCTGATGGCGAAGATGACTCTTGGTTTGAATAGTACTTAAGATCCAGGCACGCGGAATTCAGCGAATGCAAAGCTAATTCAATGGTGCCCGTGCTTTTAGGCAGTTGAGAATTAAGGCCCGTAATTAGAGAATATATCCGGCTAAAGGCCCAGAGCATAGCTAAATCCAATCCAAGTAGAAGAACCAAAAGCGGCCCAGGGAGAATGTTGTAAATGGTGTGTGTGTTGCCGTTGAGGTCGAGAAAAATGCTGTGAGCGGGCTAGTCAACCGCCAAAGTAAGAGTGCTCTATTTGAAACAGAGACGCGCATTGCGCAGTATTGCCACCAGAGGGCTTCTCTCTCGAAAAATGTAAATTGTTATTTTATCGTCTCATGTATTTACACAAAAACTTCAATGATTACGAATTAGAAGGAGAAAATAATTAATAATAAATTAGAGTAAGATTTTTAATGCTACTAATTAATTTATTTAAGTACGAATGGCAAATTTCTAATTTTTACGCTTATGTAGCGGTATGCTACAAATCCAAACTTTACAGCAAGGTTTAAGCGAAAACATATAGACCTAGCTATGAAATATCTAAAGTGTCAGGATACCTGTACAACAAACGATTTGATGAGAGAAAGCAAGCGAGCTTGAATTGATTAACATGGATTCCTATGGTAGTGCATACACTGCAAGCAAGCAAGAGAGCGAGCGCGAAAGACTGAAGATTGACTGAGGCGAGAAACCGACTCGAAGATTATTTCACGCTTGAAAGTTGCAGCTAGAAGCTGGCTGCCTGGTAGTGCGCGGTGAGATGTCGATAAGGTTGGCGTACTGCTCAATTCCTCCAGCATACACTGAACTTCTGATACTCGAAGTTAATGCTGTACTTCGCATTTCGAACTCAAAAAATCCAAAGCACATGACAGATTACAGTTTCAAAGCAATGGGATGAAGTAGGAATGAAATCAACGTTACAAACACATGCTTGTACTGCTGGTATATGTAGCATACCGCTACATAAGCGGAAAAATTAGAAATTTGCCATTCTCACTGAAATAAATTAATCATTAGCATTAAAAATCTTACTATAATTTATTACTAATTATTTTCTACTTCTAACTCGTAATCATTGAAGTTTGTGTGTAAATACATGAGAGACCAAATAATCAATCGACATTTCGAGCCTTTAAGCACCCCGATTTGAAAACATTCAAGCGCGTCGCTTGAACTGCTCACTCTTTCTTGTGGCGTGCTAGCGTGCGAACATCACCTTGTAAGTGCGAGTGAAATTTAGGTTTAGAATAGAAAAAAACGGGTAAAGTATATGTGCCTTTTGTTTTTCATATGTATTGTGTTTTACCCTAAAGATCTGCTCAGTGTCTTGAGTTGGGGGTAAAAATTAGTGTTAAGATTCTTAGACTAGCATGTGTTTTTATAGAGTGAATATTGCGTGTCATTCCAAATTCACGTATTGAAAATTTCATACCATATATTCAGCTAACGTCATTGTTTCTTCCTCACGGCAAAACTTATATTGTGATTGCCAGTATCATATCGAGAATTACTCATAAACTGACTCGTGAACGCACGCGCCTAAATCGCCGGCGCTCTTTGTTTAGCGTGTCTTTGGTTTCAAATGGCGGAGCAATTATACTGCCGTTTTCCGTCACTACTCCGTGACCATAATTGCACTATAAGCATGTGTATAATAGTATTTTCTTTCTTTTACAAACTTACTTGCAGCAGTTTTTCTTAAATATGTTTCAACGCGAAATAATCATTAAAGATGTCTCTTAAATATCTCGTATGTGTAAATTACGAAGGTTATTCTTGTCGATGCTTGCTAAAGTTTGGGAGTTTCATTTTTATTTCCATACTCCTTGAACCTTTTACGTAACCGCACTTATTCCAAAATAATCCTTTCCATAAAATTTAATTCAACGCTGCTCATTCTTGTGACTGAAACACTCACTACCATCTGCCTTCATGAGTGTGCGAAAATTATGCTGGCGGCTCGGGCTAATGCCGACGTGTGGAGCCGCCGGTTAATCGCCGCACTGATTTATTATGTTTTTCGTTCTTTCGCGCATAATTTTCCTTCGGTGAAATCAAAACGTTTAGTGTTCTTGGTATCATTTGGGATATATATATATATTCCTTTTATTCCTTCATTATTGCAAACGATATTTATCAGTAAATTTTCAGTAGAAATTATAAATGAACTTTAGGAATTTCTTCTCTCTGTATTCTTGTACCGTTATGGAGATTTTCTAGAGTACATAAAGAAGCTTAAATCTTCATGTTAAGCATTTCCTTAATTACTAAATTCTTAAATTTCATGCCTTGCATTTAAAGCAAGAGCATTTGTATCAGAATCTCTTAATTGATTTTTTCCTATCCGTCCTTAAGTTAGCTGGTGTTGGATCTGTAGGACTTTCTCGGAGTGATCTACTTTATGGGAGTTTTATCATGTACTTTGGGATAACTTCAGTGTGAAATTTCCTTGATGTCTCCTTGGACTGCTCATCCAGCTTCTTGGACTCCTTGCAGGACCTCTACATCATCGCCATACACACAACACTCACAGTTTTGAATCTCCCTGGGTTCCTGAGTGCCCTGCTAAATGCTATTCTCACATAAGCTGTGACTTAACTTGCTCCTACCAATATGAGCTGTGACTTAAAATGCTAAATGCTAAGGACCTGGGCTTACTAGTATCCTAGTATGCTATGCTAATATGAGCAGTCTCTTAACTTGCTCCTGCTAATGTGCTAATGTGCTAATGTGCCGACTTGCTTCTGCTCACATGAGCCGGATTTAACTTGCTCACTCACACCTCACCTTATTTTGAGTCATTAGTTCTACCTGAACTACGTCATTGACCCTCGCTCAATCATCTCAAATTGCCTAATTCAAGTCCCCAAATACAACTCACTCACCCTGCCTACTCCATCGCGTGACGGCCTTCGCCAACGCCAGCCGGGCTCTCCGGCACGGATTGCCCACCTAGACAAGCTCTCCGAGATCAAGATCCAAGCCAGTTCTCCTTGGTTTTTCCTTCAATAAACTACACGGCAGGAAAAAGCTGAGTTAACCAAAAATTGTCATTCATTATCCCTCTTATAGTCGCTCAAATTTACTTGTCGAGAGATGTTGTAGTCTTTGCCCGTCAATTCACCCCAGCGGACAATCAAAACTACACATATAGACATCTTTCTGGTTTCTGGTATAGACATCTCTCTATGACATTTAGGAGCAAACTGTGTGTTATTTTGTGTGTGATAGATCCTGCTGACATCTTTCTCTCTCGCTTGCTTTCTCGCTTTCAGTCTTTTGGTTTGTAAGCACCCTCAGCCCTGGTTGCCATAACTTGCCCTACGTATTTTGTTAAAAGTACCAGATTTAGCTGTACGAAAGTCGCAGATTCCAAGGAAAAAGTCCCAAGTTTTTACTTTCCTTCATAATGCTAATAAATAGGTTAATAATTATAAATAAAATTAGTTCACTAAATTCAAATAATATTTTTCATAATAAGACAGAAAAAGTACCACATATTCGTAGCAGCGCACTCCAGCATGCAAGAAGTAACAGATCTGCGAGTACACATAAATAAAATTCGAAGTATTTTCAGGTGCATATGTAGCATACCGCTACATAAGCGTAAAAATTATAAATTTGCCATTCATACTTAAATAAATTAATTAGTAGCATTAAAAATATTACTCTAATTTATTATTAAGTATTTTCTACTTCTAATTCGTAATCATTGAAGTTTTTGTGTAAATGCATGAAATAATAAAAATAACACTTGACATTTTTCGAGAGAGAAGCCCTCTGGTGGCAACACTGCGCAGTTGCGCGTCCTTTCTTTCAAAGCCACTCTTACTTTGGCGTCCTACTTTGGCAGTGTTACAGCAAATTCTCGTGAGTTTTAAATGTGTTAGAAAATTATCGTGTTCCTTTTCGTCGTGTCAGTGAGTATTAATAAGTGACAGTGCAGTGTTATTAAGTTACGTAGTTATGCGTGGGAATATTGATGTAGCATGTGTCTCATTCAGTGCTTTGTTTGTCTTTTCTCAACGTGACTTAGCGTAAAGATATTGCGCCAGATGTGCGTTGCATTTCCGTGTCATGATTTTATTATCAAAGCATAATCATGTTCGATGTGCATTGCATTTCCGTGTCATGATTTTATTATCAAAGCATAATCATGCTCGTCCTTTTTCTTTTCGATAATCTACTAATCTACGATAATCTCTGCTTGAATGAACGCGGCGAAAATTGCCGGCGTTCGTTCGATAGCGTCTTTGTGTAATGGCGGAACCTCACACCGTCGTCCCTTGTCACTACTCTGTGATTATAAATACTATAGGCATGTGTATAGTAGCATTTATTCTTTTTTTTTACAAACCGACTTGCAGTAGTTTAAATTACGAAAAGTATTCATGCCTATTCTTGATAAATTTTGGAATTTCATTTCTTAATTCCATATCCTTGCAAACCTCTACGTAAACGCCTTATTTCAATAGAGGAACATTTCAATGAAATTTAATTTAACTCATCGCATTCTTGTGACAAAACACCCACTACTATATGCCTATCTTAAGTGTGTGCAAATTGCTGGCGGCTCTGGCTGAGGCCGACGCGTTTAGTCGCCGGCTAAATCGCCACACGTAACTTCGTGCTTTCGTGTTTTCTTTCTTCGCGTATTTTCCGCCTGTGAAATCAACGTTTAGGTTTCCCCTTCCTTTCATCATTGGGGATATATATATTATTCCTTAATTCCTTTATTATTGCAAATGATCTACCAGAATTTCTTAGTAGGATTGATATCCTCGAATTTTAGGATTTTTTATGTTTTTTCTTACTGCTTTCAAAAGTGCAGTCACTTGATATTTTCACCATTTTCCGTAGATCTCGTGTTTACTTGCCCGTAGTCTCTGTAAGGAATCACGATCTTTATTCTTGGAAATTCTTAAACCTAATACTCAGAATTTAAAGCCAGAGGCATTAGTGATTAAAAAATTTATCTTTTAGTTAAAATCTGTCAACCAAAAATCTGTCCTATCACGTTTGAGTTGCCAAAAGTGAGAATCCCAAAGTAGCCGGAGTCAGACCTGTAGGAGTTTTTCGGATTTCTCCGTGTGGGAAGAGTTGTCATTATAATTTGGATTGTCAGTGGTGGAATGTCTTGATGTCTCTCCTGGAATGTTTCATCCAGCATCTTGGACTCCTGTGCAGGACCTCTACATCATCGCCATACACGCAACACTCACAAAATTGAATCTCCCTGGGTTTCATGAGTGCCACGCTGATTGCTATCCTCACATAAGCAGTGACTAAACTTGCTCCTACTGATATGAGCACGTCACGTAACTTTCCCCTGCTAATGTGCCAACTTGACTCTGCTCACATGAGCCGGATTTAACTTGCTCACTCACGCCCCACCTTATTTTGGAGTCATTATTTATACCTGAACTACGTCACTGACCCTCGCTCAATTACCTAAAATTGCCTAATTCAACTTCCCAAATACAACTCACTCACCCTGCCTACTCCATCGCGTGCCGGCCTTCGTCAACGCCAGCCTGGTCCTCCGGCAAGGATTGCCCACCTAGACAAGCTCTCCGAGATCAAGATCCAAGCCAGTTCTCCTGGTTTCCTCTGCCAATAAACTCCACCTAAAAACGAGCTGAGTCCATAACCGCTTTTCATTATCCCTCTCATAATTTTCCCTTGCGCTTCGAGAATTGATCGAGTTGTTCTTGCCGTAAAAAAATCAATATTTTACATTTAAACCAACCAACGGCACGGAAAAACCCGACACATACATGTAGCATACCGCTACATAAGCGTAAAAATTAGAAATTCGCTATTCATACTTAAGTAAATTAATTAGCAGCATTAAAAATATTACTCTAATTTATTATTAATTATTTTCTACTTCTAATTCGTAATCATTAAAATTTTTGTGTAAATACATGAGAGATCAAATAATCAATCGACATTTCGAGTTCTTAAGCAGCCCGTTCTGGCAACATACAAGCGCGTCGCCTAGTCCACACACTTTTGCTTGTGGTTCGGTGGCGCGTACATCTCGTAAGTCCAGTGATATTTAGGGTAAAATAAGAGTAAAACCGGGTAAGAATATGTGCCATGTGTTTTTCGGTGTATTGTGTGTTTTCAATCTAAGGATCTGCTCAGTGTCGTGAATTAGGGATAAAGAAATTAGTGTAAGATCCTGAGATTAGCATGTGTTTTTATAGAGTGAATATTGCGTGTCATTCCTCAAACTCCCGCGTAAATTCATACTAGCTATTCAGTTAACGTACTGGTTTTTTCTCCTTACTGCAAACATATATTGCGGGTTTGCCAGTATCATATCACGAATCTTTCATAAACTACTTGTGGACGAACGCGACCAAATTGCCGGCGTTCGTTGCCGATAGCGTCTTGTTTAATGGCGGAAAACTCTGCCGTCTTCTATCACTACTACGTGATTTTTATTTTTATTTTAAGCATGTGTTCTAATAGTATTTTCTCTTATTTTTTTTTGTACAAATCACTTCTAGCAGTTTCTTTTCTTAAACTTGTTTAAACGTAAAATAATCATTAAAGATGTCCTTTTTAAATAGCTTCTAATAAATTACGAAGTTATTCATGTTTACTTGCTAAAGTTTGGAACTTCATTCCAATTCCATATAGTTACGAACCTCACTCAATTCGATATCAATCATCTCAATAGAATTAATTTACTTCATCGCACTCGTGTGACAAACACCCATTACCATCTGCCTATCTTAAGAGTGTGTAAATTGCTGGCGGTTGTGGCTTAGGCCGATGCGTAAGCCGCCGGTTAACTCCACGCGTAACTTCGTGCTTTCGTTTTCTTTGCGTATTTTCCTTCTGTGAGATTCAAAACGCAGTGTTCCTGTTTTCTTTTATCAGAGGGAATAATATTCTTTTTATTCCGTTCATTCTTGCCAACGATATTTATCAGAACAATTCAGTAAAACCTTTATCAACTAACTTTAGGGAATTTTTCTCCCTGTATTCTCGTACAGCTATCGAGATGTTTCTAGAGTACATTAAAAATTCTAAATCCACATGCTACGTATTTTACTTAATTGATGTAATTCTTCTTTTTGCTTCATAAGCCATGCCTTGTTAAATCATGTGCCTTCCATGATTTCAGGGGAATTTTCCCCGGTTGCCTTTTTGAAAAATCAAAATAGTCTACTAAAAACATCTTAAATTTCATGCTTTGCATTTAAAGCAACAGCAGTTGTATCAGACTTTCTTGAGTAAATTCTTTCTCTCTCTCTTCTCAAGTTAGCTGGAGTCGAACCTGTAGGAGTTTCTCGGACTTCTCCGTGTGGGAAGATTTATCATTATTGTGTTAGATTTTCAGTAGGGAATGTCTTAATGTCTCTCCTGGGACACCTAATCCAGCATCCTGGACTCCTGTGCAGGACCTCTACAACAGCGCCATACACACAACCCTCACAGTCAAATCTCCCTGGGTTTTTACTAAATGCCATGTTAAATGTTACGTTGTTAACCTGAGTCATGCTGTAACTACACAACTTACCTTATTATTGAGCCAGCCATTTGGCATTACTTTGGAAAAGGCCAGCAAATCTACCTGAGCCTCAAACCTTGAGCTATTCCATTTACCCAAGCTCGATATTCTGCTAGACATTTGGAAAGCAGACCTCATAACGTGACCACATTAAGTCACTGCTTAGAACGCCTTTCAAGTTTGCCCCAAATACAACTCACTCACCACGATTACTGCATCGCGGGCCGGCCTTCGTCAACTCCGGCCTGGTCCTCCGGCACGGATTGCCACCTCAACAAGCTCTCCGAGATCAAGAGCCAAAGAAGCCAGTTCTTTTTCCTGGATCCGCTTCCACAATAAACTCCGCCACGGAAACTAAGCTGAGTCCACAAACGTGTTTCATTATCACTCTCGCAATCTACCCCGTACGCTTCGAGAAAAAGATCGAGTTATTCTTGCCATCACAAAAATCAATATCATTTGGCGGAAAAACCCGACACTGGTGCATTGGCCGGGAAATTCGTAAAATAAAAAAAACTAAACTCGAAGTGTTTGAGAGATTGTGAGAGGATAATGTGGCGTATTACTGTAGTGATAAATGTTCCCATGTCGTAGTGGTTTGAGAGATTTCCTGTGGATTTTTGACCATGCTAATGAATTTTCTCTGAGCAGCTTAAAAATTTTTTTTATCTTTCTTTTACGCTGTTTCCCTGTCTTTGTTTGTTTTTTGTGCCTCAGTAGGTAGGGAAATATTTCTCTACTATTTCCGTGCTGTGCATTTATTCCTGACCACCGTAAAAATCCTCGTCTCATTTTCTCTCTTTCCGTTTTCTTCAACGTATTGATTGATTGAGTAGGTAGAAAAATAATTTTTTTTCTCTCCTGCTTAATTTTTGCCTACGCAAATTGCCGCATACCGCATAATAATTTTTTTTCTCTTCGTTTCCAATTTCATATTTCCTATTTTCTGTTTCAACTTAATTTGAGTGATTGAGTAGGTGAAGAATTAACGCAAACCCCTAGCTACTTAATCCCAAGTCATAGGCACTGAATTCTTAATTGCGCATCCCAAAAAGAGACTGCTAGCATGCCTGATTCCGATAATGAGGATCGAGCTAACACAAATCCCGTTAGGCTCCCTCCTTTCATTCCAGGGGACGCTCACACCTGGTTCAACCAGGTGGAGGCGGTATTTAGGTACAATAGGATAAATCAGGAGATAGACAAATTCTACGCGCTTGTGAGCGCTGCGCCCACAAAACTACTTAATGACTCTAATGATCTATTAGAAAACCCTCCAGAGCATAATCCTTACGGAACCTTGAAAGGCAAAATCTTGGCAAGACTTCAGATGTCCGATGCGGACAAATTCCGAAGTCTTGTAGATGCCTCAGCAATTCCACCTGTCTCTGCTTCTTTCTCTCCTTCTTCGCTCGTAAAAGAGCTGCGGAAACTCGCTACTGGAGTTGCTGTAGCTGAGGGATTTCTGAAGGAAGTCTTCATGACAAAGCTGTCACCTAATGTGCGGCCTTTTCTATCGCTAGCAGGGCCCGAGCAAACACTAGAGAAATTAGCTGAATCCGCCGAGACTGTTATTAGGAATATCAATTTGCCTCGAGAACCACAGGTTGCTTCCTTAAATGTAGCAGCTACAACTTTTAGCCCGTCAAATACTGCGCCTAGTGAATCCTCAGCCAAAATAGATAAGCTGCAGCAGGATATCGCTGAAATAAAGCAAGCTCTTCAAAATTTTCAAATAGGTCAGAGTCAAAGTGTGGCGCACATTCAGCAAGGCCCAGGGAGATTCCAAAGCCACCAAAATGCCTACGACTATCCCTATGACTATCACTCTAACTATCCTCCTCCTCCTCCTCAACGCTTTGATAGAGGTAGATCTTTTGATAGGTCAATTCAAGACCGCCGTTTCAGGTCGCGCTCTCGTGATGCTAGTAGCCAGTTATGCTGGTATCACACAAAGTATGGTGACCAAGCACGAAAGTGCGGGTCCCGTTTCTGCCCGCGTTATACCGAAATGACTTCGGGAAACGCGAACAGCGACGCATAGTAGCGAGTACTGCGTTGCCTCATTCCCAGACTACTCGCCTCCTTACTATCCTCGATCCCGTTACCAAATATCGATTCCTTATCGACACTGGATCTAGCGTATCAATTATCCCAGCCACGGCAAAAGTCAAAAACCAGCCATTAGTGGCTACATTACGCGCCGCAAACGGCACGCCAATACCTTGTTACGGTGAACGAGCCTTGGAGTGCAGTCTGGGATTGAGGCGATCTTTCCTTTTCACCTTCTTAATCGCGGAAGTCCAAGAGCCTATCATTGGCGCGGACTTTCTCGAAAAATTTGGGATTGTTGTAGATGTTAAAAATAGGTGCATCAGGGACGAGGAGACACAGATCTCAATTCCCGCTTGCAGCATAACTAGAGCTAATGTCTTGCATTCCTTCTCGATTGCTTTCAAGGAGGAGTGTATTTTTGAACAGGAACTTAAAAATTTCCCTGCATTAACAAACCCTAACTTAGTTTCTAACAGCATGCAAACATGTACAAAGCACTTCATAGAGACGCAGGGTCCGCCAGTTTTCTCCCGTGCTAGGCGACTGCCGCCTGATCGATTGGCGTTAGCTAAGAAAGAATTCGCTAGGATGCTCGAAGAGGGAATAATTCGCACTTCCAAAAGCCCTTGGGCTAGCCCTCTTTTGCTAGTACCCAAGGCTAACGGTGAATTCAGACCGTGCGGGGATTTCCGCAGGTTGAACGCCGTTACTTTACCTGATCGATATCCTATCCCTTACCTTCACGATTTCAGTGCAAATTTAGAGGGAGCACAAATTTTCTCTAAGGTCGATCTTCAAAGCGCCTTTCATCAAATCCCTCTTGATGAGTCCGCTATCCCCAAGACCGCTGTCATCACTCCATTTGGTCTCTTTGAATTTCTAAAAATGCCCCATGGTCTCCGGAACGCGCCTCAAACGTTCCAGAGACACATGGCTGAAATCTTCTCTGATCTTACTTTCGCTTATGTCTATCTAGACGACATCCTTGTGGCGTCCTCAACCCCAGAGTTGCACAAAGACCATCTTAGGGTCGTTTTTCAAAGATTGTCCGACAATGGACTCCTCGTAAACCCTGCAAAATGTGAGCTTGGAAAGCCATCACTTATTTACTTAGGTCACGAAATCTCTAGCCTAGGTCTAAAACCTTTGCCTTCCAAAGTAGAAGTGATCAAAAACTTTCCTCTTCCACAGACCCAGAAGGAACTAAGAAGGTTCCTAGGTTCTGTTAACTTCTACCATCGTTTCATACGCAACTGTGCTCAAACTTTAGCGCCCTTATCGGACCTCCTCGAGCCGAAACGAAAAGGAAAATCTATTGAGATAAAATGGACAGACGCAGCACGGGTAGCGTTCGAAGAGATAAAACATAAGTTAGCTTCCGCGACTGAACTATCCTACCCTATTGCTAATGCTGATTTCAGCCTCGTTGTTGACGCATCCAGTACCGCCGTAGATGCTGTGTTGCAACAACAAGTGGGCACTAACATCTCTCCTCTTGCTTTCTTTTCCAAAAAGCTGTCGCCCACTGAGCGTGGTTATAGCGCGTTCGGTAGGGAACTTCTTGCTATCTACCTATCTGTGAGACACTTTCGCTATGCTCTAGAGGCAAGGGAGTTTGTGATCTACACAGATCACAAACCTTTGACCTCAGCTATAAAAATGCCTTCTGAAAGACATTCGCCTAGAGAAGCTCGACACCTTTCCTTTATAAGTCAGTTCACCACTGACATCCGCTATATTAAGGGACTGGAAAATACCGTAGCCGATTGCTTGTCCCGCATCAATAATGTCCAAACCAGTGGCGAAATCACCTTCGGCAACCTTGCTATTGCTCAAAAGGAGGATCCTGAACTTCAGGACCTTCTCAAATCTTCTAACCCTTCCCTTCCAAAACTAACCTTGGTTGACGGCGTGTATCGTGATGCCGAGCGACTTTCTCGTTTGTATCTTCCTGCGACTCTCCGCAGAGTAGCTGTCCTCCACTACCATTCCCTCAGTCACCCTGGTATTAACCGTACATTGCGTTTGATTTCTGATCGTTACGTCTGGCCAGCGATGCGTAAGGAGGTCAAGCAAATTGTGCAAAATTGCCATGCGTGTCAGAGTAGTAAGGTGGTGAAACATAATCGTGCAGCGCTCCAGAGTTGCGCATTCACCGGTCAAAAGTTTGATTCTGTCCACCTAGACCTAGTGGGTCCCTTGCCTGTATCGCGCGGTTACTCTTATTTGTTGACCATCATCGATAGGTTCACGCGTTGGGTTGAGGCTGTCCCTCTCCCAGATACACAAACTGAGACTGTAGCACGCGCCTTCTTATCTAACTGGATCTCTAGATTTGGGATTCCCTTAAAAGTCACGCATGACCGGGGATCACAATTCACCTCCAACTTTTGGAGGGAGCTTAGCTCCGCCTTAGGGTGTGCAAACACCTCAACTACAGCTTATCATCCGCAGTCAAATGGACTGATTGAGAGAGTCCACAGAGACCTTAAGTCTGCCTTGCGATGTCTTAATTGCAGTCACGATTGGACTGACAGACTTCCAGTTGTATTGTTGAGCATACGCAATCTGCATAGACAGGATCAGAAATGCACAGCGGCGGAGATGTTGTACGGTCAGACCCTTCGTCTCCCCGGCGACATTGTTGACCCAAAACCCTTGCCTGAATTTTCATCCGCTGACCGCTCCGCTTACGTAACCTCCCTGAAAGAGTGCATGCGCCAGATCAAGTATGTGGCTCCACGAATGCCTCAGACTGAGGACAGACTAGACTCTGCCCTGCAAGACTGCACACATGTGTATGTCCGCAATGATGCTATTAAGCCTACACTCACGCGCCCTTATGATGGCCCATTCAAAGTACTTAAACGCAAGCAAAAATATTTCATCCTCGACAGATTCGGCTCGAGCGACCCTGTGAGCATAGACAGATTAAAAGTCGCATACACTTCTGATCATAGTGTAACTTATAACTCATCATCTTCTCCGCAGATTTCTCCTTCCACTGAGACTCGATCATATCTACCATCTCAGCTTCCTCAGTTGACTGCATTATTGCCTAGTCAGCTCGAGTGTAACCCTTTCCATGTGCCTGTACACTCAAACTCTATTCCTACGCCTATCGTAGACTCTAATCCTAGTCCTCGCCGAACTCGGCAGGGTCGTGTAGTTCGCCCTCCTTCCCGCTACAGATGATTGCAGCGGGTGGACCTTTCGGTCTGCGCCTTGGGGGGTAATGTAGCATACCGCTACATAAGCGTAAAAATTAGAAATTCGCTATTCATACTTAAGTAAATTAATTAGCAGCATTAAAAATATTACTCTAATTTATTATTAATTATTTTCTACTTCTAATTCGTAATCATTAAAATTTTTGTGTAAATACATGAGAGATCAAATAATCAATCGACATTTCGAGTTCTTAAGCAGCCCGTTCTGGCAACATACAAGCGCGTCGCCTAGTCCACACACTTTTGCTTGTGGTTCGGTGGCGCGTACATCTCGTAAGTCCAGTGATATTTAGGGTAAAATAAGAGTAAAACCGGGTAAGAATATGTGCCATGTGTTTTTCGGTGTATTGTGTGTTTTTAATCTAAGGATCTGCTCAGTGTCGTGAATTAGGGATAAAGAAATTAGTGTAAGATCCTGAGATTAGCATGTGTTTTTATAGAGTGAATATTGCGTGTCATTCCTCAAACTCCCGCGTAAATTCATACTAGCTATTCAGTTAACGTACTGGTTTTTTCTCCTTACTGCAAACATATATTGCGGGTTTGCCAGTATCATATCACGAATCTTTCATAAACTACTTGTGGACGAACGCGACCAAATTGCCGGCGTTCGTTGCCGATAGCGTCTTGTTTAATGGCGGAAAACTCTGCCGTCTTCTATCACTACTACGTGATTTTTATTTTTATTTTAAGCATGTGTTCTAATAGTATTTTCTCTTATTTTTTTTTTGTACAAATCACTTCTAGCAGTTTCTTTTCTTAAACTTGTTTAAACGCAAAATAATCATTAAAGATGTCCTTTTTAAATAGCTTCTAATAAATTACGAAGTTATTCATGTTTACTTGCTAAAGTTTGGAACTTCATTCCAATTCCATATAGTTACGAACCTCACTCAATTCGATATCAATCATCTCAATAGAATTAATTTACTTCATCGCACTCGTGTGACAAACACCCATTACCATCTGCCTATCTTAAGAGTGTGTAAATTGCTGGCGGTTGTGGCTTAGGCCGATGCGTAAGCCGCCGGTTAACTCCACGCGTAACTTCGTGCTTTCGTTTTCTTTGCGTATTTTCCTTCTGTGAGATTCAAAACGCAGTGTTCCTGTTTTCTTTTATCAGAGGGAATAATATTCTTTTTATTCCGTTCATTCTTGCCAACGATATTTATCAGAACAATTCAGTAAAACCTTTATCAACTAACTTTAGGGAATTTTTCTCCCTGTATTCTCGTACAGCTATCGAGATGTTTCTAGAGTACATTAAAAATTCTAAATCCACATGCTACGTATTTTACTTAATTGATGTAATTCTTCTTTTTGCTTCATAAGCCATGCCTTGTTAAATCATGTGCCTTCCATGATTTCAGGGGAATTTTCCCCGGTTGCCTTTTTGAAAAATCAAAATAGTCTACTAAAAAAATCTTAAATTTCATGCTTTGCATTTAAAGCAACAGCAGTTGTATCAGACTTTCTTGAGTAAATTCTTTCTCTCTCTCTTCTCAAGTTAGCTGGAGTCGAACCTGTAGGAGTTTCTCGGACTTCTCCGTGTGGGAAGATTTATCATTATTGTGTTGGATTTTCAGTAGGGAATGTCTTAATGTCTCTCCTGGGACACCTAATCCAGCATCCTGGACTCCTGTGCAGGACCTCTACAACAGCGCCATACACACAACCCTCACAGTCAAATCTCCCTGGGTTTTTACTAAATGCCATGTTAAATGTTACGTTGTTAACCTGAGTCATGCTGTAACTACACAACTTACCTTATTATTGAGCCAGCCATTTGGCATTACTTTGGAAAAGGCCAGCAAATCTACCTGAGCCTCAAACCTTGAGCTATTCCATTTACCCAAGCTCGATATTCTGCTAGACATTTGGAAAGCAGACCTCATAACGTGACCACATTAAGTCACTGCTTAGAACGCCTTTCAAGTTTGCCCCAAATACAACTCACTCACCACGATTACTGCATCGCGGGCCGGCCTTCGTCAACTCCGGCCTGGTCCTCCGGCACGGATTGCCACCTCAACAAGCTCTCCGAGATCAAGAGCCAAAGAAGCCAGTTCTTTTTCCTGGATCCGCTTCCACAATAAACTCCGCCACGGAAACTAAGCTGAGTCCACAAACGTGTTTCATTATCACTCTCGCAATCTACCCCGTACGCTTCGAGAAAAAGATCGAGTTATTCTTGCCATCACAAAAATCAATATCATTTGGCGGAAAAACCCGACATACACTACGACTTCCAGAGCTCAGAATGAAATATTGACGCAATATATTGACGCGTCCAAATGGACGTTTCAATATATTGACGGACCATCAATAAAAAATCAAAATGATTTGATTTCGTCAATACATTGAGTCAATTAATTGACGGTCGTCAATCAAGCCCACACACGATCAATATCGTTGTCAATGTTCATCATTGACAATTATATTGACAATGAAATCTATCGTCCACGGGCTCAAACCGATTTTATTGCGTCAATACATTGAGTCAATTAATTGACGGTCGTCAATCAAGCCCACAGACGATCAATATCGTTGTCAATATTCATCATTGTCAATTATATTGACAATAAAGTTGATCGTCTATGGGCCGCTTTAGATACTGCAGGGGACTGAGACAGGTTTCTAGGATGCTTGGGAAGCCAAGCAGGTTCCACTTCAGGTTTGGGTGAATTTTGGTTGGATGAATTCAGTTGAAATAGAGGTTGTTCAGAATTTTTTGAATTGCTCTCACTTGGAACACCATCAACATGGTCAGGAGATGCAAAAGTAATTTCAGGTTGTTCATTTGAGGCTGATGAGATAGGAGACTGTTTCTGAAATTCAATGGCTGAGCGATGAGCTTTGGGAGGGGGGTTGTGATATGGGGCGGCAGAAGCCCCTCCCTTTGCTTTGTGTTTACCCCCTCTTGGGGCTACCCATGATGGGAGGAAACAAAACAGAAACAAAAAAAAAAGACCAAGTTACTCACGACTTTCACAAAATAGATTGTGTTACTCATGAGCCCTCCGAAAGCTCCGCAAACGTACGTTCTCACAGTCACACCAAGATCGTTTGTTACCTTACCTGCAGAGAAATCTTGCGTCTTTCAAGCACAGGATGACAACCCGCCGATCTTTGTGATTTACTTCTTCTTCGGGAGGGATCCAGGAGGATCTTGAAAGTCGAATTTTTTATTTACATGGTGCTATCTTTCTAAGATTGTATTCTTCCCGCATCTTTGTATTCCGCTGTTCAAGAGGCTGCGACCTTTCAAACTGGTAGTCGAAAAAATCTGCACTGTTCTGTAAAAATGCCGACTGTTTAGAGTTTTATTGACGGTTTAATCTGTTATCGCAGCAAGTACCTAGTACATATCGCTTCTTTACATAACCTTCAACTACAATTTTAACTAGTGTAATGGTTGCGGGTGAATATAGTTCTAGGAACTACGACGTAAATCGTGAAGGAATGAGGAAAGTTGAAACTGAAAATGAGCCTAATCCCTTGTTGAAGCAACTTGATGATTTTTTGTACGTCGCATCAACAGCTTTATCGGGTGAGCTTATTTTTGCTACTCATATTTTAAAACTAGATGAAGTGTGTTGAAAATTATTTACTTGTCACGTTGCTGGACGATTCTTTGTAGGCTTAGTCGAAATTTTTTTTCAATCTGGGCCTCAAGTAACAGTATTGAACAGTAACAAGAAATAACAGTATTTGTGAAGGAGAGGACAATAATCGATTTTCCAATTTTTGCTGCTTACATATAATTAATTAGATCTAAATAAAAAACTTATCTTCTGGGCATTTTTTTAGGGAAATGAGTATTCAACGAGTTATAGGGGTAGATTTAGTTTCGTGTTCCACAGCAGTTCCAGTCAATCAAACAGCAAAAATTGCTGCGCGCTTTAGCTGTTGGAGTACGTTTGGGTACTTTGTAATTTAGGTTAATGTTAAGGAAATGCAACTAGTTGAGGTAAATGTAAAGGACTTGACCATAATCGATTTTCCACTCTTTGATCAATAAAGATTGTTGATGAGACCAAAATTAACAAGTTTTCTTCAATGCACTTTCCGGCGGAAATAAGTATTTTAAAAGTTATGGCATTAAATGAGTTACCGTAACTCCAGTGTTTGAGGCGGGGAAAAATACACCGCGCGGTCCGACGTGAAAGTAAACAGGCGTTCCTGCGCGCCAACCAAGCAGACGAAGAGCAAACCCCCTATTACAAACGTAAAGAGGTTGGGTCGTGAGGGGTAGCAACAGTTCTTTTAGTAAAAACTATAAAACTAAAAGAACTGTGGCTACCCCTTACGACCCAACCTCTTTACGTTTGTAATAGGGTGATGCACACCGGAGTTCCAGTAACTCATTTAACGCCATAACTTTTAAAATACTCATTTCCGCCGGAAAGTGCATTGAAGAAAAATTGTTTATTTTGGTCTGATCAACAATCTTTGTTGATCAAAAAGTGGAAAATCGATTATGGTCAAGTCCTTTACATTTACCCTAGTTGATTTTCAAAATTTTATTGCCTTTATCTTTCTAATTACATTGAAATAAACAACTTTTCATCTCTGCACATTTTGGGGCAAATGAGTATGTAACGAGTTATAGCGATAAATTCCTGACTGCAACTCTAGTGTTTGAAACGGCAAATAATTTGTCAAACGCGTCGTATGGCAACACTGCAATGGACTCTCCCTTCCGACACATCCAAATAGTTGCGCGCATTCCCGCCATCTAAGATGATAATGAACATACTGCTCTAATTTTTTTTTAGTGTTAATTTTCATTGTCTATTGTGTTATTAACTAAAAGATCCTAGAAGTAGGTTCAGGCTCCGCAAGGCCGGCAAATAATAAATTACAAAGGATCCTGTAGTGCTCTACTCTAGTTACCCCTCAAACCTCGATTCTAGTCCTTCTTTGTTCAGTAATCTTAATATGTCTCATTGTAAATTCATTCAAGAAAAAGTTCAAACTCCTCCATCACGTATCGCCGATACCATCCGCAGGAGGAGTATATAAGTAAGGCCGCTGCTTCACTTGCCTCAAACGGAACTCGATGGCAGAAGCAACAACATCATGGCCTTACAAACCCTTTAACCGGAATGCCTACCTAAATATTAAGGCACTACTGTCATCACAACTCTCATTTATCGTGCCTTCAAAAATTTATCTATTGCTCACAATTTCACTAAAATTTGAATAAAATTATACCAACCATTCGAAAATAAACCATTTGTAAGACCAGGTGTTGTTGCTGCTTCTGCCATCGAGTTCCGTTTTTTGGGGTTGGAACTTTTTATTGAATAAATTTACAATGAGACATATTAAGATTACTGAACAAAGAAGGACTAGAATCGAGGTTTGAGGGGTAACTAGAGTAGAGCACTACAAGTACCCTCCCCCTAGAGAGAAAGAAGTTCGAACGATACTATTAGTAAAATAAAATGATGATGCTGCAAAGCGTTGATGTCGAGCGAGGAGACCGTGCGATGAGGCGTTGATGAAGCCAAGCTGAAGCCGAGCGATGAAGCCGTGCGCGATGAAGCCGTGCAATGAAGCTGTGCGTAGAGGCCTTGCGTAAGTCCGTGCGTAGAGGCCGAGCAATGAGCTGTGCAATGGGGCCGAGCTGTAGGCGTTTTGGCAGCTCGGTTGTGCATTTTCACGCTTTGTTAATCGTTCTTGCGGTGCTTGAAACACGTAGCGGAAATTGCAATGAAGGCTGGCTCGTTGATTGCAGTCAGAGAGCAGAGATGGGTGCTGCTGGGTCACCAGTTGTTAAGGGCAGGCACTGTAGAAACATCGGCCCGACGGTGAAACCGCTGGAGAGCTGCTGGGATCACCAATTGTTAGGGGCAGGCATTGTGGAAGCCTAGGCCCGGTGATGAACCCGCTGAAGAGCTGCTGCGGCCACGAGTAGTTAGGGGCGAGCGATGTAGAAGCCTCGGCCCGTTGGTGAACCCGCTGGAGAACTGCTGGCTGCGCTGGGTCTTCAGTTTTTGGAGCTTCTGGTGGCAATTTTTGAAGGGGGTCGGCAAAGTAGAGTCATCGGCCCGACGGTGGTCACGCTGAAGTCGGCAGTGTTGGGACTCCTTGGTGATCACTCTGGGTCACCAATTCTAAGGCCAGGTGTAACTACTTCGGCCATTGAGTTCCGTTTTTTGGGGTTGGAACTTTTTATTGAATAAATTTACAATGAGACATATTAAGATTACTGAACAAAGAAGGACTAGAATCGAGGTTTGAGGGGTAACTAGAGTAGAGCACTACAATCCATATTAAGCCTACCGCTATAACATGTTAAATACTCATTTGCCGTAAAAACTGCACATAAGAAAAGTTGCTTATTTCAATATCATTACCATGATGCAGGCAACAAAATTTCAAAAATTGATTAGTTGCATCTCCTTAACATTAACCGTAATTTATTATTAGCTGACCTTGCAGAGCTTTAACCCACTTTTAGAATCTTTTAGTTAATAACACAATAAAGGTTATCACCCAATAATAATGAGTTATGGCGGTATGATAATTTTCATCTTTGATGGCTAAAATGAGCTCTATCATTTGAACGCGTCGGAAGGGAGAGTCCATTGTAGTCTTTCCCTCTGAACAATTTCTTCATGCTTCAAAAACTGAAATTGCAGTAAGTAATTTACCGCATTAACTCATTAAATACTCATTTGCCTAAAGAAGTGCTTAGAAGAAAAGTTGCTTATTTAGATTTAATTAACTACGTTTAGGCACCAAAAAGTACAAAATTGATTATTGTCGTTTCCTTCACATATACCAAAATAACTTAATGGTGTTGCTGACTGATATATTTGTCATTATTTTTCCAAAAAACTTATCTATTAAGACCTTAAGTGGGTTCAACTGAAGTTCAATGCTCAACTGAAATTAGAGTTAGTTTAGAGATCAATTTTGAAAATAACAAACATTAAAAAGCTTGTACTTTCATTTAGTTTTCATTAAGCATTTATTAAAATCGAGTTGGCCACTGCTGGTCGGTCAGCAGCATTACAAAAGTTCCTTTGGCTACTACCAGTGGGTCACGTTGCACCTAAAGTGTTGATAGTAAATCTTTCTGCTTTGTAGGGTCTAGGTTTTACTGCATTCTGCCTACAAAGATTGCTTATTAGGAATATATCACAATAGGAGGGCAAAAATGGTTGTAAGACATTTAAAAAAAAATTGAAAAGCATGTTTTATCATTGGAAAGTATAGTATAGAAACATGCTATCATCTTGTGTTTCATTTACAGTACTTCTTTTTCATTTTATTGTTATTATGCATCTTGTGCATAGATTCTGCATTAGAAAATGCATTTGAAGAGGCTTTAATTAACTTACCTATTACTGCCTAGTCAAACTAGAGCATTATGTCTTTCAAAGATATTCTAGACCCTAATCAGATTAGAAATGGATAAATAGAACAAATAAAATAGAAGTAGAAACATGTCAAGTGTGTCTGAACTGGAGTGTTTCCTTTAAATTTGTTCCAAAATATGTACAAATTCATGATTTTAGGTGATTTCTTTCAAAAAAATAAAGTGAGGACAATTGTATTTTCAGCTCATTTCTTCACTCTAATAGAACTAATTTATATGGGAATTATAAAATATGTGGCCAATTCATGGGTTCCACTCCAAGTACTGTGGCATCTGACAATTATCTGGCTTAGGGTGCATTCACACTACGAGCGGAGCGGCGCGGAGCATCGCGGCACGGAGCGGAGCGTCGCGGCACGGAGCGGCGCGTGTGTTCACATGTGAGCTGAGCAGAGCGACCTACACAAGCATCAGTCGCTATGGAGCGTTCCGTGAATGCGCTTCTGTTGCTCGACGGCAAAACGGCAACACTGGATCCATCCCATCAACATGAGGAGAGATCGCTATGGAGAATACCACTATCTCTTCGAAGCACTGAGGAGAGATGAATCACAATTCTACGAGTATTTACGGATGAAGCCGGCAACTTTTGATGTACTACAATCCCTTATAGAAAGAAAAATTTCCAACGAGATTAGATAAATTTGCTGTTTAGCAATACACAAATTTTTATTGAGGATACATGTAAAGCAAAGTAGTTTGAGCAAAATTAAAGTCTTTCCAAATAGGCTGTATCACATATATTACTACAGGTTTTCGTAGGCCAGTACAATCAAAAAAAGTCTTGTGGTGACTTAAACGTGAGTGAACGTAAAGTAATTCCCTTCAGAAATTCAGGGTTGTGCCAGAGAAACCTAAGTGAAAAATACTGACAAATATTGACTTGTCCTGACCAAATAGTTCTCGAAATACTGATATGCTTTCCGTTAGTATTGGAAAAAAATCACCCAAGCTCTTAAAATTTTGAAACTTATTGTGTATTTGACACTCATTGAGTCCTCCTCATCATCATACGGCCTCCTTTTTCTCCCATTTTACGGAAAAAATGAAAACTTTATTAAAAAATCGTACATAATTATACTTTAATCAAGATCATAAAATAAAATGCACAGCATCACAAGAAAGATGAAACAACATCACGAGAAAAGCATAATAAATTCCTTAAACTGAAGCAATAATAAAGTAATTTATCAGAGAAAGCAGAAGAAAATAGAAATAAATGATTAATGAACCCAAATGAGTGAAATTACACTAAAATATTACATGTTACACCATCAGTTATAATTGTAATATGATTAGTTGTACAAATAACTAGTTATATACTAGTTTTATTTAACTCAAACGACAATTCTACCCCTGTAAGATATGACGATCCAAAGGCGGAGCCAAGGAGAAACGCTCGACGCGAGCGTCAAAAAATCCCAACGAATTTCCCGAGCGTGCCGCTCCGCTTGTCGTGTGAACAGCCAAGCGTTTCTGCATTCAAACCTGTACAAACATTATTGCCGCTCCGCTCGTAGTGTGAACGCACCCTTATGCACCTGTGCATCAACAATACAGTTATCAGTTTTCATGCTGAAGAACATTCATATTAACAAAGTATCTAATGCACTGCCATGTATGTACTGTGCATTAAAGTTTGTGTTTATTTTGCTAATGAAGTGGCACCTTATTTTATTCCAAGTAAAATTTTTGACTCTCAATAGGCACTTCATATATGAAAGGCTTGGGTCCAAAATTTTTCTAGCCCAATTGCTATAACTTTGAAAATATCTTTGTATCATATGCATGGTTTAAATCTTTTGAACAACAATTTGCTTTTGCAAGTTTTATAATGCATGTTTAAAAGATAGTATACCTAAATATAATTCTAGAAAATTTTGCTCAACTCAGTAAATGATTTTTGTGGCAATTTTCAAAAGCTTACTTAGTACAGCAAAAGCAGTGGTACAAAGAATTCAAATTTACTTAATTTTATATAGGATAAATTAAGTTAGTTAAAAATATTTCAGCCATGTGCTTAACTTTTATACTATGCCTTCTGAATGAAATTGACTGCTCTTTTAGTGTTCTTATGCAGTATATTAATGTTTTTATTAATTTTTTAATGTATTTGATAATAACACATGAAATGAGGTTAGCTTTTTGTTAGTTGAGGTTAGCTTAAATAATAATATTAAATGAAGAATAAAATGAGGTAAAAAGATTGTATTGAATCAATTGCCTCCTATCAGAAAATTGAAAAGGCAATGTAAATGGTGAAAAATCAACTTTGTTAATACCCTGACTTTGTCATATCTGTGGCAATATATATACTATAGTGTTAGCACCTACTGGACATCAAGGAAACCTGTAACTTCTGGAATTTTCTTTAAGGACACCGTCTAGGTAGAAATCAGGAGTTGTGTTGATTTTCTGCTTTTATATGCATCTTATAGAGGATTTTCTTGCGCTTCCATTGGTACTTTCCGTTTACGTCTACTCCGAATAATGCGCCCACCGGAGGGGGGGAAAGCGATGGGGGTGGCGTGACCTTGACCCCTCACCCCCCTCATTATTGGGGGTCAATTGAGCCCGTTTCTCTGCGGCAATGGCAATATAGTTTGTTCATGGGCTACTCAAAGTGCTTTCATTATTAAAAAAAAACATTCTAACGCTGAATAAATATTTTTTGTAAAATTTTGACAATTTCAGAATTTAGCTGTTCTGCCGTATCTATGATAATGAAGCAGGAGACCGTCTTGATAGAAATCGGGATGTGTGTTGATTATCTGTTTATATATGTATCTTATAGAGGATTTTCTTGCGCTTCCATTGGTTTTTTCTGTTTACGTCTACTCCGAATAGTGCGCCCACCAGAGGGGGGGAAAGCGATGGGGGTTGAGTGACCTTGAACCCTCCCCCCTCATTATTGGAGGTCAATTGAGCGTGTTTCTCTGCGGAAATGGCATTATAGTTCGTTAATGGGCTACTCAAAGTGCTTCCATTATTCAAACGAAACATTCTAACGCTGAGTAAATATTTTTTTATAATTTTTGACAATTTCAGAATTTAGCTGTTCTGCCGTATCTATGATACCGCAGCTTTCATTCATAGCTCAATGACAGCTGCAGTATCATAGCTACAGCTATTGCGAGCACACCAATCCAAAGGGCTTGAAAAGAGCTATAAAACAAAGGAGTTGACTTGACAAAAAACGTATTTTGGTAAAAAAAAATGAAATTAAAAAAATTGGTTGCTTTCAAAAATGACACCTATTCTCTTTTTTGTATATTGTTGTATATTTTTTCCCAGAGTTACAGAGCTACAGCAATGTAAATTGTATCAATCAAAAGGGCTTGAAAAGAGCTACAAACGCTCAAGAGTTCATTATAGAAAACCCTGTAGTTCAAAAGATAAAAAGAAAATTTTTTTTTGTGAAAAAACACGTTTTTCTGGAAACTTGATAATTGGTTTCTCAAATGCTACTTCTTCCACAATTTTAGAGCTAGGAGAATGGTTTATATACCATTCGATAGGGCTCAGCAAGGTGTATCCTCGCGCAACAGCATTTTTTGATAAATTTATTATTTTGAAAATTACACCACATGAAAAAAATGAAAAAAGTTCATTTTTTTTTTTTTAATTCCCGAAATCCACAAAAAAAGTTATCAAAATTCCCTATTGCGAATGGTTATATAGACATCTAAGCAATCTAAAAACGAAGTACTGGTTCTGTAACTTCAAAATTGTAGAAGAAGTAGGATTTTAAAAAAACCCTATTTTATCATATTTTTCGAAAATAAAAAATAAATCCAGTGCAGATACAAAAATTTTGTCGAAATAACAAATGTTATTTGCATCATTTCACACCTACTGTGAAAATTTTAAAGAAATCCATCTATAAATAACGGGACTTTTTGTTTTTACCTAGACGGTGTCCTTAAGCCACTTCTCTTATTTTTATTGGGTAGTTTTTTCTGTTGATCATATGAAATGCTTTCATTAAAACTGGCTTTAATTTTGAAGCAAAATTTTTTTCAATTTTGTGCTCCTTTCAATCATGGAGACTGTTTAGTTTCATGTTTCCTTTTAGGTATCATTATCATCATGGTAGACGTTACTTCCTTTTTTATTTGATGATTGCATTTAGACAACTTTTCTATCATAAAACTTTAAATTCTAAATTGTTTGATCTCAGGATTATTAATCTTCTTTAATGTTGTTATAGTATAATTATTTGAGATAAATTATAAAGACTAATGTCTTCACTATGAAGTAAAGGGCTAAAAACAAAGCAATCCACATTATAGAAAAAAATTGTATGTTATCTTTACTATAATTAATACTTTTGACATTGACCCATCATCAGCTACAAGATAAATGAAAAATTAAAACAGTATAGAATAGATATTTCCATATATTATGCACAATGGGAGATGTTTGTTTTATAATAATTCCAAGAAAACTACCATACCTTTAAAGCTAAATACAGGTTCACAATATGATAAAAACTACAGCAGAACTTAGAATTGAAATTATCAGTTTTTAGTTTTGTTTAATGTTGACCCTATTGTTTTTTCAAAGGATGGAGTGTTTTGGATTTTGCCCTTAACACGTTGACTCCGATAGTGTGGTTATTTATGGTCAGTTTGGTTAGGCTAGAAGAAGTTGTTTCAAAAAACCGGCTTTTCTGCTCTAATACGTTTTTAAATTTTTCGAAAAATGTAAAGAATCGACTTAGACCATAATGTGTTGCCTTTTACTCTTAGAAACATTAGAATATTTTTCTCCTATTGTATGGAAATATTTTCATGTCTATTCTAGTCCATATGTAAATCAGCTAAAATATTTGCTATCACATTAAGAAGCTCATTTAACCCTTTAACGCCCACATTTTTATACTCATAATACCGTTATAACAACCACTATCACTAAACCGACACTGGCATTAGGTAGTCACTGTTATCAAGATGTGGAAGGAACTGCCACTCGGCAGTGAAGTTCAAAGGACACATTAGTGAACAAATTGAATAAGAAATACAATATATTATTGTTATTTTTGAAAGAGGACCGTACAGTCCACTTGGGCGTTAAAGGGTCAAGAAAACACTTTACTTCATTTTTTCAATCAAACACTCTTTGATCTTTTATGCCAATTTTCATTGTGATCTCAATATTTTCTGATGAAGCCCAGTGCAAAATTTACATTGAAATTTCTCTAAAAATTTTAATTTCTCTGTGGATTAAAATTGAAGAAATTTTCAAAATCTCTCATAGGTTCTTTAATTAAGAATATCATAATTGATTCTGTTATTGACATTTTTTCTGTTCCCAGGAGCAAATCCATCTCCGAACTTAACTCCAGAGGAGCTAAGTACTGCATTGAGTGCCCTGCAGCTGCTGCAAACTCTGCCTGCTGCTCGGCCTGCAGTACTTTCATACCTGGGGTACCTCCTTGGCAAACAGGTATTGCTGCTTCCCAGTTTTGTTCAAAAGCTGTTTTTTTAGTTTATCAAGGGAATTTTTTAATACATTTTGTTTCGTGACCCAACAGGTAATTTTGTGTTGTATATTCTTAATCCTTTGATTTTGTATAGAATTATAGGTATGTGGATTGTTGTTTAGCACTTTGACTGCAACTACTAAATATTAAGTTCAATGCCAAACTGAAATTTAAAGCCAATTGTAGTTAACTATTTTGAAAATACTGGATTGTTCCTTCATTTAGCTTTGATTAAGTATTTATGAAAATTAAATTTGCGACTACTGGTCGGTCAGCAGCATTGTGAAAATTACGTCCGTGTACCACCGGTGGTGCACGTCACAGTCAAAGTGTTAAGTGTGTGGATGTTTAGGTAAGTGAGGGTTTTATGTCACTGGTAGCTTATCTTTTTTAGGTTAGAAATGCACAATATACCGAGTTCAGTGCAACTGGCGTATTCATTAACCATTTTGAATGACGTTGATTTGTAAAACGTATTTGGAGTTACTGATGATAGTGTTTTTAGAGGTTATTTTTGTTGAAATTCAATGCGATATTCATGATTATACCGATTTTCTGAAAAGTTTAGCATTTTTTAAATAATTTTACTGTCTATGGAAGCATGCTTAGTACCTATATTTGATGTTTTGCATTACCATTTACCATGATGCAAATGTGACATAGGTCACTTTAGGAATTAATGAGAAAAAAACGCTAGAGTTACTGAAAAAAAAGTGTACTTCAATGCTATAGATAAATGGAAATACTACTAGCATAATATCATAATGTAATGTTCCTGATGATTCATATTAGCATTACTAGCATGTAGCTGTATGATATATGTATATGTGTATTGTCATTTAGCAGAGCTGTTCTGCATTTTAAACATTATTTCTATAGTTATGCTGTAGAATTTAGCAATGATGTTGTGTTCTTAATCATGTGAAGGGGTTGGGTTGAAAATTTCACTGTAAGATTTTTGTCGTCTGGTCCAGATCCTTGAGAAGAAAGGAATGCTATAAGGTCTGGAGAAGTAAGGAATGCTATATTTTGAAGATGGAGAATAATGTCACCAAAATTAATATGGTGTTGGAAATTTCCCCTAGAGTTTCAACTTCTCAGTTGTCTAGCTGTCTAAGCCATAGCTATTTATTGAAACACTTTCATAATTTTAAAAGTTTCTCTCCATTGTTTTTCCCTTGACAGGGGTATTTTGATATTCAAAATGGAAAATAGTTAGCTGCTGTATGGTACTTTTATTCAGCTGTGTTTTAAAGTTGTTTTCAAATAGCTCATGTTTCTATTATTTTCAGACACTCATGTTGCTATCGTTTAACTCAGCAAGTGCCAAAGCTCTTCCAACCATTGTGATGAGATATCTTTCAATATATTTGTGATTCATTGAGCTTTTTTTTGTTTGTTTTTCTGAAAGTGATTGGAGTGATTACTAAATTCTTTCCATAGAAATTTTATACCGTTTTTCATTTTTATAGAAATTCTCATCTTTACATCAGAACAGACAAAATGCACTTTGAGCATTTCCCCAACTTTAACCAAGCACTGCTTTTTTAGAGATTGTGGGGAAATACTTTCGGAAACAAATTTGGGAAATACTTTACTCGGGGAAATATTTAACTTTGGGGAAATACACT
This sequence comes from Morinoia aosen, assembly GCA_030386875.1. NCBI lineage: Eukaryota > Metazoa > Arthropoda > Malacostraca > Amphipoda > Talitridae > Morinoia > Morinoia aosen. Next base: position 44,602,172 of record CM059572.1, on the reverse strand, counting down.
TGTGTTTTCTTAGGTATTGGAATTTCAGCCCGTTAAGACAAGCGCTGGTGCTGCGCAGCCAGCACAGACGAGGGGCAGATACGAAACACACGCAGTCACACACACACACATCGACACATTCACGCACAGACGTAGGCGTTAGTGGCTGAGCTGGGAAGCGAGGGCAGATTTGAAAGAAGAAGGAGTAAGGCTTAGCAAAGAGCGGCACCAGCTACACCAATTGTGTGCCCTCTTAAGGGATCACGTGTTTGGGGTGTCGTGCGAGAACCAATCAGAGATTGAAACTTCACAACCAGCAAGCGCCAACCAATCAAAATTGAGTGACTTTCTCTGTAGCTTGGAAGAGTCGAGAACCTTCCGGAAAGAAGGAGGCGACACATAAAAGGAGGGGACATGAAAATTAGAGAGGTTATTTTCTCTCCAACTCGTAACAAGAGAGACGCACAAAAGTGAGTGCCACATTGGCAAGCCGGCGATGCCGGGGCTTCCCGGTCTTTGTTACAATTCAAAAATGAAAAACTCCATTGGGAAAATCGACACCGATGTTTAACTTCTTCAAGAACGACAAGATTGGGCACCAAGCACCTGCTCGAAATACATACTGATAATCTCTACGGACGCTCAAGGAGACTGCGGGCTTATCGTCGAAGCGTCAAGCATCTGCTCGAAATACATGCTGATAATCTCTACGGAAGTTCAAGGAAACTGGGGGCGTATCGTCGAAGCATTAACCGGCAACAAATACCTGCTCGAAGAATTACGGCCTGAGCACATCAACTATTCAACGTGAAGAGGAAATCCATGGGGGATCTCTATGTCAATCATAGGTGTACGAATAGCCGCAGCATCAAAATTTGGAGTCACCCGTTCACCATCAATGCGGAGGGAAACAAGAAGAGATCTACAGTTATCCAGCCCTTCAACGCTACCAAGACGTGCAAAGAATGAAAGGCAGCAGCGCCTACCCGACGGAACATGAGTCTCCCGCCGCCGCGCTGGAACTCTGAGAACTCTGTTGAGAACTCTGTCGAGAAATTGGAAGAAGTCGGCACCGAACACTCAGCGATCGCGCATCACAGAAAAGTTGAAATTTCGTCTTATAGTGATCGTTGAAACAGTGCTTTAAAGTGTAAAATTGGAAATCAAAAATAACACACTGAATCGTGCATTCAAATTAGCGTGCTGTGTAACGAAGTTTGTGTCTAGTGTTAACTCATTATGACACAATGTTTTCACGATTTTTTTTGGGTACCTTGTTGTGAGTCAAGGATGACCGGCATGTTTGTTGGCATTGTTCTGTGCTTCGTGGTGCGTAGGGATTGCCATGATTTTTCTGCATTTTTGTGAATCGTTGTCAGCTCTTGAACATTGATAATAGATATTCTCGGGAGCATTACATCTCTGAAGTGCCATGTAGCTAATAAGGAGCATCTTGCCTGAGGGCATTGGTGTGCAATTATTGTGGCGACATATATTTCCCTGTGCCCATATACACGTGTTCATCTTAAAAATAAATGTGTTTTAATCTTTCAATGTTTGTTATTCTCCCCATGCTTGTCAACTCGGTATTTGCGGAGTACACACCAAGTAAACACTGTTAATTTCCTACCTTTCTGTCCAACTCTCAGACTGTGTATTTCATATCTTTATTTTTCTGTTTCTTACTGTCGGGGGTTTCAATTCCTCCAACGTTACGTGCTTAACAACAGCATAGTATCGTGACAAGATGACTAAAAGCTGGCCTGTAGACAAAAATTTTTTTTTCAGTTTGGTTGCTGTGTAACTTTATCTATGAATGTACCACTCTTGTCACGCAGGAAAACTAGATGAAGGACACTGTATCAGATTTCTAAAAGTTTAATTACATATTCAGCTCTCTTTGGTGGCTAATATGGCTGGCAAGAGTTGGTTTTCAATTTATTCACAGAGATAACCCCAAATGAAGTGAAAATATATTGTTGCAGTTTTGATGTTTTACATGTGTCAATATTTACCAGTAAAATGTCTTCTTCAAGTAGCTGAAACTTTTAAATTTTCATTTATTACTATCTGGGCCTTAGTGAGATTATTTTCTTCATTTTCATTGATTATTCTTGCACAGTAGAATAATCTCTACTTATTTTTACAAATTATGTACTTATTTTCATATTTGGTAATTATTAACCATCACAGGTTTTCCTAGCATTTGGAATAAAATCATTATCAGAATTTGTGAATGACTAGAAGCACTAAATAACTTAATACTCAGATGAAATTTTCTTATAATTTTAGAGGGTACTGCCGGTGTGATCAATATGTTTGAATGTTTGTGTTTCTCTATTTTAGAATTTGTAGTGGCACGAACGTCACTCACTTGATTTTTTAATTCCAATTTTTGTGTAATATGCTATCTTCTTTCACAGATTACCTGAATCGTTTTTGGTCATCATTTTTATGTAATAGGACATAGCAATAGTATATTTCTTTTTAAATTGAAGCAATTAGTTGAAACTCTATTACTTTTCAGGCCATTCATAAGAGAGGTGCAACTCGTCCTAGCACATCATCAGCAAACAACGGAAATGAAGGGGCACCGCCTGGGTCGTCTTCAGGCACGCACGCCGAGTTGGTCATTGAGGTGGAGATCGTGTTGAGGGGCTTGGTGGAGTCAGAAGATCCGGCTTGCAATGAAGGCGGTGGAGGACTGTGGTGTGAGCTCATTTGCGGGTGGGGAGTGGAGCTGCTCTCTTTGTGGGCTGTGGAGTATGGTCGAATGAACGGCATCATTGAAGAAATTGTAGGCATGTGGATGAGCTGTAGCGTTGTTCGTGCCGTTGTTGGGCTTGTAGCTCTGTGTGTCTCTCGAGAACCTCAAGGCACAGTAGCGCATGTTCTCAATACTGCTAGTGCTCACACTCCTGTGCTTGACTGGTTGGTGGCTCATATAGGAGCTTCTCACCCTGCTCCTGTGCTTTCATATCTCCTCGATCCGTCTGTGCAAGTGTCGCTGGACCCCGAGCCTTTGGACAGAACTACTGCCATTCTGACTCACCTTGCTCTGCAGCACAGTAGTGCTGTGGGCCAGGCACTCACTATTTTGCTTGAGAAAACGGTTCAAGGCCAGTGCTGGCCTGGTGCTGGTCCCCAACTCTTACTGATTCTTACAAGGTCAGGGCCATTGCTGGACACTCTGACTTCTGCTCTACCCTCTCTACTTGCTCCCAGCACTTTGAATAAGCTTGCAGGCCAAATAGCCACTTGGGTGCCTACATTTTTTTGCTCCTGGGCGGACTTGCAACAAATTTGTGTTCAGTTACTTCTAGATTGCGCAGGCCCGTCTCTGTTACTCACGTTGTTGCATGGGTTGGTTCCCATTCACAACACACCTCATGATACACCTCAGAACATCCATTTATTGCCTGTGGTTAAAACGAGTCTCGCGACGTTGCTTCACAGTTTGTTGAGCAAACTTTGCTCTTTGGCCTACACTCGACAGGGAACGAACAAACCACGGGTTTCTCTCCTCGTTTCCTTGGCACAGCCTGCATCTGGAGCTACCCTTCCATTGGCCAATGTGCTACAGTGGGCGCTTCAGTGCGGAGCCCCGGTGGTCGTTAGAGCTGTCACCCAACTCGTGGTTATGAGTTGCAGCCAGCAGCAGCAACCAAGCGAAGGAGTGCTTTGGCCCTATTTGTTACACACTTTCCCTCCCAGCCCTGAACTACTGCACATTGTGGCCCGATTGACTTTGGCCCTAATTAGAGAGCCTCAAGCTGGCTGCAATCCTCTCGAACGACCTCTTGCCATCGTGCTTGCCAAATCAGGCCCAAGTTTATTGAATGCTCTTGCTAATGTTCATATGTTGTCATCTGCCCACACACTGAAAAGCCCGTTGAGTGATGCTGTCATGTCTTTGCTTCCTCAACTTGCCCAGTTCATCAACGTTCCCGTGGTTGGCGATTCAGTCATCAAGCTTTTATCCAAGGTAACATTGAGTCAGCCCATCTCCCTGCGCAACACCTCATGTCTTGCCAATGCCATCACCTGTTACCTGATGGCCACGCTGGCCTTGCAGGATGTGTCCAAGAAAGTGGCTTGCGCTGGTTATTGTGGAAGACTTCTGAGTCAGCTCTCAAGCAGTTCTTGCGGCCACGGCCTCATCACTCGTCTCATTGTAGAGGCAGTCTTTAGGCCGGAATGGGCACACATTTTTGGTGCCTCTGCATCTTCTTCTTCGTCACTTGAAATTAAAAAATCCAATGCGTCAGAGTCTAAGCAACTACTCCAAGCCAATTATACGTTTGATTCTTGGGTAAAGCTCCCACTCTCGCATACTACGATCTTCCATGCTGGAACTATCAATGGAAATTCGTCAAATACTAAGGCTAAAACGAGAAGTTTGCCTCCTGAGACTGTAACTCTGAATTGCCAGCTGTTACTCAACATTTTGTGTAGTGCGTCGAAGCACCATGACCATGCCCCACTGACTGTTGCTCTGTTGCTGGTGGAAATAATATCTCCAGACATAATGTACAACGGATTTCCGTGGCCAGATGAAAATATAAAGTTTACTATCGAACGTGATTTGACCATCAAAAAGACGTTTGAGGATTTCCCAATAGCATGGGAGCTCCTTGAATTCGTGGCTAGTAACCGACCAGCTCTTTGCTATTGTTCGGTTCTTGTACGAGCTCTGACTGCTTCTTACATCGCTTTGTGGTCTACATCAGCCCTCTCCAAAAGCTTGGAGTCTCCAAAACCGTTGCGGGCCACGGAGAGATTGCTGGAGATCGCAGTTATTGGTCAGTTTCTTCCAAAAAACATGCACGTACTGCCTCAAATGGTTCGCCATCTTGCTCCTCACGAAGTTGTTGCTGTTCTACAAGACGTTTGGAATTACATGAGGGATAACACACCTTCCCCAGACCGCTGGACGTTGCTACCGAATCGTCAGCACGATCGTAGCAACCACCACGCCGATCCAAGAGCTTTTGAGGTATGCAGAAGACTAATTCACTTTCACGTCGAAACGTTGGGCCATCTTCTACCTTCAATGCTGCAACAGAGGCCAGCTGCTTCATGACATACTTCGGCAGAGTTGGACGATCATTGTTTTGAAACGTAAGTTTTTAATCGACAGTTTTAGAGTCAGCAATCCTATGTGACGCGCGTTTGTCATTTTTCTCTTGAACTGATATGTAAATTTTATACTTTCATTTGTTCATTTCGCTTATTCCATGTCATTATGACATGGCCTGGTTTCAAGTTTGGCCATTAGTAATTGAGGAGGGTTCTAAAATTATGTCTAAAGTGATTGTGTGACTATCCTCAGCCAAAGCTGCACTGGGTCTTACTAATGCATCTTGGGGTTTCAAGTCTCGTTGTTAACGACGTCGAACTTGGTATTTATGTTTGACTGACTCTGAGTTTCATACATTACGGTTATTTAACTTGCTGAATAGTACTGTGTAATAAATACTCTTTTGTTTTAGCAATTTACTTAGGTTGTACGAGATTGTTTTTCAACAGATCGACGTTTTCGCTGGAATTGGGTTTTTTATGACAAAACTTGAGATTAACGGTGGTGCAAAAAGATCAATACATTCAAGAGGTGAAATTGAGAGTGTAGAGTAAAAATGTAAAGTTTAACGTTCAAGAGTCTGCAAATTTGGAAGAAACAAAACGAGAGTTCTTCACCTTTCTTTGAACTGGACGAAGACTTCTTGTTTCATTTTTGTCTTCTGTAAATATTAGTTTAGTAGTGTAAATTTCTGAATTTTTTATTTGAAAATGTAAGATTGTCAGATATGGCTAAAACTGAAATGCTTTGCGAATAAACAGGTTGACAAGGTTGAGTTTTTTTACGATACATTTTTATTGTGAAATACGTGCACGCTTCCTATGTTTGATTTATTTCTATGCTTGGACAAATGGTACTTATTTTGTAATTTTATGTTTAAGCCAAAACTGAACACTTCTAAAATGCTGCTACTCACATAAGCAGAAAGGACAAAAACAATTGCTGTAACAATTTATTCTAGTTTATTGAATATAGCATTGCCTATGTAAAACGAACATGTCGTTCAAAAGCTGGCGATGAAAACCCTATACACACAATTGCAAACGCCACTATTCTTTAACAAAATCCTACAACAAAGTCACTAGCTAAACATGTTGCCGTACGGTGTGGGGGAGACAAATCGTACCACGACAGACTAACATCCAGTCGAGATAGCTACAGTAAATATCACAGTTCGCATTCGGCTTCTGATTCAACACTGTATTAAAAAAATTTACTATTTAATACATGACCGAAGTAAACATTTCAAGATTTAAAATTGCTGTTCATTCAGATGTCACGCAAAGTGATGATACATGGCTGTTATTTACTGTAACTCTCCTTAACATATGCTAATGGGTACATAAAAATGTAAGTAGTCGTTGAACGACAGATTGATTACCGTAACTATCGATCGCCATGAGAATATGCTATTGCAACAATAATGGTTATACGTAATAAAAAAATTCCCGAACTTCATCAAAATGTTACAATAATCGAGCATGGCAAATCAAACAACTGCTATCAGCTATTAAGCCGTGAAATACTATGGTTTGATGGTTTTCGTTTCATCGTACCATTCCCATGGTTCTTACTATTTTTTTTAACAGCTCAAAGACAAGCGCATCATAACGTACTACTGAAATTGGGGCCAATGCCGAGACGAGCATAAACCACCATTACCTCGGCTATATAATAAGTTATTTTCTGTCAACCCGAGCTTCTAATTTATTAATAGAACAAAAACATGCTATTAATAGTACGTTAATTTCCATACCTGACACTTTGCTCACCGTCACTCCAGCCACTTCAGATAACATGTAGCCGAAACTTTTACTTCCTTACACATGTTTCTTAACATGCAACGCAATGAGCTATCCTTGAACAGGTTTGAACTAACAACTTAAAGGCACTTCAATGAATAATTCAAATGAAACTCCATCTAAGACGCACGTTGCAGGTACAAACATGTCTTTTAAATTCAATATTACTTCATGGCTTAGAATATCAAATATACAAACGATGCGTCATCTCACTTCTCGTACCTTAATTAATGCTAAACACAAGTTCCATAGGCAGTAGCTACAAGATGCAGCCGAGTGTAACTATGCCTGGTTAACTTACAATGCATCCTCACGAAGGGACACACATATTTACACGACCATGGTCTTATCGACCAGGGTAGATCAACTGGACACAGCAGCAAGATACTGATGAATTAGAGTGTTGAGTTCCTGAAGAGCGCAATCTTTGCTCAGAGGAAGAGAAGCGATTTGATTTGCGACAGCTGTAGTGGCCGCAAGGTCGTCTCCCAACACCGCTCTCAGCACCCCCACAACCACTCGGCTTACTTCGGACACGCAGAGTCTGTGTTTGGCGGTGGGAGTGCGTAAGCTGTTCAGTTGAGAGCACAAGGCAAGCAAACGAGGACGTAGCGCTTCCACTTTGTCTTTGGATGGGTGTTGCGAAGACTTGATTTCGTCCACCAGCTCGAGCACGTGCAGGTAATGAGCATAAACTGCGCCGCCAATCTTCCAGTCCGCCACCCTCACGTCCAGGTCGTCGGAGCTCGCTTCGAAAGCTGTGATGAAGCGCTGCAGGTACTTGTGTTTCTCTGCACGCAAAATATAGGAATCAGGATTTCAAATCGTGTGAAACTAATTTAATGCATTCATACAACTTTTCTTAGCCAAACTACCAATTTGCAAAAAAAAGAACAGGAGAATAATAAAATGAAGAATATGTTAAAGTTCCTAGTAAAATGATAGAGATATAAAAAATGACAACGCGAGATAGGCTGCAATAAACATTCTAGTTGTCTAGATAAGACCTTAATATAAATTTTTCGTCCATAAGCGTCATTAGAGTTGAAATTATGTGAAACAATCAGGGATGGAAAAAACCCTGGGTTTTTTTAAAAAACCAACCCACGTGGGTTTTTTTGGGTTAAATTTTTTTTTTGGGGGGGGGTTTTATTGGTTTTTTTGGGCTTTAATGGGTTTTTTGTAACACCTGTTTTTGTTTAAAAGAGTTATTCACATAGCTCCAGTTGCCTCTTTTACAGATTTATATACACTTATTGAGTAAATATTGTTATTTGATTACTTTATTTCCAACATTATATTACATTATTATATGAATTATTACATTATTTGAATCATATATGAATTAAGTTTGTCCATCACAATTACCACTTACCAATTACCATATGCATAGGGACATAGCTGTGCAGTCTGTAAAGATATAAGATGTGCAAAGAGAATTGCTATGCTTGTCATTTCATAGAAGGTTGTTTTTAGCAGCTGACAGACGCAAGTCATGTGAGAGGGAAGCACCATGCAGATCATAAGTAACCACCACAAGCAACTTGAAGCAAGACAGCTGCACATCACTTTACAGTCATGCTGTTAACAACTTAACATGTGTATTGTGTGAGCTGGAGGGCTTAGCAGCGCAAGCCAAGTCAGTCAACCACACTGTTACATGTTACAACATGTACTGACATGCCAAAATTTTTTTTTTTAAATTTGTCAAAAAATCACTTTTTGCAGTTCAGGATAGCAACAAACACTAAAATGATTAGAAATAAATGCTCTAACAGATTCCATCGTCAAATTTGTTCCAGTGCACCTTGAATGCTCACCAGAAGGCCAGTCGTTTATTTACTTTCTTACCAAATGATGGCTGCGGTCGTGTCTTACCCCATCTGACTATAATTGTTAGACTCATTTCAGGCAAAGCTCTCACAGGAGACAGATATTGAAGAGTGGTTGGCTGAGTACAATCCGGAGTTGATCGGTGCGATTTATTTGTATAAATTGAAGGACTCCAACATCTTCCCAAAACACATGTTCAACAAGAATATCACTAAGACAATGACTACTCGTTGATGGTGGGATATTCAAGACATGAAACAGCAGAAAATGCAGATTCTTAAAAAAACACTGGCAAAGGGTTTCTGCAAGTTTATAAGCAATCTTCATTCTTGCTTTGCAAATTCAGGATCCGTTGAGAGCATTTTCTAAACATTTGGAACTGTGCGGAATAAATTGAGAAATAGATTAGGATCGGAATGCGCACAAAAATTGGTTTCATTATATCGCCACCTCGCAAATGATCATGATGTGGATGACAACGATAGAATGGCAGTGGATGTCGAAAGAGAAATACAGAAGTACTGTAGTAACGGTCTATATAGTCTAGAAGACAGAAGAAGAATTCAGAAGTCTCTTTACTCTCAAATAGTCAAACTGCATTTGTTCCTTAATTTTTGTTTTTTACTCTGGGAATGGAACTCATCGAAATATACTAGCCCCTCGAGTTTTTTTTTTGTGATTAGAGTTTTTCTTATTTTATTTTCATAGTGTTGTCATACAAATGCTTTGGACAAATTTTTTACAATATAAATATTTAGCTCATTTTGATTCTACGAGCTTGAAAACAAGTGAATTTCAAAGAGCACTAATAAAACCCAAAAAAGCCCCAAAAAAACACTATTTGGTGGGTTTTTCTACGTGGGTTTTTTTGTTTTTTTTTATGTGCCAACCCTGGAAACAATACACTAATTCAAGACAACTGTATTAGGATGAAAAACGAATGAAAAACAGAACGAGATGTAAAACGCAATAACCTCTTCACTATTGCAAGAGGATATAAACTGGGGTCATTGCGTTACTGAGTTATCTAAGAGTAGAAACTTGCATTTTGAGAGAAGTAACTAATAAAATCTTTGAGAGGTACATTTGGTTCCATCCCAGTGAAACCGTGATATGTTTTTATATACACATGATGAGTTACGAGCATAAATCGCCTCAAAATGTTCAAACGAATGATAACCATTTCACACAGATATTTCCACTCTAACCAATCTGTAAGAGCATTACCTGTGTAAAAAAAATTCTGAGCATTTATGACTCGAGGCCATAGAACACTACAGCTACCATGTCAACACTCACCATTAATGATGGCATCAGGAGCTATAGTGTCAACGAACAATTTGTGAGCAGCATCCAGATCATTGGCTTTAATAAGATACCAAGCCTCTTCCTCCACCATATCAAACGAACGCGCAAGGATAGCTTTCGATTCATTAATCCATTTCTCAGGGATCTTCAAGTGAGTGACAACGAAGGCCTCTCTTGCTTCATAGGAATCCAGGTTGCCATACTCTTGGAACGCGGTCTCTTCATCATCTATGCTTTCATCCATGAGCGCCGCTTCAGCGGATGGCGTTCGTGAAAGTGGGCGACGACTCAAGTCAGTGTCGATAGAATTGTCGTCACCCTCTACAAATCCGACATCATCATCCATGGCAGCCTCTTGTTCTCCGTTGACAGCATTGGTCATTTCCATTGAGTAATTGGCCAGGTTAGTTGCGTTTATTGCAACGCCAACATTGCCACCAGCTTGAGCAATGCAAGATGCAAGTTTCTGCTTGTGCAACTCGATGAAAGTCTCGTCCTCCTTCTCGATGCCTTCCAGAATTTGAACATGGCGAGTCAACAAAGCCCGCACTTCACTCGCACGACTGGAAAAAAAAAATTGTCAACTCATAGTTAACAATTCTACAGTAAGAGTATAAATCAACAGAAAACGGTAACAAATTTCAAAACAAGGATACACCCGCAAGTTTCATACTTCTATTTGCACAGCAATTGATAGACAAAATAATACAAACCGCAATGCAACATTAAATACAGTTCATATTTACCTTTTTTCTTCTTTGAGTGACAAAAGAGCGAAAACAGCCCAGTGCCACAGCCCCACAGACTCCAGATGGGCTGCCATGGCGAGGTGCAGCCCATTACTCACGATGGGATTGACGCGGTCATACCCCAACGAGTGAATCAAAGCCATGACGAGCCAACTAGCAGTCACATCAAGAGGATCAGGTGTTATTGCAGCAGGGTTGAGCAGCTGATCAAGTCGATATGCAGGGTCAGTATAAAGCTTGAGCAAATGGTAGCAGATGTCGTACGAGATTTGAGACGCAGAGTCAGGCAACGTGTGGTCAGCCAGATACAGAGGCACAGGCTCCTGGCAGTAGGGGAACGAAGGAGTATTGGCGTCCTTCAGAAGCCCTGCCCCTCTCTCATATTCAGCCAGCGCCTCGCTCACCGTACACGTAGAAGGGCACACGTACCACAAATGCACAGCCAAAGAGCGGCGCCAGTCTAGACCTTTGCATACATTCACAAACCCCTTGCTTGATGTGTGCGTGGCTTTACCAGCAGCTAAAACATACAGAAGCAAGCGGCTGGGAGACAGGGTGGCGTCGGCGCTGCACTCGGCCCAGTTGGACAGTTGCTTTGCTACGATTTGGCGCGGAGTGTCGTCTCCCATGCACACTTGCGCTAATAGAAGCGCTAAATGATGGTCGCCTGGAAAATATTGGTATTAAAATCTCTATTAAAAATAGCTGAAAGTGCCTTTTCAAAATTTCTGGATGCTGACTCAAGGAAGATAATCAGCAAGGCAAGAAATACAGTAAAATGGCTCAAGAAAAAATACGATCATAAACTTATATATATTCATGTTCACAGAATACAAAGAGAAATTGGTAGAAATTACCACCACCTAAGTACACACCTTTATCTTGAAGAAGTTCGCAAGCGCGTTGTATTTCCCTGGCAGTGAGGCGTGAAAATACAGCGTCGAGGTAAGCCTCTTCATCATCCTCCTCCAGCGCAACCTGCACCTCTCGCTCGACAGTGACGTGGCAGGCGCTCTCAAGCCATTGGCTCACAGTCTCCACACGGGCCCGCGCTTGCACATACACAGAGCTGGCAGCTGTATAAAGACGGAAATTATGAAGCACGGTGCGAGATTGCGTCTATTACGTAATGCAGGGCCAACGGCGATAACAATTTTGGAGGAGGTTTAATGATCACGGCTTAAATACAAACACTCACATATGAGATCTGCGTTGATATCTAATGCACAGTATGCACTAAGTGTGAGAAGTAGAACCTACCATTAAATGTTAAAAAATGTACGATTAGTCTAAAGTTTAAATTAAATTTTTCATACATTTCAAATTAACCTGAAATTAATCGATTTCAAGCGTATATTCAAATTATAAAAATTACAACAGCAAAAGTAAACTAGACAAAAAATTGAAATTTCTTAAGGAAAACACATTGCAAATATAATACGATGTGAATATAGAGAACAGCTCTGGCCAAGAAAGATATCAGATATACTTTAAAATAAAGTATATATAAAGATGACGAAAGTGATTGAGCAAAAAACACAAATCCTTATAAAAAATACATGGTAAATGTCAACAGATACATATTCAACTCAACGCCAGACGCCAGGTTAGGCAACGAGGACTTTCCATTTTACACCTCCTTTATACATCGTACAGAACATCAACAGAAGATGTAAAGAACTTTACAGATGAGATGAATAATGAAAACACCAGCAGATTGAGCATCTCTGACCAAGCTTTGAGCAGTGTGACTGTCAAGATACAAAGGTTAGATGAGATGTTAGAAGTATAGCCTCCCTAACCCCAACAAAGTGTTCCAAAATGAGTTAGGATGAAGGCATCATTAAGAAATGCGTTAAGGGAATGCAGAATCTAAGGAAAAGATCCCCTTTGCATAGAAGCAGTAAGTTAAGAAGGAAAGCTATGAAACAAGATAAAAGTTGAAGAAGGAAGCTTGAGGTGCTGAAAAACAGGACACCAGTGAAGCGAAAAAAGATAGTGCTTAACAAAACATAAAATACATTATATTTGAACAGAAAAAAAAATTCTCAGCTTGGGAGTGCTAATGAGTGATAATTCCCATTGATACAATAGTTGTTTTCCCCTGAAGAGGATGTCAAGATACAAAAGCAGACTCAACATAGCGAGTGAAGGAAAGAGGATATGACGTAATAAAGGACAAAAAATTTTGCCGTGCTCAATGGAGAGAAGTCGAAGGCATCTAAGAAAAACCTTAAATAGAACGCAGAGGTATGGGATTCGAAACACACCGTTACGTACATTCTGGACAGGGTATGAATCACTGGAAAACATAGAACTAATTTTACGGCCGCCATTCTCTATATACGGAATTAATGAAGATGCTCAGCATCCTACCATTAATGAATATATATGTTAAATCTGGTCATTTCAAATCTACACCATGTGCTCACAGACGTCTACATGCTAGTATCATTTCAAAGGAGTTTACTGATGAGAACAAAAGAAAGCAGACAAAGCATTTTCTAATCGAAATCCAGCCTCTTTTAGCCGGACCTGTATTAAGTTTAGACAGCAGCGAAATAAAAAAAATTATATTGAAATTCCAATAAGACAGCAAACACAGGGCCGACCACATGCTTTGTGGACAAAGCCCGAAACCAACAGACACAAGTAGAACATGGCACTGACCCGCCTCCTCGAGCCAGCCGTAGTCCAGCTTGCCCCACAGCGCCATGCAGAGCTCAAAGACAGACGAGAGTGGATGGGAGCGCAAAGTATCGTCCTCGGAAGACTGCACAGTGGCGGCCAGTCTGTGCAGCAAGGTGCGGCCGCGGGTGGGCAACATCAAAGGAGCGCTGAGCGACGCTGAACTTTGTGTTGCTGCGCTACAGCGCAGAACCTCGCGCAGACACGCCTCAATCCCCACCTGGTTGATTAATTTGCAGCATGTTATGAGATTGAATTTACTAAGCCGAACTCAATAGTATCTGGCACGCTCTCTGTATACCAAAGCCATTTCTTTCACCATTTCTGTATACCAAGCCATTTCTTGGCACGCACGTTCGAAAAATCCCGAACATGCGACAACATCATGTTGAGTGTATTATGTCATATTTTGCAACGAATTGTTTGTTGGCTTCTATCAGTGTTCAGCTATATGCTAATCACGGGTAGATCTGGTAGTCTTTGAAATTAAACAGTATTGAGAAAGCAGTACTAACCACCATTATCTGTATTGCCTTACAGTCAAAGTAGAAAACTATAAAAATAAGTTTTAGTACTTCAAGTCACCACAATTTCTTTGCAACCAGAAACCTACATTTACGTTGGTAAGAACATACATGAATCTATAGGCAACTGAAATAAGACAAAGAAACTTATAAGAAATATCAAATTAAAATGAGAGTGCCACTCTGCCATCAAAAGTTCAATCGGCAATTTCTACTTTCTTAATCCGCCGATTTTTTTTAAACATTCGATTAGATTTTTAGCTCATAATATTACGCATTTTGAAGAACTCTAGCCAGATGTGAATATCTTACTGTGGATTTATGTTATAGTTTGCTATAGAATGAATAAAGAACTCATTTCCACATATAACAAAATATAAACTTGAATGCTAAGTAGAACACTATTTAACAAAATAAAGCCTGCATAAAGGCAAACTAGAGTCTAATTTCTTCTCGACCTCTATGTATGATGGGAAGAACCAAGTTCTTTATCAACTGAATTTGAGAATTTACAACATAACTGAAACGTAAGAAGATGAAGATACTTCTTACAATAGTGTTCATCCTTGAAATTTATGAATAAGAAGTGCTAAAATAACACTTGAAGATTTAAGTACAATAATGTTCACCATTGAAATTGATCATCAAAAGTAGCTACAATAATACTCGAAGGTATAACTACCATAGAATTCACCAGTGAAATGGATTAATAAGGAGTAACCTGAGTGATACTCACCATAGCAGTGCTGGGATCAGGGAGACTGCCACTGGAGGCAGAGAGGTCAGTGAGGTGCAGCCTCTCGATACGCACGTTATACCTGCCGAAAGAAATATTTCAAACAATCGTAAATAACGTAGTAAAGAGAATTCACAAAGAAAAAGTATTAATTAACCTCATAGCAAAGACGAATTTAATGAAAAATAGCAAAAAAGTTTGCCACCCAAAGAAACCTGGTACCTATAACAGATAATTTGAACACTTCACGCAGTGAAAATTTCAATAAAAATCGAGCTCAACTGAACGCCACAAACTGAAGGCTAGGACAACCAAGCAAAAATTTAGTAGAAGATTAGATAAAATACGGCTTCCAATTATTAAGTTACTTGTATTCGAATAGAATGTTTTTCAAATTAACAATTTTGCCAAGTACAAAAACATGTGAAACATTTTACATTTGATCAAAATAAAAACACACCAAAAGGAAACGTTTAAAATACTTCAAGTTAAATTAATTATAAATGAACGAAATGAATACATCTCAAACTATAAAATAATCAGCAATGTAAAATTAAAAAATAATCATCATAAGTGTGGCAAAGAGTTAGCAAATTCTAAAATGCCACAATCATATCGCACATGGAACTGTACTTGCTGAGAAGACGACTCGTGCCAGACAAACATGAAAGAGAGCAATTTTCTATATTCAGAGCTAACTCCTTGCGATTCCTGATTTAACATTCAATTTATTTGAACACAACATACGAGATTGGAAGTAATAATTATTGCAATTTTAATATCTTCCCACGTTTGTAACTTTGCTTTTACGTAAAATACGAATGTTACGTTTTACAGTTAATTTGATAATTTTTTTCACTGATTTTTAGGCCCACTTTTCATGAAAGATTAGATTAGATGTTAGTTTAAGCCTCTCTAACCGCAACAAAGGCATATCAAAGAAAAGAAGGGTGAAGCACAAGGCGCATACAATCAATGCACAAGGCGCATACAAACAGTAAATTGAGAAAGAAGTTCATGAAACAAGATGAGGCTTGAAGAAGAAAGTGGAAGGTGCGCTGAGAAACATGACAGTGAATCGAAAAAAGATGATCCATAATATAAGAAAAAAAAATTATTTCCACAAAAGGCCTACGTAACTGTTAGCTCGGGACCTTAGATTTACCCTTTGAGAACTTTTCATGAACAAATATTTTCTATATCAAAGTACAAAAGATCCACTGCATAATAGAACTTCCCATAGACGGTGAGCTAAGTAACACTTACGCTAGCAATCTAGTTCAACTCAAATAAATTTTTTCTTATACCGGCACTCCGAGAAACACTAAACATATATGGATTCCAAGAGCAAATAAACCTGATCTATGTAGTTTGCAGTAAATATCTCGAATAATCAGGAAGAGAAAGATGTACATCACCGTTACTGATAATACAACACTGTTAAGGACAACCCATCACAGGTACCAAGAACACAACACGGTTACAGACAACTTATCACTGTTGCCGACCACTCACTCAGGAAGGTCAGGCAGAGAATGAACAGGAGCCGGAGCAGCAGCAGGTCCAGAGGCAGACAAGAAGAGGTAAGGCAATACAGCTCTCTGCGCGTTGGTGTCGCGCTTCAGGCGCTTCTCGCGAGCAGACGCCGCAGCAGTCACCACGTCCACCTGAACACGTCACGTTCATTAATGAAGCTCGAAACAGTAACAAATTAGCAAAAATAATACTCTCAGTACTCAACACTTGCAGTTCAGTTTTAAAGGCCTACGAGAAGTCTGTCCTTTTTGGTAGCACATGCTGTCGTAAGCCTCGTTAAATTTTAAATGAATAAGCTTCTGCATGGTCTGACAACTCTCCCCGACACATGGTTTCTCTTAGCAAGCCCAATTTATCATATTTTTACGGAAAAAAATGATCCATCTACACTAACCTGTATAAAATGTATTAGTCTACACGTATTCTCTATCTAAAGTTGCACACACTAATAGTCGCAACAAACTTATAGCATCTACAATGAGTCAAGTATGAAGGGGCCCCAGCATTCTTTCAAATCTTACTTCTGAGGCATGACCAATGAACAAAGCCAGTCTCTCGCTGAACCATTATGCTTTTAACCATTTGATTCTACTTGTAACAAGAACAAACGCATGTCATGAGAAAACGAAACAGCACAATAACCGTTACAAAAAAAAACTTTACCACGCATGGGGGCAATTGATTGCATGGTAAACAACGGAAGAGGGCAAAAAAAGACCAAGACCAAGCCACTAGACTAACATGACTCAAACAAGTACTATTTATTTTACACTAAGTCACAGGTTATACAACCGAGTATCGCTAGACACTAGAAAAGAACAATACTCTCTGCACTCATGTTCCTCTCAAGTGTAGAAATAAAATATTTCTTGCTGAAGAGCGCTAATTCCACAAGCTACGTCAACAGATTATCCACTTAAGCACATTCCAAATCAAGTTTCATCACTAATAGTCAAGATCCAACTCCTGAACAAAAATTCCTGACAATTAGTGTATCTGGTAACGTATGCCCCTATCATCATTCCATAAAACCACAAAATAGCCAATTATGGATCAAGTTTGTTCAGATGTAAATGCTCATACTTTCAATTACCCGGTTTTCTCTATACCTAATGCTGGATAGAACCGTGAACAACTGATAAGCGCAAGTTTTCAATTTCCCCTCAACACAGTAACAACAAATCTTTTTGCTTTAAAATAAAATATTACAGTAATTTCTCCTCAGTTATCATTCATGAAATTTAGCACGGTGCGCGCTTTTCATTGAAGCATTTAGAATGTATGAATGTGATTTCTTATAGCCTTCAGAAAGGACGTTTGTCAATAAAGGGTTAAATCAAAACGACTTGAACAAATAGATTACTGCTTTTCAAGTTTCAATACCATAAGTTACAATAATCAAAGAAAAAAATTTCGGGACCACAGTGCAATCTGCTACATTAATCAAATATATGAAAGACGTCACAATACAAACAAAATTACATAAGACGTCTACAAACCTGAGTGCCGAGAGGCTGGCCAGCATGCAGGAGCCGAAATGAGGGGCCCCAGCCGACCCTACATCGTCGCCCCATGTAAGCAGCGTGGTCACACAAACTTCTGTGCTGCCCGTCCATGATGCTCGAGTGGAGGGGCACGACGGCGCTGCAGTGCTGGGGCGCCACCTTCACGGGGAACTCGGCCGCCCCGCCCCCTGAAGGCATGGCTGGGTACTCGCTCCGTGGACCGCGGTAGTGAGACTCGGGCACGTCTGAAGTGAGCAAGTATGGTTGCAATTTGGTCTGAAGTGAGCAAGTATGGTTGCAATTTGGTCTGAAGTGAGCAAGTATGGTTACAATTTGGTCTGAAGTGAGCAAGTATGGTTACGATTTATGAAATAGTATAGTCTAGAAGCCAACGGCATGCTATTAATGTTACAAATCAATTGGTAAAAGAAAGTAGGTACATATGAGGTAGAAGGATACCAAGAATGAAATTTCAACCGACACTGGAGAGCCTGTTGAATATCACTAGAAAAGTTTGCACGAACGAGTGATAATTTTACTATTATGCATGTTACTTCCTTAAAGTGCAGAAATCTGGAGCCAAAGAAGAAAAAAACAAAACAAGTAAATTTGTAATAAAAAATAATCTTAACAATATGTACTGCCTAGGTTAGAGTAATAAGGATAGAATAGTAAACGTTTAAGTAAGCAAGGATAAGACACATCAGACACAACAGCAAGTCAACACTGCGTACGCGAATCCACAGCATTAATTTCTAGGGAAAGAATATGACTTACCAGATTCAGCCTGGGATGAAACGGCGGGGAGCTGCGCTGTCTTAGGTCGCAGCAACGTAAGTCCTCCAGCACTCGGGCTGAGCCGGCCCTCTTGGGAGGCTAGACCCCCGGCAGCCACCTCTTGACTGCGTGTGATGCTTCCCAGCTCTAACCGACGCCCTGCCAATGTTTTGTGTATTAGCCACTTAGTTAGCTTATTGTAAAAAGTCAACATTCACTGTTCGTTTAACATGCTTAGTAAACGTGTATAGCACAGGTTTGTGCCTATATTTTGATCATTTATGCAAGAATACTATTCCATGAAGATACAACAATTAACACTAGGCAGGCATTGATATACTTGCGAAAAAATACACCATTGCACCAAAATCATAAAAAGAGCAAGAAAGGCCTTCACTACGTGCATTCAATATTCACTGAGGAAAGCCCTCTCATTACCGCATAACAATATAATAATCTCCCAGTTTAAAACTCTCAACAGGCGACTTCATATATCAGCTTCAGCGAGAAAACTTCAACATTAAACCCCCATTTTTTATAGACCATACTTTTAGTGCACGCAGCATCGCAAGAGAAACAGATATCACTGAATTAATACCTGCAAATTTCTTGGCGGAAGACTCGGCGGCGTCCATTACAGCGCTACGCTTCGCGACGGTGCCGTCCATAATCAAAGTCGTCTCCGTGGTAGCGTCTGGCAGGAGTGTGGCAGTTCCGTAGCCGTCACCTGCGTCTGTTAGGTCTTCGTCCTTGTCCATAGGGAAGAGGTTGGCAGTCAGATGCTGCAGGGCAAGGTTCACTCTAGCCCCACCTGAAATAAAAAGCTATGTTGCATGACAAGTTCGACTGAAACTTCTCAAATGAAGGGATTGCTCAGGCGATGACAAAAACATACAGGTAAATAGGAAATTTTTGATAGCTCCTTTTCACAATAATGAAAGATGATATTGAAAGAACCAAAATCGGTTAACTAAAAAATCGTAAATGACTCTGAGAAGTCAACGTTCCATGACCGGAAAGAAACACGTCTGTATTCATAAACTCTGCACCAGCCAATGTTAGAATATTGAACCACCTTTCAACACTTCTTTGAGGTATTACAAAATAATTATGCTCTAACAAATCTTGACTAAATCTAAAAAGCATGGTTAAAGAAAATTAAACAGCAAGTTTTTTTGGAACTACGTAGATGATGGGCTCTAACTCCTAATTAACTCGTAGAGGTTGTAAACAATCCTGAAATAATTAACCCTTCAAAAGGGTTTTTCAGTCATCTCTGCACAACTGATTTGCAAGAAAGATATAAGAATTTCTTCAACAATCGAAATGAAGAAGCCTTCTCATGGCAAGAAGAACATCAACTGTAAAAGATGACAAAAAAAAAATCTTCCAACATTCAACAAGCCAAACCTAAAATTACTTGCACAACAACGCACTAGGCGAAGAAACAAGAAATTTCCAATAACTTACTTATCGAGGACACAAGCGTAGCTGCATAACCTACTTGTAGGAGGGAAAGAGAGCCCCATCGAAGCACCTTCATGGGGTTCATTGGCAAACGAGTCCATGAACATCTCTCCGGGCACAGGAGCAGTTGCTGCGGCTGCAGTGCTGCGCAACATCGGACTTCCCGACGTCGAAGGCAAGTTCTGTTAGAAAAAACTCAGAGTTACAAAATTAGCTCTATTAAATCCTGATTTAGCTCCAGGCCTAAGTGTTTGCACTTGCATCAATGTTAGGAAGGGATCACAGTCAACCTATGACCATATGGCTACAAAAAGGAAGAAAGAGAGGCTCTGAGCTTTGATATCTTTAAAACCTTTGCATCATGTCCGTTCACAGCACGAGATAAGGTTATATGAGTTAGTTTAAACCTCCCTACCCACGACAAAAATATTCTTGAGAGAAAAAGGAGGAAAGCGCCAATCGGTATCAAATTAAGGAAATGGGGAATACATATGTGAAACGTGTCCACAGACCCTGCACATAGTATGCTTTTAAGTTTTAGTGGGCTTATACATTTAAATTACCAACAAACTATGAAAGTTTAACTTGTTTTTCTTCATTGCTGTATGCTCACCGACTATAGAGCGAGTTTCACACCTGTTTTCAAGTATCGATGGAAGTACTCGGTATATAAAATTTCTCTTTGAAATTTTTCATTCTGAACTAAATTTGATCTCATCAACTACTGAAGTATAATTTATCCATTGTAACTTCACTTTCTGAATTCCGGTAAAGGAAATGTACAATAATACCCGAAATTGACGTCCAAATATCATGCTTCAATACCACTCGTCAATAATATGAACGGAAGTAATAACAGTACAAAGGTACGTGTGCTTCGAAAACTTGGAGCATATCGCGCCGAATTCGCGAAAGCATTATATTTTACGTAACTAATCAGTGCACATTAAAGTGCACTGACTAAAGTAAAGTGCACATCAAAGTAAAGCATGGAGTTTAACTCAAATTGATGGTTTAAACAAAATAAACGTAAAAATGATTTTCACTTTCACCATACATTCATAGGTATGTAGCCACTGTCCAATTTTCATTGTTTCAGATCCAGCAACTGGAATTGACAAGAGATCTTTAGCAAGTCGTTTCTCTATAAGGTAGCCGTGAGCCTGACTCGTGTGACCAATGCGTAGGCGACATAGCGTCCCTTTCGATCGCGATTCCTGGATGAAGTCCATTTACCCAGTGGGTTTTATTGTATTTAGTCAAATTGTAGGACACAGAATTCCAGTGCTGCTGCCATAAATCTCTCACAGCCGTCTTGAAGCAAGCAGTAATCCCACCAAGGAACTGCTACATAAAGCGTTCTCTCAATAGCAACAGGAGCTTTCTTTGCAGGGTTCATGTCCAGGTACTCGGAAAATTTTCACTTTCTTGGATACAAGCGCAAAACGTGTGACATAAGTTACAATCTCACCAACTAAAGGAAGGTTACTGTTATAAATTTTAATGACGTTTACGACGCTTTTGGAGTCGGTAAATTTGATGAAGAAGCTACATGGATGCCTTTTGATCATTTCCACGGTCTCAATCGGAGCACACCGCTCTGCACTAAATACAGATGTCGCAGGACGTAGTTCTCCAGTTCTCACGAGTTCCTCGGAAACAATACGCAGTCCAAAGCATCTCCAGTTTTTGAGCCATCAGTATAAATTTTAACTCAGGAGGCATGCTTCACAGACAGGTGAGCAAAAACAATACTCTTAAGACACCGGCAGGTAAGGAGTGCTTTTTGGGTAATTAGCACCCAGAGCAGAAAGAATCGACTGGAATACGCCATGTTGGCACATCATCAGAAAGGCTTGGTATCACTCTTTTTGGGCCCAAGTGCATAGAATCCAGCAGCGCTGGATAGTCCACCGAGGCTATCAAAAAGTAAGGAAAAGGCAGATGTCGTCCCAGAGTCCGCTTGGATGCATACTCATTCAAGTGGGAGAGAGCGGCAGTATTCTCCGAGGTGAATATTACCCCACTTTATGCTCATTTCCGCTCAATCTGAGCAAGAATTTGTTCTCTGATTTAAAGCTTGCATTGCGTTTGAATGTAATGAAGTTCTCAAGTCCTAATTAGGACACTACACGTCGAAAGAATAAGGATGTACATTTTTCATTTAAAAAAAAATACATCACAGACCTCGAAAAACTCAGTTTTACTTGGGACTTAATACTGCTGAACTATTCTGGATAATATGCAACGAGTAGTAGTAGTAGTAGTAACATGGGTTTGCTAGCGCTTCAGTTATTCAAACTATATCGCACCGAAGGTCACATTATTTAATTCGTATCAGACTCTTCTAAATAATTACACAAGATAAACATCAATATTATTAGAAACATCAAAATTATATGAGCATCATGGTCATAATTACGACTCAAAATTACAAGTGTCTCCCCATTAAAATTTGTACACAACGCAGTACATTCGAACGCACTGAGCAGCCAAACCCCGTAGGGGGTTTCAGCTGCCCACCCATTTATGGCCGGACGCCTTATGCAACGATTGAAAGTTTCAATAAATATATTCTGGCTATAGTATCTGGAAAGAGTTCCAGCTCAAATTTGCTATTTTTAAGACAGTTTCCTCTTTTTACCTAACGATGGGAAGGCATTAGCTAGCATTCAATGTTTTTAATGGCATCAACACAAATGGGGAACCTTGTACCTTCCCTAGCTTTAATTTACGCATGAACCATCGGCTCTAAAAATAGCATGCAGCATCATTTCATGAATGACCAACGGTTTAAAGCCATTTAAAAAACAGGACAGGCAATTTCATCACGAAGTTTTTGAACCTGACGAATATCTCAACCATCATCACAACTTTACACTGCAACCCAGCTTGATCAAACGACACCACCATTGCTCACAATCACCAATGTTTTGGAAGCTGAGCGGTGAACATCACGGGCATTACAACGGGTCTGTGCCCATCCAAGACATCATCATTACACTCCATTCCTGTGTTTACACCAGACTGTGCACCATCATCACTATCACCACCATCACCACTTCTTCAGAGGAAAGAGAGAAAAGTCGACCAATAGGACATTAAAATCCAACCTTTATTATATTCTGAAGGTACAAAGCATGCAAACTTGCCCCAATACAGCAGAAGTATACAGAGGAACCGCTTCACACCCTTGGAATTTAGCGTCGGAATTAAAAACACAATTTTTTTCTCAAGAGAAAACGAGAATCAACAACTAAAATGTCAAACGTAAGCACACTAGCAGCAGGAAGTGTGAAGCTTGCAAAGAACAACCGATGCACTTCCATCTATACTTTTATTTCACTCGAGCGAATGTAAGTGCACAGGCAAATACAGCGTATATAATAGGCAAAGTAGATGAAAATATATACTTTAAATACCGATAATAAGCACAATAAATGGGAGTACATGAGCATATACTTCAAATAATTAAGGCAAGTAAATACGTGAGCAAGGATACACACTAGAAAATCGATTATTAGAGCAATTAGACGAGAGTATTACACTATATATTTCCCTATCAGTACTTGGGTGAGAATATAGATATATGTTCCAGATATTAGTGCAGGCAAATGAGAGTGCTCTGATATACGAGTATACTTCATTACACTAGAACCTTTCCTACTTTAAGCACTGTATGTATTGCAAATCGAGAACATTTGTTGCTGTCTGCTAAGCAATTTACTGGGAGGAAATTCAGAATATTTTCCCTGAAATAAAATGAAATTACTGCGGTTTAATGACAACAACATCACAAAAAGATAGAAGATTTTGGCAATAAAATTACCAAACAATAATTTATCGCACGTACGTCAGTAAAATCCCCTCAATAACCAAGCAAAATATTCCAATAAATACAATATTTCAAAGAAATTATCAGAAGCGACTCGCGAAATAGTCACAACATTTCGGCAAACCGATCACAAGATACAGCATAGCGAACACAGGGAACCAGCACAACGATCACAACATTCCAGTAAAACAACCGTCTTTCAATATAAAGACTAAACCCATCAGAATCATTTATTTAACTCACTGAAAGAATGACAGGTCTCAGTAATAAAATAAAATCTAATTTTGAAATGTCAATACTTTCATCAACTTGAAGCTGACACCAATTATCAGAGAACAATCCATTCTAGAGTATGATTGACGTCGACAACAACTACCACCCTAAAAACCAGGCCAAAACTGACAACAGCCTCATCCTACCACAGCTTCCACCACTTATCAATCACACGCTGACATTACTGAAGGGCACTACTCACCACAGCGTACACCACTGATATAATTCACATGCTGACGTAACTGAACGTCACCAAGCCAAAGTTACCTGCTGCTGCAGGTGTGAAGGAGAGTCCCTGAGGCGACGGGGACCAGGCAGCAGGTGATGTACAGGGGGAGGTGAAAGCAACCCCTGGGTGGGAGGCCCCCCTCCGTTTGTGGTGGGAGAGCCGCCCCCACCACCCAGCCCGCTGGACGAGGTGGAGAGGGAGCCAGACGAGGAGGTGGTGGCAGGAGTCACTGAGGTGCTCTCAGCTTCCCCGCCGTCCGACATGTACGTGTGAGACGTCGTCGCCGAGTACGCCTTCCCGGCCACTGACTTGATGAGGGAAGCGTCAGTTGTCTTACGAGGGTAGGCGTCCAGTGCAGGCCCCTGCTGCTGCTGTTGTTGTTGTTGTTGAGCTTGTTGTTGTTGCTTCTGTTTAGCGAGGAGTTGTTGCTGTTGTGCCTTCAAAAGCTCTGCCGCGCACAGCTCTTCGCTGTCATCTTCTTCCAATCCATACTTTGAGAAGTGGCTCACCTGAACACAAGATTCTATTATTGTAATTTATATCAATCATAGAATTAAAATCTAACCCTGTCTCAAAATAGAAAAAAATAAAAATACTTATGGTATTATTATTATTATTATTGTAATTGTTTAACCACCGTTACCACTAACAAGTGATCCGCACAGTGAGTCGCAGTAACATATTACATTTCAAGCACAATTCAAACTAAAATTATAAATGGCATCACTATCAATTTGCCTGTCTTTATAATTTAGAACTCATGGGAAATTAGATTACATAGAATAAGTCAGCTTCTTGGAGAAACCTATAGAGGCCTCCCCCCAATTCAACCGGGCCCGAGTCTCCCAGCAACTCGCTCATCACCACCTCGCTCTGACCGAAGTAACGGCGTCTTAGTGCAGCATATCGTTGGCACTCGGTGAGAATGTGTTTTACACTCACAGTAACTTGACACTGGAGACATTGCGGCGGCGCAGTCCCGTTCATCAAATACTCATGCGTTAGAAGTGTATGTCCAATACGGAGGCGACACAGCTTTATCTCCCACTCCCGGTTGGTCCAGCAGCTTGTTCGGAGGGGTTGCGTCGTGTCCTTAATTTCTCGGAGTTTGTTCTCAGTCACTTCACGCCAGTCATGATTCCAATTTTGATGGACGAGTCTTTTAAAGGCACATGCGAAGTCTCCGCGAGGCATTCCTTTGCGTATCTGGCGCTCTCGTTGGGTGGCAGACTGTGCAGCCTCGTCAGCTCTCTCGTTTCCCGCCACACCCACATGGCTAGGCACCCAGCACAATGTATAATGTTTTCCGATCTCAGTCATCAGCGTTAGGATCTGCGTTATTATAGGATGGGTGTTGCAGGGTTTTATCATACTTTGTAGGGCGCTACGACAGTCTGAGACGATTGTGATCATACTCGTATCCACCGCTCGAGATGCGCGCACCGCGGACAGTATTGCACACAACTCAGCTGTGAACACCGAAGCCACTGAAGGGAGTTTGACCGCTAGTATGTTTAACCCATGGACGGCTGCATATGCTGTGCCATGTTCAGTTTTAGATCCATCGGTAAAGAAGACAGCTGTTTCAGAGTGACGTACGAAGTGATCGAGGAATAGGGCTCTGGATGGGGCTGCACCAAGCAGTCGTTTATGCAGGTCAGCCAGTTCACTGCACACAGCTATCGGGGGAGAGACCCACGGCGCAATGGGGGAGACGCTTTCCGGAGCCACGCACTCCAGTGAGATGTCATAGTTTCTTAGTATCGTTTGCAGGCGAAGATAAAATGGTTTGGGGCTTCTTTCGTTTGCATGCAGGCGTCCCGAAGCACAGCGAATTTTTGAGAGAATTTGTTGAGCAGGATCAGAGAGCAGTCTAAGGTAATAGTTTACGATCTTTATTTCCAGGTAATACGCTAAAGGTTTTATTCCGGTTTCTGCATGGAGAGATAAGATAGGTGAACTTTTGAACGCACCAGTAGCTACCCGAAGGGCAGAATTCTGCACAGTGTGCAATGATTTCATTAGGGTAGCACATGCAGAGCTATAAGCTTCTGAGCCATAGTCCAATTTTGGCTTTAGTAGACCCATATAAAGACGGAGCAAGGTTTGCCGATCTGCTCCATACTGGGTATGGGATATGACTTTCATTAAGTTTATGTGTTGTGAACATGATCGTTTGAGGGATTGGATGTGAGGCCGCCAGGTAAGGCTCGAGTCGAAGATTAATCCCAGATACTTGAATTGTTCAACATGTGGTAGCACTGCATTGTTTAGATGAAGTTCGGGGGAGGCTTTCAGACAGCCACGAGTACGGCAGAAATGCATAGTCACTGTTTTGGATGGGGAGAATTGAAATCCAGTGGTTGCTGTCCATTGCGTGAGGTGGTTAATAGCGATCTGCAATTGTCGTTTTAGGAACTCCGGTTTTTTGCCCGACACATAGATGACGAAGTCATCTACGTATAGAAGCCGATGGACACTCTGCGGAATTTCATCAGCGATATCATTTATGGCAACAAGGAAACACACGCAGCTGAGGATACTTCCCTGAGGGACTCCTCCTCGGAGGCTCTTGGTTGACGAGTGGACATTCTGGAGACGGACTCTAATTTTTCTATTATTCATGAAATTGTGTAGGAAAGCAAGAAGGTGCCCATGTATACCATATTTCTGAAGTTTCAGTAGGATTCCGTATGTCCATGCGGTGTCATATGCTTTCTGTAGGTCAAAGAAGACGGCAACAAGGTGATTCTTTGAAGTAATACTCGAAGCGATGTGTGATGACAGCGTCACCAAATGGTCGGTGGTACTTCGGTTCTTCCGGAAGCCAGATTGGATATTTACTATTTTCCTAGTCGATTCCAAAAACCAGACTAGTCTCCTGTTAACAATTTTTTCAAGCAGTTTGCTTAAGCATGAGGTGAGAGCAATTGGACGGTAACTATTTGGAGATGTCGGATCTTTACCAGCTTTTAAAATTGCTATTATTATTGTTAGTGACCAAGTTGCTGGGAATTCCTGCTGGGACCATATTTTGTTGAAGAGAGAGAGTACTGCAGGGAGGAAGGTTTCGTGGGCTTTTTTAATCATGCTGTATGAGATGTCATCATGGCCGGGAGCGCTATCGCTGGCTGTGCGTAAGGCAGTTTTAAGTTCTGACATGGTTAAGGGGCTATTGTATGCTTCATTGTTTCCCCCCAACCGCAGAGGTCTTCCTTCCCACCTTTCCTTATATCGCGTGAAGGATGCGTCGACGGTTGCGTTATCACTCACTGATGAGAAGTGTTCCGCCAGCATCTCCGCAGCTTCCAGCAATGTTTCAGTCAGGTTGTTCGTACGGGGATCTCTCAACTTTGGGGTAGGAGTCAATTTAAATTTTCCGGACAGCTTTTGGACTTTTTTCCATACTAAGTTTAAGCTGGTTTTGATATTTATACTACTGATGAAAGCTTTCCAGGATGATTGTTTACTTGTCAGGAAGGTCTTCCGGCAGATTGCCTTTGCTCTATTGTATCGGATCCTGTTATACGCATTGTTACATCTTTCCAAGGCTCTTTCAGCTCGCGTACGCTCGCGCTTTGCCATTTCGCACTCAGAGTTCCACCACGGTACCGGAGGTCGCGGTAGAGAGCCGCTCTTGCGAGGTATGGATGTATCAGCAGCTTGCTGTAAGATGTTGGTCAAAGTAGCTGTGTGATCCTCAACATTCTTTCCATTCAGCTGGTCGATATCCTCACTTGACAACTGGGTCAGTCTGCTAAACAGAGTCCAATTTCCTTTGTTTAGGTCATACCGTTCATATCTGGCTTGCATATTTTGAGGATGGACAGGATCGAGATGGATAGGGTAGTGATCGCTGTCATAAAGGTTTGCATTAACATGGTATTTAAAATCCATATAGCAGTCAGGAGAGCATAGTGTTAAATCGATGACAGAGAGGGATCCCGTCTGCCTGTGAAAATGTGTAGGTTGTCCGTCGTTCATGATACAGATGTTATTTTCTCTTACTATTCTTTCCATGAGTTGTCCTTTATCATTTACCACGTTGTCATTCCATAGTTGGTTTCGAGCATTGAAGTCCCCCATTATAATATACGGGGTAGGCAGCTGGGAAATCAAATTTTCAACTTCTTGGTGTTGTATATTGATGTGCGGCAAGTAGACCGAGCATATGGTGTATGTCCGGTGCAGATTAATACGTAGTGCTACTGCTTGCAACGTGGTACGCAAGTCAATCCGGTGATGCGGTATTGTCCTGTGGATCAATATTGCAGCGCCCCGCTCGTGATCATCAGCGCGGGTCACACCAGAGGTATAGAGAGAGTACTGAGTGGGTGGTGTCACCGTTCTGTCCCGGAGCATGGTCTCTTGAAGGCAGACACATGCAGGGTGGTATAGATTGAGGAGTTGTTTAAGTTCACAGAATTTGGTTCGGTACGATTCTAAATTCCATTGAATAAATGAATCAAAATTCATTTACAAATAGAGGTACTGGTTTGTTTTCCTTCAGGTTCCGATCACTTGAATTTTTTGGCTTTCTGCTGATCTCGATGCTCGGTCTCGGCTTCTTGATGGTGGCGATGTCGTCCGCTGTTTCTTGGTTGGTGCAGTAGGCTTCGGTTTGTAGGTCATTGAGTTTCTACTGGAGTTGCCATCGTCATCGTCGCTTCCATAGCCTTGGAGGTTTGTAAGGCTGGAAGTTGCCTCCCTCCGCTTGAAAGAGTATTTGGTGAGAGAAGCCGGCGTAGGTTTTTGGCCTTTCACTGTTTTAGGGGGTTCTCCGTTTGGCTCCAGTTGTTTTCGTTGTCGGTTGTAGACTGTAGGCACCTTGGGCTTAGAGAGTGTGGCGTTATTTATTTCTTTTTGCGTCGTCCTTTTCGGTGAAATGATGGGTTGGGAGACGGCAACTGTTGGAGTTCCTGAGCTTGTACTAATTGAATCGGTGGCCTTCGATTTTACATCAGCTGTGGCTGGAGCGGATTTAGCGTTGCGAGGAGTAGAATCAGTGCACGCAGTGATTTGGTTAGGAGGTTGTTCATTGTTGTTTTTTGCCTGAACTGGCCTTATTTCTGGTTTTGCAGGTTCTTGTTCAGTGTGAGTCGGCTGTTGTGGCATATATTCCTGAGGAGCAGCAGAGTTGGGTTCTTCCGCAGGGGTACTTGTATCTCCCCTAACTACCGCGCTATACATCCGCTCATGCTCCGGATGTTTCTCCAAAACGAGGTCCATGGCTTCTGAGCGCGAGGTCTTCAATCTCTGTTGAGTGGCTAAAATTTCACTTTCAATTTGATATTTTGGGCATTGTTTATCATTTGAGTAATGAGGCTGCCCGCAATGGTAGCATCGGACGGCATTAGGACAGGAGCTTTTTTTGGTGCCCTTCCTGCCCACATCGGGAGCACGTGTCTGCTTCTCTGCGGCAGTATTTTGCAACGTGGCTATAGCGTTGGCATTTAAAGCATTGTTGCGGTCTTTCTTTATATTCTTCTACAAGCTCACTGTGCCAAGATGACAATTTCACAGCTCTTGGCACCGTGTGCTTTTGGAATGTCAGGATGTATGTGTCGGTAACAACTTTCTCGCCATCTCTCCTCAGCTCTATTCGCCGCAGGTCAATCACTCCCTGGTCAGCTAGGTGGTCCTTCAGTTCTTCCATAGAACACTGTCCGAAAGTCTTGCTTCGGACTACACCACGAACAGTGTTGAGTGATCGGTGGGGCTCTATTACTACTCCCTTTCCGCCAATGCGGTCCAGTTTCATCAGCTTATCTGATTGGGTTGTACTATTTGTCTCAATGAGGAGACTGTTATACCCAGATTTTACGATTTTCTTTGGAGTACCAATTGTCTTAGTAATGTCGCGTTCTGCCAGCAACACGTTCAAATCTCTGGAGATATTGACCCCAGGGAATCGTACAGTATAATATTTGATATAGTATGGTATGGAGTTCTCGAACATTCCTTCCAGTCTCAGCATCTGACGCGCTCGCCGGTCATCTCGTCGTCTCCTCTTCACCTGTCGTCGGTTCATTGTTTTCCAGATGCTCTGTTCATCTCCGGTCGCAGCTTCCTCATCATTGTTAGGCTCTCGGGTTGTCTCAGCTTCCACTGTTTTGGCCCTCGAAGCGTCTTCGCTACATAAGTTTCTCTCATTCGTCTGATCTTTTCCATTATTTAATTCAGTCTCGGCACTCGCTCCTTGTGTGGGGTCCACACTTAGAGGAGGCAAATCGTTAGTCTGCATTAGAGCAGAACTAGCAGTATCCATTTGAGTGTCCAGGTCGTCAGCGGCAGGTAGGGATTGATGGGTTTCCATCGCGTACTGGGGAGACCCCGGTTGGCTCCCCCTAGCACAATCGCTAGGGGGCACCTTGTAACTGCTTACAAGCTCCTCAGATGATATTGGTTTAATAATCTACATAAAAGAACAAAATAATACAAAACCCCGATGTAGGGGGGGCCGCCTGCGTTGGTTCTACCTACAACAAGCTATCAAGAATAATTAAATGAGGTCAGCCTGTTATTTTACATTAATTATCTAATGTATATCAAAGACAAGTAGGTATACTAATAGTACCACCACGTAAAGGTGCAGGTCGACTAGATACACTCTAGTAAGAATGTACCTTCTATCAAATCCTTGTCAATATTCAGCAATGTTCCCTTCACACATATAAACAAATACACTTGGTACCAGTAAAATTGGTAAAGGGAACAGTGAAATTTCCAATACTTATGGTAACTATACAAACTTCTTTTCAAATTTAAAAAAACTGAAAGTAACACCTGACACAATTATTAGGAAGATTTAAAATCTAACCAACAACTCATCAGTTCAGTCAAAGAAAAATACACTATCTCACCATACATATTTCACACCAAAATTACGAGACTTGAAATTATAAGACAGCAATTCCGAAGACCAGGTAATAGTTAAATTTATTTAAAAATACATTTCAGTGACAGGCATGATAGAAAGGGTGAAAAATAAGGATCAACAAATAAAAATTCATAAATTTCCTTTCACTTTCACCATAAAGCTGCAAATAAAAAAATTATACAATAAATAAAAAAGCTCGAGTATTCGATAAAAACAACAATCTTCCCAGTATGACTGCAAGGAAAGTTCACACCCAGATTTCGATCCCACACTGAACGCTAATTTCGTAAGCATACCTTGAAGACCCAAGAGCCCGTGTCAGGCCTGTACTCGAGGAACTTGGCGCCCATGTTGAGGCACTTCTTCTCCAGGTACTGCGGCCACCCCATGGCATCCAGGCGGTCTGCGTCCTTGATCACGTCTCGAGAGCTCTTGTCTATTGGCCACACTGCGTCCAGGGTGATCTGCGCCACACACGAAATGACGTTTGAAGAGGCTAATTTCAGTTATTCTAGTAATGAGAAAATGTATCGTCATGCTATTCCAGTTGCCAATTCTTCAGCTTTGTTTAGCAAACCTTCGTATTTTACCAAAAGCATAAACTGTAGATATTAACAAGTCAAATTTAATTTGAAAATGAGTAGTTTGATTCCATAAAAATTGTTAGGCTTCAGCTTATTCATGAAATAGTTGACTTGATCATTTTTATTCAGTGTACAATTTCACGCTCGGGGAGCAGATGAGAGTTAATTACAGTTAACTAAAGTCATTTTAACTATATAATCACAAGACAACGGTCAACTGCACGAAATGTAATAAAAAATTTCCAGGATTAATGATTTTTGTGAGACCCACCACATCATCTATCTCGACATTAATTGGAACACAGGGCAACACAACACGAGAATAAAGAAGTCAGATAAGCTTTGTTAAAATAAGGTGCTGTCATGCTAACACAAACGCAACTCACCACTGCAGGTTTGTTAAGCTCTTCGCCCACTTTTGGCTTATTTGTACCATCAGGGTAGACTTCGATCTCCTTGCGCACAATGAACACAATGCAGTCCAGGTCCAGGCCCATCACGTCAGTTTCGGAAGTAAAGCAAACGTTGCCGTAGCCTTCACGTCCTACACTGAAGTTTTCCACAACACATCGTCCATCCTCATCGATCAGGCTTGCAAGCTCCGACATGGACGGGATGGTGTAGTAGCCTGCTCGGCTCAACTTGATGCCCGTTGGATGAGGCTGCAAAAACAAAAAATAAAAACATTTCATACCAAAAACACTAAAAAACGGGGTATATTAAAAGACCATTTATAATAAGCTTGTTTACTGAATAAAATTGAGATATGTAGTATTTTAATAAGAGTCGTACAAAAAAGTCAACACCACGCAGCAATCAGAGCAGAAAATCATACATCACTATGGCGCAACGTGAAGGCTTCAGTGCAAAAGCAAAAAGAACCAATTAACTGTAGCCTACAAAGCCTCATTATCAAACTTTACAAGTAAATATAAAACTTATTTTATACAAGCCTCATTGAATAGCAGTAAAACTGCACTGTCTATTCCTAAAGACCAATTTTTTTGAGTAACTCATTTATTGAGCAACACGCTAAATATAAGGGTACAGATAAAACATTTGAAGAGAAAATTATACAAAAATAAAAGAGACCACCTTAATTCAAAAGTTTAAAGGACTATATATACAAAGCTGGGGCTGTCAATCTCAACAAATAGCAAAACTATAACTCACAGGTGCATTGACCTCTGGAATGTCGTGGTCTGAGAAGTCTCGAGATGAGGCTTCATAGATAGTGTAATTAGCGTTGCTCACATTTGCAGACGTGGATATGTTGCCGGCTTCACCATTCAGGGAATTATTCCCGTAGTTTACGTTCTGATTCTGGCAGAGTAAAATCAAACATAGAGAACAATAAATTAAAACTAACTGAAGATATTTTTATCTTCCGCGTGAGATTCTTAAGGATCGACCTAGTGGAAATACATGATTTTTTTCAACAATTTTTTTAACCACAATACAAGGTTGATAAACATACTACCATTTACTCCTAACTTTCATGCCAACGCCTCACACCTTTCCTGAATCTGACTCCTCTTACTGTAACACTCGTTTGCACATTACTCTTGTGTTTAGAATCGCAGTAAAACAAATTAATTAATGAATAACTCACACACAAAGTTCCGCAAATTCTAACTTAATGCTTTTTCTCCCACTGTCACACACACAGCTGAAAATATTCCAACACTGCTAAGACTTTTACTATCATCACCCTCAGTCTCTCTCGCCTCCTAGTGACTAAGGGTGACGATTGTGGCCTGCTGTCGGCTACCCTCCCATAGGGAGGAGAAGCCTGGTATATGTATGTATCTACCAAGACTTTACGTTCGAATTTAAGAACGTGTTCAATAACATTTCTTAAAAAAAAGCCAAGATGTCAGCTCAAACTCACTCCATTTGTGCGCATGCCAACATTCAAGTCAGCAATGGTGTCGTTGAAGCCCACCATAGGCTTCTTGGAAGTAAGGCTCAGCTTCTTGATGTTGTTCCGACCCTGCCCACGGAAGTATGCATGAATGGAACGACGGGAGATGGGTTAACATTGAAAAATTTAACTTTAAATTTTAGCGCAGTATATAATCAATCACAAGATAAAGGTTCTTTGCATAGATCTTACCGTTTTGGTAAGCTTAGACATATTATCGCTACAGTAACAATAAGTAAGCAAGCCAGCCAGCCAAAGAAATTTTTTCAAAATCTCACTGCAGTGTGACTAGATATTTTGATCTCTGCTTACTTCTCAACATAGAGTAACTTAAAGATTAAACATAATTATGGTTAAAGTTTAAAACACATACATATAACGCAGTAACAAAAACTCGAACTCATTTACCACGTTCACTTTTCAATAGTATTCTCGCCTCACCTTGATGATGTCAGGAGTAGCGGACGTGTCAGCAAGGTGTGGAGAGGCAGGCAGGTGGAGCGGTGATGTGAGAGGAGACTGGCCTCTCTCCACACCCCCCCCGCTGGGCGTACTGGGCCGGCTACTTCCCTGATAACAAAGTTCACATCACTCATTGATTGCATGAACAGCTACGTAAACAACAATTAGGTTGTCTTATGTCCTCCAATATAGTTGAAACAAAATTCAGAAGTGCCTTGCAATTTGAGCAAGATTAATCACATGTCACATCGATTACTGCATTGCTACTCGAATAAAAGCATCTGAAAAGCCTGAGAAATCGTGGCTCAACATGCTTGTATCACGGATACTCAATGCACTGAATTTTTTTTCAATTGTCCGTGAGGCAAGCACATCTGATGAAATTCTTTATTTTTCTCTACTCTGCTACTACGCACGTCAACAAAATTAGAAACTAACATTAAAACCCTATTACTCTTCCTACTTTATGCAAAAAGAATGGAAACGCATGAATGAATTGCAGTCAACAATCGAGTTAGTAGTGCGTAAAGTTGCCAGAGCCTTGCTGACCAGGCGCATATTGGGCTGAAGGTTACTGAGATTGATATGTATGCACTGCGTTTATAATTGTCACAGAGTATTTCGCCCAGGATTGCATTGCAGCATTTTGTCCGCGAAAGCCTGATGAAAGCCTTCTACTTCAAAACTTGGTTCACTTTTCCACATTTATATCTAGAAAAGAGTAACACTTAATTCAAGAAAGGTCCAAAACGTAACGAGGGAATGAATTTAGAAAACTTATCCCACGCAAGTCAGTAGGAAATGAGGATCCTCACTCTGAAAACCGTCTGAGCTATTTAACTGAAAACAAAAAAAAGCTTAGAACAGATAATAAAAGATACAATTAGCAACCAATGAAACGAAGCGTATTTCTTTACAATTGACAATTTCCGAGTGATCAAACGTAAATATGAAGTCACAATTTTTTGCCCACCCTGCATAATATAGGTCCAAAACCATCTAGTTAAACTCTTTACCATGATTTATTGATTCAAGACTTGAGAGTTTACTTGATCAGGGAACATTGATGTTCGTTCTCAATTCAGAATGTCATAGGTGAAGCAGACAAAAACGAAATAAAATACCACAACTGTGAACTGTCCCCACGAGAATATGTGCATACTGCTTCAGAACCAAATCAAAATATATGCACGAAATATTCTTGAAGTTTACTGCCAATAACAAATGGAACAATAAAACTAAAATTATATTACTGATACAGCACAAACCTTTTCAACACAATAACTCCTACAATATGAAGAATTCTTACCAGGGTACCAGACAACGAAGCAAGACCGTTCTTCCCGCTGTTGAAGACCTTCAGGTTGAGCTTCTTAACGCTCGGGAATGTTTTGGTCTTGAAGATTTCATCTCCGCCGTTGGACTCGTTGGTGTCATCGAGGCCAGCAAAGAGGAGGCTCCTGTTGTTCATCAAATTGCCCGGGTCTCCCAAGGAAGTGTTGGCTCGAGGCTGGGGGCCGGCAGACTTGTGGGACGGCAGGACGTACGTTGGAGCACTCAGGTTGTTGGAGGCGAGTTTGTTGGCGTTGCTGGCCGGAGGGCTGAGCAGCTCGTCTGCCTTCCCTGCGACACCAAGCAGTTACATAAGGTGACGAGCAGAACCCAGCAACACAAAGCAGTTACATACATAAGGTGATGAGCAGAACCCAGCAACACAAAGCAGTTACATACATAAGGTGATGAACAGAAATGCTTGAACTGGTTCCAATCCACATCGCATGGGAGTAGTACCTTGAAAAACTTTAGTGGGACCTCACAGATAAAAATATAACATAATTAAAATGAAGGGAAACTTCGAGAGTAAACGAGTTAAAATAGAGTCAACAAAAGCAAAGAATCAAGTACCTTAATCTGTGTAATAGGTAGGAGCACTGTTAATATAAACATATAAACCAAAGTACTTGAGATCAGAGTGTAGACACGAGGCAAAAGCTGGCGAATTCATCCATCAAAAATAAAATTTTACACTCGTACAGTATAAAAGAATGGTTATACATAATGAATTCTTATTTTGCCTTCATATTAAAGGTGAAATATAATACGAGAAGAGCACATGTTTGATCATAAAATTAGGTAATAAATAATAAAACCACGAATATGCATTTTCAATAGCAGAACAAATTAGGAACTCCAGAATATGAAAAGCCCGCAATTTATGTTGCAGGAATAAAGTAAAAGGGTCGCAAGTTTCATGCCACTTCCGAAAATGAGATACCACCTGCGGTGATTTAAAAATAGCTATAGTTTTCTCAGCACAAGCCACGTTAATGTCTCAAAGTATATCCTTAGGTATAATTATATTTTATTTCATTCCAACAAATTCTTCCAACATTAAATTGATCAAATTTTCAATGGGCAATGAAATATGAGCAGGGGGCAACAAAAAACTTAAAATCCAAATATTTATTCTCGCCCAACTCGTGCACATTACATTAAAATGAGAGAAATGATGCACTCCTCACCTGTGTTTGCAGCAGGCGTCTTCAGAAGAGAAGAGTGCCCGAATGGATTATCGGTGAGAGCCTTGATGAGATTAGCGATGTTGTTGTCTCCGATACCGGCAGCAACTGCGGTGTTGCCAGCAGTATTGCCCCCGAGACTGAGAGTACCTCCAGTGCCGAAGCCCCCACCCAGAGCCCCAAACCCTGTCGGCTTATTGGCGTTGGTATTGAACCCAAAGCCCAGTGAGTTGGAGCCTGAGTTGAACGTGGAGCCAGTGTTGAAAGCGAGTCCGCCTGCTGGTTTGTTTTGATTGGCCGTGTTGCTGAACAGGCCACCGCCGGTGTTGGTGTTCAGGTTACCGAAGAGGCCGCCGCCGCTCGTGTTGCTGCCAGTGTTGAATGCGGTCCCTGAACCTGTAATGCAACAGTTGGGAGTTGATTAGAGTATTGAATAAATAGCTAAATGACGTGCAGTCCCTGAACCTGTAATGCAACAGTTGGGAGTTGAATTAGAGTATTGAATTAATAGCTAAATGACGTGCAGTCCCTGAACCTGTAATGCAACAGTTGGGAGTTGATTAGAGTATTGAATTAACACCTAAATGACAAAAAAAGTCTACATAACGAGGGTAACTTTATGAAGCTCACAGGCTCAATAGATTTCCTGGGAAAATTAAACTAAATAATCATTAACGTGAAATAAGTAGATCCAAACAGCAATAAAAAGATACTGTTTAAAAAAAAAATTTTTACTGTTCATTCCTGGTTAACATAACACACAACAACACACCAGGAAAAATTCCTTTGCATAAATAGTTCGAACCATCAGCTGAGACTTCAATAGCCCAAAGAAATGCAGCAAAGGATCTTAAATATACTTTAATTTTTTTTTTCAAATCAAGTACACCATCAAATATCAGATAACTCGTCCACCCCGATAGCAGACGCATATCCTAAAGAATGAGCGTCTGTTAGCTAGAGTAAGTTTACCCAGCAGGCTTCAATAACGCAGATGCTACTAGATCCAGAAGAGACACAACCATTTAAAAGGCAGAAAACGTGTACTGAAGCTCATCAAATACTTAATGATTACTTATAGGTGGAGTACATGTGAACAGGAAAAGGATCTACCATCAAAACCAAGAGCTTCAAAGACTCTCGAACATAATAATGAAAATGAACAGTTTTTCTCATTAAAATGTCACATTTTCAAGAACTTCCTCTCATTTCAGAAGAATAATGCCAGAACATACTCTAATACTTGTTTAAAAAATATTCAGCAAGGCGCAAATACATTCAGCAAAGCGCAAACACATTCAGCAAGGCTCAGATTAGATTAGATTAGATTATTAGTTAGTTTAAGCCTCCCTACCCGCAACAAAGGCTATCCAAAGAGAGGAAGGAAGAAGGCACCATTTAGTATGGAGTTGAGGGAACGCGGAATCTATGCACAAGGTGCACAGAAACAGGAAGCTAAGAAAGAAGTTCATGAAACAAGAAAAAGTTGAAGAAGAAAGTAGAAGGTGCTGAAAAAACAGGACAGCAGTGAACCGAAAAAAGATGGTCCGTAACAAAACAAAAACCTATTCTATTTTAACAAAAAGAAAGCCTACCTAACCTTTAGCTCGGGCCCACACATAGTCCCCCTGGGAGCGCTAATTCCCATAGATACAATAGCTGTATCCCCCTGAGGGGTCAGCAAGGCTCAAACGTTCAGCAAGGCTCAAACGTTCAGCAAGGTTCAAACGTTCAGCAAGGTTCAAACGTTCAGCAAGGTTCAAACGTTCAGCAAGGTTCAAACGTTCAGCAAGGTTCAAACGTTCAGCAAGGTTCAAACGTTCAGCAAGGTTCAAACGTTCAGCAAGGTTCAAACGTTCAGCAAGGTTCAAACGTTCAGCAAGGTTCAAACGTTCAGCAAGGTTCAAACGTTCAGCAAGGTTCAAACGTTCAGCAAGGTTCAAATGGTCAGCAAGGCGCAAACACTTTCAGCAAGGCGCAAACACTTTCAGCAAGGCGCTAACACTTTCAGCAAGGCGCAAACACTTTCAGCAAGGCGCAAACACTTTCAGCAAGGCGCAAACACTTTCAGCAAGGCGCAAACACTTTCAGCAAGGCGCTAACACTTTCAGCAAGGCGCAAACACTTTCAGCAAGGCGCAAACACTTTCAGCAAGGTTCAAATATTCAGCAAAGAATCTATCACTCACCAAAAGCAGAAGTAGAGCCAAGTCCAAAAGCAGGCTTGTTCTGAGTGTTGCCAAAGAGGCCGCCGGAGGTGCTGGTGCTGGTGCCGAACGGGGAGGCGGTGGAGGTGGTGCCGAAGCCCTGAGTGCCCAGACCGCCGAACGCGAGGCTGGTGGCCGGCTTGCTGCCGAACAGCCCGCCTGCGGTGGAGGTGGTGGCGCCAAACGCGGGTTTTGCCTGGTTGAACAGCCCGCCGCTCTGTCACAACACCAAAGCCAAGTTATAAAAGATCAGGATGTGTTACTTTCATTGCAGTGGCGATAATTTTAGTTTCAGTACAATTCATTCACAAAAAAAGGGCATTGTGGTAATTTCAAACTATCTCTCAGTTAAACTGGAAATTTTAATTTCAAGGACTACGCGTATTATATAGGAATAACACTATCATGGTCAGGCGAACCTGCTGAGACGTTGGGTTTTGACCAAAAGAAAAGCCGGTATTGGTGGCTCCAAAGCCCGTGTTGGTCGGCTGCTGCTGCTGCTGCCCAAACAGCCCTCCGCCACTTGTTGCATTGTTGTTCGCCATGAACGAGAAGCCACCTGCTGGTATAACAAAAACATACTATACTAATTTTGAAATGTACAACAGAAAATAATTCCTAATTTTTGTTATTAATAATCTAAAATTAAGAAACAAAAAATCAGATAGGTACTATGATGAAATGAATATTTGACTAAATTTTCCAGACACAAATTTAGATTTTATAACGTGTGGAAAAAAAATACCTACAACCCAACTGACAACTAGGCTCTCATCTAAACATAAAACAAATTTAATTAAACTTTTTGATTAAAAAATGACAACGATTATGACCTGGTATAGTAAAACCCAAACAAAAAGTAACTAGAAAATCAATAAATGAGCATGAAAAACAACAGTAACATGGTCTGCGTAAAGGACAGCAGGAGGAAGTGGGGCTAACAGTGCAAACCGAGCAAGCACGGACCATGTGAGTACGTACCAGGCTTGTTCTGCTGAGTGTTCTGACCAAAAGAGAAGCCACCCGTGGACGAGCTGGTGCCCGCGGCCTGCCCGAATGCCGGCGCTGCGGTGCTGGTCGAACCAAACAAGCCTCCGCCGCTGCTGCTTGCAGCCGCAAAACCTGACAGGTGATTAGATTTATAGTCAAACCCTGGATGAATATGTTGTACAAAATTCAGAGGTTATCAGCAACTAATGTATAGAGTGAGCTAAATGAAGTAAAATTAATGAGTCCAATTGAACAAAAAGTTCTTTAACATCTCAGCTTAGCAATTTTACAACCATTTATTAGTGACACAAAATACAACTAGTCCCAATCTCAATTCTGGAAGGCATTGACGAAGAAATTGTTTCACTTCTGTAAGGGAAGTTGATAATTACACATATAGGTTGAATGATAGCCAAGGATTGGCCCGCAAGCACAAACTCAAAAACATTTTTAAACAGTCCACTTAACAGTCTACCCAATTTCATGCTACATAGACCAAAATATGGGATATTATTTAAAAGTTTCTTCAAGGCACCTAGGCATGATAACATAGACCGATATACTAACCAGTGTTGGTGGCGCCGAAAAGTGGTTTATTTTCGGCAGGTTTTTGCCCGAAGAGACCTCCTGTGTTGGAGTTGGTGGCGCCAAAGAGCCCTCCAGTAGTGCCTGTGTTCTGACCAAAGGCACCTGTCATCAGGCCACCACCTTGACCAGGGCCCTTGCGATTAGCTAGGTAATCCTCCACTCGCAGCTCTTCCAAGGATTTGCTTTCATATTCCTGCGACAATGAAAGAAATTTAAATTTCAATAATTGACACTTAACATACGAAAAGCCGAATGCATGCAATTGAACAGAAAACAAAAAGTGGAGAAAGCCCTTTTGGTACTTCAACACCTCAACAAATTCAGGATTGAGGAACAACTTGCATAGCTGTAACAAAAATAGCACACAGTGCAAGTTGTTTGAGGGTGATTAAAAGAACTTCAACTGCTAGCAGTAACGGCTACAACAACGAGAATTGTTCAGAAATGTAATCTCTAGAATTAGTCATATCCTGAAGTCTCTCTCGTCCGAATTTTTAAACCCATGCATGAACCTGAAACACATCATCCCCCACACGCTATTACTGCACACATGTCAACAGCCACAACTCGGCTCATTAGTTGTCCTTGAATTGTCTTCCATCACCCAGACTCTACAATTCAGGTCTAGTATAAGCCTTGCTCAAACAAAAGTGCACCAAATTTTCTGGTTCATAGCCGTTTCCATCAATTCCAGTAATAAACTTTTACAATTGAAAATTCTGTAATGGGAAAAACTCTGCCCAAATTTTGTTAACCTTTATCACTATTTATTACCCCTTGAAGCCCCCAGTTTTTAACATCATTTCTTAATATAGAGTTGGACATTGTTTACCAGCTGACAGAGCAACTCTGGCAATAAATGCCTTCAAAAATGACAACTTGTTAGATCAACCAAATTAAGAGCTAATAATAATTTGCCTCAGAGACGAAGTGACTTTCCAACCAAATAAACCCAATTAAAAAAATTCCTTGCAAAATAAAGCTAATTTATCAGACAGAACGACATGCAAATTACAGTAGGTAGTTCAGTATAAGAAATTCAGGACAGTAACCTCTAATTTTTCAGTGCTTTTACCCCAAAATGCAGAACATCAGAATACTCAAGTAAGCATTAACCGCAGTGTATTCTTATCACCATAATCCCAGGAAATACAGTAGACACTGAGCAGCGCACCAACGCACAGTCTGCAGGCTCCTACTCCTACCTTCATGCAGGTGATGACTTCAATGCGAGTCTGGATGTTAGTTGTGGCACCATTGCGTGTCATGGTGTCCGAGCCAGTCACTGGCTGGTACTTCACCGTTGTGCCCACAACATTGCTTGTGCCTGCTCAAATGATCCATTTTAATACAGGTTAAACCACCATTGCTGCATTCTTTTGACATAGACAGTGAGACTCATTAAAATCCAAATATATGTCACCCATATGTTGATCTATACAAACTATACTTATTTTTGATACATTTCAAATTTAAATTGAAAATTAAGTATCAGATTGTCAACTGCAAAGACAACTAAAATGTTAACACGAAAAATCTTATGCATACTAAATTAAACAAGTACAGAGTTATAGAATGA
Source organism: Morinoia aosen (assembly GCA_030386875.1). Lineage (NCBI taxonomy): Eukaryota > Metazoa > Arthropoda > Malacostraca > Amphipoda > Talitridae > Morinoia > Morinoia aosen. Next base: position 44,560,119 of record CM059572.1, on the reverse strand, counting down.
AAATCACCTTGAAACAAAGAATTTTATCAAAATCACGATTCACCCATTACAACAAAATTGTATTGTACAGATTACACTGAAGACTAATGTTACAAGACCTATTAAACTAGAATTTCACTGCGTGAAGAACTGCTTTAATATAAAATCAAAAACTCGAGCAGAGATGCCAATGAAACTTTACTAGTCTTGGTTCCAAAAAAGAAGAATACCACTGGTGCCTATAATACATCTTGAAAACCAAAGTAGAGAAGCAAATGAATTCATCAGAATTGGCTCTAAAAAAGAACAACACCACCAAAGGCTTTACTGTATCAATAAAAACTGAGGTAGATATGCAAATGAACTTTACCAGTATTGGCACCAAAACAGGACACCACCAGAGGCTTTATTGTATCAATAAAAACAGAGGTGGATATGCAAATGAACTTTACCAGTATTGGCTCCAAAGAGTCCTCCTGTGCTGCTGGTGTTGAAGAGCCCTCCTCCCGTGGTGTTGGACGTGGGAGTGGCAAACCCAAATGGTTTGTTTTGCATCCCGAATGCATTGCTGGAGCTGGTTGTGCTGCTCCCAAACAACCCTATCCACACAAAATGAATCAATTAGTCTACATATTATTCATATCACTATCGTTCATTAAAAATAAAGGACTATATTTTTTGCTTCACACAAAATATGTATTAATTCAGTTACTAAGAAAAATGCAAGCCTTTATGGCTACAACATAAACAAAACAAAATAGAAAATGACAGCACAAACAAAATAACTGGTAAATTCTCAGTTTGTTACTCAAGTTCAATGCCATCAGACACAGGTACCACAGCAAATGTAGGAAAGAAATAACTCTCATTAAGTCACAAAATTTTAATGCACTTCAATCTACTTGAATAATTTTTCAACACTCATTAAGTCATTAATCACTCATTAATCAATATTTAAGCCTTTACAGGCACAAGATTAACACAACAAAATAGAATATGACAGCATAGACCGAACAAGTGGCCAATTCTCAGTTTGTTATTGAAGTTTGATGCCATCAGACACCAATCACACATGGGCACCACAGTAAATGTAAGAGAAAAACAACAACACTAATATAAAGTCAAAAAATTTTGCCAATACAATCACACTTGCTTTAACACATCTCAATATGTGGCCATGTCATAGTGTTGTCAATCTACAATTAGGCGTTTCTCATCAGTAATATAAAAAACGTTACAAAATCTGTTTTTTTTTTCCTGCATAATGTTGATTCTCTAATGACATTTAAGAGAAGTAAATTACCAGTAGAAGCAGTCCCAGCAGTGTTTTGAGTGCCAAAAAGACTGGTGCCAGTGTTACTGGTAGCTGTAGTGAAGCCTGTCGGTTTGTTGGTAGAAAAGGCTCCTGGAACTTGGCTGCCAAACAGCCCAGTGTTCCCTGTGTTTCCTGTTTGTCCTTTGCACAAGAAAAGGTTACGTAACATTTTACAAAATCAATCTATGGCTACAAAAACTTGGATCTCTAAATTTCAATATACAGGTAGATGAAAGGCAGAGGTAAGAGGGCACTGGAAGTATAATCTTATACTTGGATATACATATGTTCACAAAGTATCACCAACAAAATAGAACTTGAAAATAGTGATATTTGAAGATGTCTCATCATTATGTAAGACATGTCCAATAAGAAAAGCATGATGCCTTTTATTCACGTATACTTGAAGTAGGTGAACTTTTAGCAGTTACCCTAATACTTCAGAGATGAATACTGGGTCATTTCAGGTATTACTTGGCAAACAATTTGCATTAAAAATTCCATGGTGATCTTGAGTGATGCAAAAAATCCATCAAAGTCAATAGCTGGAGTAATGACGTACACTAATTTCCACATAAAATAATACCTTCTAAAGCAATTTTAAAGCTCCTAGCTAAAATCAAAAAGTGAAAGCAAAACATCAATTATAACTCATGAATAAGAAACAACAATACCAAGAAATAATTTCATTTTTGAGGTCAAACTTGAAGCTTATATGAAAATGAACAAAATGATTCAAAGCCTCACCTGCTGTTCCAAACAATGATGATCCTGTGTTGGTAGTGCCTCCAAAAGGTGTGCTTGTTGAGGCAATCCCAAAGCCTGTGCCAGTTGACTGAAAAATTATGAAAAAATATAGATAAATGAAAAGCCACAAAAAAAACAACCAAGGAAAATGTTAAAAGTTAATTTAAAAACATGAACTAATCAGCTTTAATGCATATGTTTTTAATAGTTCAAGAAATACTTTACATCATTGAAATCTGAAATTGTGAGCTTTAAACCATCTTACAACCTATCGATCAGAACCAAATGCACACCTAAGTCTGCAACTACCTACACTCAAATTCTTACCAACTGGTGAATACAGAATCGCTAAATTTTTTGCGAATTGCTTGCATTTTGAATAGCGTTTCTCTGAACATAAACTTTCTTTTACATGCTCATATATGTAGTATAGCTAAAACACTCCTGGCAACTAAACTGGATTCTTCATGGTGTACCTGCAGAGGCCAAGCTTCTATTTACATGCTGATTTATGGCTACTAGTTATCATAAACCAGCACCCATAACCCGTATTAATTCACATTCTGCTTTAGAGCAATCCGTTCGTAGCTACGAACTGTACAAACTAATAGTTTTTATCGCACAGCTGAATACGTCGTGATGTGGCGCATAAACAGGCTTATATCCATGTTCTTATTAGTAGGCAAAAGTTTTGTAGGTTTACAGCATATTTCTGTGTTGCAGAAGCCGATGTTCTGACTTACGTATAAGTCTATTTACGAAGGTCTGTGAGATTGGAACCCGTTTGTAAGCCGAGAACCTTCTGTATGTAGAGTACACATAAATGAAACATTTCTTGCAACTAACCTGCGTTCCAAACGGTGCTCGTCCAAAAGCAGAACCTCCAGTGCCAAAACCTGTGGACTGCTGGTTAGTGGAACCAAACCCACTAAAGTTGGAGGTTCCACTGAATGCTGGGCGAGCTGCCCCAAACATTGTTAGTTTCTATCTCACTACAAAATGCCAATAAAAACAAGATTCTGCAAAGAAAATTATAATTATTTAACTATCTTTTCAATAAACTATGGATAGAAATACTTTTCAGAAGCTGAAAGCCAATGATGTTGAATATAAATATATCTTCCTTATTTTATAAAATATTTTCCACAGAGATCCTTCACTTGCATTATTATCACAACTTCTTGAAATACTGAGAGATTTATTTCAAATATCTGTATCGTTGTGACATTTATTAATGTAAAAAATATTCCTAAGATGTGATTGCACATAGAAAAAAGTTTATTGACCAGTGATTGTACTATGAAATATTTGAAAAAAGGGACTACAATACCTTATATGGCTTGTTAATCATCAGTGATTCTGGCAAAATTTAAACATTAGACTTGCTTAAAATCATTGTTTTTTCTAAATCCCAGTATCCATCAAATTGAATTACATGAACTAACTTCAAACAACCATACAATGACATCAAAATTATGTTATCTCAATTGCCAGCTCTAAAAAAGGGTCAATATGTATTTTAGGTGTAGGTCGGTAATTAAAAATTTTGTTACGAATAATCATTAAAGGAATACATTTAAAAACGTTTTACACGAATGCCATTCTGCTCGCTGATGCGTTATTTTTGAAGTATTCAACTTTGAAGTTGGCTTACGCGCGCCAAGCAGAATTTAGTAATAACTGAAGCTAACCCCCTACTACAAACGTAAAGAGGTTGGGTTGTGAGGGGTAGCCACAGTTCTTCTAGTGAAAATTATAAATAAAGGTTTCTAGTGACGTCCGTTTACATCGGCTCAAAGACGGCGGCCGCCATCTTGGGTACCGGGTGGCCGTCATTGGAGATGATATAAACGGACGTCACTAGAAACCTTTATTTATAATTTTCACTAGAAGAACTGTGGCTACCCCTCACAACCCAACCTCTTTACGTTTGTAATAAGAAAAGCTTCCGTTAGCTTCCATTATTAGTTAAATGTCACTTGGCACGCTTGCTGCAAAAGCCAACTTCAAAGTTGAATAATTCCATAACAACGCATCAGCGAGCAGAATGTCATTCTTATAAAATGTTTTTAAATGTGTTCCTCTACTGATTATTCGTAACAAAATTTTCAATTTCCGTGCAGCACCTAAAATACACGTTGACCCTAAAAAGGGCTGGTGAATCAATGTAGTCTCAGAATTTAAGTAGGACAAAACCATACACAATATATGAACAATTCCTTGAGGGAATCCTAGGATCAAATTGTAGGAGCCAACCTAATAACATTTACAAACATTATGAAAAATTATCATGAATACATTTCTGCACCAAACTAATTGATAAAATTGAAAGATATCCTGATTCCTGAGTTGAACAATGACATGATCTTAAATATTCTTTTATACTACAAGATGTCAATTGCACTAATCATTGATTTTCCTTGGAGGACTAGTTTACAATAAATTTTTTAACCAAATTTGAAATAAAAAACAAGCATGAAAATTTACTCAAGAAACATATTTACATATTTCCACAACTTATAAATATTTGCAATTGTCTGCTATATATTTCTTATCATTAAAATACTCATATTCAAACTTTTTCATCTGAAGTAGGTTGTGACAATTATTTTATCAAATTAGTATAGCAAGTATGGGCTATATACTAAAGCTGAAAGTTGCATAGAATACTGCTCTGTACTGCAATATTATCAACTATAAAAGAAATGGTTTCCTCAATTTCGCAATTCATTGCTAAGAAAAACTCAAATTAGGTACAAATTATTTGATAAAACTTCACACCAATTAAGGATCTCCTAAATTAAAATCTGTACTTTTATTGCATTTGTGGGTTAATGTTGAGGATTTTCCAGGAATTGATCTTTGATTTTCAGGTGCCTTGACCCTTTTGGTACTGATGGCTACTCCTGTGCCAAGTTGGCTAGTGCTTCCAGTTTAGGGCATCTAACCTAGTTTTAAAGTAATTTAACTAGTGAGAAAATATTTATGAAGTAAATAACAAAATTAGGAAAATTACAAACATTCATTAAGCAAGTTTTTAAACAATTCCGGAAGCTTGTACGAGTAAATTACCATAGGTTACCATAGGACCCTGTAATTATCATAGGGCCCTGTAGCATAGGCACGCGCAAGTTCATGCTACAGGGTCCAAGCAACACATTCAATACCCTTTCCATTTAACTTGAGCAAGTTTGCTGAATTTCGTTATTTATGATAAATTCGGGCAAGAACTTATAAATAATTTCTTCGTAAATACAAAAACCGGTCAATATTTATTTTAGGTGCGGCACGGAAATTAATAATTTGGGGGCAAATAATCAATAAAGGAACACATTTAATAACCTTTTACAAGAATGACATTCTGCTCGCTGATGCGTATGCGTAAAAGGTTATTAAATGTGCTCTTTTAGTGATTCTAAGCAATGACATCTTTAATTTCCGTGCCGCACCTAAAATAAATATTGACCCAAAAACCTAATTATCAACATCAAAAATTTCTGTCGCCAAGGATAGAGCTTCAAAGATTCAAAAAAATTTAAAGTTCAAATAAAGAGTAGGCACTTAAGCTAAGAGCACCCACACAAGGAGAATTTTACTGACAATTCAGGGTAATGACAACTTTTTCCCCCAGAAGTTTTTACTCAAACTATTTGAATTATCGTACAAAAAGGGTTAACATAGTTAATAAGATCAAAATAAGCAAGTTTTCTTCTGTGCACTTTCCGTCATAAATAAGTAATTTATGAGCTAAAGCGGTGAATCAATTACCGCAACTCAAGCGTTTGAAGCAGGAAGTAATTCATTTGGCCCGGCAAATGGCAATGCTGCAATTGCGTCTTGCCTCCGGTTTTCTCGTTGTCAGAGACGAAACTAAACCTACCACGCTAACTTGTAAAATATTCATTTGACAAAAAAAAGTGTATTGAAGAAAAGTAGTTTATGTCAATGTTATTACTATGATTCAAGCAACAAAAATTTGAAAATGAATAAGTAGCTGTTTATTTGAGCGCATTCGTCCTCAAACACGAAACTAAACCTACTGCTTTAATTTAAAATAATCATTTACAACAAAAAGTGCATGGAAGAAAACTTGTTTATTTCAATCTAATTTACTATGTTTAGCATTCAAAAAGTGGATAATCGATTCCCAGATAATCTTCAACATTTACCCATTTGCGCATTATAGATCATTTCTTCAACCTCTGCAGTAAAACAGCATTCACTTTTGTGGAAGTATGAAACGTAAAGTTATAAATCCACTAAAACCTTTGACAGTTTTATCTTGAAATAAAACTGAGCAGGTCCCACCTCTAGACTTACAGCATTTCCTACTAATGCTGCATTTACTGGAAATGTTTTCAAGTTAAAGACAATTTTCTTTCAGTCGTTGAAACCAACAACGTAATATTACTACAACTGGTAATATTGTTATAAATAAAAATTACATCACCTTGACAACACACACAAGCAACGCTGATAACTAGAAACTGACTCAGACGATCTGCTGAATACTAAATAAATCGATGCTTGAATCTGTATGTTTAAAAAAATTCTAACCACATTACGCCTTCAAAATATATTATAATACCATTAAAAATAATAAGTTACGCAGAATGTATTTAATTCTATATCTCGAATAATGACGAAAAGTTTTACGTCTCTACTAATAAGCATTGTAACCCAAAAATTACCACAACACGAAATAAACAAATTTAGCCTCTTCTACTGATTAATTTATTCCATACGTATCTTTATCACTCGACCAACTGAATAATTCCACTCTAAAAACGTAAATGACAGATGAAATTATTTACTTAATCACAAACAATTTTATTCGACGCGATATTATCACACACGTGAACAGGACAACGACTAAGGCGCCATCTTTCCCTAATTTTCCCACTTACGAAGATGGAGTTCAAATTTGCAGCACCTAGAGGAAAGTCCGCTAGGAATAGGCATCGACGAAAAGTCATAAGCGTTAATATATTTACCACCTATTTGAACAATATTGGAAAAATAAATAGGCATATAGTTCATAAGATGAACGTAAAAAAGATGGAGAAAGACGTGGGGTTTAAGTAAACACCAATAAAGGAACTGACAAAATAAACAAGATATTTAGGCATTTAGAGTACATGCACATAGAAGATGCAAATAATTTTGAATATTTCGGGACCTCTCTTTTGGGACCACAACAACAACTTTTAAAATAACTATACGGAAGATTTTTGGAAGGAAACGTTGAATAATAAAATTAGAGCCTGTTGGGTATAGAGAAAAAATGCCAAGCAAAATACCCCGGTCACTCTACCCAGGTGTCTGAAATGGGTACCGGTCTTGACCGGGGGAAAACGTCATGGCGTCAGTTATAAGGCATTTGAAAATCAAACGTACAAGGTGATATGTGTTACGTTGGACGTGGTAAGATTTAAGCCAAGATATAGTTGTTACCGTCCTAACGTAATCATTGCTCGACAGTGTTCGTGAAATTAAAAGAAAGGGATAATGACGACAAAACAGGACTCAGCTCGGTATATATTGGAGGAACGCCAGGGAGGACTGGCTATTGAGCTTGACTGGAAGAGCTTGTCTAGGTGGGCACTCCGTGCCGGCGAGGTCCTGTGGTCGATGGTGAAGTTCGGCGAGCGATGTTGTCGGCAGGATATGAATGAGTGTGTGTTTTGTGGAATTTAAATAAGCCCAATTTAGACTAACTAGTAGCATAAGCCTTTGAAAAACCCGTGACGTTGGTGGTGTCAATTCAAGGTATCAGCTTTATTAATCCCAAGCTGGACAAGATAGTTATCGTAGTCGAAGCAGGTAGTTTAGCTAGCCTGGGAGTGAAATCTTAGGCTTACTAGCTTCAAAAATAACCCATATGAATTGCAAAGGGAATAGATTGTAAATGAGATCTCTCAGGCCCAGGGAGTGAGTTGTGGTGGCGTTTGGTGATGTCGTTGAGGTTCTGCAAGAGTCGAAAACGCTGGATGAGATGTTCCAGGAGAGACATCAAGGAAAAAAAATTCCACCACTGACAATCCCTACACCGTAAATGATAGATTTGTAGCATACCGCTACATAAGCGTAAAAATTAGAAATTTGCTATTCATACTTAAATAAATTAATTAGTAGCATTAAAAATATTACTCTAATTTATTATTAAGTATTTTCTACTTCTAATTCGTAATCATTGAAGTTTTTGTGTAAATGCATGAAATAATAAAAATAACACTTGACATTTTTCGAGAGAGAAGCCCTCTGGTGGCAACACTGCGCAGTTGCGCGTCTCTTCTTTCAAACAGCCACTCTTACTTTGGCGTCCTACTTTGGCAGTGTTACAGCAAATTCTCGTGAGTTTAAATGTGTTTGAAAATTATCGTGTTCCTTTTCGTCGTGTCAGTGAGTATTAATAAGTGACAGTGCAGTGTTATTAAGTTACGTAGTTATGCGTGGGAATTGTGATGTAGCATGCTTTCATTCAGTATTTTGTTTTGTTTCTCAACGTGACTTAGCGTAAAGATATTGCGTCAGATGTGTGTGGTGAACGCCTTCTGCCGCACTTCAGTCTAAATTTCATAAATAAATAAAACTACCTTCTAAAAATTAAATAAAGCTAACGCAATCATTATTACGATTTTAGATCACTATTGTCATTCAACATTACCCAGAAATCTATTAAAATTTGACCAAAAATATTTAAACATTTTTCGAGCGTCAGCTCGCATCGCGTTTTCACGTAGAACCATTTGGCAAGCTCGATGGCCATTTTCCAGGCAGACTGCTCATTTCACGTTGTGTGTTCTTCAGATATTAGTCCTTGGGCCCCCAGAGGGGCAATTGTAAGTATCAAGTGTGAGAGTTGATTGTATTATGTCTTAACTTTCCTGTGTTGTGTCTTAACTTGTTCCGTGTTAGGGAGCTCTCGTTATATTGTCGTAGAAATATTCACTATGTTGTCTCTGTGCCAGTGTTAGTTAGTCACCAGCCTCAAGCTCACTGCCACATCTTTGTCATTGTTATCGTGTTTATGCCGTATTGTGCTGTCAGTGTTAACCGATGTTGGCATTTGCTCCTTAGATATTTTTAGTGCTGAGCATAGTGTTAAGACACCTTGCTGCCCACAGAGATCATTTTTGTTTTGCTCATTTTTTGTATGTTCCAGCTTCTAATTAATTGTGTTCTCAACTTTTGTATTTTAATTAAGTCGTGATTCAAACAAGTATGGAATTATTTTCACGTTCAACACTCAACGTTTAAAGTCCAAAAATCTTAAGAAATAAATTAGGATATTGCAGCAAATCGCGTTTGTATTTTCTGCAGTACTCATTTCAAGTCAATTCATAAATAATTGTTCCTTATAAATACCTAACTACATTTGACATGTTTTTTAGGAATAGAAGCAGCGTTCTTATGTTCAATATTTTTCCATGAATTAATTGAGCCTTTTTTAAATCACTGTAACTTTGTTCTCAGCTTAGTTGTTGGGGCTTTCGTGTCCGTTTATGTGCTGTTCCTTTTTATGTAACTTCTGCTGCAATTCTTGCTCATCTAAATAATAGAGTATAGAGAATTCACCTTTTCTCATACTTATATTTTTTTAGTACATTAATTATCTAATTACCTCAGTGCTTTAGCTATTATTTTGGCTGTAGTTCATTTAAACTCAGTTGTGCTGCTACTTGTAATGTCAGGATAGAGCTTTTGACCAGTGGGTCTGGAGCACTGATTCTGGTGTTAAGATGATTCAGGCTGCGACTCGGGCGCTAGAGTTGCGGACTGATTTTTAGCACCGGACTCCTGCCACTGTTCCTCCTGTGAATGTTACAGTTTTGCGCAGTCTTGCACATGTGTATGAATAGACTCAAATTTTGTGTTCAAAATAATTCAAGTCACCTGCTCCCTCACAGGATCGACGGGACCCCACATTCAAGCACTCACAAACACTTATGAAACCAAACCCTAACCTCTTAATTTAAGGAGCTTACCTCCTCCGAGTTCTCCTCCAAGTTTCTCCACATATTCAAATTTCACTATACTGGAAAGGCCTGCATCCCTGCAGCTAAGCCGCTAAAATCTCCAGTTGAGACCCTTGGGTCGAGAGTCCTCATCACTTACCGAGTTTTTCCTAACCTGTAACTATTCCCAAACTCATCATTCAACTCACTACTCACTTGGTGTCGGAACCTCCCACACCTACACCATCCTCGACTTCACGCTCCAGCACAGGCTTCCATCAGCCTGAGCTGAACGAATCGACGAAGTCCAGCAACCTCCTCGGACTCTCCCCAAGAAGTCTCGCGAACAAGAGTCAAGCCTCGCACTTCGGAGTGCAACCTTCTCCTCAATAAATCCCCCATACCGGCGAGTGAAACTATTCTCTCATTTTCCCCCGGTGTTGGCTTGTGGTAATTTTTGTTGTTTCATGGATTATTTGACGCTTGAAAAAGTGCGTCCGAATACACCGAACTCCTTCTGAGTCAGATTAAGTCAATTAGCAATTAAGTGTGCTCTACCCAGAGCACTGGTGACCTCGCCATTATAAGAAGAACATCCTTCTTTTGAAATCAATTGAAATCAATTTTCAACCTTTAAAATCAAATTCAATTAGTTCCCCACTTTGGGAGAACTTTAAACTGGTGACCAGAATTCATACCAGAGTTGATAAATAGTCCAACAACTGAATTGCCGCAGCCATCATTTGGAGGTTTTTGAGCGCATGTCGAGGCTGTTGCAGCTGTTGCATGTTGAACTTTGGAGGAGGTAGTGTTCCTTTCCATCCGTTTCCTCTAATTCTCAGTAATCAAACATAGTTTTTCCTCTCTAAAACTCTTCCCTATTAATAAGTTATTGCTACTGCAGCCTATTCTAACAAACTCTTCATGCTTTCCATTGCTACTGAAGCCACCTTTTACAAAACTCTTCATGCATTTCCATTGCTACTGAAGCTCCTTACTAATAACCTTCGCAATTTCCATCGCTACTGCAGCGCCATTGCTACTGAAGCACTAAAGCAAGCAAATGTCTATGTACGAAACACCAATTTAAACAAATTAACGTTAACTTCACAATGGTATAGACTTGCGAAATACGTAAGATGACGCCCAAAAATATGCCCAACCATAAATTTACTCTCTGCGATCGTTGCAAGGGACTGCCGGGTGTGCACCGTTGGTCTTTTGTAAGTTCCTCCGTATCCCAAATACCAAGCTCTTTCCCGATCTTCCATTTTTTGTATCGCTGTCTGGTCGGTGTGCTTGTAGCCTTGGGGACGCCTGAGGAGCACGCACGTTGCCTAGGAAGGCTGTACAAACGACTTACGTCGCACATTTGCTGTATTTAACCGGCATATGTGTTTTGGAAAGTAAGGAACTGATCTTGTATATTGTTTTGAGGGCATAATGTCACAAATTCAGACTAGATTTCGCTTCAGGTCAACACCTGTCGAGCCAACGAAATCGTACGTCGTAGTTCGCTTTGAGTTCTAAAGTCATGGAAGTCGACCAATTCTAGATTCCCCGTTACACCGTTCAAAGAACGCAGTCGGAATCAGGTTTTTCGGGCGCCTCCATTTCGGCAGATACTCTGGCACCTGTATGCCCAGTGATGCTAACCTCACAGATTTTTTATGGTCCCAGTTCGGGATCCGAGCTGAAACTTTCATAGTTCCACAGTTAACCTTCCACTATTTTCATCTATTTTCCTCTGTCAAGCTTTCTTTTGGGAATTCCTTCTTTTAACTCCCTCGAGCGTCTTACAAGTAACAGCTTCACTGTTACCAGACCTTTCGGTCTACATGCGTTGGGGGGTAGCTGTGGTGAACGCCTTCTGCCGCACTTCAGTCTAAATTTCATAAATTAATAAAACTACCTTCTAAAAATTAAATAAAGCTAACGCAATCATTATTACGATTTTAGATCACTATTGTCATTCAACATTACCCAGAAATCTATTAAAATTTGACCAAAAATATTTAAACATTTTTCGAGCGTCAGCTCGCATCGCGTTTTCACGTAGAACCATTTGGCAAGCTCGATGGCCATTTTCCAGGCAGACTGCTCATTTCACGTTGTGTGTTCTTCAGATATTAGTCCTTGGGCCCCCAGAGGGGCAATTGTAAGTATCAAGTGTGAGAGTTAATTGTATTATGTCTTAACTTTCCTGTGTTGTGTCTTAACTTGTTCCGTGTTAGGGAGCTCTCGTTATATTGTCGTAGAAATATTCACTATGTTGTCTCTGTGCCAGTGTTAGTTAGTCACCAGCCTCAAGCTCACTGCCACATCTTTGTCATTGTTATCGTGTTTATGCCGTATTGTGCTGTCAGTGTAAACCGATGTTGGCATTTGCTCCTTAGATATTTTTAGTGCTGAGCATAGTGTTAAGACACCTTGCTGCCCACAGAGATCATTTTTGTTTTGCTCATTTTTTGTATGTTCCAGCTTCTAATTAATTGTGTTCTCAACTTTTGTATTTTAATTAAGTCGTGATTCAAACAAGTATGGAATTATTTTCACGTTCAACACTCAACGTTTAAAGTCCAAAAATCTTAAGAAATAAATTAGGATATTGCAGCAAATCGCGTTTGTATTTTCTGCAGTACTCATTTCAAGTCAATTCATAAATAATTGTTCCTTATAAATACCTAACTACATTTGACATGTTTTTTAGGAATAGAAGCAGCGTTCTTATGTTCAATATTTTTCCATGAATTAATTGAGCCTTTTTTAAATCACTGTAACTTTGTTCTCAGCTTAGTTGTTGGGGCTTTCGTGTCCGTTTATGTGCTGTTCCTTTTTATGTAACTTCTGCTGCAATTCTTGCTCATCTAAATAATAGAGTATAGAGAATTCACCTTTTCTCATACTTATATTTTTTTAGTACATTAATTATCTAATTACCTCAGTGCTTTAGCTATTATTTTGGCTGTAGTTCATTTAAACTCAGTTGTGCTGCTACTTGTAATGTCAGGATAGAGCTTTTGACCAGTGGGTCTGGAGCACTGATTCTGGTGTTAAGATGATTCAGGCTGCGACTCGGGCGCTAGAGTTGCGGACTGATTTTTAGCACCGGACTCCTGCCACTGTTCCTCCTGTGAATGTTACAGTTTTGCGCAGTCTTGCACATGTGTATGAATAGACTCAAATTTTGTGTTCAAAATAATTCAAGTCACCTGCTCCCTCACAGGATCGACGGGACCCCACATTCAAGCACTCACAAACACTTATGAAACCAAACCCTAACCTCTTAATTTAAGGAGCTTACCTCCTCCGAGTTCTCCTCCAAGTTTCTCCACATATTCAAATTTCACTATACTGGAAAGGCCTGCATCCCTGCAGCTAAGCCGCTAAAATCTCCAGTTGAGACCCTTGGGTCGAGAGTCCTCATCACTTACCGAGTTTTTCCTAACCGGTAACTATTCCCAAACTCATCATTCAACTCACTACTCACTTGGTGTCGGAACCTCCCACACCTACACCATCCTCGACTTCACGCTCCAGCACAGGCTTCCATCAGCCTGAGCTGAACGAATCGACGAAGTCCAGCAACCTCCTCGGACTCTCCCCAAGAAGTCTCGCGAACAAGAGTCAAGCCTCGCACTTCGGAGTGCAACCTTCTCCTCAATAAATCCCCCATACCGGCGAGTGAAACTATTCTCTCATTTTCCCCCGGTGTTGGCTTGTGGTAATTTTTGTTGTTTCATGGATTATTTGACGCTTGAAAAAGTGCGTCCGAATACACCGAACTCCTTCTGAGTCAGATTAAGTCAATTAGCAATCAAGTGTGCTCTACCCAGAGCACTGGTGACCTCGCCATTATAAGAAGAACATCCTTCTTTTGAAATCAATTGAAATCAATATTCAACCTTTAAAATCAAATTCAATTAGTTCCCCACTTTGGGAGAACTTTAAATGTGCATTGCATTTCCGTGTCTTGATTTTATTATCAAAGCATAATCATGTTCGATGTGCATTGCATGTCCGTGTCATGATTTTATTATCAAAGCATAATCATGCTCGTTCTTTTTCTTTTCGATAATCTACTAATCTACGATAATCTCTGCTTGGAATGAACGCGGCGAAAATTGCCGGCGTTCGTTCGATAGCGTCTCTGTGTAATGGCGGAACCTCACACCGTCGTCTCTTTTCACTACTCTGTGATTATAAATACTATAGGCATGGTTATAGTAGCATTTATTCTTTTTTTTACAAACCGTCTTGCAGTAGTTTAAATTACGAAAAGTATTCATGCCTACGCTTGATAAATTTTGGAATTTCATTTCTTAATTCCATACTCTGGAGACCTTTATCTAATCGTACTTATTTCAATATAAAAACATTTCAATAAAATTTAATTTAACTCATCGCATTCTTGTGACAAAACACCCACTACTATCTGCCTATCTTAAGTGTGTGCAAATTGCTGGCTGCTCTGGCTGAGGCCGACGCGTACAGTCGCCGGCTAAATCGCCACACGGAACTTTCATCCTTTCGTGTTTTCTTTCTTCGCGTATTTTCCGCCTGTGAAATCAACGTTTAGGATTTATATCCATGAACTTAGGATTTTTATGTGTTTTTTTTACTGCTTTCATAAGTGCAGTCACTTGATATTTTCACCATTTTCCGTAGATCTCGTGTTTACTTGCCCGTAGTCTCTGTAAGGAATCACGATCTTTATTCTTGGAAATTCTTAAAACCTAATACTCAGATTTTTAAAGCCAGAGGCATTAGTGATTGAACAATTTATTTATTGTTTAAATCTGTTACAATCTGTCAACCAAAAATCTGTCCTATCTCTTTTGAGTTGCCAAAAGGGAGAATCCTAATGTAATGTGGAGAATCCCTCTGACTAATGTAGCTGGAGTCAAAACTGTAGGAGTTTCTCGGATTTCTCCGTGTGGGAAGAGTTGTCATTATAATTTGGATTGTCAGTGGTGGAATGTCTTGATGTCTCTCCTGGAATGTTTCATCCAGCGTCTTGGACTCCTGTGCAGGACCTCTACATCATCGCCATACACGCAACACTCACAGTTTTTGAATCTCCCTGGGTTTCCTGAGCGCCATGCTAAACGCTATTCTCACATAAGCAGTGACTAAACTTGCTCCCACTAATATGAGCACGTCACTTAACTTCCTCCTGCTAATGTGCTAATCTGCTAATGTGCCGACTTGATTCTGCTCACATGAGCCGGAGTTAACTTGCTCACTCACGCCCCACCTTATTTTGGAGTCATTAGTTATACCTGAACTACGTCACTGACCCTCGCTCAATTATCTCAAATTGCCTAATTCAACTTCCCAAATACAACTCACTCACCCTGCCTACTCCATCGCGTGCCGGCTTTCGTCAACGCCAGCCTGGTCCTCCGGCAAGGATTGCCCACCTAGACAAGCTCTCCGAGATCAAGATCCAAGCCAGTTTTCCTGGTTTCCTCTTCCAATAAACTCCACCTAAAAACGAGCTGAGTCCAAAACCGTTTTTCATTATCACTCTCATAATGTTCCCATGCGCTTCGAGAATTGATCGAGTTTTTTTTGGCCGTTCAAATTAATATTTACATTCAACCACCCAACGGCGTAAAAGAGAAACCCGACACTGGTGCATTGGCCGGGAACCTCGTAAAAATAAAAACTCAACTCGAAGTGTTTGAGAGATTGTGAGAGGTTAATGTTGACGTATCATTGTAGTGATAAGTTTTCCCATTTCGTAGTAGTTTGAGAGATTCCTGTGGATTTTGACCGTGCTAATATTTCTCTGAGCAGCTCTAACAAAATTTTTTTTTCAGCGTCAGCGCTATCCTGTCCTTGTTTGTTTGTTTCATGTGCCACAGTAGGTAGGAAAAATATTTTTTTATTTTCCGTGCTGTGCATTTATTTCTGACTACCGTAAAAATCTTCGCTTCCATTCTCTCTCTTTCCGTTTTCTTCAACGATTATTGATTGATTGAGTAGGTAGAAAAATAATTTTTCTCACCTGCTTTATATTCGTGCCTACGCAAATTGCCGCATACCGCAAAAATTTTTCTCGTTTACAATTTCATATTTCCTTCCTTCTGTTTCAACTCTATCTGAATGATTGAGTAGGTAAAGAATTAACGCAAACCCTTGCTACTTAATCCCAAGTCATAGGCACTGATATCTTAATTGCGCATCCCCAAAAGAGATTGCTAGCATGCCTGACTCAGATAATGAAGATCGAGCACACACAAGTCCCATTAGGCTCCCGCCCTTTATTCCGGAGGACGCTCACACCTGGTTCCAGCAGTGTGAAGCAGTATTTAGGTACCATAAAATAAGTAATGAGATAGACAAATTCTATGCTCTTGTGAGCGCCGCGCCCACAAAACTACTAAATAACTCTAACGACATCTTAGAAAACCCTCCAGATCGCAATCCTTACGGAATCTTGAAAGGCAAAATCTTGGCAAGGCTTCAGATGTCCGATGCGGACAAATTCCGAAGTCTTGTAGACGCCTCAGCAATTCCATCTGTCTCTGTTTCTTTCTCTCCCTCTTCGCTAGTTAAAGAGCTGCGGAAACTCGCTACGGGTGTTGCCGTAGCTGAGGGATTTCTGAAGGAAGTTTTCATGACTAAGCTTCCGCCTAACGTGCGTCCATTTCTATCGCTAGCAGGGCCCGAGCAAACGTTAGAAAAATTAGCGGAAGCCGCAGAGACGGTGATCCGAAATATTAATTTGCCACGAGAACCACAAGTTGCTTCCCTGAATGTAGCAGCTACCACTTTTAGCCCGTCAAATACGGCGCAAAATCAATCCTCAGCCACAATAGATAAGCTGCAGCAGGACATCGCTGAAATAAAGCAAGCTCTCCAAAATTTTCAAATAGGTCAGAGTGTGGCTCACATTCAGCAAGGCCCAGGGAGATTCCCAAGCCACCAAAATGCCTACGACTATCCCTCTGACTATCACCCTAACTATCCTTCTCCTCCTCCTCAACGCTTTGATAGAGGTAGATCTTATGATAGGTCAAATCAAGACCGCCGCTCCAGGTCGCGCTCTCGTGATGCTAGTAGCAATTTATGCTGGTACCACATGAAATTTGGTGACCAAGCTCGCAAATGCGCCTCTAGATACTGTCCTCGTTATACCGAAATGACTTCGGGAAACGCCAACAGCGACGCATAGTAGCGAGTACTGCGTTGCCTCATTCCCAGACTACTCGCCTCTTGACCATTCACGATCCCGTCACCAAGTATCGATTTTTAATCGATACTGGCTCCAGTGTATCAATTATCCCAGCCACGGCAAAAGATAAAAATAACCCATTATTGGCGACATTACGCGCCGCAAACGGCACGCCAATACCTTGTTACGGTGAGAGAAATTTAGAGTGCGGTCTGGGATTGAGGAGAAAATTTGTATTTACCTTCATGATAGCTGATGTTCAAGAACCAATAATTGGCGCTGATTTTTTGGCCAAGTTTGGCATGGTTGTAGACGTTAAGAACCGGTGTATTAGGGACGAGGAGACACAGATCTCAATTCCCGCTTGTAGCATAACTAGAGCAAATGTCTTGCATTCCTTCTCGATTGTTTTCAAGGAGGAGTGCATGTTTGAACAGGAACTTAAAAATTTCCCAGCATTAACAAACCCTAACTTAGTTTCTACAAAAATGCAAACATGCACAAAGCACTTCATAGAGACGCAAGGTCCGCCAGTTTTCTCCCGTGCTAGGCGACTGCCGCCTGATCGATTGGCGTTAGCTAAGAAAGAATTCGCTAGGCTGCTCGAAAATGGCATCATCCGCACCTCCAAAAGTCCTTGGGCTAGTCCTCTTTTGCTAGTACCCAAGGCTAACGGTGAATTCAGACCGTGCGGGGATTTCCGCAGGTTGAACACCGTTACTTTACCTGATCGATATCCTATCCCCTACCTTCATGATTTCAGTGCAAATTTAGAGGGAGCACAAATTTTCTCAAAGATAGACCTGCAGTCTGCCTTCCATCAAATTCCCTTGGATGAGTCTGCGATTCCTAAGACCGCGGTAATCACTCCGTTTGGTCTCTTTGAATTCCTAAAAATGCCTTACGGCTTGAGGAACGCTCCCCAGACGTTCCAAAGGCACATGGCTGAAATTTTCTCTGATCTCACTTTCGCTTATGTCTATCTAGACGACATCCTAGTGGCGTCCACAACCCCAGAGTTGCACAAAGACCATCTTAGGGTCGTTTTTCAAAGATTGTCCGACAATGGACTCCTCGTAAATCCTGCAAAATGTGAGCTCGGAAAGCCATCACTGATTTACTTAGGTCATGAAATCTCTAGCCTAGGTCTAAAACCTTTGCCTTCCAAAGTAGAAGTGATCAAAAACTTTCCTCTTCCACAGACCCAGAAGGAACTAAGAAGGTTCCTAGGTTCTGTTAACTTCTACCATCGTTTCATACGCAACTGTGCTCAAACTTTAGCGCCCTTGTCTGACCTCCTCGAACCGAAACGAAAAGGCAAATCTATTGAGGTAAAATGGACGGAAGAAGCGCGCACAGCTTTTGATACAATCAAACACAAGTTAGCTTCCGCGACTGAACTATCCTATCCTATTGCTAATGCTGATTTCAGCCTAGTTGTGGACGCATCCAGTACCGCCGTAGGTGCTGTGTTGCAACAACAAGTAGGTACTAATATCTGTCCTCTTGCTTTCTTTTCCAAAAAGCTGTCGCCCACTGAGCGTGGTTATAGCGCGTTCAGTAGGGAACTTCTTGCTATCTACTTGTCTGTGAGACACTTCCGCTATGCTCTAGAGGCGAGGGAGTTTGTGATCTACACAGATCACAAACCTCTGACCTCCGCGATCAAAATGCCTTCTGAAAGACATTCCCCTAGGGAAGCTCGACACTTGTCGTTTATAAGTCAGTTTACCACTGACATCCGCTTCATCAAAGGTCTCGACAATACTGTAGCTGACTGTCTCTCTAGAATTAATTCTGTCCAAACCGGTGGTGAAATCACCTTCGGCAACATTGCTAATGCTCAGAAGGAGGATCCTGAACTTCAGGACCTTCTCAAACCTTCTAACACTTCCCCTCCAAAACTAACCTTGGTTGACGGCGTGTACCGTGATGCCGAGCGACCTTCTCGTTTGTATCTTCCTGCGACTCTCCGCAGAGTAGCTATTCTCCACTACCACTCTCTTTCACACCCTGGTATTAACCGTACAGTGCGTTTGATTTCTGATCGTTTCGTCTGGCCAGCGATGCGTAAGGAGGTCAAGCAAATGGTGCAAAATTGCCATGCGTGTCAGAGTAGTAAGGTGGTGAAACATAATCGTGCGGCGCTGCAGAGTTGTGCATTCACAGGTCACAAGTTTGACTCTGTACACCTAGATTTAGTGGGTCCTTTGCCGTTATCGCGCGGTTATTCTTATTTGTTGACCATCATTGATAGGTTCACGCGTTGGGTTGAGGCTGTCCCTCTTCCTGATACACAAACTGAGACTGTAGCGCGCGCTTTCTTATCAAACTGGATCTCTAGATTTGGGGTTCCCTTAAGTGTCACACATGACCGGGGATCACAATTCACCTCCAAATTCTGGAGTGAGCTTAGCACCGCCTTAGGGTGCGCAAATACCTCAACTACAGCGTACCATCCGCAGTCAAATGGACTTATTGAAAGAGTCCACAGAGACCTCAAGGCTGCCTTGCGCTGCCTTAATTGCAGTCACGATTGGACTGATAGACTTCCAGTAGTACTACTTAGCATCCGAAATCTACACAGACAAGATCAGCAGTGCACAGCGGCTGAAATGTTGTACGGGAAGACGCTTCGTCTCCCCGGCGACATTGTTGACCCAAAACCTTTGCCTGAATTTTCATCCGTTGACCGTTCCGCTTATGTAACCTGTCTCAAAGACTGCATGCGTAGGATCGAGTATGTGGCTCCACGAATGCCTCAGACTCAGGACAGACTAGATTCTGCCCTGCAAGACTGCACACATGTGTATGTCCGCAATGATGCTATAAAACCTACACTCACGCGCCCTTATGATGGCCCATTCAAAGTACTTAAACGCAAGCAAAAATATTTCATCATCGAACGATTCGGTTCACACGACCCTGTGAGCATTGATCGATTAAAAGTCGCATACACTTCTGATCATAGTGTAACTCATAACTCATCCTCCTCTCCGCAGATTTCTCCTTCCACTGAGACTCGATCATATCTACCATCTCAGCTTCCTCAGTTGGCTGCCTTGCTGCCTAGTCAACTTGAGTGTAACCCTTTCTACGTGTCTGTATTTTCAAACCCTATCTCTAACCCTGTCGTAGATTCTAACTCTAGTCCTCTTACTGACACAGCGACAAGTCTGGAGAGACCAGACGAGCCCGCTGCAGTAACTCCTGTTCCTAGGACTCTTGCCGATCTAAACTTGCAGACCCGTTTGGTGAAACTTCCCCGCTCAGTATCATTTGCCAATTGCCGAACTCGGCAGGGTCGTGTAGTTCGCCCTCCTTCCCGCTACAGATGATTGCAGCGGGTGGACCTTTCGGTCTGCGCCTTGGGGGGTAATGTAGCATACCGCTACATAAGCGTAAAAATTAGAAATTTGCTATTCATACTTAAATAAATTAATTAGTAGCATTAAAAATATTACTCTAATTTATTATTAAGTATTTTCTACTTCTAATTCGTAATCATTGAAGTTTTTGTGTAAATGCATGAAATAATAAAAATAACACTTGACATTTTTCGAGAGAGAAGCCCTCTGGTGGCAACACTGCGCAGTTGCGCGTCTCTTCTTTCAAACAGCCACTCTTACTTTGGCGTCCTACTTTGGCAGTGTTACAGCAAATTCTCGTGAGTTTAAATGTGTTAGAAAATTATCGTGTTCCTTTTCGTCGTGTCAGTGAGTATTAATAAGTGACAGTGCAGTGTTATTAAGTTACGTAGTTATGCGTGGGAATTGTGATGTAGCATGCTTTCATTCAGTATTTTGTTTTGTTTCTCAACGTGACTTAGCGTAAAGATATTGCGTCAGATGTGCATTGCATTTCCGTGTCTTGATTTTATTATCAAAGCATAATCATGTTCGATGTGCATTGCATGTTCGTGTCATGATTTTATTATCAAAGCATAATCATGCTCGTTCTTTTTCTTTTCGATAATCTACTAATCTACGATAATCTCTGCTTGGAATGATTGCGGCGAAAATTGCCGGCGTTCGTTCGATAGCGTCTCTGTGTAATGGCGGAACCTCACACCGTCGTCTCTTTTCACTACTCTGTGATTATAAATACTATAGGCATGGTTATAGTAGCATTTATTCTTTTTTTTACAAACCGTCTTGCAGTAGTTTAAATTACGAAAAGTATTCATGCCTACGCTTGATAAATTTTGGAATTTCATTTCTTAATTCCATACTCTGGAGACCTTTATCTAATCGCACTTTTTTCAATATAAAAACATTTCAATAAAATTTAATTTAACTCATCGCATTCTTGTGACAAAACACCCACTACTATCTGCCTATCTTAAGTGTGTGCAAATTGCTGGCTGCTCTGGCTGAGGCCGACGCGTACAGTCGCCGGCTAAATCGCCACACGGAACTTTCATCCTTTCGTGTTTTCTTTCTTCGCGTATTTTCCGCCTGTGAAATCAACGTTTAGGATTTATATCCATGAACTTAGGATTTTTATGTGTTTTTTTTACTGCTTTCATAAGTGCAGTCACTTGATATTTTCACCATTTTCCGTAGATCTCGTGTTTACTTGCCCGTAGTCTCTGTAAGGAATCACGATCTTTAT
This sequence comes from Morinoia aosen, assembly GCA_030386875.1. Lineage (NCBI taxonomy): Eukaryota > Metazoa > Arthropoda > Malacostraca > Amphipoda > Talitridae > Morinoia > Morinoia aosen. The sequence goes on along the minus strand of CM059572.1, from coordinate 44,538,323 downwards.
TCTTGGAAATTCTTAAAACCTAATACTCAGATTTTTAAAGCCAGAGGCATTAGTGATTGAACAATTTATTTATTGTTTAAATCTGTTACAATCTGTCAACCAAAAATCTGTCCTATCTCTTTTGAGTTGCCAAAAGGGAGAATCCTAATGTAGCTGGAGTCAAAACTGTAGGAGTTTCTCGGATTTCTCCGTGTGGGAAGAGTTGTCATTATAATTTGGATTGTCAGTGGTGGAATGTCTTGATGTCTCTCCTGGAATGTTTCATCCAGCGTCTTGGACTCCTGTGCAGGACCTCTACATCATCGCCATACACGCAACACTCACAGTTTTTGAATCTCCCTGGGTTTCCTGAGCGCCATGCTAAACGCTATTCTCACATAAGCAGTGACTAAACTTGCTCCCACTAATATGAGCACGTCACTTAACTTCCTCCTGCTAATGTGCTAATCTGCTAATGTGCCGACTTGATTCTGCTCACATGAGCCGGAGTTAACTTGCTCACTCACGCCCCACCTTATTTTGGAGTCATTAGTTATACCTGAACTACGTCACTGACCCTCGCTCAATTATCTCAAATTGCCTAATTCAACTTCCCAAATACAACTCACTCACCCTGCCTACTCCATCGCGTGCCGGCTTTCGTCAACGCCAGCCTGGTCCTCCGGCAAGGATTGCCCACCTAGACAAGCTCTCCGAGATCAAGATCCAAGCCAGTTTTCCTGGTTTCCTCTTCCAATAAACTCCACCTAAAAACGAGCTGAGTCCAAAACCGTTTTTCATTATCACTCTCATAATGTTCCCATGCGCTTCGAGAATTGATCGAGTTTTTCTTGACCGTTCAAATTAATATTTACATTCAACCACCCAACGGCGTAAAAGAGAAACCCGACAGATTCCCACAACGGAGAAACTCTGAGAAATCCTACAGATTCGACACGAGTTAATTTAATTGTTCTCTCTTTTGTCAAGCTCAAAAGTAGGATAGAATCAATTTAGAAACTCTTGTACAACTGCTCTTGCTTTAAATGCAAGGGCATGAAATTTAAGAGTTTTTGGTAAGGGGATAATACTGATTTATATTGAAAATAAGTGCGATTTAGCGCAAGATTTATGGAGTAATGAAATATAAAAAAAACTAAAACTTTAGCAGGCATAGACATGAATAATCTTCGTACTCTATAATCCGTACGAAATTAATAAAAGGCATTCTTAATTATTTACACGTCAAACACATTTAAGAAAAAACACTGCAAGTATGTTGTAAAAAGAAATATTATTCCACACGCATGTAGTGCAATTTAAATCACAGAGTAATGACACGAGACGGCAGTTTATGCTCCGCCATTTTGGAAAACAAAGACACCGGCAACAAAGATGCCGGCAGTTCTGTCGAGCTCTCTCACGAGTATTTTATGAACGAATTTCAATATCAATATGACCGCTGCAAGTGTATACTTTTTGTAGTAAGGGAAAGGACAAAGTTGAATATCTAATATAAATTATTGGCACACGAAATGCACGTGGCGTGCAAAATTTACGCTAAGTCATGTTGAGATATCACTCTGAATGAACCATGTTACATCACAACTTCTACGCATAACTACGTATTTAAACCACAGCACTGTCACAATTTATACTTAAACTGAACACGAAGAAGGAACACGATTGTTTTCCAACACAGATTTACTCACGAGAGATGCTGTAACACCAAGCTAGAGAGACGCCAATGTGAGAGTGAGTTTTGAAAGAGAACGCGTCACCGCGCAGTGTTGCCACTCTAGAGGCTTGTCTCTCGAATATGGCGAGTGTTATTTTCTCTCTCATGCATTTACACAAAAACTTCAAGGATTACTAATTATAAGTAGAAAATTATTAATAATAATTTAGAGTAATAATGAAGGCATCTACGGATGCTTTATTTCCAATCAAGCCTGATACATATCACCTTGTACATTGGATTTTCAAATGCCTTATAACTAACGCCAGGACGCCATGACGCTTTCCCCCGGTCGAGACCGGTACCCATTTCAGACACCTGGGTAGAGTGGGGTATTGTGCTTGGAATTTTTCTCCTATACCCAACAGAGAAAATCGCCACTGCCAGCGCCGAGTTTCGAACCCGGGTCCCGGCCGCACGGCGGCGGAACCTATAGCACATGGCTATCGCGAGCACAGATTTTTAATGCTAATAGTTATGTTATTTAAGTGCGAATGGAGAATTTATAATTTTACACACTTTTGTAGCTACTGCTACTTTACCCCCCAAGGCGCAGACCGAAAGGTCCACCCGCTGCAATCATTTGTAGCGGGAAGGAGGTCTAACTACGCGACCATGCCGGGTTCGGTGGTTGGAAAACGTTACTGAGCGGGGAAGTTTTACCAAACGGGTCTGCAGATTTAGATCGGCAAGAGTTCTAGGAACAGGAGTTACTGCAGCGGGCTCCTCTGGTCTCTCCAGACTTGTCGCTGTTGCAGTAAGAGGGCTAGAATTAGAGTCTACGATAGGCTTAGGAATAGGGTTTGAATGTACAGGCACAAAGAAAGGGTTACACTCAAGTTGACTAGGCAACAATGCAGCCAACTGAGGAAGCTGAGATGGTAGATATGATCGAGTCTCAGTGGAAAGGGAATTCTGTGGAGAGAATGATGAGTTAGAAATTACACTATGATCGGAAGTGTACGCGAATTTTAATCGATCAATGCTCACAGGGTCGTGTGAACCAGATCTTTCAAGGATGAAATACTTGGGCGTCTTTTTCAATATTTTGAATGGGCCCTCATAAGGGCGCGTGAGTGTAGGTTTGATGGCGTCATTACGGACGTACACATGTGTGCAGTCTTGCAAAGCAGGATCTAATTTGTTTTTTGTTTGAGGCATTCGTGGAGCAACATACTTGATCTGACGCATGCAATCTTTGAGACAGGTTACATATTTGGAATGGTCAGCAGATGAAAATTCAGGCAAAGGTTTTGGGTCAACAATGTCGCCGGGGAGACGAAGTGTTTTCCCATACAACATTTCTGCTGCTGTGCATTGCTGATCTTGCCGATATAAATTCATAATACTCAGCAGTACTACTGGAAGTCTGTCAGTCCAATCGTGGCTGCAATTAAGGCAGCGCAGCGCAGCTTTCAAATCTCTGTGGACTCTCTCAATAAGTCCATTCGATTGCGGATGGTAAGCGGTAGTGCTGGTGTTAGTACAACCTAAGGCGGCGCTAAGCTCACTCCAAAATTTGGAGGTAAATTGTGATCCCCGGTCATGCGTGACACTTAAGGGAACCCCAAATCTGGAAATCCAGTTGCTCATGAAGGCGCGCGCTACTGTCTCAGTTTGGGTATCAGGAAGAGGCACGGCCTCAACCCATCGAGAAAACCTATCAATGATGGTCAACAAATAAGACTGACCACGCGATAAAGGCAAAGGACCCACCAAATCTAGGTGTACAGAGTCGAATTTGTGTCCAGCAAAAGCACAGCTCTGTAACGCTGCACGATTATGTTTCACAATTTTGCTACTCTGACATGCATGGCAATTTTGCACAATTTGCTTGACCTCCTTACGCATCGCTGGCCAGACGAAACGATCGGAAATCAAACGCAATGTTCGGTTAATACCAGGATGAGAGAGAGAATGATAGTGAAGAATAGCTACTCTGCGGAGAGTCGCAGGAAGATACAAACGAGAAAGTCGCTCGGCATCACGGTACACGCCGTCAACCAAGGTTAATTTAAGAGAGGAAGTGTTAGAAGGTTTGAGAAGACCCTGAAGTTCAGGGTCCTCCTTCTGAGTCTTGGAAATATTTCCGAAAGTGATTTCACCACTGGTTTGGACAGAGTTGATTCTCGATAAGCAGTCAGCGACAGTATTGTCGAGACCTTTGATGAATCTAATATCCGTAGTGAACTGACTGATAAAGGACAGGTGTCGAGCTTCTCTTGGCGAATGCCGTTCAGAAGGCATGTTGATCGCCGAGGTCAAGGGTTTGTGGTCTGTGTAGCTCACGAACTCCCTTGCCTCTAGAGCATAGCGAAAGTGTCTTACAGACAGATAGATAGCAAGGAGTTCCCTACCGAACGCGCTATAAGCACGCTCAGTGGGCGACAGCTTTTTGGAAAAGAAAGCAAGGGGAGAGATATTAGTACCTACTTGTTGTTGCAAAACGGTACCTACGGCAGTACTTGAGGCATCAACTACCAAACTGAAATCAGCATTAGCAATAGGGTAGGATAATTCAGTCGCGGTAGCTACCTTATGCTTAATCTCATCAAAAGCTTTGCGTGCATCCTCCGTCCATTTTACCTCAATAGATTTACCTTTTTTCTTGGCTTCCAGCAAGTCTGAAAGAGGAGCTAAGGTTTGAGCACAATTGCGTATAAAGCGATGATAGAAGTTAACAGAACCTAGGAACCTTCTCAGTGCAATAACTCCACTAAAGATCTGCCTATTGAGGTAAATAATATCAAAATATTGCATACAAATGCTAGCAGCCTCAATGGTAAAATGGATGACGTACGAGTAATGTTGATCACTAACGATATCGATATTTTATGCGTATCTGAAATATGGTTCGATTCACGAGTCGAAAGCTCATATCTCAGCATTACCGGGTACAAATTGTACAGTTATGACGGAGTCAAGAGTAAGAGAGGTAGCGGTTCATGCATTTTCATCAAAGATGTCTACTCTACATCCTTAGTTCCGATAAAAGAAAAATGCGAAGACATAGAAATGGTTTGGCTCAATGTTCAAGTAAACAAACACAAGTCTTTCATTATCGGCAGTCTTTACAGACATCCGTCAGCATCTCTTCGTCCAACATTAGATTTCATTAAAAATACGCTTAGATCAATCTCTGCAGCCAAAAAGTATTTCTATGTTTTCAGAGATTTTAACGTGGATCTGACAAATAAAAACAATCAGTTAAGCAAGATGCTGCACAGACTTAATCTTTCTCAAATGGTCCAAGAACCAACGCGAATTACCAACACTTCTAAAACTCTTCTTGACCTAGCAATTACCAACAATCCCCAAGCAGTACTCAGCACAGAAATCTTACCGTCCTTTTCTGATCACCATTCGGTAGAATGCCAAATCAATATTGCAAAAGAGAAACAGAAATCTAGTTACATTACATATCGCATGAAAAACCACTACTCCCCTGAAATATTTCAAGAAAAGCTATTAGACAGATGGAGTGAATTTCAAGGCATGGAAAACACCGATGATGTCAATCTACAAGTTTCGCTTTTCAACGAAAATTTCGTATCAGCTCTTAACGAATGCGCACCTTTCACTACGAAGAAAGTTAAGCCAAGAATTTCTAAATGGATAACAGATGAGATAAAACATTTGAGCAGAGCTAAAAGAAATTTGCAGCGTGAGTACAAACTGAATAAATCAGACAGTACGCGTCGAAAATTATATAAAGATCATGAGAAGATCCTACGAAGAAAAGTTAAGGAAGCAAAACGGGACTACTTCTACAAAGAACTCTTGGCGGCAAAACAAAACCCTAAAAGAACTTGGGAAATCATTAGAGAAGCTGCTCAGTATAAAAATTCAGACTGCAAAAGCACTTTTGACAACCCCTCAGAAATGGCGAATGACTTTAACACTTTCTTCTCAAAAGTTGGCGAAGATGTTTTCAATGAAGTATCCAGGACAGTTTCAGACACATCTACAGAGGCAAATCTGAGCGATGTTTCATCCCCAAATAGTAGCAACAAGTGGAGACCAAAGCCAGTTAGCGTCATAGAGATACGAAAAATCTTATACTCACTAAAGAATACTAAAGCGACTGGACATGATGGCATAAGCCTCCAACATATTAAAGACAGCTTCCCTGTCACAGCACCCTTTATTCGCTTGATAATAAATACATCTATAGTCACAAACAAGTTTCCCGATCAATGGAAACTATCCATAATTAAGCCATTACATAAATCTGGTGATATCGACATAGCGTCAAACTACAGACCAATCAGTCTCCTGCCTGTTATGTCCAAAATATTAGAAAAAGTAATAACAAACGAGCTCTCGTCTTACATAGACGAGTCACATCTACTGCATCGCAATCAATATGCTTACAGGAGGAATACCAGTACTCAGGACGCCCTGTTAAACATAACAGAAAAAATTTACAATGATATTGACCAAAAAAAATTAACTCTCTTACTATTGCTTGATCTCTCCAAAGCTTTCGACAGTGTTGAGCATAAGAAACTTCTACAAAAAATTTCAAACCTCAGAATAGACACTCAGTGGTTTGAAAGCTACCTACGAAACCGCTCTCATGCAGTGTGCTTGAATAACAAAACAACAACAAAAAAAAAAAACCGTTTATTTCCAAGTTGTCACATGAGATACATATGCCAACATATTGGCTTTTAAAAGTTCCTTAATATAAGACGTCCTAAAACAAAAGATCCATACGAGGAGTATTAATTCACAAACCATCCGAGGTGTAAAAATAGATAAGCCATACGAGGCATAATAATCGACAAACTATATGAGGTGTGCTAATAGATAAACTATCAGAGGTGTACAAATAGATAGACCATACGAGGCATATTAATAGACATAATATACGAGGCGTACTATAATAAACAAACCACACGTGGTGTGCTAATAGTCTAACAAAGTTCCATACGAGGAATACTAATTGACAAACCATACGAGGTGTACAAATAGATAAGCCGTACGAGGCATAATAATAGACAAACTATACGAGATGTAATATTAGACAATACTATCATAGGTGCACAGATAGATAGACCATACGAGGCATATTAATAGAAAAAATATACGAGGCGTACTAATAGACAAACCATACGGGTCGTGCTAATAGTTTAACTCTGTCAAGGGTAGTTGAATGAGAAATGAGAAATATTATCTCTTGGATATTTGATATTCCAAGAGATTCCGGTACAGCGCTTCTTGCCTTTTTCCTACTTCGATAATTTCAACTAAGAACTTGGCAGTTTCGAAGAATTCTTTAGTATTTTTCGAATTATTTATAAGATCATCGAAGTAGGAAAAATACAGAAAAACGCTACACCGTACTAGATTGAAACAACACCGTAAATGACAATCAAGTATTGAGAAAAAGATAGTCTCGAAATAATTTGTAAAGAACATCGCGCAACACAGCACGCACATCTAGAAATGCGTAAACAAACTTACACTCAAAATTGAAATGCATGGCTTGTTCGGCATACAAATATAGAGATAATTTTTGCACGAGTGCTTTATTTCCTCTGTCTGTTTATACTTTTTAATTTCTTCTGTTCACAGAAATGCCCTTCGGGGTCGTGATAGATCGATTTATAAATCATAAAGCAAGCGCAATCAATTTATTTATTTCTGAAATTTGGTGCAGTGTTAACTGATCGCAGAGCTTTAGGTAAAATGTAATGTGTCTTGAGGTTTTGCTTTTTATGCAAAAAGTAGAAATAGAAACCGATATATGTACATGTGCGCATATATGTGTGCGAAACGTGTGCATCTTTACACTGATACATAAACATTTATGTTTGCGTGCGCACATGTACACACTCACGCACACACCAACACACATATTCATATATATACGTATTGAAAACGAATATAAGAAAAATGCTAATAGACATGAAAAATAATCTTACTCTTTCAAAATTTAAAATATCAGCCCAAGCTCTGATGAATCGTAAGAAATAACCTGAGGAAAGATAAGGAATAGAAAATGACTTCGAAAAACGTATAAATGGAATGGTTTTTTAATTTCCTAAAGGAAATTTTAAGAAAACTCAAGTTACCGCTGAGGAACAACAACAAAAAAAACATATATCTTCAATATATATCATATATCATATCTTCTCGATATTCTCTGCAACATCATGCGGACATGGGTACATGGGATAAAATGGAGATACAGTGTAGGCCAGTTACCACTCATGATTGACAAATATCTACAAAATTTTGGCAGAAATGCGCAAACAAACATATACTCAACATCAAAATTTGCTTGAACAACATACAGACAGAAAGATAATTTTACCACGATTCATACGCTCAAATTACGATTAATTTCATTAATTGTATTTGTCATTAATCCGATTCACAGAGACGTCCTCTGGTGTAAGTGGGAGATCTATTTTTGAATCATTTCGCTAGTGCAATAAAATTTATTAACCGGATGGTTTTTGTGTAAAGAAATGAAATAGAAACATGTATATCTATTTATGTATATATATATATACCTTTATACGTACACACACATATTAATATATGTACTTATTGAGAATGAAATATAAGAAGAAATACAAATATAAAATAAGAGGATAGAAACAACCTACCATCTATTACACCGATAATGACAGTTGAGCTCATTGTAATCCTAAGAAATTATTCGAAAAAAAAATAACTAAAAGGAAAAGAAGACTTCGAAAAACGTAAAATGAACTGGTTTTTAGTTTCTTCATTGAAATTTTTAAGAAAACTCAGGTTACAGTCAAGAAACAACACAACTCTTCAGCATTATACAGACATGTGTACATGGGATAAAATGGAGTAACATTGTGGCCGGATATCACATTTGAGTGGAGAATATTTACAAAATTTGGCACATATAGGTAGATTAAGCAATGGTCCAAAGTGATAATTTTGATAACAGAAATTAACAGTTTTTTTCGATTTTAAAGTTTAGTGCTGGTGTGCACTGAACTCACGGAAAAATATTAAAAGACTAAATGAAAATGCTTAAATTAACCCCTCCCCCCAGCTCAGCCGAAATCAATTGAAAACATCTTCGAGAATGATTTTGAAATAACGAGACAACGTTAGCCAAAATTTAATTCATTATAAACTTTGCACAATCCTCACATTTATAAACCTGTATATTGGTGTACACACAAAATGTATTTCAGAGTATGTTTTCCATACGGATGTTAAATATTAACACAGAGAAGAAAAAATAACAAAATAAAGATGAGGAAATACTCCTAATTATGGAAAAAACGTTCATTCTGCTGTTTTGAACTCACGGCTGGGGTGCTCATTATTGTCGACAGAAATAGTTAAGATGAATGCACGAATGGCTTAGCAAACGTAAAATAAAATAGTTTCTAATTTTCTAACAGAAATTTCAGGAAAATTAAAATTTCTGGTGAATGGGAAATTCACACCGAAATGCTGCAGGTCTATAGAGATGCAAAATGACGTGACACATTTACTCTAAATTCTTTTACAGTTTTAGAGTTTTTGATATGCTGGGGAAGCTTGTTCCACAAAAAAGCTCCAGAAACTGAGAGAGCTTTTTGTCCCACGTTAGATGAACGGTAACTGACTAAAACATCATTCCTCCGATTTGGTCTTTTGTTTTGGATATTAGATGGAAAAAATTTTACCACCTCTGCATTACTTTGGGGGAGGTACAGAGAGGAGAACACTCGTCGAGCTTTTTGGATCATGAATCTGTTCGGTATTGGGATCCAGTCGAGTTTTCTTAAAAGAGGGGTGACATGATCGTATTTATTGAAATTTCCTTTGCACACCACTTTGGCGGCGAAGTTTAGACATTTTTGCAACTCTTCCTGACGATATTGAGGTAAATTTCCCCATACAAGACTGCAGTAGTCCAGGCGCGATAAAACTAAAGACTGAATCACTAACAATCTAGATTTTTCGTCAAGTGTGTTCTTAATGCGATGAAAGAACATTTAGGTTCCGTTTATTTTGTTGCACATTGTTTCGACGTGTGAATTGAAAGTCATGTTTTTGTCAAACCAAACACCCAGATTTTTTACCGTCTCTACTGGTTCAATTGTATCGTCTCCAAATGTTAGCTTGAATGGTGGTAAATTTTTAGTCGCATTCTGTGATCCAAAAATAATGCATTGCGTTTTACTTGCTGTCGCGTCTTACGAGACGCGAATTTTTAAGAAACTCTGTGGCAACATCGGCCGCGGATCCGCGCACTGGTCCGCAAGCCCAACACAGCGTCTTCCATTGTCTAATTTGACCGAGTGCAGACGTTCTCCTAAGATAGAGCTCAAGATTGTAACTTCTAAGTGTAAACATGTTAAAAATTGTTTAATCTTTAAATATTTCGTGCGCTGATCTAGATATATGTCCATGTCTTGTGTGTTTGATGGTGAACAGCCGGTTCCTAGAGCGTTCAACGATGCTGCTGGCAACCGGCGAAACACCTATATCGAGTCAGACCATTGTAAACAGAACTCCTGTTGCTCCCAGCAACAGGAATTTGCCATTGAGAACTTTTCCTGTTTTTGCAGTGTGACTTGATCTGTGCTGCATGGTGAACTTGCAGTGTGGATTGATTTATGCTGCATTGTGAATTTGCAGTATGAATTGATTTATGCTGCATTGTGAGTTTGCAGTATGAATTGATCTGCGCTGCATTGTGAACTTGCAGTGTGAGTTGATTTATGCTGCAATATGAATTTGTCTGGAATTATTGGAAACAGAACTCCTGTTGCTCCCAGCAACAGGAATTTGCCATTGAGAATTTCCTGTTTTTGCAGTATGAGTTGATCTGTGCTGTATTGTGAACTTGCAGTGTGGGTTGATTTATGCTGCATTATGGATGTGCAGTGTGAATTGATTTATGCTGCAACATGAATTTGTCTGGAATTATTGGAGGATGGCAGCAGCCAATACTTGCTGAGAGTGAGCATAATTAGTTAAATTGACACTTTCAAATATAAGCAGCTAGATAGAACTGATAACCCGTGCTTCTAGAAATTTCGTAGCTCGGACTGAGATTAGTTCTCCTTTATTTGTCATAAAAAAAAAATTTCTTTATGTTTATATTAAATTGGCTCATTACCCATGAGCTGGGCTGAGCAAGTTGCGCCAGTCAGCAAGGTGGAAGCCTAGAGCTGAAGTGAATTTGAGGTAGACTGAGAATATGTCCGCAGGAATTCTTAATGTGCCCATGCCCGTGTGACTTTGTGTGCCTAGGTTGATACTAGCATACGTATGATTTACACGGCTTTTCACACGAGTGATGGTAGGACTGTTTCTCAAGCTTAGGACAAGATATAATCATAGTATAAATTCCTGCTGTAACGTTCCTTCAGCCTCAAAAACCTAATTATTTTGTGTATTCCCCCAGGTAGAGTAAAGCAAAACTAGGATAGCCTTTCTATCTATATGTAGGTTGAAATTGAAGACTTATATGGCGTGAGAATACCATCCCCCCACAAAACGTGAGTATGCGAGAGTAGACTGTCCTCTTTTGACCACAGCGCGCAGTATGTGCACAGTGCAGAAATTATGGGAGGCAAGTAGAGCGACTTCCATGTGCATATTATAACGTGTGATTTTACATTGCCGTGTGCAAATGTATTTCAAGTTTGAAGGGTCAAATTTCTAGTTTCCACCTCAAATATAACAGTGCTTGTTTCATTTGTCGTGCCTTTAGTCTTGTGTGAATAAGATGCGATTCTACATTGCCGTGTGCAAAAATGCATCTCATGATTGAGAAGTCAAACTTGGTTTTCTGCCACAGACTCTTGAGACTGGCGTGGTAGATCATTATCATTAGAATATCTTGTTTGGTTCTAGTGATAGCTAGTTGCCCCTCGAGCATTAGTCAGTTGTTTCTCTTGTTTGTTCATGAAGTCAAGAAATGTCATTGTGGTCATTTGTGGAAGTTTTTGAACCTATAAATTTCTTGATTGTGCAGTCAATTGCAGATTCTCTCATTTGAACCCAAGATGTGTTCATTGTGAGTTCATTCTTAAACTTAGAAAATGTCCTTGTGTGCGATTAGCCATAATTTCAACTATAATTTTCAACCTAAAGATGTTATTCTGCGTTGTCCTTAAAGTTCATTTTTGAACCCAGAAATGTACATTTCGTGCTGTTAACTATAGTTTTTATTTCTTGAATCTAAAACATGCCCTTATTGTGCAGTTTTTACGGTGTCAACGGCCATTGAATAAAGAAACCAATTCGAAGAGACCGCGTATTTCCTCGATGCCTTCGATACCCGTAATTCAGACTAGACCTCTCGAAGATCATATATCCGCAGTCTAGTCGGAACAGTAAAAAGTTTTTTTTTGCGACGGTACTCCAGCAACAAGAATAGAGATGAGCCCACTGAGGCGCTCGCACACACCCAGACTTCCCCAGCTGGAAGACAGATTCAACATAGCATTAGCAGCTCTAAACGGTCTCTTGAACGGCGCCGCACCGCGAGAACTCAGAACTTCCAACGAAGTCGAGCAGGTATTCGCTGGAGTTCGAGCCAAAGCCAAAGAGGTGAAACAACTCGGTGAACAGTTGGTCACCGTTCTTGAGAACTCAGGGGCCACGGCTGAAGCAACAGTTGTTCGGAACTCATTGACACTCGCCAGAGCTCGCAGAAGAGAGTTGGCAAGTTCAATGGACCACAGAAACGAAGAACTCTCGGGAAGTTCGTCACGGAGTGTGGCGAAGAGACCTTCCGAGCAGTCCAAGAAGATCTCGTCCAAGAAGCAGCAGCAGGACACCGCAACCCGGGAAGAAAGGTCCTCAAATTCCCATTCAGCTAAAAGTCGGAGCAAACACGGCTCCAAACGTCAGAGCGGTGGCCAGGTCAGCTCCAGCCATCGCAGCCAGAGTCATCAATGCTCGAGCTACTACAGCCAGAGTCAAGACAGCGAGAGCGACCACAGCCAGAGCCTTCCAAGCGCTAGCTCCCATCGCAAGGATAGGGAGTCTGAGCGCCATGGGTTCCCTGGCCGAGGCAATGAGAAAATGCTCATCAACCTCACAGAAGACCCATCAGTGGTGTTGGCACAGATCACCATTGAGAGGTCAAAATTGAGGTGTGGGAATCGCACGGGGAACGATCAGCCCTTCGGCGAGGAAGACGCCGAGGACAAGGATGCACACACCGGAGCCTGGGTCAACCAAGCGTTCCAACACCGCGTCGTGGAACCCGCAGGGGGCGCGGCGGCGGTCACGAACTTTCCACCCGACGACACCGCTCACGCGCCCACGATGAACCCCTTTGCACCATCATTCCAGCCCAAGGTTTCCACCAGCTCGCCCGCCGTGGTCTTCGAATCAAGGCCACCAGTGATCGACGGAGCTATGAGGCTCTCGATGATCGAAGACCTAAAAAGGTCGCCCCATCAGCCCTACGCGGGAGAGCCCCATCTGTTCCACAGGTGGTTCAATGCCCTCAGGAAAAGGATGGAAAGGCTCGCCGTGGAGCCTATCGACGCCATCGAGATTCTCACGAGTCACACTTGTGGCGAGCCAAGAAGCCTCATAGATGATATAATGTCCGCGACCTACCTGGACACGGCGGCCCTGCTCACCGACATCATCGACCAATTGACGACTCGCTTCGGCGCTAGCGACAAGGTGGCTAACAGCCTGATCGAGCGCCTTGTGCGCGCGTCAGACATCAAGGGGTCAAAAGGCGACTACACGGTCGGCCCTAAGCTGCGAAAGCTCGGCGACGTTTGTCTTTCGGTCCAGCATACCATGACGTACACCCCGGCCCTGTCCTTCCTGAACACCGACATGGGGCTAGCCCCCATCGTAGAGAGACTGCCCTTCTTCGTGGTGGATGCCTGGAGAGGTGAGAGAACTAGGTACAAAAAATTGTCCGGATCACTACCTGGTTTCGCGAGGTTCTGTGAATTTATCCGAACACTGTCGGATACTCAATGCGACAGTTTCGGGGCCTCGAGTCTCAACTGGATGAGCACTCGACACAACGCCTCAGTTCCTCCTCACCCTAAGCCAAAGGCGCCACGAGTGCTTTATACGTCTGCCGAGAATCGTCCCGGCAGTTGCATTCTTCACCAGGGTGCACAGCACGAGACGAGCTCGTGTCAAGCGGTAAGGAAGATGGAATCTCAGAAGAAGAAGGACTTCATACGTGAGCACAAGCTGTGCTACCGCTGTCTAGGGCCTCACTGGGCCAAGCACTGCCAAGAAGTCGTGAAGTGCGACGATTGCGGAGCCGAGAATCACACCACAACCGCTCACCTCAACTGGCGAGCGGCTGGAAATTCGAGTGAAAGCACTCGTCGGGAGAGACCCAGTCGAGAACCGAGCGACGACAGGGCTCAGAGCGAACTCGGGGATAGATTTAGAGCCGTGGCCCTGGCCTCCCGCATACCCACAGCCGAGAAGAGTGCATGCAGCAAAGTTGTTCTGGCAGACGTTATCGACGAGAACACGGGTCGGTCGTGCCGCGCCTACGTGATCCTAGATGAGCAAAGCACCACGTCCTTCTGCTCTCCTAAGCTGTTGAACGCCCTCCGCGTCACAACCCCCAAGACGCACTACGAGCTGGAAACGCTGACCGATCAATCCGCCGCTCGATACGGCAGACGCGTGTCAGGGCTGAAAATAAAGGGAGTGTCCGAGGACCAAACATTCGAGCTCCCACCAATGTTGGAATGCAACTCCATCCCCGATAGAAAGAAAGCAGTCGCGACCTACGAACGCGTCGCAAGAACCCCGGAGATATCGCACTTCGCTCATCATTTCTTGCCCTTGGACAAACACGCAGAAGTCGCGGTGCTCCTGGGGACGGACTGCGGAGACCTGCTCTACAGTCACTCCGACAAACAACGCCGTAAGGCTCCGTTCGTCCACCACACTGCTCTAGGCTGGGCAGTGGTCGGCAAGGTGAACGACGACTTCAGCCCCGAAGGAGAGCACTCTTACACGGTCGCAAGAATCGTAGCCGAAGCCGCTCTCAAAACCTGTGGCCCGGAGGCGTGTCTTGAACCGTTTTCAGGAAAAGACGCCGTTACCCAGCAGCACAGCGATGAGACCTCTCAACCGCGGCCTCCCGACGACCGCGGAGACACTGAAAAGATGAAAAACGCCAGGGCAGAGGAAGACAACCGAGCGGAAGCCCCACCAGCGACGAGATTTATCAACCAGTCAGCAACAAACGATGAAATGGACGCTCGGTGCGATCCAGACAGCGCATCACCAAAGTCCAAGAAGAGACTAGAACGGGAGCTTCCGTACCCTGGCGATCTGAAGAGAAAGTACGACGCGCACCATGCTGAGCGCACACCTGTTGATAAGAGAGCTCGACGGAACGGGCCAAGCATAGGGGAAGGCCGCCCCGCGGCCCCCGACCCTCCAGGAAACGCCAAGCACCCACCTCAATCTTCCCTTAACCAGCCTCTCAGTACCGCCTACGCGACAAGCTGCCGTCGGAATCCGAAGCGTCGGGACGAGCATGACGCACTCGCCAACGCACGAGGAATGCCGGGCAGTGTCGAGAAAGACCAGGAGACAACGCCAGGACCCCTCCAAGGGTCCACCACCCGCCAGCGACGGAAAGTTCGACGTTGGTCCGGGAAGCAGAGAGGAATCCTCTATAAGCCACGCCCGCGCAGCAGGTGGAAGGCCACCCACCCATCGCCGAAGACAACACCAACGCGTCCCGCGGGGCGTGACAACGGCGACGAGCACGTAAAGTGTGGCGTCCCGCCACTGAACCAGCCACGATGGGTCGTTGAGGACGGCCACTGTGCGGCTCGCACGACGAAACGACAACGACAGGGTCCAACGAGTGGTGCGTCCTGCCACCGAACTGGTCCTCCTCCAGCGCCCCCCCGGCGGCAGTAATTAGTTGGCGCCAGCACCAACTAAAAGAGGGGAGTGTCGCGTCTTACGAGACGCGAATTTTTAAGAAACTCTGTGGCAACATCGGCCGCGGATCCGCGCACTGGTCCGCAAGCCCAACACAGCGTCTTCCATTGTCTAATTTGACCGAGTGCAGACGTTCTCCTAAGATAGAGCTCAAGATTGTAACTTCTAAGTGTAAACATGTTAAAAATTGTTTAATCTTTAAATATTTCGTGCGCTGATCTAGATATATGTCCATGTCTTGTGTGTTTGATGGTGAACAGCCGGTTCCTAGAGCGTTCAACGATGCTGCTGGCAACCGGCGAAACACCTATATCGAGTCAGACCATTGTAAACAGAACTCCTGTTGCTCCCAGCAACAGGAATTTGCCATTGAGAACTTTTCCTGTTTTTGCAGTGTGACTTGATCTGTGCTGCATGGTGAACTTGCAGTGTGGATTGATTTATGCTGCATTGTGAATTTGCAGTATGAATTGATTTATGCTGCATTGTGAGTTTGCAGTATGAATTGATCTGCGCTGCATTGTGAACTTGCAGTGTGAGTTGATTTATGCTGCAATATGAATTTGTCTGGAATTATTGGAAACAGAACTCCTGTTGCTCCCAGCAACAGGAATTTGCCATTGAGAATTTCCTGTTTTTGCAGTATGAGTTGATCTGTGCTGTATTGTGAACTTGCAGTGTGGGTTGATTTATGCTGCATTATGGATGTGCAGTGTGAATTGATTTATGCTGCAACATGAATTTGTCTGGAATTATTGGAGGATGGCAGCAGCCAATACTTGCTGAGAGTGAGCATAATTAGTTAAATTGACACTTTCAAATATAAGCAGCTAGATAGAACTGATAACCCGTGCTTCTAGAAATTTCGTAGCTCGGACTGAGATTAGTTCTCCTTTATTTGTCATAAAAAAAAATTTCTTTGTGTTTATATTAAATTGGCTCATTACCCATGAGCTGGGCTGAGCAAGTTGCGCCAGTCAGCAAGGTGGAAGCCTAGAGCTGAAGTGAATTTGAGGTAGACTGAGAATATGTCCGCAGGAATTCTTAATGTGCCCATGCCCGTGTGACTTTGTGTGCCTAGGTTGATACTAGCATACGTATGATTTACACGGCTTTTCACACGAGTGATGGTAGGACTGTTTCTCAAGCTTAGGACAAGATATAATCATAGTATAAATTCCTGCTGTAACGTTCCTTCAGCCTCAAAAACCTAATTATTTTGTGTATTCCCCCAGGTAGAGTAAAGCAAAACTAGGATAGCCTTTCTATCTATATGTAGGTTGAAATTGAAGACTTATATGGCGTGAGAATACCATCCCCCCACAAAACGTGAGTATGCGAGAGTAGACTGTCCTCTTTTGACCACAGCGCGCAGTATGTGCACAGTGCAGAAATTATGGGAGGCAAGTAGAGCGACTTCCATGTGCATATTATAACGTGTGATTTTACATTGCCGTGTGCAAATGTATTTCAAGTTTGAAGGGTCAAATTTCTAGTTTCCACCTCAAATATAACAGTGCTTGTTTCATTTGTCGTGCCTTTAGTCTTGTGTGAATAAGATGCGATTCTACATTGCCGTGTGCAAAAATGCATCTCATGATTGAGAAGTCAAACTTAGTTTTCTGCCACAGACTCTTGAGACTGGCGTGGTAGATCATTATCATTAGAATATCTTGTTTGGTTCTAGTGATAGCTAGTTGCCCCTCGAGCATTAGTCAGTTGTTTCTCTTGTTTGTTCATGAAGTCAAGAAATGTCATTGTGGTCATTTGTGGAAGTTTTTGAACCTATAAATTTCTTGATTGTGCAGTCAATTGCAGATTCTCTCATTTGAACCCAAGATGTGTTCATTGTGAGTTCATTCTTAAACTTAGAAAATGTCCTTGTGTGCGATTAGCCATAATTTCAACTATAATTTTCAACCTAAAGATGTTATTCTGCGTTGTCCTTAAAGTTCATTTTTGAACCCAGAAATGTACATTTCGTGCTGTTAACTATAGTTTTTATTTCTTGAATCTAAAACATGCCCTTATTGTGCAGTTTTTACGGTGTCAACGGCCATTGAATAAAGAAACCAATTCGAAGAGACCGCGTATTTCCTCGATGCCTTCGATACCCGTAATTCAGACTAGACCTCTCGAAGATCATATATCCGCAGTCTAGTCGGAACACTTGCGTTAAGTTTGAGGCCATTATGGTCATACCACAATTTAAGGTTTCTCAGAAGGTTTTCAGCGTTGGCTTGTGTTTCTTTTAAATCTGCTGTTGAGCTTGTCATGGCAATTTGTACGTCATCAGCATACATTGAGATTTTTGTGTTTGCCGGCATGGTGGGGAAATCATTGATGAAAATTGAAAATAAGAGCGGGCCGATGATTGAACCTTGAGGAACGCCAAAATTGTTTGGTATGAATGATGACATTTTGTTATTCAAGCACACTGCATGAGAGTGGTTTAGTAGGTAGCTTTCAAACCATTGAGTGTCAATTCTGAGGTTTGAAATTTTTTGTAGAAGTTTCTTATGCTCAACACTGTCGAAAGCTTTGGAGAGATGAAGCAATAGTAAGAGAGTTAAATTTTTTTGGTCAATATCATTGTAATTTTTTTCTGTTATGTTTAACAGGGCGTCCTGAGTACTGGTATTCCTTCTGTAAGCATATTGATTGCGATGCAGTAGATGTGACTCGTCTATGTAAGACGAGAGCTGGTTTGTTATTACTTTTTCTAATATTTTGGACATAACAGGCAGGAGACTGATTGGTCTGTAGTTTGACGCTATGTCGATATCACCAGATTTATGTAATGGCTTAATAATGGATAATTTCCATTGGTCGGGAAACTTGTTTGTGGCTATAGATGTATTTATTATCAAACGAATGAGGGGTGCTGTGACAGGGAAGCTGTCTTTTATATGTTGGAGGCTTATGCCATCATGTCCAGTCGCTTTGGTATTCTTTAGTGAGTATAAGATTTTTCGTAACTCTATGACGCTAACCGGCTTTGGTCTCCATTTGTTTCTACTATTTGGGGATGATACATCGCTCAGATTTGCTCCTGTAGATGTGTCTGAAACTGTCCTGGATACTTAATTGAAAACATCTGTGCCAACTTTTGAGAAGAAAGTATTAAAGTCATTAGCCATTTTTGAGGGGTTGTCGAAAGTGCTTTTGCACTCCGAGTTTTTATACTGAGCAACTTTTCTAATGATTTCCCAAGTTCTTTTTGGGTTTTGTTTTGCCGCCAAGAGTTCTTTGTGGAAGTAGTCCCGTTTTGCTTCCTTAACTTTTCTTCGTAGGATCTTCTCATGATCTTTATATAATTTTCGACGCGTACTGTCTGATTTATTCAGTTTGTACTCACGCTGCAAATTTCTTTTAGCTCTGCTCAAATGTTTTATCTCATCTGTTATCCATTTAGAAATTCTTGGCTCAACTTTCTTCGTAGTGAAAGGTGCGCATTCGTTAAGAGCTGATACGAAATTTTCGTTGAAAAGCGAAACTTGTGGATTGACATCATCGGTGTTCTCCATGCCTTGAAATTCACTCCATCTGTCTAATAGCTTTTCTTGAAATATTTCAGGGGAGTAGTGGTTTTTCATGCGATATGAAATGTAACTAGATTTCTGTTTCTCTTTTGCAATATTTATTTGGCATTCTACCGAATGGTGATCAGAAAAGGACGGTAAGATTTCTGTGCTGAGTACTGCTTGGGGATTGTTTGTAATTGCTAGGTCAAGAAGAGTTTTAGAAGCGTTGGTAATTCGCGTTGGTTCTTGGACCATTTGAGAAAGATTAAGTCTGTGCAGCATCTTGCTTAGCTTATTGTTTTTATTTGTCAGATCTACGTTAAAATCTCCGAAACAGAAAGATTTTTTGGCTGCAGAGATTAATTTAAACGTATTTTCAATGAAATCTAATGTTGGACGTAGAGATGCTGACGGATGTCTGTAAAGACTGCCGATAATGAAAGACTTGTGTTTGTTTACCTGAACATTGAGCCAAACCATTTCTATGTCTTCGCATTTTTCTTTTATCGGAAATAAGGATGTAGAGTAGACATCTTTGATGAAAATGCATGAACCGCTACCTCTATTACTCTTGACTCCGTCATAACGGTACAATGTGTACCCGGCAATGCTGAGATATGAGCTTTCGACTCGTGAATCGAACCATGTTTCAGATACGCATAAAATATCGATATCGTTAGTGATCAACATTACTCGTACGTCATCCATTTTACCATTGAGACTGCGAGCATTTATGTGTAATATTTTGATGTTATTTATCTCAATAGGCAGATCTTTAGTGGAGTTATTGCATTTTTTAGGTCTAGCAGGGCATTTGGTATTCGTCTCTAGGTCTTTATTGCCGCGTTCATTGTTTGTGATTTCAGCTTCAAATTCAATTTGATCACTGTTATTTAGTCACAAGATGGGGGAGGGAGCAACACGATTTTCATCACGCATTTTCAAAAGGGCGCTATAGTGGTCCTGTTTCCGGTGTATGTTTACCGGAGGACAGTTTATCAGAGCATTTGATGTAGGGGAGATTGCCGTCTTCCAAATCCCATTTTCTCTTTCATCAAATACGTGAATTGGTGTTCTCGTCACGTTAGAAAGTATTTGGGGTATGAGGTCTCCAACTGCGTGATCGAAGACTTTTCTATTGATGTATTTATCGATGAGTTGTTCGAAACTGCCACTGTTCTTGTCAACGAATTTTGCATACTGGTCCCTGTTTCTGGAGCTCTCAGTTTTGATGGCTATTTTCAGAGATGTATAATCCCATTTCGATCTTTGTTGTGAAGCAAGCTGCGTCGTTACGGCGTGGAGGAGACAGTGTCCGTCACCTACAGTGTAAGCAGGCTCCATTTTGAGCGATCGTTTCAAGTCGTCCAGTGTGTTTGCAACGCGTGTGCAAATTTGATTCACTGTTGGTTTTGCGGTAGCAGTATCGGTTTGATCGTTCAACGGAGGCCTGGCAGAGGCAACAGATTTTTTTTTAATGATTTGATTTTTTTTTAATAGTTTTGAATATCGTTATTAGCTTGACTTTCCTCGGTTCCTGCGTACTCACTGGAAAGTTGAGAATTGGTTGAAAAGAAGGGCATGTTGCAATCACTATTTGTGTCTGTTGCAAGTAACGCAAATTTATTTTTCGTACTGACATTATATTTGTCTGAGATCGAGTCAGGGAAAGGCTCAGGCTTATTCATGTTCCTCATGTTGTGGGTGGGAGAGTTACTCAGAGCTCTGCTTGATGACGCAATCAATTTTGAAGGATTTGGTGTACCATGTGCAGCGATGTGCATAGGCTTATATTCTTTTCCAAAGTTTAAAGTGAGACTATTTGTCTCTTTCCGTGAAGTTTTCGATTCATTGGAATGACCTACAATTCCAATTTTTGCTTGACATTTGTTAAAATGAGGACAATATGGCACGGTGATTCGCAATGTTGATTTCATTGCAAGTTGTCCAAGAAAACAGAAGTTTTCTGCCTGGGTGCGAGGCCATTGAATGTTATTGAGTGCGTCACCATTTTCATTATCTGGGTAATTTTGAAATTGAATCAAGTTTAAACCCAGGTTTTTGCAGAAATTCATCGCTTTGTTGAATTCTTTCGCACTGCAAGCATTGGCGATATAAATAGTAGAAAGTGCGTACTTCCTTACAATTTGTTGTTTGATTCGAGCAAGGTCTGAGGGAGAGTGGCATAGACCATCAAAACTTAGTATATAATTTTTAAATCTAGGCATGCAATTTATAGCATGGAGAAGGTCGTCGAAGCGCCCAGATGGAACAGTTTTGATCCAGCAAGAGCGATCGATGTCCTTCCTTCTGATCGTGCTTAGGATATTGTCACCTAGCAGCAGAGTATCGTAAGGTTCTCGACAATTGGAGTCAACTTCACAAGAGATACTAGCAGGTACCGCAGTTGCAAGGTCATGAGAACTTATATGTGAATTTCAAGCAAAATAAGTTCTGAATGTTTGATACTGTAGAGAAAATCGACGACGGGCTAGGAGGCTCACGTTGTCTTAGGGATTTATTGAAAAACCCTGCTGTTAGAGACAAATTGTGAATAATTTCATGAATTTTTTGAGAGCTTGTGATTTGAAGCGGGTGCAAGTAGCCATTTAAAGAAGTAACAGTGTTTTTTCTATTGCTCTGTACTGGAAATTTAATTTTGTTCTCACAGCTTGCGCTCTGGGGTAATTTACTGCCAGTATCGGTTTGTGCGCGAATATTATCGAACATATGATCTGGAGAATGAGGAGAGTCTACCACGCTTGAAATGTCCTTTTTAATAACAACTATTCTGTCTTGTACCACTGATGAGGATGGCGTTTGTGTCCCCGTCGATGGCGGACAGTTTGGAGCGTTGTTGTTGACGCAGAGCTGGGGAGCTGGCACGCTGTTATGCTTGTTCAGATGAGGAGCAGCAGTTGGTTGTGGTGCTGCGGCTGAGACTTCACTGCTTCGAACCTTCAAATGATTGCTGGAGGTTTGGCAGATATGTTTTCCCTCGTCCTGCGATATTGGTTGCATAGTCTTCACTGACGTTGCTTCGGAAAGTGACACACATTCTCTGACGGAGTTACTGGCAGCGGTTAGCAAGTCTCCTGCGTTTTGAGCATTAGAATCTTGTGAGTGAGAGGATGTAGGTTTCCTACTTGCAGGCACTTTGCTTGGTAAGGTCGTATTTTTGCCCCTGAAAGAACCATTTTTCCGGGATGTTGTGTAGGGCAACATCTGTGCAGAGAACGGCACTTTCCGGCCTGCGTAGCGAGTCTCGTAGTGATGCATTGTGCGTTATATTTGCATAGCTATGACTGAATTATGAGAACGATGTAATTTTTGTATATGTATCGCTGATACTGATTTGCTAAATTTTACCTCGCTCAGCAAGTATTTTATGAAAAGTGAGGTAAATCCAAGCCGTTCATCGAGGTATTGAAGCTCACAGCTGAGAAGAGGGGTTGCCCTTTAATGCTGGAGGACAGAGGCGAGGAACTGGGAGGCTTGGGGTTGGCCGCGAACAATGACATGCAATTTTGCATTTTGCATTTTGTACGACTAGGTCACAGTCTCTGACACGAGTCGTGATTTTTTTTCTTTTTTTGGCCGAGAGTTTCTTCCTATTTGAGGGACGTTTTAATTATTCAACAGAATGAGATCTGGTACAAAATGTGATATGATATTGAGGGACAGCACAATTTTTAAATTTTAGTTTCATTGATTATAAAGAAAGCGTATCTTAGTATTCAGCCTCATCTTCAGTCTTTTCCTTCGTTCGGATGGGCTTCCTTTCGCTGCGGTAATTTTGCAGGAAATTTTGCAGGATCAAGAAACACATCGTCAGTAGGATGACTAACGCTTTTAGTGAGAACAGATTTGAATTACAAATTCAAGGTTAGGTGCACTTTTTATAGTATTTTCCCTGGTGATTGTAAATGTTTTTCAACTTCTCGTTCACCCGTTGTTCTTACTGGTAGCTCACTTCAAACTTTCTGTGTATTCAAACTATTCGGTGTCAGTAGTGAAACGGAGGTACGAAACACAATAATTCTTTCGTGCACATTTGCCGTCTCGGACACGTAGGAAGTGAAACAAAAACTTAACTGAGAGGTTTGACATTACCAAAAATTGATCAAAAACAAACGTAATTTCTTTGGTTGCTTGAAGCGGAAAAGTCCAGGTTTTGCTATGCTCTGAACGGTCAGAGGACGGGAGGCAGGTGTACGGGAAAGGGGGGGGGGGGGAGGGTGCGGGCGCGGTGAGGGGAGACTGAGGGAACAAGGATACTTCACACTTCACTCAGGCCTATCGTTCGAGACCAAGCTGAGCACACCATTTCACACCCCTTGCCAGCACTGCTTCGTTGGCTTTTCATTTAAAGTGCACTGATTTAAGCAGAAATAAGACA
The DNA here is from genome assembly GCA_030386875.1 of Morinoia aosen. Taxonomy (NCBI): domain Eukaryota; kingdom Metazoa; phylum Arthropoda; class Malacostraca; order Amphipoda; family Talitridae; genus Morinoia; species Morinoia aosen. The sequence goes on along the minus strand of CM059572.1, from coordinate 44,514,775 downwards.
AAAGTTATTTTTTCCTCTTCGTTGTTCCACAGGTAGCAAACACATTCACTGATAGTATAATTTTTATGCATGGCTAGGTTATTTCCCCCTTGCAATTTCAACAATTACCGCACCATTTCCCCGCACGTCCGACCGCGACCGAGTCCGACTGTCGGACTTACTTACTAGGTAAAATGTCATCATTCATACCAAATAACTTTGGCGTTCCTCAAGATTCAATCATCGGCCCACTCCTATTTTCAATTTTCATCAACGATTTCCCCACCATGCCGGCAAACACATAAATCTCAATGTATGCTGATGACGTACAAATTGCCATGACAAGCTCAACGGCGGATTTAACAGAAACACAAGCCAACGCTGAAAACCTGAGAAATCTGAAAGTGTGGTATGACCATAATGGCCTCAAACTTAACGCAAGTAAAACGCAATGCATTATTTTTGGATCACAGAATGCGACTGAAAATTTACGACAATTCAAGCTAACATTTGGAGACGATACAATTAAACCAGTCGATATGACATGTCATGCCTTTCTCCGTCTTTAAGTCATTTCGTTTTTAGCCCGCCATTTTAAATAAACCGTTTCTCATTTGACTGTGTCGAAAGTTCCAGAACGAATTCGTGATTTTGAAATGAGCGATATTAGGTCAATAACTTAATTATATCACCAAAGTTAATCGTTAATGTCACTAAATGTCGATAATATCTTTATTTAAAAAATAAGAATAAAAAACTCCGATCCATATCAAACGTTCTAGTTCTGTTCGCGCATGTAGAATTGATTGCTGGAGTTCTCTGCCCTTTCGTAGATTCTATGTATGCGGGCTGCGCATTCTGGGGTTTTAACCGCGGATCTGGGTTTTTATCTGTCCCCTGCGGTTTACAGTTAAAACAATAACAATACAAAACAATTAATTTCAAGAAGCAACAATGATTGTACATTTGGTAACCACGAAAACAATAGAAAAAGGGTAAGAAAATTTATTCATTAACGCCCTTTTTCGCTGATCTGGGTTTTTTCTTTTAGCGTATGCTGGGTTTTTTTGGTAACATTCTTGTTGGCGACCCTTGACTCTTAGCTCTCGCGTCGCACTGTTGCAAATGCCCTTCCGGGGCTAGGTGCGATAGTTCGCGCTCAAACGACCTCTTAATTTCTCTTGTGCCTGCGTTTTAAATGTGTGCTTAGCCCTTTTAAGTGATGATTGAACTTAATAAGAGTAAGGAACTGAAGTGAAAGTGTGCCTTATATCAGTAAGAACGGTAGATAGCCATTCTACCTTTGTGTGTGTCATTCGAATATCTAAAGTATGGTCGTCGTTTCGAAACGTTCTCTTAATACTTTGTGGGTAAATGTTGAGATGATAGGAAGATTCTTGTATGATCGAATCTTGTATGATCGATTTGTATGATCGAAGAAGTGCGTTATTTATTGAAAGGGCCGAGATGCTTTAATTTACTGCGTTATGATTGTATTTGAAGGTCTTGTGCATTTACGAGTCATCTATATGCAGGTGTCGTGTATTACTGCGCCTCGAGCGCCTTATAAAAAATGGCCGACCTTTAGCCCTTTCGTGTCTTTGTAAAGTTAAGCCTAGTCTGGTTTGTAAATCGCGTGTGCGTATGATAATAATTTAATGTGATTTCTTTTACTTTACAGGCAATGTAAAACATGAAAAGTAGCTTAGGGTCTGTGTCGTAGCGGAGGTCTCGCATATAAAAATGTGAGTATTTGAAGTGTGAAGACGTACCACCCTGTTTCCGTCGTGTCGAGTTATACTCACTGGTTACCTCTGTTGTACCAGCAGCTAAGCTCTAGTAATAAAATCGGAGACGTTTAGAAACTTCTTATTTAATTTTACATTTTTTCTCGCAGTGCTTCTTATTTTTCTTGGAATCTGCGTTGTTTCGAAACTGTTTATATCGCAGAGGCATTGATCGCTTTTGTGATCGTAACACTAGGTTAATGCGTTAAAGAATGTTCTTTCCTTGTGCCGCCGAGCTAATTTAGATGTAAACTTGAATACTTTCTTTGTGCCTTCAAGCTGATTTATTTGTAGAACTAAATAACCCTTGTTTTTGCAGTGACGTATTCACCCGCGCCCAATACATGCTCCTTCTTCTTCCGGTGTTTTTCTCTCCTGCGGAAACTTCGGGAGTAAGGGCGCGACACGATAAGGTTAAAAATCTGGGTGTTTGGTTTGACAAAAATATGACTTTCAATTCACACGTCGAAACAATGTGCAACAAAATTAACGGAACCTTAATGTTCTTTCATCGTATAAAGAACACACTTGACGAAAAATCTAGATTATTAGTGATTCAGTCTTTAGTTTTATCGCGTCTGGACTACTGCAGTCTTGTGTGCGGGAGACTTACCTAAATGTCGTCAGGAAGAGTTGCAAAAATGTGTAAACTTCACCGCCAAAGTGGTATGCAAAGGAAATTTCAATAAATACGATCATGTCACCCCTCTTTTAAGAAAACTCGACTGGATCCCAATACCGAACAGATTCATGATCCAGAAAGCTCGACGAGTATTCTCCTCTCTGTACCTCCCCCAAAGTAATGCAGATGTGGTAAAATTTTTTCCATCTAATATCCCAAACGAAAGACCAAACCGGAGGAACGATGTTTTAGTCAGTTACCGTTCATCTAACGTGGGACAAAAAGCTCTTTCAGTTTCTGGAGCTTTTTTGTGGAACAAGCTTCCCCAGCATATCAAAAACTCTAAAACTGGAAAAGAATTTAAAGTAAATGTGTCACGTCATTTTGCATCTCTGTCATAGGGCCTGCAGCATCTCGGTGTGAACTTCCCATCAATCAGAAATTTTAATTTTTCCTGAAATTTCTTTTAGAAATTTAGAAACTATTTCATTTTACGTTTGCTAAGCGATTCGTATATTCATCTTACTTATTTCTGTCGACAACAATGAGCACCACAGCCGTCAGTTCAGTGCAGCAGAACGAACGTTCTTCCCATAATTAGGAGTATTTCCTCATCTTTATTTTGTTATTTCTTTCTCTTTTCTGTATTAATATTTAACGTCCGTATGACAAATATACCATGAAATACATTTTGTGTGTACACCAATAAACAGGTTTATAGATGTGAGGGTTGTGCAAAGTTTATAATGAGTTAAATTTTTGGCTAACGTTGTCTCGCTATTTCAAAATCATTCTCGAAGATGTTTTCAATCGATTTTCGGCTGAGCTGGAGGAGAAGGGGTAATTTAAGCATTGCATTTAGTCTTTTTTTTTTTTTTCGTGCGTTCAGCGCACACTAGCACTGAATTTTCAAATCGGAAAAAACTCTAAATTTCTGTAATCAAAATTATCATTTTGGATCAAGGCCTAATCTTCCTTTATGTGCCAATTTTGTGAATATTCTCCACTCAGATGTGTTATCCGGCCACAATGTTACTCCATCTTATCCCACGTACACATGTCCGTATAATGCTGAAGAGTTGTGTTGCTTCTTGACTATAACCTGATTTTTCTTAAAAATTTCTGTGAAGAAATTAAAAAACAGCTCATTTTTATGTTTTTCGAAGTCTTCTCTTCCTTTTAGCTATTTTTTTTGCAAAAAATTTCTAAGGATTACAGTGAGCTCAGCTGTCATTTTCTGTGTAGTAGATGGTAGGTTGCTTCTATCTTTTATCTTATATATGTATTTTTTCTAATATTTTATTTTCAATGAGTATATAAATTAATATGTGTGTGTACGTGTGTAGGTATATATATGTATCTACATAAATAGATATACATGTTTCTATTTCATTTCTTTACGCAAAAACTATTCGGTTAATAAATTTTATTGCAATAGCGAAATGATTCAAAAATAGATCTAGCACTTCCCCAGAGGGCGTTTCTGTGAATCGGATTAATGTCATATATAATTAATGAAATAAAGTGCAATTTGAGCATATGAATCGTAGTAAAATTATCTTTCTGTCCGTGTGTTGTACAAGCTATGAATTTTGATATTGAATATATGTTTGTTTACCCATTTCTATCAATATTTTGTAGATATTTGTCAATCATGAGTGGTAACCGGCTTACACTGTATCTCTATTTTATCCCATGTACCCATGTCCGCATGATGTGGTAAATATCGAGAAGATACGAAATATGTTTTTGGTGGTGATAGGGCTTTGCATATTTTTAGGGCATATTTTTCATTTCTCATTCAACTACCCTTGACAGAGATAGACTATTGGCAAGCCACGTGTGGTTTGTCTATTAGTACGCCTCGTATATTTTGTCTATTAATATGCCTCGTATGGTCTATCTATTTTGTACACCTCTGATAGCTTGTCTATTAGTACACCTCGTATAGTTTGCCTATTATTATTATGCCTCGTATGGCTTATCTATTTGTACACCTCGGATGGTTTGTCAATTAGTACTCCTAGTATAGAACTTTTGTTAGACTACTAGCACACCACGAATGGTTTGTCTATTAGTACGCCTCGTATATTTTGTCAATTATTATGCCTCGTATGGTCTATCTACTTGTACACCTCTGACAGTTTGTCTATTAGTACACCTCGTTTAGTTTGTCTATTATTATGCCTCGTATGGCTCATCTACTTGTACACCTCGGATGGTTCGTCAATTAGTACTCCTCGTATGGAACATTTGTTTTAGAATGCCCTATATTTAAGAAACTTTTAAAAGCCAATATGTTGGCATGTATATCATGTGACAATTTGGAAATAAACATTTTTTCTTTTTCTTTTCTTTTTCTTTGAGAAAATTTGAGCTCCCTCTAAATTTGCACTGAAATCATGAAGGTAAGGAATAGGGTAGCGGTCAGGTAGAGTAACGGTATTCAACCTGCGGAAATCCCCGCACGGTCTGAATTCACCGTTAGCCTTGGGTACTAGCAAAAGAGGGCTAGCCCAAGGACTTTTGGAACTGCGGATGATGCCGCATTCTTGCATGCGCGCAAATTCTTTCTTGGCTAAAGCCAATCGATCAGGCGGTAGTCGCCTTGCTCGGGAATAAACTGGCGGTCCAGTGGTTTCAATATGGTGTTTCGTGCTAGTCTGCATTTTTTTAGAAGCTAAGTTAGAGTTTGTTAGTGCAGGGTATTCTGCGAGGACCTGCTCGAACATGCACTCATCTTTGAAAGCGATGGCGAAGGAATGCAAGACATTAGCTCTAGTTATGCCACAAGCGGGAATTGAGGTCTGTGTCTCTTCGTCCCTAATTCTACGGTTTTTAACATCTACAAGAATCCCAAACTTCGCTAGAAAATCCGCGCCAATGATAGGCTCTTGGACTTCCGCGATTAGGAAGGTGAAAAGGAAATTTCGCCTCAATCCCAGACTGTACTCTATTACTTTTTCTCCATAACAAGCTATTGGCGTGCCATTTGCGGCATGTAATGTCGCCAACAATTGGTTGTTTTTGTCTTTCGCCGTGGCTGGGATAATTGACACACTGGAACCAGTGTCGATTAACAATTGATATTTGGTTGTGGGATCAAGAATGGTCAAGAGGCGAGTAGTCTGGGAATGAGGCAACGCAGTACTCGCTACTATGCGTTGCTGTTGGCGTTTCCCGAAGTCATTTCGGTATAACGAGGACAATGTCTAGAGGCACATTTGCGAGCCTGGTCGCCGAATTTCTCATGATACCAACACAAAAGACTGTTGGCATCGCGAGAGCGCGATCTAAAGCGGCGGTTTTGATTTGACCTATCATAAGGTCTACCTCTATCGAAACGTTGAGGAGGAGGAAAAGGGTGATAGTGATAGGGATAGTCGTAGGCATTTTGGTAGCTTTGGAATCTCCCTGGGCCTTGCTGGATATGAGCTACACTCTGACCTAACTGACAATTCTGGAGAGCTTGCTTTAGTTCAGCGATTTCTCGCTGCATCGTTTCTATTGTTGCTGAGGATTGATTATTAGCAGTATTTGACGGGCTAAAATTTGCAGCTGATGCGTTCAAAGAAGCTACCTGCGGTTCTTGTGACATGTTTAGGTTGCGCATCACTGTCTCGGTGGCCTGAGCAAGAGTCTCGAGACTCTCGTTCGGACCGACCATCGACAGGAAGGGCCGCACTGTGGTCGGCAGTTTATTCATAAAGACTTCTCTGAGAAATCCCTCAGCTACGGCAACACCGGCTGCCAGTTTTCGCAACTCTTTAACTAACGAGGTAGGCGAGAAAGAGACAGAGACAGGTGGAATTGCTGACTCATTTACTAGAGACCTAAACTTGTCCGCATCGGACATCTGCAACTTTGCCAATATCTTTCTTTTCAAGGTGCCGTACGGATTAACAGCAGGAGGGTTTTCTAGCAGGTTATTGGAGTCATTTAATAATTTCGTGGGAGCTGCGGACACAAGGGCATAAAACATATCTTTTTCGTCCCTTATACTATTATACCTAAATATTGCCTCCACTTGGTTAAACCAAGTGAGGCTGTCTTCTGGTATGAAAGGCGGCAGACTAAGAGGTTTGGTGCGCGCTCGATCTTCATTCTCTGTGTCAGACATGCTAGCAATTTTCTTTTATGAATGCGAAAATTAAACTATGCTTGCTCGGAATTACGTATTCAACGCCTAATAAATTTTTGATATTAAAGGTGTCAAAGGTTTGCGTTATTACTCTACCAACTCAATCGATCAATAACGTTGAAAAACGGAAAGAAAGAGAGAATGGAAACGAGAATTTTTACGGTAGTCAGAATAAGCGTAAAGCACGGAAATAGGAGAAAAATATTTTTCCTACCTACTGAGGCACATGAAACAAACAAGGACAGGATAGCGCTGAAAAAAAATTTTTGTTAGAGCTGCTCAGAGAACATTTTAAACAATTTAAACAATTTATTTACCACAGGTGATACAGAGGTAGAATTTTACTTAAGTCTAGTACAATGGTCAAATTTGAGTATAGCTACCTGTGGGCCCGAATAAGTTCAGCGACTTCTAGGGCATCCTACCATCACGTTATTCTAGGGTGTACAAAAGTTTAACCTAGTTCACTTAACCTAGTTTCGCATTAGACTGATCATTGAGATAATTAACTCGATATTTTATGCTGTATTTTACAATATAGGTCAAGTCGGCTATATTTAACAGTATGTTCGATAAAACGATTCAAGAGCAGAGAGAAGATTGGTTATGGTACACAAGGCAAGTTACATTATGACATTATCATTAGTTACATGTAGGAGGCAAGATTTCGACACGGTGATCTTACACGACTAGTATTCTGATAGGAAGTGAGACTCAAGATGTCTTTTGAATACTGTGTACGAATTACATTCACGGATCTCTGCAGGTATAGAGTTCCAAGTTTTGGTTCCAACGAAGAGAATACTGTGTTGCGACCTGGCCTTTGAATAATAAGGAAGCATGAATTTACTTCTATTTCGGGTTAAATGATCGTGATGACCAGTTTGCGCAGTCAATAATTGTCTTAGGCTATTGTCGCCATCATTTCTTAATGTTTTGTAAATGAAATTACAGATGGAGATTTTGTAGAGATCCGAAAGTTTAAGTATTTGTAAATTTTTGAAAGAATCATTTGTGTGAGCAATATATTCTAGGTTCTTTACCGCTCTGACAGCCCTTTTCTGCAGAGTAAATATTTTGTTGGTTTTATTTTTATCAGTTCCGTGCCATGCTTCTATTCCGTATTGCAAGTATGGAGAAATGAGCGTTCGGTAGAGCATTTGTAAAGCTGTTTCAGGCAGAAAATTTTTAACTTTATTTAGGATTCCGATGGATTTTGATAATTTAGAACTAATATGAGTGATGTGCTCTTTGAAGGTCAGACGTTTATCTATTATGATGCCCAGAAACTTACATGAGTTGGTTTCTTCGATTTCACCTTCGCCAATTTTAATGCATGGGAGAGATACATCTTTCTTGTATGAGAAAGTAATATAATTTGTTTTATCGATATTTAGGCTTATTTTATTAGCTTTGAGCCACGATGAAACCTTGTGAAGTTCAGTATTTATACTCTCCACAATCATAGCAGGATTTTGGTTCGGAAGGACCGCAGAAAGCGTACTGTCATCGGCAAAAAGTATGAATTTGAAGAATGATGTAGATTTTACAATATCATTGATAAAAATCAGAAACAAGAGAGGCCCGAGAACAGATCCTTGTGGAACGCCATGGCTAATTGTCTGTGGGTCTGATTTTGCGTCGTCAATGACAACGTATTGCTTCCGATTTGTTAGGTATGATCTGAACCAATCATGGGCAATCCCTCGAATGCCATAACAGTGTAGTTTCGATAATAGTATTTTATGGTCTACACAATCAAATGCTTTTCGGAAGTCAAGAAATACAGAGAAGACAGGCTTTCCTTCATCTATATTAGAATAGAGGAATTGTAAATGATTTAATATAGCCTGTGTTGTTGATTTTTTAGAGCGAAAACCGTATTGTTTATCGTAAAGAAATGATTTTTGTTCAAAATAAGAGTACACTTTTTTATACACAATCTTTTCGAATACTTTGCTAATAATTGGTAGAATGGAGATAGGTCGATAATTGTTTACACAGGTTTTTTCACCACTTTTAAAGATAGGGGTTACTCTAGCAACTTTGAGGGAGTTCGGGAAAGTGCCTAGTAAGAGAGACTGGTTAATAATATTTGATATCAGTGGGGCTACAATGTCAGCAATAACTTTAAGTACTTTAGTCGGAAACGTTTGTAACCCACTCGATTTATTTTTCATGTTGTTTATGCACGTAATTACATCGGAGGAGTTTGTAGGCGTAAAGAAAAAGGAGTTGGGTTCTCGAATATGATCCATAAATTCCAGGTGATCAGTAGGTTCACTTGGAATACCATCAGTTATTGTTTTCCCTACGTTTACGAAGAAGTTGTTAAAGAGATTAGCAATTTCTTTCTTCTCATGATATTTTACATTATCTTGAACAACATATTCAATTTTCTTTTTATCGGCATTATTCGGTTTACAGCAGGAGTTAAGGAGATGCCAAGTCTTTTTAACGTCAGTTTTGAATTGAGTAAACTTGAGCGTAAAGTAGTTCTTTTTTGATGTTCTTATCTGGTTTGTTACATAGTTTCTAAATCGGTTATATGTTTCTCTAGATATTCGTCCTTCGCAAAGGAGGGCTAGGTACGCTTGACGTTTCTTTATATTTATCACGATGTCTCTAGTAATCCAGGGCTTATGTTTATTTTTCGGGGTAACTGTACGAGTTACAATTGGGCAACACTGATTGTATGCGGTCATTATAGTTTCAGTCAACTTTACTACTGCTTCATCAATGCTCGTAGTATTATTGTTTTGTTGAGAGATGTGCAATGTAGGCATTGATTCTTCTAGAACGGTGCGCATTTCTTCAAGATTTGATTCGTTTATTTTACGATATGAGTAAGTTTCAGCCCGTGCCTTGGTGCAAGCAATATAGACATTTTTCTTAATAAGAAAAACTGGGAAGTGATCTGATAAGTCAGAAGTAATTATTCCAGCAAGAAAATCACTAGGGTCTGTCATAAAGATATTGTCAAGCAGCGTAGCACACTCTGAGGTTATTCGTGTAGGCTTTGTAATGATCGGAAGGAAGGATTGAGACTGAAAGGTAGTTAGGAAATTAGAGATTGGTTCATGGCTTTCATGTTTCAGTAGATCATAATTGAAGTCACCGCATATTATTATGTCATTGTATAAGGGCCTGTTGAACTGAGAAATAATACGATTCAATTCATTCAGGAAGGATATAGGACAGGCTGTAGGAGGCCTATACACCGTTCCAAGCACAATGCGTTTACCATCTCTAAAAAGTTCTACGAAGAGTGATTCTATATGATCCTGATTCATGGTTGCACTTGCTATGGTTCTCGAGTCTATGTGGTTAGATATATATGTGCTGATGCCTCCGCCCCGCTGGTTTTTTCTTAGCGAATGGTAACTATGATAATTTTCAAATCGAATCATGTCTTTAGTCGAGTCATCTAGCCAGCTTTCGGTGAAGCTAATCACGTCTAGGTTATATTTAAGTTCAGTAATAGTACATTGTATCTCTTCCAATTTTGGATAGAGTGACCTACAGTTCCAACACAGGAGTGAGAAATCTCGGTCAGTTATTCGTATAGTTTCGTTGAATTCTGATATATTAGTATACCTACACTCTTGAGAGTCGTTTAGGTTTGGATATATTCTGTTCAAATGATTGAAATCTGGATCGATTTCCTCAAATATTACAGGGTGATCAGTCATTTAAAATAAGTAAAAGTAAGAATTAGGTACTATAGAGCTTAAAACGAAATACAGAGTCAAGCTTAAAGGGATATTCCAGTCTAAAAAGTAGCTTATTAAGTAAGAGAGAATAGAGTAAAAAAGAAAAATCTAGCGCGATTTCGTGAGTACACACAAACTCAGTCCATGAGCGAGTGATAATGGAGTTCAATATCACAACATTGGTGCAAACAGATTGCTAAGGGCGTTTTCGCAAGTTCACATACAACAGGTAATAAGTTTCTAAAGATTATGACGACAATGATACAATCAGCTAATATGGTTTACGCGTAATAATAACTGTAGTGGTAAATAAAGAAGAATTCACAGTAACATTGGTTGGTGAAAAATTACTAATTGCGATGTTACAAAATGTGACACACAGATGTCATAGATGTTTACACACACATCTATTATTTATTTGTTATAATACTGGAGTTCGATATCACTACATTGGTGCAAACAGATTGCTGAGGGCGTTTAACACGGTTAAATCCATAGAAATTCTCAAGGACTACGACATGGGAAACTTATCACTACAATGATATGCCAAAATTATCCTCTCTCACAATTTCTCAAACACTTATCGAGTTGAATAGTTTTTAAGTTTTAAGTTTTAAGGCTGGGGTTTTAATCTATGGGGTCACCAGTGTTACGTTGGACGTGGTAAGATTTAAACCAAGATATCGTTGTTACCGTCCTAACGTAATCATTGCTCGACAGTGTTCGTGAAATTACAAGAAAGGGATAATGACGACAAAACAGGACTCAGCTCGGTATATATTGGAGGAACGCCAGGGAGGACTGGCTATTGAGCTTGACTGGAAGAGCTTGTCTAGGTGGGCACTCCGTGCCGGCGAGGTCCTGTGGTCGATGGTGAAGTTCGGCGAGCGATGGCGTCGGCAGGATATGAATGAGTGTGTGTTTTGTTGAATTTAAATAAGCCCAATTTAGACTAACTAGTAGCATAAGCCTTTGAAAAACCCGTAACGTTGGTGGTGTCAATTCAAGGTATCAGCTTTATTAATCCCAAGCTGGACACGATAGTTATCGTAGTCGAAGCAGGTAGTTTAGCTAGCCTGGGAGTGAAATCTTAGGCTTACTAGCTTCAAAAATAACCCATATGAATTGCAAAGGGAATAGATTGTAAATGAGATCTCTCAGGCCCAGGGAGTGAGTTGTGGTGGCGTTTGGCGATGTCGTTGAGGTTCTGCAAGAGTCGAAAACGCTGGATGAGATGTTCCAGGAGAGACATCAAGGAAAAAAAATTCCACCACTGACAATCCCTACACCGTAAATGATAGATTCCCACAACGGAGAAACTCTGAGAAATCCTACAGATTCGACCCGAGTTAATTTAATTGTTCTCTCTTTTGTCAAGCTCAAAAGTAGGATAGAATCAATTTAGAAACTCTTGTACAACTGCTCTTGCTTTAAATGCAAGGGCATGAAATTTAAGAGTTTTTGGTAAGGGGATAATACTGATTTATATTGAAAATAAGTGCGATTTAGCGCAAGATTTATGGAGTAATGAAATATAAAAAAAACTAAAACTTTAGCAGGCATAGACATGAATAATCTTCGTACTCTATAATCCGTACGAAATTAATAAAAGGCATTCCTAATTATTTACACGTCAAACACATTTAAGAAAAAACACTGCAAGTATGTTGTAAAAAGAAATATTATTCCACACGCATATAGTGCAATTTAAATCACAGAGTAATGACACGAGACGGCAGTTTATGCTCCGCCATTTTGGAAAACAAAGACACCGGCAACAAAGACGCCGGCAGTTCTGTCGAGCTCTCTCACGAGTATTTTATGAACGAATTTCAATATCAATATGACCGCTGCAAGTGTATACTTTTTGTAGTAAGGGAAAGGACGTAGTTGAATATCTAATATAAATTATTGGCACACAAAATGCACGTGGCGTGCAAAATTCACGCTAAGTCATGTTGAGATATCACTCTGAATGAACCATGCTACATCACAACTTCTACGCATAACTACGTATTTAAACCACAGCACTGTCACAATTTATACTTAAACTGAACACGAAGAAGGAACACGATTGTTTTCCAACACAGATTTACTCACGAGAGATGCTGTAACACCAAGCTATAATAGAGAGACGCCAATGTGAGAGTGAGTTTTGAAAGAGAACGCGTCACCGCGCAGTGTTGCCACTCTAGAGGCTTCTCTCTCGAATATGGCGAGTGTTATTTTCTCTCTCATGCATTTACACAAAAAACTTCAAGGATTACTAATTATAAGTAGAAAATTATTAATAATAATTTAGAGTAAGATTTTTAATGCTAATAGTTATGCTATTTAAGTGCGAATGGGGAATTTATAATTTTACACACTTTTGTAGCTACTGCTACATATGTTTCAGGCTTGAAATTGGAAATAAAGCATCCGTAGATACCGTTGTTTGTTTGTTTGGGTATTGAATGTTCAATTACTTATTAATTTCTCAAATCACTTTTTTTAATGTCGCAAAACTAATGATGAGCCGATTCTCGTTTAAACGCCAAAATTTAGTGGAGAATTTCGAGTTAACTTTTTCGTCTATAAGGAAATCTCAGAAAGAATGAATCAAAGCTCGCGTGCGTAATAGGTGCTGGTTGCTTGCAAATTGTTCGACAGTAGAAAGTCACAAATACTGATTTTTTTATGAGAAATAGCATTGTAAACCATCTTGAGAAACATTTGATATAAACTAGTAAAGTAACCTTATTTCTTCCCCAATTCATGTTTTTTTTGTGAAAAGCACATGCATCGAGGTCCATTCAAATGTCATAGTCAATTTGTACGAATGTTAAAAAATTTATTTGCTCACTCCAAAGAAAACATATTTAGCATCACTCAATCATCTCGATATTTACCAATCAGGCACTCTACCATCCCAGTCACTTTCAATCTAAAGCTATTTATTTTTTAATACCGCTAGAAAACCTCACATCATTTCTCTTTACGATTGCCGTACCTAAATATTACTGGGCTTCTGGGAAATAATTCCCACACAATTGATTTTCACGGTAGGAATAGAAGAACAAAATTAATATTTCAATTTTTCAAGGTTTTATTAATTTACTCTTTTACAGAGCGGTTTAACTATGAACGTAACGAACACAATGAACGCAAACGCAACTCTTAATATTTAATTTCAAGTACAATTTAATTTTACGGCTAGCATTCGCTAACCAGATAATTGCCTTTTTAAAAAAACACTTTATTAAGTTGATTAAAAGTTAGGGCGAGGTAAAAGTAGGCGTATGCCGTGGGCGTTAAAAAGTTAGCAGGCGCCTTAAATGACCACCGTCCAGGGCGCAGGCATGGCGAGCACGAGACGCTGACGGGCTCCGGTAGTAGTGGTTGGTATCGCTGGCTCCAATTGAAAGGCGGAATTTTAAGAACACGTAAACCCTTAGTTCCGAACAGAGGTGACACCTCAAGCGGTGGCAGGCAGAGGGCGAGTAACGCCGCGACGCAAGAAAAGGGCTGGAAATAGTAGGTAAACCCCGCGTCGACACCTCTGGCACACGCTCCACCCTAAACTGCTAGGAAACAGGAATATTAGCGAAAGTCAAGGCGAAACAACGCAACTAACCAGTAAATTTCAAGTATTACGCAAATGCTTCCTGATTTTTCAAGTTCTTGCTAGATATATATACCTTAAAGCAACGGAGAGGCTAGCCTGTTAGAAATTAGCTGGAACAGCTGAAACCCGGCTGCGACAACGGCAGCACCAGCAAAAGCCTCCTCCGGAGTATACTATACAAAAAACGTACAACCTTAAGCCCCGAATAAACCACAAAATTAATAAGGACAATATTTCTCTTAAGAAGCAACATCACCAATGACAATGAAAATAACAACACAATACAAGTAAAGCAACTAACCTGAGTTTTTAATGCACTCAGTGACGATACATTCAGACAGAAGGTTTAATTAAGGAAATTAGAAGAAATCAGTTAGAGATTAAGTGCTTCAAGCGGAAAGACAGTAAGAATAGTTGAGAGATTTTAGTTACTTGTGAAAGAAGTTTAAAGTTAGAAGATCGCCCTGATCCAGGCTAATTTAGCCCATCAAAAAGACGAACGACTTCAATAGCAATATTAATAGTAATAGCAATTAACGTCACAAGGACGAGTTAAGAGTTAAATTCTAGTTAATTTTACTTGCTTGAAGCACCACAGGAAAATTGACACGATAGTCTACAAAATAAAAGTAATGAAATAATAGCGCAAGCACACAAAATAATAGACAGAAGAAGCAGTCAGGAAGAGGGTAGAGGGTCTTAGCCTGAACTGGGTGCCACGGAACTAGCCGCGAACCACATCACCGAAGCGTAGGCCGACGATGCAACACGCCTTTGTAAAGGCATAAACGGACGGATAAAAATGGCAGCTTAAACACTAAGTTAACCACTGCTTAATTCGACAAAACGTCATTAGAGAGTTGAGCTAACATCAGCTCTTAGAGGAATCAAAATCAAGTCTAATCTGCTAAATGAAAATTCCGTATTTACGACCCCACCTGCGACCCTACCGAAACATCTGAGCAACGACCAGCGAACGGCACCCCGACACTTACGCGGAAAGGTTGAAAGAGAAAAGCCACCTCGGACACACTTAAACCGTTGTGGGGAAAATTTTCCCACAGGCTAGCACGATCAACTAAAACTATTTTCAATAAATGGTATTCCATGAATAATTAAATAAATCAACAGAAAATCCTAACTATACCATTCAACGATTTTCGATCATTAGGGTTAAGAACGTTGTTAAACCTAATACTCGTAAAAAAATATTACTAATAAGTCTTCGTTTCATGTGTCCTTATCTTTTGGCAATGACTGCGGTCAGTATTGGGTTAATTACAACTGATTGCGTAGGGGAGATGGTTGGTCCCGTAATTCATGAGTAAATGTGTCGTAGTTGCTGGCAGCCCTTCGACTAAATTACTGTAATTCAGTAGGGTAATTCATCAAATATCGAACAGAAACCACGTGTGTCTAGAAACAACCTTCATAAATCGTTAACTTTTGCTCTGAATAACTCTTGCGGGTCTCAAGGTTATTCTTGAACAGTTGCTGTCTTGTTCTGTGATGTCGCTTGAAAGACAACGTAGATTATTGAAATGTATTTATTGTTCTAAAAATCGAATTCTTTAGTAACATAATTTCATCAATATCGAACATGAATCGAACAAGAATTTTGATTCGAACAGGATGGTTTGTCAATTAGTTCTCTTCGTATCGAACTTTTGTTAGACTATTAGCACGCCACGTATGGTTTGTATATTAGTACGTCTCGTATATTTTGTCCATTATTATGCCTCGTATGGTCTATCTATTTGTACACCTCATGTGGCCACTTGGAAAATAAACGTTTTTCTTTCATTCTTTTTTTCTTTGGTGCACTGGATTTTCTTGGAAGTGCTCGCGGTGGCACAGCGGTTAAGGGATCGGACTTGTATGTTGGAGTCGCGGGTTCGTATCCCGGCGCTGGCGCTGCGATTTTCCCCGTTGGGTATAAGGGAAAGCTCAAGCACAATACCCCCACTCGACCCAGGTGTCGGAAATGGGTACCGACTTTACGGGGGAACCGTCATGGTGTCCTATACATAGTGTTAGTTATAAGACATTTGAAAAACCAATGCTTAAGATCATTTGTATCAGGCTTGATTGGAAATAAAGCATCCCAAAGATGCCGATGTTTGTTTTGTTTGTTTGTTTAAAATGACTGTCTCATTACTTATTTTCAGGAAGCATTTGAATGGAGAGTTATCAAAATTTGAATATGATGTCGATGTTTCATTTGCAGTGCTTGTTGAACCATCATTGTGATCATCAACCTGTGTGACCTTTTTTGGAGTAGAGTGTAGAGCACGCGTCAATGAATTATTATTGATGCTTGCATCAATTTTCTTGGCAAGGGATTGATCATCAGTAAATGTAGCCAGACGAATCATTGATGATCTTGAGGGCCTTGGAACACCAGCAGCTGATTGGTCGCCATCTTCAACTATTCATTGTTATTATCAAGCGTTAATACAATATTTTAAGGAAATGAAACAGGCGTTCAATAGATCGATTCAGTTATTTAAAAGAATTAAGAATCGAAAAGCCTTGTTCGAGGCATAAATTCATGATTTTTAAGGAATTTTGATTCGAACCCCTTTGTTCAGTATTTAATACTGACATGAAATAGGAACTGAATGTCGAACATGGAATAATTATCAAGTTTTTAGCGGGAAAGAAAAAAATACAGCAACAGAACATCATTTGACAACACTACTCTCTAGTTATGACGGGAGGTTGACGTTGGCACAACAACAGTTAAACCGTCGCAATTTTCCCGAGGTGCGTAAGATTTTTCAAGTGAAAAAATATGATCAATTTGTAAGGGTCGTACAGAAAATGTGTTCGCAACAGCTGGTAGCAGTTTGCAGCTCACAGAAATGAGTTCTAATCACTAAAATAGGAGTTTTAGATGTAAGATCACCGGCACTGTGCAAGTTTGGATGCTTAAGAAATTTATTACGCGCATATTTTCAAAGTTGTTCGATAATCAGTTCAGTTCGATATTTGATGAATTACCCTATACTTTTCGCGACCCTCTCACCCTACATAGATAAAAACATTCCCCCGTCATCCATATCTTGAATGAAGTCTCGGATCAGTCGCATAACCAGAAATAATTTTTAGTCGCACAAATTTGAGTTCGGGTTAGATGATGACGCCTAATTTGAAAATTGAACATGTACCTAAAATATTTGTAAACACGAATGCTCGACGAAAATGCTGGTCATTTTTATGCGCGAGGGCTTCACGCAGATTTGATTTGTTTTTACAACGGTATCCGCTTCAACCACAAATTCCGGTCACTAAACTGGAGCACACCGCTCAAATCCCTAAGGCTCCCGTCGCACGCGCAACGGTGGCTGCATACGCAATACCAGCTTTGTGCTGCCTAAAATTCCAACGAACGTATCAACACTACCTTTGTTTTAAATATTAAAATTAGACTAGATTATTAGTTTGGGCCTCCCTATCCGCGGCCACGGCAATCCACAGAGAGGAAGGCACCATTTAGTTTGGAGTTCAGGGAAAGCAGAATTTATGCAGAAAAGGCATAGAAACAGTAAGTTGAGAAAGAAGATTATGAAACAAGATCAAAGTTGAAGTAGAAAGCAGTAGGTGCTGAAAAACAGCACAGTAGTGATCCGAAAAAAAGTCCTTCACATAACAAAAAAATTTTGTTCAAGAAAAAGGCCTACATAACTCTCAGCTCGGGGCCCTCACAATGTCTCCCCATGGGAGTGCTAATTCCCATAGATCCAATAGTTGTATCTCCTGAGGGCTCCCTCCCGGGAGCACCAATTCCCAAAGAGACGGTAGAAATACTCCCTGAAAGGAGAAAGGACAGCAGTGAACCCTAAAAAGATATTTTGTTATTATTATTATTATTATTATATAATAAAGTTTTAGCCTCCCTTAACCACGACAAAGGTGTTCTAAGAGAAGAAAAAGGAAGGCACCATTTAGTATGGAGTTGAAGGAACGCGGAATCTATGCACAAGGTGCACAGAAACAGTAAGCTAGGAAAGAAGTTCATGAAACAAGAAAAAAGTTGAAGAAGAAAGTAGTAGGTGCTGAAAAACAGGACAGCAGCGAACCGAAAAAAGGTGGTCCGCAACAAAACAAAAACCTATCTTATTACAACAAAAAGGAAGCCTACCTAACCTTTAACTCGGGCCCTCACATGGTTCCCCTGGGAGAGCTAATTTCCATAGATACAATAGTTGTATCCCCCTGAGGGGAGATATTTCGTTCCAAAAGTAAGGAACTTATTTTATTTTCACAAAAGGAAAGTCTACACAACTTCAGTTTGGGACCTCTCTTTTTCTTCCTAAGAGCGCTAATTCCCGTTAGACAATTGTATGTCCATGACGGAATGGACATCGTTAACAGTAACATCAATGACAGAATATCGAAACATTTAAGAGCGTTCAGCTCCATTCAATGCACTTCAAAAGACATTCCTAATGGCGCAGCACGCTAATTCCCGTTAGAAAATTGTATCTCCATGACGGAATGGACATCGTTAACAGTAACATCAATGACAGAATATCAAAACATTTAAGAGCGTTCAGCTCCATCCAATGCACTTCAAAAGACATTCCTAAAGGCGCAGCACGCGGTAGATAAACGGAATTCAAACCACGAGTGCCACTCAAACTGCCGGAGGTCGCTCAGAACATTTATGAACAAGTTAAATTCTTTGGGTCAATTCCTCACCAAACTTCTGTGAAGGATTAAGAAATTCAATAAAATACGTTTGATATGCATGATTATACTACTTTAAAAACATATAAAAATACACACATACATACATATAATAGGCTTCTCCTCCCTATGGGAGGGTAGCCGACAGCAGGCCACACAAAAGAATATCCTTGTTAAAAGAACATGTTGACCATTGCGTAACATGTTGCAAAACTGTAAGGGGGAAATGCAAATAACCTGGGATGTTCGCTCCCTTCAACAGTAATCCGAACTAACAAGAAACGTCGCTAAGTTACGCAATATGCCTTACAATATTTGATATCAGCTGAACGACACACGACTTTTGTGGTAGGTGACATCCTGAATGAAATGTCACTCAACAGGGCACTACATTGAGCAACACGTGTCTTTATGGTGACAGACATAGCAGTTTAGATACATTATATTAGTGGAAGACTCCCCAGCAAGCACAACGAAGGTGATGTCACGAGCGCGAAGAGGAGGAATGATTTAGTAGGACTGTAGACAACAAGGCATCTTTGCAACAAAATGTTTTTCCACACAGGATACCATGTGTGTAGAAACTGCAAATGAGGAAGGAAGAGAAAGAAAAGACAAAAAGAGATTGCAAAGAATGCTTGAAAATCAACGAGTAGTGGCCACAAAAAATAGAAGTCCCGAAGGCCTGTCCATAGCTGCAGAACCCAAACACAATCTACAGGGCAGTTTTTAACAAGACTAACGCTGCACATAGCGACTGGTCGATAAAGCTACCTGTTCATGTATCATCGGCTCAACTATAACAGCTCAACAAAATCAAAAGACTCTGATAAGGTAGTTCCAATCGAGGTTTTACCATCGAAAAGTACTTGGGCAAAAACTTCCCAGCTTTAATGAGGAGAAACTAATACAATATACAGTATATCATATATAAAAATTTTGGGTTTTACATATGGATAAACATATTAAATATGTAGTGAGCTGTACCTGTAGTCAGACACGAATTACCCACACTAGTATTTACGAAGCAAACGTTGCATTCGTATCATTTATGATTGAACTTACACTCCATTGCAACTTTTTATACTTGATAAGAAAACAATACATCACACGGACATCGGGAGAAGGCATAATTTAGACAACAGTTGCCCAAACCCTTTGATGATATTATATCTCTCTGCTACAAGTTGGTCATCTCCATGTTTACAACATCCACAAGTTTCTCAGCTTACCGACGCATCATGTTTGCAACTTACAAATTTCAATTCATCAGAAAAGCTTGATGAAGTGCTTGACTAGTAGACTACAACGTTGAAATAAATACGACCACGATATTAAATTGAATAGAGGGTTAAAATGCCCGTAATACTAGTAATACACTAAGTTAGTTGGTAAAAAATATTTTATCAAAACTATCAAGCATCCAAATTACAAACCTTAGATTTATAAAACATAAAGCACATCCAAAAATACCGTAGATTCTCTTCCATTTCTGAGAGAAGAAATACTGAAATTTATGAAGACAATTAGATACCTTTGTTCAAAAAGAGATTCCAAATTCCAGGTTACAGGAGACAAGATAAAAAGAAAGAAAATTCCATTGTTTGACGTAATTCACAAATCGAGATCAACATAGCTCGTAGAATTTTCAAGCTACTTTATTCAGATTGAAGCGAGATAACATGTTACCCGAAAAAACGTAACATTTGCAGTTTATCCTAGAAGTAATTTCTATAACTTGGGAAAAGATGCCGCACTGGTCTCCACCAAGCCAAAACGATGAACACCGTTTTCGTGAAGAAGAGATTCGGACCACCAAATTTCTCACACGGATCCAACTACAATAACACATAAGACTCCACTTTATCATAATACAGTATTTTCATTTCTAGATTGCAAAATTATTATTATTATTAAATAAGAAAGTTTTAGCCTTCCTTAACCACGACAAAGATATTCCAAGAGAGGAAAGAGGAAGGCACCATTTTGTATGGAGTTGAGGGAACGCGGAATCTATGCACAAGGTGCACAGAAACAGTAAGCTAGGAAAGAAATTCATGAAACAAAAAAAAGTTGAAGAAGAAAGTAGTAGGTGCTGAAAAACAGGACAGCAGTGAACCGAAAAAAGATGGTCCGTAACAAAACAAAAAAAACATTTCTATTTCAACAAAAGGAAGCCTACCTAACCTTTAGCTCAGGCCCTCACATAGTCCCCCTGGGAGCGCTAATTCCCATAGATACAATACCTGTATCCCCTTGAGGGGTCTAGACTGCAAAAATAACACAAATAAAAAAGAGATAACAGCATAGCTGGTCTTAATAAATTTGTACACGATGAATACTCAATCTGTACCAGCACTGAATATTTTACAACGTGAGATCTTAACCTATCGTCCACCAGTACAAAACCTTTCGTACATTATGAACTATCTAATGCCCAAAACCCTCACACCGCCACGAGAAAGTGGGCATCTGGAGCAGTTTTTAAAATATCCCAGCATTTCTTTGTAATAGATTTCTTATAATTTGCCCACAGTATTACTCAAGAGATTTGAATGAACACAATAGTTGAGAGTAGTTGCACAAAAATTACTACTGCTTCATCAACGTGCAGTAGGACAAGTCACGCCGAATTCACAGGAGCAAGCATATCTCACTTTCCATAAGTCAGCGCACAGTTATTTAAACGTAGCATTGCGTCAGACTCAAATTATCAGGTAAAACAAACTTAAAAATAATATTCACATTCACGACACATTCTATAGTTATGCAGTCACTGTCTGGTTTCTTGGTTTCAGATTCAGCAACTAGAGTTAACTTCGAGCTCTTTAGAACACAATTTCGCAGTTTAGCAGTCAACACGAGAGGGGTAGACACAAATAAGCAGGGCAAAGTTGTCAGAATTTTTGACCTCTATGTACTAGCAGTTTGCAACACAAGGGGAAAGATACATTATACAAATCTAATTTTTTAGAGGATATCGCACAAAGTAAGGAATGCTTAGGAGTCTCATATCGAAAGCCGATCGTTCTGGCTCGAGAATGCCAATCAGTACAGCGTACACGCCGTAGCCGCAAAGGCCAGGGAAACTCGCAAGCTGCGTACTTTAGGCACTCAATTAAGAAGAGCTCAACCGTCAGAGGGGGGCCGTTCTATATGGTAGCCGCGGGTCAATCTAGTGTGGCCAATGCGTAGGCGGCATAGTGTCACCTCCTTACGACGATCGCGATAACTGGATGAGATCCACTCACCCACAGTGGGTTTTATTGTCTTTTGTTTGTCGTTGGCCACAAAATTCCAGTGCTGCTGCCATAAATCTCTAACAGCAGTCTTGAACAGTGGATAGTTGTAGTAGTAGTAACAAAGGTTTGCTAGCGCTTCAGTTATTCTAACTATATCGCACCGAAGGTCACGTAATTTAACCAGTATCAGGCTTTCCGATTCACCACGCAAGGTGAATTATTATTATTATTATTATATAAGAAAGTTTTAGCCTCCCTTAACCACGACTAAGATGTTCCAAGAGAGGAAAGAGGAAGGCACCATTTAGTATGGAGTTGAGGGAACGCGGAATCTACGCACAAGGTGCACAGAAACAGTAAGCTAGGAAAGAAGTTCATGAAACAAGAAAAAAGTTGAAGAAGAAAGTAGTAGGTGCTGAAAAACAGGACAGCAGTGAACCAAAAAAGATGGTCCGTAACAAAACAAAAACCCATTTTATTACAACAAAAAGGAAGCCTACCTAACCTTTAGCTCGGGCCCTCACATGGTTCCCATACGCAAGGTGAACATCAACATTATATGAATCTCGGCAAAGAACTGCTACTTTATCAGTTCCGGCAATTACAGCCGCAAAGGTTGAACGCAATTGTTTGGCCACTGCAAGTGTGGTTCATCGCATAGACATGCACCAGCGCAGTCATATAATGAGAGATAGACTAAACCCAAAATTTCCCCAAGAGGCATCAATTTTTGAAACATGATAAATACAACAGTTTGAAGGCGTCCATTTGCTGAGATGGTGAGGCACAGATGAATTTGAGAGTTCCAACATGCTAACTAGATGGTGTATATTCATCCTCTTTTGACACGTTCACACTGCCTCTACAGGTCTCACCAGTCAAATCACACAAAAAACATTCATGACTACTTTCGTACTACCGAAGTACTGAACCAATTCACTTCTCATATGCTTCCATTCACGACTGTCCTCTCAACTTTTAGGAGGCTTTCAAGTATTTGGACTATTGGAAAGATCAAAAACTGGCATGTTTCTTTTCCATTTCAGCTCATCCGCAACAAAATTTGGCTACAATTCTTCTATACTCGTGTTGCCCTGTTCGTTCATCAAATATTTTAGAACGGCCATTCGAAAGAAAGTAAAAAAAAAGTATTCAAGCAGTTGCCAGACTTCTAAAACTTTCCGACTGTTGCTGATTCAGCAGCAGAACTCTGAGCACTTCAACATGAGATGGCATCACAGAGCCCGAGACATTAACTCAGTGATCTAAGTAAAATAAAACAATACTGCCATAAAGTCTCCCATGAAATTCACCATTCATGATCATCATCATTGCCAAACTCATTGAAGCATACTTCATCAGTCAGAGCAAACACTTCAAATAGCTGCATAAATGAAAAAACGGTGCCCACAGTTAATAATACCATTGGAAATGCTACGGTAGATCAACTGCATCTCAGACTCGTTAATAAAACTAAAGCTTAACCCTTTAACGCCCACATTTTTATACTCATATCACCGTTATGACAACCACTGTCACTAAACTGACACTGGCATTAGGCATTCACTGTTATCAAGATGGGGAAGGAACTGCCACTCGGCAGTGCAGTTCAAAGGACACATTAGTGAACAAATTGAATAAGAAATACGGTATATTATTTTTATTTTTGAAAGAGGACGAAATAGTCCAGTTGGGCAGTATAGGGTTAAAAAAAGATACTATATCTCGGAACTACGTACTTTTCATGATATGGATTTAATGGTGACTGGATTTTCCAGAGATCAAGTACCTCACTCCTTTACGCTTAAGACATCCAAATGATTGCAGCATGAAGACGTCAAAATATTTGCAGAGGAAGTCCCTATTTACTCTAAGATTGAAATTCTGAGGTAGGAATCTGCGATTTTAGTGCCGCAAAATATTTCGCCAAATGAAAGACGTAAATATAATATTAGGAGGGGAAATAGAAGCCTGTTTATACTAGAAGCTCGAGTTGATGTTACTAGATTAGATTAGATTATTAGTTAGTTTAAGCCTCCCTATCCGCAACAAAGGCGATCCAAAGAGAGGAAGGAAGAAGGCACCATATAGTATGGAGTTAAGGGAACGCGGAATCCATGCAGAAAGGGCATAGAAACAGTAAGATAAGAAAGAAGTTCATGAAACAAGACCAAAGTTGAAGAAGAAAGTAGTAGGTGCTGAAAAAACAATAGAGCAGTGAACCGAAAAAAGATGGTCCTTAACATAATAAAAGCATTTTATTTCAACAAAAAGAAGTCCTACCTAACTCGCAGCTCGGGCCCTCACATTGCCTCCCTGTGAGCGCTAATTCCCATAGATACAATAGTGTTGATGTTACTAATGGAGCAAAAAAAAAAGCCTGTCAACCAAACTAATTAGCTCACAATTAAAGCACAAATAAGCTTTCAAGTCAATATTAAACTATTACTTTTATTTAATTTTTCATAAACGGGGACATTGTACATGGAACGTAAGAATTACCAGATCACAGCGTACTAACGTTAGAGAAGCACAAACGGTAACAAAGATGCACTATCTGAATCATGTTCCGTCATCGCGACAACACGAGTATCTTCTTGAGAACGTCCGGAACGAGCAACCCCTTCATTTCAGCCAAGATGTACGGGTGGCTGAGCGCCTGGCGAGCGGTGATGCGCTGCTTAGGGTCGTACGTCAGCATTTTCTGCAACACAAACACATCAACAGAAAGCGCATTAGTTTACTACCGCTGCGGACACTGAGTAATTTTTTTATTGAATAAAAAAAGTGGGTACACAAAAAAACGAAAACTTGTGCACCTAAGCAGGTTTTGGCAAGATTTTCTGTTTTTGAAATTTTAACATTAGAAAATTTATATACTTCACACACCAAGACGCCGAATCTCCATCATTCGACATCTGAACTTGAGAGGGAAAGTGACCCACTTCAGTGAATTGATGCTGATTATTATACAGCTTAACTTGAACCCCAAAGCATATTGTTAGACTTCACTGAGCCAGATACCGAACATCCAGATTTTGAAATCAACAGAAAATAGATGGCTATCAGAGCATGCTCACCTCCATAAGATCGAGGCCTTTGGAATCGAGCCCTTTAGTGATGGTAGCGATGGCAGCCTTCCTGTCCACCTCCCACTTGGGGAAGCTGCTCTTGTAGTCTGCGAGGTCAGCGACGCCAGGCCAGTCAGAGCGAGTCGGGGTGCCCAGGGTGCGGAAAATTCTGAACAGCTGATCAATCTCAGAGTCGCCCGGGAACAGAGGCTTGCACGACATCTGGTCACAAACGAGCAAGTGTGTTAGTTTCATTCAAATTAACTGTACAGGAAGTACTTGGTTTATTACATGATGGCATGAGTTAAGAGTTCAAGTTTAATATTAATTGTACAGGAATTACTTGATTTACATTATACACAAATTACTTGGTTCCTTACTTTACAGCACAAGTTAAGAACTCTTGTTTTGAATTGAGAAGAATCTTATGCTGAGGAATAACTGAATATTTACATTATAGCACAAGTTCTGTTACAGGGTAATGCTGAATGTCCAAGAATTTTATTTGTATAATTTACACGGGAATTCGGATAAGTTGCAAAAAAAACTCATTTAAAGGTCACTGGAGTACAGGAGCATTGAACTATGAAAATACAAAGCCCAAGGAAATGAGATATTTTACAAAAAAAATAAAACTTAAAAGGAAGTTCTACAAATCATTACAACCCATAAAACTTGATGAGCAATGAACAGCAAGATCTGAAGCCTGAAGTGATTGTAACAGACAATAAACTGGTAATGCTTCTGTACTAAGCTCAGCTGCTGACAATGCATTTCGTTCCTTTTGAATTTTGTCAAATTCTATTCAACAACATTATTATTATTATTATTATATAAGAAAGTTTTAGCCTCCCTTAACCACGACAAAGATGTTCCAAGAGAGAAAAGAGGAAGGCACCATTTAGTATGGAGTTGAGGGAGCGCGGAATCTATGCACAAGGTGCACAGAAACAGTAAGCTAGGAAAGAAGTTCATGAAACAAGAAAAAAGTTGAAGAAGAAAGTAGTAGGTGCTGAAAAACAAGACAGCAGTGAACCGAAAAAAGATGGTCCGTAACAAAACAAAAACCTATTTTATTACAACAAAAAGGAAGCCTACCTAACCTTTAGCTCGGGCCCTCACATGGTTTCCCTGGGAGCGCTAATTCCCATAGATACAATATTTGTATCCCCCTGAGGGAATTCTATTCAACAAAACCATTTAAAATAATAAATGTAAGTTCCAGATTGTTTTTATTATGTGAACACAATGAAACAGAAGCGCCTTTAGAGAAAGTTTCCCTTGGTAGTCTATAGATTCAGGTAATTCACTATTTCAGCAAAGTTGAGTTAGATCATTCCACAAACTGACGCCATTTCAGCAAAGATGAGTTAATTATCGCGAGAACTTTCACAATTTCAGTAAAAATGAATTAAATTATTCTGAAAGCTCTCACCATATCAGCAAAGATGCATTAAATCATTCCAAAAGCACTCACCATTTTAGTAAAGATGAGTCAAATCATTCTGAGAACTCTTCACCAATTCAGCAAAGATGCATTAAATCATTCCAAAAGCTCTCACCATGTCATCAAAGATGAGTTAAATTATCCCCAGAGCTCTCACCATTTCAGCAAAGATACATTAAATCATTCCAAAAGCTCTCACCATGTCATCAAAGATGAGTTAAATTATCCCCAGAGCTCTCACCATTTCAGCAAAGATACATTAAATCATTCCAAAAGCTCTCACCATGTCATCAAAGATGAGTTAAATTATCCCCAGAGCTCTCACCATTTCAGCAAAGATACATTAAATCATTCCAAAAGCTCTCACCATTTCAGCTAAGATGAGTTAAATTATCCCCAGAGCTCTCACCATTTCAGCAAAGATACATTAAATCATTCCAAAAGCTCTCACCATGTCATCAAAGATGAGTTAAATTATCCCCAGAGCTCTCACCATTTCAGCAAAGATACATTAAATCATTCCAAAAGCTCTTACCATTTCAGCTAAGATGAGTTAAATTATCCCCAGAGCTCTCACCATTTCAGCAAAGATACATTAAATCATTCCAAAAGCTCTCACCATGTCATCAAAGATGAGTTAAATTATCGCCAGAGCTCTCACCAATTCAGCAAAGATACATTAAATCATTCCAAAAGCTCTCACCATGTCATCAAAGATGAGTTAAATTATTCCCAGAGCTCTCACCATTTCAGCAAAGATACATTAAATCATTCCAAAAGCTCTTACCATGTCATCAAAGATGAGTTAAATTATCCCCAGAGCTCTCACCAATTCAGCAAAGATACATTAAATCATTCCAAAAGCTCTCACCATGTCATCAAAGATGAGTTAAATTATCCCCAGAGCTCTCACCATTTCAGCAAAGATACATTAAATCATTCCAAAAGCTCTTACCATTTGAGCAAAGATCAGGTAAATCATTCAGGAAACTCACCATCTCAGCAAAGATGCACCCCAAGCTCCACATGTCAACAGCAGTACAGTATGTCTTGGTGCCCAGCAAGATCTCGGGAGCGCGGTACCACAACGTCACCACCTCGTGGGTGTACGCACGTACAGGCAAGCTGAACGCTCGGGCTAGGCCAAAATCTGCTAACTTTATGGCTCCTGCTCACACAAACACTTAATTGGCAAGTTTAAAAAATTTTAAAAAAGAGGGATAAAAATTATGGAAAAAGTGGGAAAAAATTATGAAAAAGGGGGATAAAAATTATGGAAAAAGTGGGAAAAAATTATGAAAAAGGGGGATAAAAATTACTAAAAAAGGGATAAAAATTATGAAAAAAGGGGGATGAACCTTACAAAAAAGGGGGATAAATATTCAATGATGGGTGCTATCACTTAAGAACAAGAATGGATGAGTAAACTCGAGTGATGAAAGACATTAATAAAAAATGAACTTTCATGCACGGAGCTTTCAGTTGTATTTTAAAAATTTGTATTAAGAATTTTTGATCAAATTTACAAAGATTGAGAATGTAAAACCAGATAACTTAGAAACTTGTTTTCATTTGTATAGAAATAATTCACGGATGAAAGCAATGCTTACAGAGAATCTAAGGACATTATAGCACTATCATGTAACAATAGAGACACGTTGAGTACGACAAATAAAATTTTGACCTTTAATATTGATGAGCAAGTTTTGAGGCTTGAGATCTCTGTGCAATATCCTGTTGATGTGGCAATAGTTCATGCCATGAATGAGCTGCACCATGTAATGCTGGATGAGGGCATGGGGTAGTCCATTCAAGCCACGACTTCTGTACTCGTCAAACAGCTTCTTCAGATCCTGCATGGGAGATCAGATGATATACCAGTACATCCAAATCTGACAGATGGTGTTTGATAACTCAAGACATACTGCAATTCATATGAATCTATAGAACAATATATTAAGGAGATACAGAATTGGGTTTTAACAGAGCTGGAGTAACTTAAGATGGATGGAAATTGGTAAGAGTCCTGTTTAGTAAAACAAACAAGTCAAAAATAGCTTTGAAGAAGTTGAAGTGAGTACTAATATTATTTTCATAACAATTTGCATAAGCTAGATAGCTTAATTAAAAGGAACTTCATAATAAAGAACAAATTAGTGGTCCTTTCATCTACAGAAGTAATGACTGACAATTTTTTTTAAAAGGTATTGCAAGTCTGCCACATTTTTTGCTCACAAGTGAAGAAAATAATACAGCACGGCAACTAATGACTCAACTGTAGACCAATGGTGTTTAGGTTAGGTTAGGTTAACAGGGTGATTGTTCACAACTGTCTGAAAAGAATGAGCTTTCCAACGTTTAGTAGAGTATGTGGTTTTATTGGAAACACACATTAACTAATAAATCTGTACTCCAAGAAAAGATGTGCTTACTTTCAATTGTAGAATATGCTCTAGAATCATGGTTGGAAACAACCCCTACTTTAAAGTTGAATTGCATCAATTTCATATCGTATGATTTTCATGAAACCACTCTGTATTACTATTACAAAAGTCCCATGGACTTTTCTAGAGTCTCTGGAAAGTTTAGAAAACCCCTCATGTTCCTATCACAATGAGGAAGTTCAAACATACATGCAAATTATATATATTTTTGTAGACATTCACGGTGGATATCGCTATTCTACACATGAAACATCAAAGCTGTACAGCTATACCTTGCAATCATCAAAAATACCTGAAAAATTTACAGCTAATTTATTAACTATTGTAAACTTTGGGGGATTCCTGATATAAAGTGCCAACAAGAGGAGAGCAACCATAGCAGCAAGGGAAGTACATTAAGTATCTCCTAATTGAACCTAAATGGCCCATATTTTTTACTCACATCCCCAACATCACAGCCACAGTTATCAGACTGATGCTGTCATCGGTTAACACAAAAATCAGAATGGGGATGGAACTGCCATCTAGCAGAAGGCTTCAAAAATTACATTAGGGCAGGCACAATTTGACAAGAAATAAATTGAGTTTACATTTTTAACAAGTGAGTCACACATGGAATGTAAGCAGGGTGTAATTTCAGAATTGGGGGGCATAAATTAGAAAAAAGTTCAAAAATTTTTTGATCTAACGTTAAAATAGTTCACATTTTCCAAGTATCTATTTGGTTTTGAAAAATTTCAAAATCTGTTCGTGAAGTATAGTTCATTTCATTAAAAACCTCAGAAGTTATTCAAATATCAATATCATTGGATAATTTATAAGGCTACCAGGTACCTAGAAGTAAATGATTGGCAATTCCTGAAAGCTTTCAAGTATTGAATTCAGTTGAGTTTTGAAGTAATATAAGTGTAGTGAAACTAGCCTGCTAACTAATTGTCTCACCACTAGGACGCCGTTCTGTCAGGATGCCAACCAGGCAAGGGTTAGCTATTCAGGCTAATTAGCTAGGCCCAGACACTAGGGTAAGGTGCGGGATGGACAATTAACAATGTATTAAAACATGACAAGTATAATAGACATAACACGTATAATCTCAGGACGTGTCTTGCAAGAGCCGTCTCTCTATTACACGAGATCGTAGCTCTTCCGCCGACTAAACACCCCGCAAAAACACCTAAAGTACAATGGTAAAAGAGGGCGCAGGATTACCCAAGCACGGTATAGAGACCATGGTACCATGATAGAGACTAACACAAGCATCAGGCTGAATTCAGGCAAGAAGCTTAATTTAGCCTAATCGAAGTCAAGTGCACTGCATGAAGGTCCTAACGCAACAGCCGTGCAAACGTTAACTTTGGCTTTCGAATGGCTTAAACCAGGCGGTCGCAGTATGGAGCGCTACGTACCGTACAGCACTACCCGCAAAGTACAAAACACGCAGTGAAATAGTTTCACTACATAAGCTAGCTGCCGAAACAATAAATAGCTATTTTGAATCCATGTTGTTGATATTCTTTCTCGTTATTACGAAATACGATGTTTAGTAATACCATATTGTAAACCTCTGTAGA
The DNA here is from genome assembly GCA_030386875.1 of Morinoia aosen. Classification (NCBI taxonomy): domain Eukaryota; kingdom Metazoa; phylum Arthropoda; class Malacostraca; order Amphipoda; family Talitridae; genus Morinoia; species Morinoia aosen. The sequence continues at coordinate 44,484,459 of CM059572.1, read as the reverse complement.
AGACATATTTTTTTAAATAATGATTTTAACCTCCGTGCACTTGGTTAAATTATTGTGCTTGTCTAAATTAGTCTCAAAATTAATTTACGTAATACTCAAAATTTCGAATCTTTCTCCAGCAATACCAATCATTTGAGTTCTATGAGCTTCACGACAATGTTCTGGAAAATTTAAACATCTTAGAACGAAGAGACCTGCAAAGCACTGATAATGATAGAATCTCAACTCTTCGATTACTCGGGCTTTTCGTGCACTGTACAACTTTGTCTCTCTCTCGAATCCGGACGAATCCTTCAAAAGTTCTCAGCTTTCTCTCTTCGTTGTGTGAAGTACAACAAAATTTGAAAATATTTGCATTTATTTCAAAAAATTGATACTGTGTTATTGACATTTAAGCTGTTACTTACAAGAGCTTCTTGAGTACCAGACATCAAAAATTACCTTTTTTAAAATTAAACTCTTAGGCACAGTTAATCTTCTCGTAGCAAAATAAAACTATAGAGAAAGCATGGAAAATGTGATATCTCTAAAATTCATGTTCTTCCGATGAAGCGCTGATTCGATGTAACTCAAACTACTAAGACTGACAATAATGAGTTAGTTGCGTGTTTTTCTAACAGGCCCTTTACGCGATAACATTTCATTCAAATATTGTTAAATATTTCACAGGAATTGAAATAACTAGCAAGCAAAACCTCATTTGTATTGCTTGAGTAACCGGTAAAATAATAATAATAATTTTGTGGTCCTCAGAATGTTAGGCAATACACCGGCATGTGTATTTACTTATATAAAGACTACAAATCTTTAAACTAGTTGCACACCTGCTGCACATTCTGCCGAACATCTCTTTAAAACATTGGTTACTTGCGAATAAAAGAGGTAAAAAACTACAATTGGCGACATCACCGAATCAGAATTAAAGTGAGTAGAAGCGCTTCAACGCACCCACACTTTTCAACCTTCAAAATTTTACTGACACGATTTATAAATAATTAGCGTCAGCGCAATGACTGCGGATGGGTTGGTCACTTAAATATCAAAGCACTGGTTGCAATTGTAAATGGAACACTCAATGTCTCCACAAATTGCGAAACATGTTTAGAGTAATTAATTGTATTTTTTCAAACAATTTTGCTCCTCTGGCATTGATTAAGAACAAAAAACTGTAATGTAGGAAGTTTTTGCACAACATTCAAAGTTGAAATATGTTATCGTAACTCACATGTATCGACTGGCATTACTGAACATAAGAGTGTCATGTTAAATATTTTGTTTTACGATGATTGTGATTCATAATTTTATTATATATGAAATTGTTATGATTTCAATTGAGGACGTTTTACATTAGGAAATTTTTAAACCCCAATATGTTGTAAGGCATCCCATGTATCATAATTTTTGGAAATGAATGGGTTTTCTTTCTTTGCTATGCCATCTAACTTCATCGAGAAATATCCAGTAAAAACTTTGGTAGAGTAATTTTATCGGATATCAAATAACTACTAAATTTTCAATGAATCACATTTATCAATGTTGAAATTATCTGTGCGATGGATTTTATTAATTTACATAGATGTTCTCTTTGTGTATTTTATACTTAAAAACCGTTAATTGCATTTTATCCGCAAACGTGAACAACGAAAGAAAATCATTCCAAAATACCTGTTCAAGACACCCACTGTCATTTTAAATGTCATGCTTCGCTCACATTACATTTTTTAGCCCTAATGCTTAATATTTGATTTCAAGCCATCAAATTGATTGGCAGAAATTGGTTTTCTTCAACTTCATGACGTATTTAATTATAAACGAAATATAAAAAGTATCATACAACTTACTCTAAGACAAACCAAAATAATGTGTGAATATTTACGCACTCTAAAGGAAAAACGGAATAACCATATAATTTTTCAACAGCAAGTATACTCTACCATGCATACAACTGCTAGGTAGCTGCGGCGCGGAAGGAACAGCTTTCCGGAGCAAATGGAACTCTCGGAAGTTCATTTCTCGTGAACGAGCTCAATTTGTGTCTCGTACAAGGCCGAATAGCGAATCATTCTCGTAAGAATAGCATTAAGGGATTCTTCTCCGTCTCGTTCACAGGGAACAATAATGAATAACTATTACTCTGAAGGGGTTTTTGACTAAAAAATTTACCTTTTCCTAAAGCTGAGAGTTTCCTTTTTCTAACGAAATAACTTGAAGGCCATTTAAAGCAAGATATATGGTATAAAAGTGTCTTTTAATACGATGAATGACGTTTTCTTGGAAAGCATTCGTTCATCTGCGCGGTCTCGCTCATCAGTTTATTACGAAACATGGTCTGAGGAGGTGTGTGACGCTCCTATCACTCGATCCAGTCTACGTTGATTTTTTCACGTATAAAAAGAAAAATGTATATAATAACAATTATTTTATGATAAAAACCTTTTGAAAACTAATTTTAAGTTGGATTTGTTTCAATTTATTGCGCCAATTTTATTTATAAGGTACCTACTTCAAAATAGTTCACAGAAATTGCCTGGATTGCTACATCAAGTTCCAATTTGCCATTGTGTCCAGGCATAAAAAAGTTCCCTGAAATTCTTCCCTGAATGTAAGGCCATTAAGGGTTATAAAATATTAGATACAAATTCAATGCACACACAGCTAATGTTTTAGTATATGTAGTACCTATTGCAAAGAAGTGCCACTCATTTCCACAGCAAACTAGTGCTGCTCTTGCTCAAATGTATGCAAAATAGGTCACTTTGTGCATTAATTCTGCATGCATTTTATAGAGAGAACACCAGTCAACTATTTCATCAGCTGAACATAAGATAAAAGTAAAGTAAATAATGCAAAATGTTGCTTGTATTATGAGGTACACAAAAAAAAACATACACTAGACTGAATCAAAATAAGAAATGGAAACCAACATTTGTACAACAGTTACCAGTGTAAGGAGAGTGAGTAAGAAAACATAACAGAAAATAAATACAATGTTATAGACTAAAACTGAACAATCCTATATCAAGGACTCAAACACCTATAACAAAAATTGTTTTACACAACAGGGTGAAAACATCAAAATTGTCTTCCACCTGCCAATTTGCAGCTCAGGATAGTCTGGACAGCAGAAGCCTCCAGGATGAGTCTCCCCTACACTGTAAGAAGCAAGGAATGACAATTCCTAATCCAGCAGCATATTTTTTTTATTCACTTCTAACTTGAAATCTAATTTATTGCACCAAGACAAAGTACGGCCTCATACCATTACAAAGCCTAAGATCTGTAACTTCTATAATGAGAAGCAGCTCCATTAAAAAGATTTTTACCTATCATTTCTACCCTCACACTTTCTTTATGGCAAGCACATGTTAATCAACAGACGCTTGCTTTCACTTGCATAAGTTGTACCTTATACTGTAACAGAACAAGATGCAGAAACATCACTACATAGTATGAAATATACTCAGAAATAGCAGACCTAGATCTACACTATATAAGTGAATATCTTGTCAAAAATTCCACCAATACAAATGAACAGCCTTAATGTGATGACAGCTAAAGCTGTTGAAATAAGTTTGTAATCAATTATGTTATTGTGACATGTGTGTACTGTTGAATATATAACTAAGAAACTGTAAATGCAGAAGAATAACACATCACAAGTAGACCTAAATGATTAGAGTCTTACCTTGTCAAGATATTCAAATACAAGATAGAGCTTCATGTCAGCAATAATGACATCGTAGAGCTCAACAATGCTGTCATGCTTGAGCTCCCTCAGAAGTGAAATTTCTCGTAGTGCTGTGCTGGGAACTCCTTCATTTTCTCTGAAAATAACAGGAACGTTAGTATAAAAATCCAGGAGCAATATAAGAACAATAAATTGTATACTTCATGAAAAAAACCTATATTTTCTATCAAATTCCAGTTTCAAATTCCGCCATCTTGGGTACCGGGTGGCACCATGGAGTCGATGTAAACGGACGTCGCTAGAAACCCTTATTTATAATTTTCACTAGAAGAACTGTGGCTACCCCTCACGACCCAACCCCTTTATGTTTGTAATAGGGGGTTAGCTTCCCTTATTAATTAAATTACGCTAGGAGCGCGCACTTCCCTGGCGCGCACAAGCCAAATTCAAAGTTAAATAATTCGAAAATAACGCATCAGTGAGCAGAATGTCATTCTTGTAAAACATTCTTAAATGTGTTTGGTCAATATTGAGTATAATGTCAACAATTTTCATAATTTTGTAGCTATAGATAGGTAATATAGTCGATTTTAAGATGTTTTACACAAATGGCAATGTGGCCGGAAATGCTTAGTTTCCGAGTTATTTAAGTTTGAAGTTATACGAACCTGAAAGGGCCTGAATGGCCTTTTTTGCGCAAAAACAGTCATTGTTTTTGCAATGAAAACGGAAGCTAAGCCCCTATTACAAACGTAAAGAGGTTGGGTCGTGAGGGGTAGGCACAGTTCTTATAGTGAAAATTATAAATAAAGGTTTCTAGTGACGTTTGTTTACGTCGCCTCAAAGATGGCTGCCGCCATCTTGGGTACCGGGTGACACCATGGAGTCGATGTATATCGACTAGGGTCGATTAGGGCAGATGAGTATTTAACGAGTTATAGCGATAGGTTTAGTTTGGGTAGAGTACGTTTGGGTACTTAGTAATTTATTATTTGACGGCCCCGCAGAGCCTGAACCCACTTCTATGCCCTTTTATTTAATAACACGATAAAAATTATCACCCAATAATAACAAATTATAGCGGTATGTTCATTTTTGCCTTAGATGGCGGGAATGCGCTCAATCATTCTTGCGCGTCGGAAGAGAGTCCATTGTAGCGTTGCCACCCAACGCGCTTGATAAATTACTTGTCGCTTCAAACACTAGAGTTGCGGTCTGTCATTTACCGTTATAACTTGGTAAATACTCATTTACCCCAAAAAGAGCATGGAACAAAATTTGTTCATTTTGATTTAATTGCCATGATACAGGCAAAAAAATTTGAGAATAGGTTAGTTGCATCTCCTTAACATTAACCTGAATTAGAAAAGTTAGTTTGAGCCTCTTTAAACACAGTAGTTAAATGTGTTCTAAAGAGAGGAAAAATGAATAAACTATCAAGTATATAGTTGAAGTAACAGGGATTCTCTGCACTATGTCAATTTCTACACAAGATTTCTAGCACATTGAAACACCAATAAGAAAAGAAGTTTAGAAACAGGTTAAATTTAAAGAAAACAATATTAAGTGATGAAAAACAAAAATAAAATAATCTCTAATAAAATAGTTATATTTCCTAGAGAAAGTTCAATAGCTTTTAATACAGAATTTGTGAGAAATAGGAGCTAATGCACTACACTATTCTTACTCCAAGCATAATCACAGAGGAGTTTCAGCACCTACGAGTGCCGGGTCAGCCAATTTACTGCCGACACGCCGGTTAATTATAATTAAAAAACTCTCACCAAAAAATAAAAAACAGACAAAGTATATGACCAGATGAACTTACCCATCGAGCCGTATTTTCTTGAGGGCAACAGTTTTGTCACTATTAATATCATAGGCTTTGTACACAACTCCGTAAGTACCTTCTCCTATCTTTTCAACTTTTTGGTAATTCTCCATTCCTTTCAAAGTAGACATGACAATATTTTATCAGACTCCAAAACTTTGGCATAGATCTACTGAAAATTAATATTATCTAATTGAAGTTTTTCGCTCACAAGTGTAAGCGCTACGAGACTTCTAACTTTTCCAGCCTAGACAAAACAACCGCACTAAGTTCGAACTCCATTCTCGTGTCTAAAGTCTCTAAACTCAACGACAACAATGAACCTAATACGATCTCATTACAGAATATGGTTATAGTTATTTGCTAAAAAAAGTACCGAAAATAGGCCAACAAGAATGTCAACTTTCGATACTCAATGAAAAAGGAAGAGCGACCATTAAATTACTTGCTTACATCAACATTACTTAAAAACTGTAAACTGAAATAAATATTGCACAAATTGAATAGTAACTTAATATTGATTATAAAATATAATAAATTGCGAGTCTTTGTTATGGAAACTGATTAAATACGTTAACAGTCTGTTAACTCTCATGTTTTTCAATCAACTGAAGAATATATGTTGTATGAAAGAGAATCATAACGCCAAACCAACGAAATTACTGTCATTATATGCTTACTTTATTAAATACTTAAGAAACTGTATTTACGCCCACATTTTTATGCTCATATATGATATTAATATTATGACAACCACTATCACTAAACCGACACTGACATTAGGTAGTCAGTGTTATCAAGATGAGGAAGGAACTGCCACTTGGTAGTGAAGTTCAAAGGACACATTAGTGAACAAATTGAATAAGAAATACAATATATTATTGTTATTTTTGAAAGAAGACCGTACAGTCTACTTAGGCGTTAAAGGGTTAAGGCCGCAAACTGCTTGTATGCGAATTTGAACACAGTTTGCTCAGTGCCGCGAACAAGGAAGTAAATAATTCAAGGCCACTCGATCCGAGCCCAAGATTTGCGTCGTACGCATGTACTAGCACAAGTATAGTTTGTGCGAGAAATCTGATAGACAAAACCTCATACGCTGTAGAGTAATTTTTTCGTTACATGCGCATTTCATTATGACGTATTCTTCTCTTTATATCTTCCTCAGAGCAACGCCGAAATAGTGCAAATTCATCACCGTCACCAGACTACAATCGAATAGGAGATATAATGTCTTAATCAACTACCGTTCATCTGACATTGGGCAGAAGGTTCTGTCAATATCAGGCGCCTCACTGTGGAACAAACTTCTCCAGAGCATTAAAACCCTTCAAACATTAAGATAATTTAATACCAAAATAGCTCGTTATATTGCGTCTACACAATAATCGTAAGCCTCGGTGCGTACTGGAAAAAGCTTACGAATTTCTATTGCTAATTTTCTTTTATTTCATTACGTTATACCGCATGCACCACGGGTGTTTTATATATATAATACCTTTTATATATATAAATATATGCACATGTGTGTTATGGGTATGTAATGACGTGTGTATGTGCATCTATAAATATATACATAAGTACATGAGCATACATACATGCAAACAACAGTTTCTGTAAAATTGCTAATTAAGCGGTTTTCATTCACCCCATAAATACCGTATTTTTAAATATGTACTTTCAAGAAAATTTCTTCAATACCTGTCAACTTGTCACGTTACTATGCTTCACCTCCTTGCACTATGGTGAAGCATTTAGGTAAATGAGATATATGATAAATTTGTCGTATGATTTACAGCATGTTCTTGGAGGTAGTGAATTTACTTCTACATTATTGTGCTTGCTTCATAAGATATTTTTGAATACCTACCGTTTTAACCTGGTAGTTTTTGATATATAGGGGTAGTTGTCACCTAGGTAATCTTACCGTTATTTTCTTGTAATTACGCAACGGAGATTTAGCTGTAGCAGGCGTCGTAGCATTAGTTGCAGTAACTTAGGTACGCTAGCTTCTCATCAACTCGCACCGTGTTGCGTTAAAAGTTACAAAATCCGAGCGTTAGCAGTCCCACTTTCCCACAAAAAAATAATGCAGTCCATTGGTCTCTTAAGGGCAACTAATAATGTTACAAAAGATCTGTCAAAAGATGCCACTAATCGGTTCCAATGACCATTCCCATAGAATAAAGGCCTCATTTGTTCATTCCATTATTTTGTTCCATGCAAGGTTTTACCACTAAAGACGCAACAACGGCACATCGGATGTTCTTTATTCCGTGCTCCCTTCACACAGTCGCCACCATAATCACCGTCATCACACCGAAATACTACTTTATGCTGAGAAATTTGAAACGTAAAGTTTTTGATTGAAATAACGAGAAATTTGAGTAAAATATTTATCTTCCAAGTTTAACCCTTTGCCGTCGAAGTGTTACGAACACTGCTTCGAACACACTCCAGCCCCTAATATTCAAGGAAAAAGTTTACTCTAACTGAGGAAGCCAACGACAATTTGCATCTATCACGCTTTTGTACGATATACTCTGGTATTTTTGTAAGTTACACTTCATTCAAGGTAGAAATTGAGACTACACAAAGATTCTCCTGCTATGAAACTGGTAGATTCATAGGCCCCCAACTAACAGAACCTTAAAGCAGACCTCAAAAAAATTAGGCAAGGCTGACAAAAATCAAATTAACAGGGTAGAAACTCGTATATTTAGTATAAAATTTGTACACTTATTGTTCTTTAAGAGCAACAGATGAGAAGACAAACTGTTGCAGATCAAACTCACACATAACAAAGCTTAAAAATAACTCGCTTACTGCCAAATTTTCCCCAGATCTACATCTAACGAATTCCAGCCTTAAAATGAGTAAGAAATGCCTGTATAAATGCCACAGACGTGGGCCAAAATCTAAGCATCGACCACGTAGTTGGGGTGCACTACAAGCAGGGGATCGTCCGCTTCCTCAGTAGCGGCACTGGACTTCTTCAGGCCGCTGCGAGTCAGAGGGATGATCACTTGGTCCTGGAAAGAATAATATTGAGTCTGTAAATAAACATTCATCAGATAACCTCGCGCTGATAACTCGACCAGACGTAGAATAAAATTCACAATAACTGTTTGAACTGAAGGATGAAATAAATACCAAGGTTTTTACGCTAATGGGAAAATTGAATCATTCACTTGAACACGATTTTCTTACAACGCTAACTCATGGCTAAGTGGCCAGCCCTAAGCAACGAGAAGCACTGTCAAACTTCAAATCTGTCAGGGCTATAAATCAACAAAATCCGTCTCTCATTTAGAATTTTATTTGTATCGAGATAAAAATCCCCGAAACAAAAAATATTAATTCGTAACCATTGATAAAAATCCTAATAAAATAATTCCTAGCCAGTGATACTGCTTTTGATGTAATGTGCTTTAAACATTTGATTGGTACATCAGACTCTATTAGTACCTCAATTTTGACTAATTTAACAGCTGAGTCACACTAGATGCGACTCAAAAAACATGTCTTACCGTTATGCCTCATGTTGAATCAACGATATAGCATTTGAGCTCCTCACTGAGTCCAACTCAGAAAATGAAATTACTCGACCTTCACATTCTCACTTGCTGTTATCATTTGCGGCTATTTTCATTCACGACTTCGACATTTAAAAATAACATACGAAAGTACATAGCCTTGGCATGAATGTAACAGACATGCAAAATCTTCAACTTATAAACTGGAAAACATGAAGATAAAAAAGAAGTCTGTTCCCACACTCACGTGATAAGTCAGCCTGTCAAGAACCTTCTCGACCATCATCTTCTTCTCGATGAGCTCAGCTTCAGTTTCAATATCAGCTGCAACCTCCTCGAGATACCAGTTGATGAGAGCAGAGCGTTTGAGGCCAGAGAGTGGCTCCCCCGAGTCCGCGGAGTCTTCCACCTTAGACTCCTCTTGCCGCATGTGGATGATGAGCACGTTGCTCAAATTGCGGTAGTCTTCATAGGATACCTTGAGCTTCTTCTTCCCTGCAGCAGTGCTCTTCTCGGACGCGTCAGGAGCCGCGGCGGTCTCTGTAAACAGTTCAGTGCAGCATGTAGGTGATAAGTTATACTCTTATTTAAGCAATGAAAGCTCTTTGTGTCACCAGAAGTAACAGAAGCAAAATTGAGAAAAGAAACTTGAAATCACTAAAGCAAATGAGCACACAAAGCTTTTACCAATGAAAAAATACCAGTTATACAATACCAAGCGTACTGACAACGTACGGAGAAAACGTCGCTGAAGCATCATTAAAGCATGCCTATAAAAAGCTCGAGAAGTATGGCAAATTTTCGTAGCTTAATTGACAATGCAGAGCATAAATCGTGCTCTTTAAACAACAAAACTCATTTCTGTTATCAATGAGAAAACGCTCATTAAACACAGTGAAGATTTGTAATAACAGCAACGTTTTTGTGTGGCATCCATTATTTTTCATATTTAACTAGACAATACTTTCATACAACTTACGCAACTTGAGCAAATTTTTCAAAAAGAGGACAATGCAAGCCAAATTAGAGTGTATAATAGTTCTACATTCTACTATTTTGAAGTAAATTTGGTGTAAATGCCAATGATCAAAGGTTAAAATTACAAAATCCATTCTCACCAGCGGCCATTTGCCCATTGGGCGCCAAATTTTCGTCTGGCGACGCATCGACGTCCATTTGTTCATCAATGCCTTCGTCTTCCTCGAGATGCACGTCCGGCTGCTCCACTCGAATGATGGACTTGTTCAGGAGGCGGTAGGCTTCCTTCACGTGCTTAGGTTGCACCTGCATATAGGACGCGCTATTTATCAAGTTCTCTTAAATAGAGCTCGAAGCCACTCGATCTTATCTCACCACAACTGAAAATATTGTATTTTGCATGAACAAACAAACATTACTGCCATTTTCTAAGCTATCACTGTCATCCTCGCCATTATTTACAAAGTGCTAACATATTAACGTAAAGATTATAACCCACAGAACGTATGTATTATGTATATACTGAAACATACAAAGAGTAAAAGACTAATAACTATGTCCTCTTCAAAGGACATCCACTATTATGGTCCTAAATATCAAGAAAATGATAATTTAAAAACATTGTCATAATTTCCTCACACATCAACTAAAATCTAAAGCCAAATCTATTTTAAGCGAAGAATTTACCCAAAGTTTCTCTAGTTGGGCTCATTTCACGACACATTGAAGATACAACAACGCTGATTCTATGCATAATTGAAACTCAAATTCTTCCATTTTACGTGGCTGACTCGCTATCCTAAACTACCAGATATCAGCCAATGTATGTGCAGGGCAGTTCAGAAGAATTACCATTCACTAGCTCAGTAAGCGTTGGACCCAGTAAAGAATACTCCATACAAACATGCATGCTAAAATGCTTAGGTAGAGACGCAGCTGCTGACCTCGTCCGAGCAGTTCATGCGAGCCATGGCTTCAGCCAGCCGTATCATGCTTTCCAGCTGTCGCACGGTGATACGCCACGAGCTGTTGCTTGATCCCGTGGCATCACGCTGCCTCAGGCACTTGTACTGCTCCACCAGGTATTCTCCGGCTTCCTGCATACCAGGCCAATATGTTAGTAAAGTAACAGTGCTCGTGTGATGCTTGTGTTCCGGTACAAAATCTTTAACCGAGATTCTACCTTAATGATAAGAACTGCACACCACCACATAATACGTTAAAAAAGCAATAGTGCGTGGGCTCCAGCAATGCTCATGCGCAATTACGAGATCTGTAACTCAGGTGCTCAGTTCACACTTCTACCTCACCTATGACGAATGTGAAAGTAGGAGCTGTTTCGGTTTGTGCCACCTACAGGAACTGATCATTGTTTACGTAAATAATTTATGCTATGAAATGTTTACTTTTGTTTGACGGTAATACTTTGTTGCCACGCAAATAGCATCTGGTAATCTTGCTGATTTACTGAACAATTCAGAAGAATAGATGCTATACGTTTTCAAATTGAAATTTACTCAAGAAATGAGTAGAACCATCAATTCCATAACGTTCGAAAATGAAGCCTACCAGTGAACCATTTTAAAACTACATAACTAATAGACTAAAAAATTGATTTTTTTTCTCGAGGGCAGCTTGTCAAAAAATCCACAGTAATGTTTCAAAGATTTTGGCTTAGAAAATTTCTAGAAATGGCCATTTCTGGGGCGCCTCGAAGCGTCGCTCACCTTGTTGAGCTTGGGCTTGAACTGGCGAGCAAACATGATGTAGCGCTGGATCTCTTCCAGCGAGTACACGCGCTCCACGCTCTCCTCCACGTGGCTGTGCAAGTCGACGATCCGACGCGCGATCGCGTAGTCTGTTACCTGAACAAAGGAATGTCACGTCTAATTCTTAGCTAGCTCATCCCTCGTTTGCAACAATGTAAATTCTTTATACTTTAAAAGGACATGCAGTAGAGAAAATTCCATAAGGTAAAGGAAAAGGTACCTCATGCTTACATCTTCCAGTACTCGACATTTTAAAGTTCTACTAATACTTAATTGCAGTCGCAAACATCATCGTATGTGAAAGTAAGATGCAGGCGGGAGAAAAATCTAGAATACTGCCGAAAAGAAGCATTCAAAGGAAAAGTTGAAGAAAATCCTATTACTATCAACTTCCCACTTCCGAAACGAAAACACATCAGCAACAAGTCCTGACAAAGGAGACCACAAAAATCTAAAATAAAATTTATGCAATGCAAATCATCACAGAACCAAAGAAGCATATCCTAAATCGTTAAAGAATTTATAAAACGCATCAAGGGACAAGCTTAACAATTATGAAGGAAAAACCTAGCCTTGACCAAAGGACCGACCTCGTTGCACTCGTCTACGAGGATGAAGAACAGATCAAAGCGCGACATGATGGGGGCAGAGAGAGCGATGTTCTGCCGCAGGCTCTTGGTGCGATCGTAGCGGCCACCGATGGGGTTTGCAGCAGCCAAGATAGACGTGCGGGCGTTCAGGGTAGCTTTCACTCCAGCCTGAAGGGAGAATACATACAAGGCTATCTACTGATGTCTCTTGGAAGTGTCGCAAAACAACATGCCATTCGTACCAGATACTACCATTCATTCCCATCAGCTATCTAATCAATAAAGGGTAATCTGTTTCTTAATTCTCGCAATTATCTTTAAGGCATGGTTAATATTGAGAATGTTGTATTGCTATTTCCATCAAAAACTAAAAAAAGGTTAAACGCTGTCTAAATAATACAGGAAAAATAAGTTAGTATCTTCTGACGCGACTGAGGAGTAATTTTATTACATGAAACACTTGCACACAAAATTTTGTGACATGTCTTTACTGCAATGACAATAGGCTCAATGAGGCACAAAATAAAATGAATATGTAAATGATGACCCACCTTCGTGATTGAAATGGTCTGCTGTTCCATGGCCTCGTGAATAGCGACCTGGTCTTTCAGGTCCATCTTGTCAAATTCGTCAATGCAGCAGACGCCATTGTCAGCAAGCATGAGGGCTCCAGCCTCAATTACAAACTCGTGGGATTCTTCGTCTTTCACAACAGCAGCAGTCAAACCAGCTGATGTCGAGGCTTTGCCTGACGTGTAAACTGCTCGAGGGCTGAAGTCCGCAACCTAAACAAAGGGAAAAAGAAGTAACTCAACACGATGAGCTCCTTAAAAAGTAAAAATCCACAGAGGTCCTACATTCTAATAAGTAAATCTTTAACTTGAACTTTCTTAGAACAGCTCTCCTGAATGCATTTTTGAAACATTTAAATTTAAACATGATTGAATCATGCATAGTTATTGCAGGCTTACAGTTGAAAACTTTCAACACACCCTCAAAGACCATGCTGAGAAAATTATTTTACGGGTTCAACTTTTTCTTTGTTTCAAATTCTCTCGGACAATATTACAATCCAAACAAATTTTTCTAACTCCTTTGAACATGTATTCAATTTTCATTCAAAACTGCTACTAGAATCAGTGGATCAACTGCTTCACTTGGTTTAAAATACATTAAATGCCTGTACCAACCAAATAACTACCATGGAAGATGCAATCGAGAACTCCCATGCAGTACAAGTACTCATGACTAAGATTTGTTATGACTGACTTGTTTGAGGAACTGCGACTTGGCGGTAGAGGGGTCCCCCACGACGCAGACATTGATGTCGCCTCTCAGAGAGGTGCCTTCACCCGTAACTTTGGGCACTCCTCCGAACATCATCAGCAGGATACCTGTGTACAAGATCCAACTGTTAATTTCGGGAAAAAATATTTCCTCACTAGCACTACCATAATGTAAACGTGAAGCTTGAAAGTAGAACGGTCGTACTGGTGGTACTGGTATTCAAGTCCTACAATCAAATTAGAAAACTGATGCCAGCAAAGAGTGTAAAAACGTAAAAAATTAACGGAGGATAAATACCCATGTAGATGCAGCTTACGTAACATGACACGATTATCAGAACCAATAAGAAAGGGAAAGTAAACAAATATTATTGCTGGTGTAACAACACTACGATGAAAGTTGGGCTATAAAGGTTTGGCGTCAAGCTTATGTGTTAAGATTGTAAACACAGAACACACTAGCACTAAGGGTTCTCTTGCTTCCTAAGCACTTAAGTATAGTAAGCAGTGTCAAATGAATAATCAATAAAACACAAGTAATACAATAGTAGTGTTATTTACTCCCTCACAAAACTGGATAACAAGAGTGAAGCAAATCTGCTGAGTACGCAACGCAACCTAAAAACGTGCAACGGTACAATGTACAAAGTGTATATTGTAAGTCGGCATAAAATAAATGATTCAAATATTGTAAGCAAATTTAACAGACATCAGTCACTGTTGAGCATGAAATGACCAATAACAAGAGAACTGACCTCTCTTGACTTCATCATTGCCATGGACGGTGGAGAACAGAAAACATTGGAAGCAAATTCAACAGTCACCAGAGAACTGACCTCTCTTGACTTCATCACTGCCATGGACGGTGGAGAACAGAAAACATTGGAAGCAAATTCAACAGTCACCAGAGAACTAACCTCTCTTGACTTCATCACTGCCATGGACGGTGGAGAACAGAAAACATTGGAAGCAAATTCAACAGTCACTAGAGAACTGACCTCTCTTGACTTCATCATTGCCATGGACGGTGGGGAAGAGGGAGGAGATGAGTGACTGGTAGAGATGCTTGTCTCTGGACATCTCATAAACTTTGTTCCACTCCAAGTCCGTCATTTGCTGCTTGATGGTCTCAGCAGTTAGCTCCTCGCCTCGAATTTCTTTGCCACCAAACTGAAGCAATCAAAGGAAGAAGAAGAACTTGAAAAATGTGCGTTATTGCTCAGTGTCACGTCAGGCAGAGCGGTTTATTGTGATAAAATAGAAGCAGCACACATCGTCTCATGTAACAGAGAGTAAAGTATTGATGGAACACACTTGCTACTAAAAGATATAGCCAAAAAAAATAAACCTCAACTTCAAAATTGAGGTACATTTAAAAAAAACTAGATAGTTTCAGAAATAACATACCTAATCAATGACGAGAAACGTTTCCAAATGATGCAAAATGTGAATGACTCTAAGCTACAAAAGCAAGATGGGCAGACATAACTAACAATAGAAATGAATCAACGCAACATAAGGCTGATGCCGTAAGGCAGGACAAGCAATTAGTTGCTTATCGAGTAGATAAATATTAAAAAGTGCGCGACGGCCTGCCAATGAAGTACCTACAGAGCAGGCTACAATAACAAGGTTCACTACATCAGAGCGCACATTTTAATAATTATATAGGAAGCAGAGGACGCAGGGGGGGCTCACTTTTGGGTTGGTGGGGGTGATGGAGCAGGCCAGGAACGCCATGCGGTAGTGCAGGTCGCGCACACCCAGCGCCTTCAGGCCTGTCACGCCCTCACTCTCGTCTGCACACACGCACAACACACCGTGTGTTAGCCCCACCTAGTCGCTTTATTATATGGGTCTCGCTATTTGGCTGGTGTTCAAATTAATTCTATAATTCAATATTGTTACGATTGATACATTAAGATTACAGTTTCTTTATTATTTTTTTAATAAGTGTATTGTAATTAAAATGAATTGCAATAGTACATACCAAGAAGTTTTTCACGAAATATTGTCTTGGGTACTGGAAGGTTAACTACATTAGTGGTACTCAGAAAAAATTGCTCTAATGCAGTTCTAATAAAAATCTGAAAAAAGTTAGTGTAAAATTACAAACACATTAAACGGGACTAAGTTGCCGTAGGCTAATTACGCCAGCACTGAAATTAAAGTGACACCACAAACACGGAAACAACGAAGCAACTGAAGACAACTTGCATTAGTGTTTAAACTAAACTGGTACTAAAGCACACTAACACCAATCAGAAAAAGGCAATGCTAAAATGTCTTCCATTTCCGTTGAGCACATTGGAAACAATGAAGCAATTCAAGACAAACTGCATTAGCATTGAAACTAAACTGAAGCACACTAAAAACCACCCAGCAAAGACACATACATGAAGTCGACAACTGCATTAGTATTGAAACTAAACTGCCACTGAAGTACTAAAGCACACTAAGAAACAGTCAAAGAAGACACTCGTACAACGTCCAGTTTGCGTTGAGCAACACGAGAAATCTTTGCCCACTAAGAACCAGCCAACCAAGACACTGCTACAACGTCTTCCGTTAAACAACACAAGATACCTTTGCCGCCGGCATGCCGGGCGCTGCTCTCAGCGCGTGCTCCCGGCAGGTTGATGGAGGCCACGTCCGGCACGACGATGAGGGTGCCTGTGAAGTCGCACCTGTCGCCTGCCTGCGCTCGCTCTACCGCCTCAGCTCGCACCACCACCTCAACACTGCACATATTCGATTGTATGTTAGTTTACGCCTCCCTAGCCCCAAGCATTCTAAGAGTTTCAAAAGCATTCTAAAGAGAGGAAGGCACAATTTAGTACGGAGGTATGGGAACGCAGATTCTACGCAGAAGGGGCATGGCAACAGCAAATTGACAAAGATATTTATGAAACTAGATAAAAGTTGAAGAAGAAAAGAGTAGGTAGGTGCTGAAGAACAAGACAGCAGTGAACCAAAAAAAAGGGGTCCTTAACACAACAAAAACATTTTATTTCAACAAAAAGAAGGCCAACCTAACTCTCAGCTTGGGCCCTCCTGGGAGCGCTAATTCCCATAGATACAATAGTTGCATCTCCTGAGGGACTTAACACTGTCCAACACGCGTATGCAACGTTACTATTGTGAACACGTTTTGCTAATGACACCCATCTAAACATATCTTGTCATCACAGCTGGAAATTGAGTCCTGACATCGCATCCATGAATACACTGGGGTATCACAACCATGAATAAAGTTTGCTATCATATTCATGAAAATGATAGCAAACTTTATTAAAACGCACCTAAATTTAATTAATAATTAAACGCACCTAAAAATGACAAATGGGAATATATATATGCAGCCACAGCTGAGAAAAAAAGCTGGTTGACACAAGTATGAACACATGATAAAACTACATGTGCTTTTTTTACTAGCCTGAATAAAAATGAAATAGAAAAATACAAGAGCACATCAAGTTAAAAAATTTGTAGAAGACTCCTAGATTTTTGTTACTAAATTAATTAAGTGAAAAAACGAGTGTTAACACATTTATGACGGGCGAAAATGGAAGATGAAATACACTAGCACAAAGAATTGACTAAAGGTGGAAGGGCGTAATGCTTAATTAGATATTATACTTCACAATGAATGTAACACAGAGAAGAAAATACGTTATCCTTAATACTAATTTTAACACGCATCTATCATGAGCATGCTTCAATTTTCAGCCACAATAGTTGATCTATTAATAAATAGCTTAGTACACTTCAGTGAAAGAATTGATCGGAGAGTAGCCCAAAAAGGGAAATAAAAATTACAAGACCTAGGAGCTAAGGTATTCTTTTACTACTTTCAGCTATGAGAAATTACTGGCAACTTCAAGATTAGGCATACATGGCTCAACGCAGCCCACACTGCTTATTACCTACTCGGCATACATCCCAGGGCACGTTCAGAGTACAGTAACAATCCCATTTACAAATAACGACTACTATAATTGCAATTACAAATTATATTCTCAACACTGAAAATACAAAGCTCAATGTAGCCTATTATCCCAATTACCTTCTTGGTATTCACCCCCAGGGTAACTCTCAATTACGAATATAACTACAATTAAAAATTACACAAACATTGGTAACACGAAACTCAATCTAGCCTATTGACTCCATTGCCTACTAGGTATTCACCACTCAGAGCAGCTCCATTACGAATACCACTATAATAAATACAATAATGAATTATGCTCCAAACATTGATTATACAACTGAACTATTATCTCAATTACCTTCTCGGTAGTCCTGTAAAGGGAAGGTCTCAATTACGAAAATAACTACAATTATAAATTACACCCTTAACATTGATTTAACAAAACTCAATGTAGCCTATCATCCAAATTACCTGCCCGGTATTCACCCCTGGAGCAGCTCTCAATTACGAATATTACTACGATTACCAATTACATTCCTAACACGGATTAACCAAAACTCAATGCAGCCTATCATCTCATTACCTTCTCGGTATACACCCCCGAGGAAGCTCGGCCTGCACCTCCTGGATGCGCACTTTTTGGAAGTCCACAAATCGGCTCTTGTTGGTGTCCAGTAGGAAGCGCGCACGGTTGCTGCACACAGGGTTCCGGCAGATGCTCGGCTGTGTGTACTGAGGGCAGAACATCACTTGTAGAGAGACTCACCTCTCGAAGGAGTAATTTACCAGCACAGCGAGCATTACTCACACACAACAAACAAAAAAGTGAATATGATGTGATACATTTCTACACATATTATCGAACCCTTTTTTGAAATAAAAGCTGCTCAGAAATATTCAGAAAAATCCTCAAATTTCGATTCAGGAATAATCTATAGAGTAATATACATTACAAACAATGATTAGAAATGAAATTTATCAAGACATTCTTTTAACATCTATGTCTCAGTATTTCATCACACAGCTGCAAATACCTTGGTTAATATTTATTGAGATTGTTCATCAGTGCTGTATCAGAGCACAACACATCTGAACATGAGTGTAATTAAGCCACGCAGACATTATAAAGAAAATTATATTAGAAGTTAGTTTGAGCCTCTAACCACAACAAGGTGTTCCAAAGGAAGGAAGAATTTATGGAGAATTCTGACATTGCCCATTGCCCTGAGAGATACTTAGCAGTTAAAACTTTAGTACCTTCGCAGCTTGGCTCGTGCCAGGTGAGGTGGGAGCTGCTTTACGGAGAGTCAACATAGCTTCATTTCTGCCTATTGATACTTTGGGTTGATCCCTTTTGTTTGCAGTGGTACCGTTTGGTATCTCTTGCTTTTTTGTTCCTTTATTTAAGTTGCGACTTCCTATCAATGGTGGTGACCTTTAGTCGCGATCTCAGCGGCTATCAATCCCGAGAGTAAAGGCGTTCCGCAGTCGTGGGTGCCGGCGCTCGGTGTTCAGCCGTGGCACGTCCTCAAGCGCGTGTCCCGGTGGATCGCGTCTTCACCTATTTTCTCTATTTCCTAAAGCCATCTTTGCTTCTATTTCTTATGAATTAATCACCTTTGTCCTATTGCTCTGATAGATAACCTTGCCATTGTTAATTGTATTACTGTGAGTGTGCGTGATCTTGTTAAGCTACCTTAAATTTCTTGAATTATTAAATCCTTAAACCTGAATATCTTCTATATCTTAATACTATGATATCTTAAATGTAACCTAAATCTATTTCGAGCTTGCTTGGAATGGGCCCTTAACCTTTTTCCTTAACTTAAATAATCCTACCTGGAGCCTAACTGAAAGACGGCTTACCGGCTGTCTGACTTTCCGGGTAGTGCTATTGACTCTTAAACCTAATTCTATTTCCTAACTTTGCTCTTAGTTGAGCCTTTTTCTTCACGTTTACCATCTTTCTAACTCTACAAGTGGCTTCCACACTGAGGCATAATTAAACTCAGGTTAGCATATGAAATAGTCCTGCTATAATGTTCCAGTTTGCTGCAAAATCATTATGAATAACTTCTTACTCCATTGACTTCTTCATTGCATTGATTCATTTGTTTCATTTTTCTAGTATCTGCGTCTTCGGGCTCCAAAAGCCCAGTTGAGGCTGCTCTACCGGGAGCGTTGCGGGACTGCTGGTTTTAATTCTGCGCTGCGATCTCAGAGGAGGCTGTCATTTCGGTTGTGCGGTACTGGCTACCCTGGCTGTTGATCGGCCTACTAAAGCTGCGTTAAACTAATGACGATTATCGGGGCCATGCGGCTTGAATGTTGCCTGCTGGGCGAACGGCCAGTCCTCTGGAGGGCCACGCCGCAAGCTGATTGGGATCGCCGCTGAAGAATGCAAGGTTTCGCGCCTTCGTAGTGGAAACAGTGCTGCTGCTTTTTTAGCCACCATGCAAGGAGTCGCCATTTTTGTTAATTTATAGGGATCGCCTTTCTTTCGTTTATCTAGGTTAACCTTAGATCCTTCGTTCCTGAACCTTGCTGATGTTAACTAGACTTATGTAAGTTTGTAATCTTACACGCTGGGCAGGCGTTAGTCCTAAGATTTGTCCTAGTGGATTAATTCTTGTTCCTGGCTCGTGAACCTACGATCCTGATGTTCGGCCTATTGAATGGTTCGTAACATCTAAATTTACTGCTACTTGCAGCGTCCAATAAAACTTTTTAGCTGTCATTCCCTGTTTACCATTGAACCTATTTGTGTGGATTCTCCACAAATTTACTATGGAATTAAAGGAAAGCAGAATCTTTGCACAGGTGTGTTCCCATACAAGATCCTCTGTGCATAGAAACAGTGAGTTGAAACGCAAATTCTAAAACAATATAAAAGTTGAAGCAAAAAGTCAGAGATGCTGAAAAATATGACAGCAGTTACTTGGTTCTATGTTGAAAAGCATTATATTATTTTGGCATGCTTGATAAAAGCAACGTCAGCTCGGTGTTTTCCTATGGAAATACCTTGAAATACTGAGTCAAACCCCCCAAGACTACCCTAAATTGCTGCTCCACATCCTTAAGCATACCTTAAACCCTACACCCTGAAGACTACCTGATATTACTGCTCCACATTTAAAGGAATACCTTAAATAGCTGCTCTACACCCAAAACCTACCTTTAATCGCTGCTCCACATTCTACAGAGTAACTTCAACAGCTCCTCTACCGTAAATTGCTGCTCCACATTCTACGAGTAACTTCAACAGCTCCTCTACCTTAAATTGCTGCTCCACATTCTACGAGTAAAATCAACAGCTCCTCTACCGTAAATTGCTGCTCCACATTCTACGAGTAACTTCAACAGCTCCTCTAAATTAAATTGCTGCTCCACATTCTACGAGTAAAATCAACAGCTCCTCTACCTTAAATCGCTGCTCCACATTCTACAGAGTAACTTCAACAGCTCCTCTACCGTAAATTGCTGCTCCACATTCTACGAGTAACTTCAACAGCTTCTCTACCATAAATTGCTGCTCCACATTCTACGAGTAAAATCAACAGCTCCTCTACCTTAAATTGCTGCTCCACATTCTACAGAGTAACTTCAACAGCTCCTCTACCTTAAATTGCTGCTCCACATTCTACGAGTAAAATCAACAGCTCCTCTACCTTAAATTGCTGCTCCACATCTTTAACAACAGTCTGGCAATCAAGGCAGACGAAGGTGCCTGACACAAGCTCTGGGTGCACCGGGTGAGTTCTCACAACCTGTAACAGAATAAAAATTGAAGTGAAAACGTCAGAACTGAGGACTATTACTTTTCTCCTTCTTCTACTCGGGTGTCCTGGCAGAATGGGACTGAAGCAATAACCTGAGAATGTGGCACTCTGCTCATGTTGGTTGTCATCTATTTTAAAACGCTGCTTTAGCCTTCAAATAATGTAAATTAAGACCATAACTTGTCCATCAGCACCAGCTACTAATATTTGCTAATGAACAATTTTTTGGAACAAAAATAAAATTTTGAACATGCAGGAGCTACTTTAGCACCAAAATTGCACTAAAAAATTGCTGGACTGTATTTTTTTCACACCATATGCTATAAGCAGCACACATTAGTCACTAGGATTCCAAGTTAGGCTTAAAATTGCACTAGAAAGCTACCAGCATCAAACTGGCATGGCCTTCATTCATCATTTTAGTCTGGATGACTGCGAGAATTTGTGGAAGGGCAAAAATTGTAGAATACAGTCATTTTAATTGGGCTGAAGATAGGTTTAATACCATACAATTATTTGCATTTTACACAACTCTTGCTCTTATATAAATGTCAATAAATGCTTTAGTTGTGCACTAAGCGTTGGCACATGATCAATATTTCAAACAATAAGAAAACAGATAGTAAATGAAAAATGGTTAAAATTACCTGAACAAAAATAGTAATTAGTTCCAAATTTTAAATATTTGAGAGTTGTCACACAACAAATCCAATCAACTTCAATCGTTTTTAATTGACATAAATTCCAATTTCGACATACAAATTTTGCAGCTTGAAATCAAAAGAACAATTATGCCAATCATAAGTGAAATAATTTTGCAGACAATGCTTGCTGTTAAAATTTTAATAAATGAAGTAGTGAAGGAGGAATGATATTTCCAGGAACTCCAATGCACGCTTGTAAGAGAAGAATCATCCCCACCAGATCTGCCAGCAATAACTCACTTGACCAGAAATTCTGACGAGAGTCCCAATCTTTTGAGTGGTGAGCTCTCTGATTTTGTGTCGTGTGGGCACGTCAATAAGGCTGAGGTAGTATTCCTTCTCAACAGCAATCTCAGCATGGTCCCGGACAAAATTTCTTACAGCACGGCACAGGAACGGATAAACTCTGGAAAAAATAAGTTCCAATGGGATTGATGGCGAAAAAATGAAATGGCATGTTCAACAACTGTTCAGCTTTACAGAAGAATAAAGCTTATAACATATACAACTAGAGTTTCTCTGGTAGGGAAGGATCAGTTATGATAACCTATTTTGTTTAGGCATACAGTTCCATCTCATCTGTCATATTTCAATATTAACAGAAAAATATCACTTTCTCTGCCTCATTCTTTCAAGTCAAAACACAATGGCTTTGCCAGCAAAAAGTTTTATATTCCAATATCTACCAATATCTAACACATTCATCATTATGGTAAAATATTGAGTAGGCAGTGATTATTTACCATAGTTGTTGGTTCTTGAAAGGCCTTCATTTTAAAAAGTAATAATAGCTTCTATGTGTAAACACAACAACAAACGATTGCTATGTTTGTAGAACATTCTCAACATATGTACTTAGCCAGATCAAAACACTTACTCTAAGATTGAGTTTCTAAACTGTCTTTCTACACAATACTTGTCTTGCTTGAATAATGAACAGAAAATGAACAATAAATTGTCCTAGACAATGAGCCTCATTGAAATCTTCATAATACATAAGATATTCATTTGCCCTCAAGCAGCAAAATGATATTAATTCCAGCCTTAATGAGCATAAGTATCAATTCTAAAAGTATTTTTTACAATAAACTAAGATGCAGCCCAAGTTGCTCACTGAGTTGACTCCCCTGGCCAAAGCAATGCAGGTTTAGACCCCTGCAACAGCAGGGAGCAGGGAAGCTCACCTGTAATATTCTTCAATAACTGTTGTAGCCAAATTGTGGTTGTGTTTCTCCACATCTGCGAATGAGACCTCTAGTGTATTCCGCTCAGGCTTGACCAAATCCCGCGCTTCATCAAGGTATCTCACTTCACCAGCTTCTTGAAATCTGAAATAAAATGATAAAATCAGTGCTTATTTACAAGATGAGACATTTTGATCCTGAATTATATATATTTTGCATGTAGTAAAAATGGCAAAATATTACTGCACTAGCCATTTTTTTCTTCATCATCTGTGCAGGCAATGCAGGGAAATGTTTGGGTCAATATTGAATATAATGTTGTCAACGAATTTCATAATTTCGTAGGTATAGATAGGTAATATAGTCGATTTTAAGACGTTTTACATGAATGACAATGTGCCCGGAAATGCTTAGTTTAGGAGATATAGGATAAATAACGCCAGGTAAGAATAGCATTACAGGCAGTTTGGATATGGCTCTTCCGGCGTTTTGCGGACGCGGACCACGCCAAGTTTTTTGGCGGGAGTCATCGGCCTCGGTATGGTTGAGTTAAATTAAGATATTTTAGGCTTACTTAAGTTAGGATACTTAACTAAATTAACTTTACCAAACCTAACCTTACCTATCGTTACGTCAGAACCGGATTTCTGCTTATTTACCTCTCCGTTTGTTCAATTTTATAAACGACGTTCCTATAACTTCAAAGTTAAATATCTCCAAAAATAAGCATTTCCGGGCACATTTTCATTCTTGTAAAACATCTTAAAATCGACTATATTACCTATCTATACCTACAAAATTATGAAATTCGTTGACATTATATTCAATATTGACCAAAACCGCAATAGACAACCCTCAACACTGAAGAAATATCTTTGATGACATATGTGAGCTTCATTTTTCTCTTGCAAAATGAGGCCTAAATATGTAGATCTTTCTAAATATCAACCTCATACTACCAGGATAAAATGTTTAGTATTAAATTCAGTGTCTTGTAATAAACAAGCATAGAAAAAACGCTCTTATTTTATCATCAAAATATTACAGGCATGTTTGCGGAAATGTGATTATTGATTTTTTCACAAATAAACCTATTCAAAGAGAATATCATCGCAGATGTTAGTAGGTTTATTCAATAACATGAAAGGGCTAACTAGGCAAGTGCACAAATTATAGACACAATTACTCACTCTTCAAGGAAGTCTTGAAAAAGTTTCTGACAACGATCTCCAACTTCATCTTTGACCTGTGTTTGACCCGTTTGAAGTTCTGCTACATCCATATTAAATGATAAATTCCTTTATTCACTGATAAAATTTGGTTAAACGCAAGTTGCATACACTGCAACACATCCAAGACGAGTTTTGGCGGGAATTTTCGAGGTTGCCACACCGTCAAAATACACACTATATAAATAACAAGAAAACACCTAAAAACAGTAAATTCTCGCCAAATGTTGAAAATTCATGTCCCTTACAATTTAAGCATAGTTGTTAAAAATACATTATAAAAAAATTGTTGAAGTAAAGCCTAGATTAATGTTTAAAAGATGTGGGAAAGGTGTGTAGAGTATATTTTTTTCTTAATGTTTACAATTTTTTATAATAAGCTAAAATGATAGAGCAGAAATTGATGCATAACTGAACCCCTTCTTAGACTAATAAAAAAATACACCTATAGAGATTTTTGTAAGAAAGAGCAGGACTCAATATAAAATTAGCTTAAATCCCTGGTTGAATTTGCTCCAGCCGTAGGCAGGAATGTAGCATACCGCTACATAAGCGTAAAAATTAGAAATTTGCCATTCGTACTTAAATAAATTAATTAGTAGCATTAAAAATCTTACCCTAATTTATTATTAATTATTTTCTACCTCTAATTCGTAATCATTGAAGTTTTTGTGTAAATACATGAGACGATAAAATAACAATTTACATTTTTCGAGAGAGAAGCCCTCTGGTGGCAATACTGCGCAATGCGCGTCTCTGTTCCAAATAGAGCACTCTTACTTTGGCGGTTGATTAGCCCGCACACAGCATTTTTCCCGACCTCAATGTCATCACACACACCACTTACAACATTCTCTCTGGGCCGCTTTTGGTTTTTCTACTTGATTGGATTTGGGCTATGTTTTGGGCCTTTAGCCGGATATATTCTCTACTTACGGGCTTTAATTCTCAACTGCCTAAAAGTACGGGCACCATTGAATTTAGCTTTGCCTTCGCTGAATTCCGCGTGCCTGGATCTCAAGTACTATTCAAACCAAGAGTCATCATCGCCATCAGGCTCGGCACCTTGATATAACTCACCTGCTCCAAAAATTAAGCATGCTTTGCCCACACAAATAGCTACGCACCGATTGTGGTGCTTGATAAAAAAATTGCCCACAGTAATTGAATATTCTGAACTCGATACACTTAAAATTCTCATCCACCGGCCGGAGCGACGCCAGCGCGCGCCGAAGCTCACCACCGGCACTCCGGACCTCTCTGGGATTTCCAGTCAAGCTCATCGAAGACCTCCTGGTTTCCTCTTCCAATAAACTCCACCTGAACTAAGCTGAGTCCAAATCCGTTTTTCATTATCCCTCTTGTAATTTCCCACAACACTATCGAGAGTTGTTCGAGTTTTTTTGGCCGTCAAGAACTAACATTTAAGTTCAAACTACCCCCAACGGTCACGAAAACCCGACAGGAACAAATACGAGCATATCTTAACTAAAAACTACTGTGGTACTAACAAGTGTGTTGGTCTGGTTGTCCGCTGGGGTGAATTGACGGGCAAAGACTACAACATCTCTCGACAAGTAAATTTGAGCGACTATAAGAGGGATAATGAATGACAATTTTTGGTTAACTCAGCTTTTTCCTGCCGTGTAGTTTATTGAAGGAAAACCAAGGAGAACTGGCTTGGATCTTGATCTCGGAGAGCTTGTCTAGGTGGGCAATCCGTGCCGGAGAGCCAGGCTGGCGTTGGCGAAGGCCGTCACGCGATGGAGTAGGCAGGGTGAGTGAGTTGTATTTGGGAACTTGAATTAGGAAATTCGAGATAATTGAGCGAGGGTCAATGACGTAGCTCAGGTAGAACTAATGACTCAAAATAAGGTGAGGTGTGAGTGAGCAAGTTAAATCCGGCTCATGTGAGCAGAAACAAGTCGGCACATTAACACAATAGCACATTAGCAGGAGCAAGTTAAGTTACTGCTCATATTAGCATAGCATACTAGGATACTAGTAAGCCCAGGTTAGCATTTAGCATATTATGTCACAGCTCATATTGGTAGGAGCAAGTTAAGTCACAGCTTATGTGAGAATAGCATTTAGCATGGCACTCAGGAACCCAGGGAGATTCAAAACTGTGAGTGTTGTGTGTATGGCGATGATGTAGAGGTCCTGCAAGGAGTCCAAGAAGCTGGATGAGCAGTCCAAGGAGACATCAAGGAAATTTCACACTGAAGTTATCCCAAAGTACATGATAAAACTCCCATAAAGTAGATCACTCCGAGAAAGTCCTACAGATCCAACACCAGCTAACTTAAGGACGGATAGAAAAAAATCAATTAAGAGATTCTGATACAAATGCTCTTGCTTTAAGTGCAAGGCATGAAATTTAAGAATTTAGTAATTAAGGAAATGCTTAACATGAAGATTTAAGCTTCTTTATGTACTCTAGAAAATCTCCATAACGGTACAAGAATACAGAGAAAAGAAATTCCTAAAGTTCATTTATAAATTCTACTGAAATTTTTACTGATAAATATCGTTGGCAATAATGAAGGAATAAAAGGAATATATATATCCCAAATGATACCAAGAACACTAAACGTTTTGATTTCACCGAAGGAAAATTATGCGCGAAAGAACGAAAAACATAATAAATCAGGGCGGCGATTAACCGGCGGCTCCACACGTCGGCATTAGCCCGAGCCGCCAGCATAATTTTCGCACACTCATGAAGGCAGATGGTAGTGAGTGTTTCAGTCACAAGAATGAGCAGCGTTGAATTAAATTTTATGGAAAGGATTATTTTGGAATAAGTGCGGTTACGTAAAAGGTTCAAGGAGTATGGAAATAAAAATGAAACTCCCAAACTTTAGCAAGCATCGACAAGAATAACCTTCGTAATTTACACATACGAGATATTTAAGAGACATCTTTAATGATTATTTCGCGTTGAAACATATTTAAGAAAAACTGCTGCAAGTAAGTTTGTAAAAAAAAAGAAAATACTATTATACACATGCTTATAGTGCAATTATGGTCACGGAGTAGTGACGGAAAACGGCAGTATAATTGCTCCGCCATTTGAAACACAAAGACACGCTAAACAAAGAGCGCCGGCGATTTAGGCGCGTGCGTTCACGAGTCAGTTTATGAGTAATTCTCGATATGATACTGGCAATCACAATATAAGTTTTGCCGTGAGGAAGAAACAATGACGTTAGCTGAATATATAGTATGAAATTTTCAATACGTGAATTTGGAATGACACGCAATATTCACTCTATAAAAAAACACATGCTAGTCTAAGAATCTTAACACTAATTTTTACCCCCAACTCAAGACACTGAGCAGATCTTTAGGGTAAAACACAATACATATGAAAAACACAAGGCACATATACTTTACCCGTTTTTTCTATTCTAAACCTAAATTTCACTCGCACTTACAAGGTGATGTTCGCACGCTAACACGCCACAAGAAAGAGTGAGCAGTTCAAGCGACGCGCTTGAATGTTTCCAAATCGGGGTGCTTAAAGGCTCGAAATGTCGATTGATTATTTGGTCTCTCATGTATTTACACACAAACTTCAATGATTACGAGTTAGAAGTAGAAAATAATTAATAATAAATTATAGTAAGATTTTTAATGCTAATGATTAATTTATTTCAGTGAGAATGGCAAATTTCTAATTTTTACGCTTATGTAGCGGTATGCTACACAAGTACCTAATATTCAAAATAATGAATTTAAAGTAAATTTTAATGCCACTTCAATCGATGAATCACTGCGTTTTGAGAGCTAAGGAAGCATTTAAGGCAAAAAAGCAAGAACGTGATTCATATTAGTATATTTTCGAATTGTTTTTAATAGTTTTAAAATTCAGTTTTTAATACGTTATACCGTTTGAACATTGCATAAACTGGGGATTTCCTATTTATTTGATTTATTTACATTTACTACTTATTGCACAATCCGTTAAAATCGTTACATCTGAACTAATGAGATTTTTTGACATTCCAATGAAGTAAAGGACCAGATTTAATCACATTGAAAAAAATCATTATGTCTACTGTTTTTCACCCTAGAAATGAAATTTTTTTATAACGCTGGGGTATGGGTGCTGTAGCATTAGCTACATAGTGTAAAATTATAAAAAGTTCTCATTCGCACTTAAATAGCATAATTATTGGCATTAAAAATCTTACTCTAAATTATTATTAATAATTTTCTACTTATAATTAGTTCTCCTTGAAGTTTTCGTGTAAATGCATAAGATATAAAATAGCGTTCGACATTTTCGAGAGTGAAGCCTCTGTGGTGCCTGGGAAAATTCTAAATATATTGTAATGAAATATATATTAAAACTAAAGTGTCGTTGGTGACTCAAAATTCATTTTATTTCACAAGCGCCTCGCGCATCGAAATACTAAAGGCTATATGGCAACATTTCACCAAGGCCGACCGTGAGGCTGTAGACACCAGCCCATTTGCCTAGCTACTACGTCAGGATGTAGACGTAGTGTATTCCCAACTTGAACCGTCTGGGTGAGTGTCTATTTTCTGCGAGTGTTTAATTATTGTGTTGATGAAATAACTACTACTTTCGTGCCTTGTGTTCTGGGTAAAATTTTGGTTCTTATAATACATTGAGAATTTTAGATCGGAGCTTACGATAAAATAATATAATTATTTCTTTACATAATTCGTGATTACTAGTGCGACTTACAGACATTACGTTGAATTTTGATAATGAACTAATAATGATATGTGTCCATAGTCGTTATAGTCATTTCTTTTGAATCTTTTGTACCTAGATATAATAATTGCATTAGGCGTGTCAACGTGCTAGAAATATGTCTTTACATGTGTATTAACGTAGACCGTTTTCACAGGCCTACTCCGCGCTACCCCCTTTTGTTTACCCACTTACTTGCACCTTACTCGCACCTGACCATACATTATAATGTCGTTATGTTAATGTGGCAACGTCTAATATCATCTTAATGTCTCGAGGCTCATCTCACTTATTCCTTTTATCGATTGCCTCATTTCCTTCATTTTATTCAAGTTACCCTTACGTTTACACTCTTTTAGTCACACTATTTTACGTTCTCGTTACTTCTTGAGATTACTGGCCTCAGTAATCTAAACAATAAACCCATTTATCGGACCGATTTGTTACTATCCCTTACCTGGGCTTAAACCCCATGATAGACTCGAAGGAGGTGCTACAGTAAATTAGCAACTTCCTACACCTCTGTGATTGGCAACACTGCGCGGAGACGCGTCGTTTCTGAGCGTCACTCTCTCGTTCGTCTTTGGCTTGTGCATTACAGCGTTCTTGTAAGTGAAAGAAATTAAGTGCTAAAATAGAGCAAAAATCTGGTAAAGTATATTGTGTTATCTCTTAGTGTGCATTGTGCTTAAGTTTAAGGATCTGGTCAGTGTCGTGATATATAGATAAACATGAAAATAGTCGTAGAGTTCGTAAGATAGCATGACTCATCCCAAGTGCTATCTCAACATGACGTAGCGTAAATTTTGCGTGCCATGTGCATCTCTTGTGTCAAGATTATAGGAAGATGCTCAACTATGTCATTTCCTCACTACAAAAATTATATACTTGCAGCTGTCATTATGATATTGAAATTCGCTCATTGGATTACTTCGTGTGAGCGAACGGTGGATTTGCCGGCGTTTTTGAGAAAAATGGCGGAGCATAAAACTGCTGTGTCATTTCATTTTTATGTTCACTGTATTATGTTTGAATATTTCCTTCTTTTGCTGCATGAGATACGTTTAGTGTTTCTTTTTCAGTATGATTGACATGGATGAATTTAGGACTTTCTTTTTATTTCTCGTACGGATATAGAGATATTATAGAGTACGGAATTCAGGCATGCATATTCTTGCAAAAGTTTTAGCTGTGTGATATTTCATTATATTCCATAAATTGTGAGCTTAATCGCATGTAGTTTTCAATATGAATAACAATTATGTCATTACCAAAAATTCTTGTAAATTTCATGCTCTTATTTTTGAAGCAAGGGCAGTAGTGAAAGAGCTCGCCAGCTGCTAAAAGTCTACCCTATTTCATGAGCTTGACAAAAGGAGAACAGTCATTGCCAGTTTCTAACCTTTCTATTTTCTTCTTGAGCCTGTAAAGAAAGTAATAGCTTTGAGTTAAATCTATGGAAGAAGTTCAGGATTTTCTCCGTGATGGGAAATTTACCATTGCAGTGTAGGGATTGTCAGTTGTGGAATCTTTCCTTGGTGCCTCTTCGAGAACCTTCTCATTCAGCGTTTTCGATTATTGTAGACCCTCGACGGCACCAAACACCACAACACACATTCCTTGGGCTTGAGCCTTACAAGTTAAATTCATGTGGCATGTTATCTCTCACTAAACCATCGAGATACACCGCGTAAATTGCTTATTTGTGACGTGAGACGTTCTGACTTTTGGTCACATATCACTTTGCAATCACTTGGTTCGGAGCTAGTAGAGCTTAGTTTATTACTAAAAATGGCTACAAATCTACCAGCTCAACCACGACAACTTGCTTTTCCCATCGTGGAATTATTCTAAAATCTGAACCCAAAAATAGTGACTCAGCCCCCACGTCACGGGTGGAAATTGATAATCTGTCAGTCGCTTAAATTACCAAGCCTGTGAACCTCCACAAACACACTCACTTACACCTGGCCTACGTCATCGCTCGCCGGACCTCGCCTGCACGGAGTTTCCCATCTAAGAGAAGATCGTCCGAAGTCAAGCAACGCCATCGTTCATCACGGCTTCCCTCAATAAAAAGATACAAGCTGAGTAGTCCCATGAAGTGTCTTTATTATCCCTCTCTTGCAATTTCGAAAAGCACTATTGAGCAAAACGTTTAGGGTTGGATTTGAATACCTATCTTAAATTTAACTCATCACCACCAATCCTAACAGTGCTGGCATTGTTTAATTGAGTGAGAATAGTAATTAATTTCTTACACCTACACAGTACTATACAACACTTATAAAATATCCAAAATTTGATATTTTTGATTTAACTAGCCCTTGACAGGGTTAATCTATTTGCACACTACGTATGGTTTATCTATTAGTACATTTTGAATGGTTTTTCTATTTGTACACCTCGGGTAGTTTGTCTATTAGTACACCTCGTATGGTATGTGTATTATTAGACCACGTATAGTTTGTCTATTAGTACTCCTCGTATGGCCCGTTTGTCTAAGAACGTCTTATAATAAGAATTTTTAATAGCCAATATGTTGTTCGTATCTCATGTGTTAACTTTTTTAGAAATGAACGGGATTTCTTTCTTATCTTTCTTCATATTAATACTTTCATATAATTTTATTTGATCGGTGTGAATCGGTGTTGAGTTAATGAACATTGTGAATTTTCAAACTAAATATTACGGCAAATCAAGAATAATGAAGTCTCTGAATACGTGATATCCACATTTTATTTTACGTTACCACGTGCAGTGGTTGTGAATCCTTCTCTCCATAAGTTAATTTAAGCTTAATTAGTGGTATCCTTACGCGATTCTCAAACGCCTGCGATTAAAGTTAATTTTTCCGCGTTTGAATAAGTTAAATTTAATGATGCTCTAGTGAACGTAGCTTCTATTGATTGATATAATTTTATTCTTCTTAATAGGATGTGCTAAAAAACGCAAGCTCTGTTTTTAAATAGCCATGGAATCTATCACTGATGTTTTCCGTCCAATGACAGCAACTGAACAAAAATATTTTGATCAATTTTTAAGTTTTTACAATTAATTTTAGTGTTTATTTTTATTACTCGCCCTGTACTTATCATTTATTGTTTTTCCTTAATATTGTATATCATGGCTTCAAAAGATAATCAAGATGATGAAAACTTTGAAACTCCAAACGTTCCTTTTTTAATTTAATGGAACTTCTCGCAACTTATTCCGTCTTCCTTAAAATGACTCCAGTTTTAATAATTTAGGTGTGTTAAAAACTGAGCTAAATCGTAACGTGTGCATCTTATCTGTCATTACAATGAGTGGCTATCTGTTCGACCTCAAGGAATAAAACAATTATTTTTTCTGGTAAATAGAGGGTTATCACAAATGTTCATTATTTCAGACAAATTACGCAAGTACGCTTAGTGACACGCTCTGCTTCAGCTCCTCATTTCCACGTACGCTAGCACGTACAGGTAATGTAGTACATCTCACTTGAGAGAGACCTTATAGGGCTAAATAACGTCTGCAGTGTCTAACGCAATTTTGTACTATGAAATCACGATAACGTGTATATCAGCTGTACAATGCTTACTTTTAAATATGATGTAAGAGATGATTACTTGCGCGTAACCATATCAGTATTCAATCTTATATCAACATTATGAACTCCGATATTTGATTGCAAGGTAAGGCTCTCTTCGAACAAGTCGAGGGACACTCGCTTGCTATAATGCTAAAAAATGAACTTGCTGAAGTATAATTTGACTTCAAGTTTAGCTAATGTGAGAAAGAAATGTAGAATGTAAGTTGCATGTTTATGATGCATACATGTTCTGTTTCGAAAATGCTAAAATGACTATGCATACACATTTCCAAGCACTTTTCTTTTTGTAACAATGTGAGTAACTGATCAATCTTTTTTTTGGGCACTGTTTTCGAGCAGAAACTATAAACCGATATCAAGTCAAATAAATATCTACGAGTATACTG
This sequence comes from Morinoia aosen, assembly GCA_030386875.1. Lineage (NCBI taxonomy): Eukaryota > Metazoa > Arthropoda > Malacostraca > Amphipoda > Talitridae > Morinoia > Morinoia aosen. The sequence goes on along the minus strand of CM059572.1, from coordinate 44,451,244 downwards.
TATATGACAACGTGGCTGCTAGATAAACTCTTTCGAACACTTACACTAATAACTTCAAATCCGTCAATGTTAAGTAGCCAACCAAACTACCATTCAGAAACTGAATATAACAGTACATTTTTAATGCGAAAACTGAAAGCAAAAAGCAAAAATTATAGATAGGTAAAGCAGAAGCGAAACTGGAAACGAAAGTCAAGTAACGTTTCGGATGCTGTATGGAAGTAGTTTTCTACACTGACTCGAATGTCAGGCCGTGTAGCAGATGAAGAATAATCTGGGTTAGGTTTTATCGTTGAAATACAAAGGAAGTATAAGTGACAATCTGCTCACGAGTAAACAAATACAATTCTAGGTCTATATTAACTATCATTAGTCAAAGTTTTATGAACTTGAAGCGAACGGACAACGGTTTGCAAACTCGTGTTTAAATTAAATAAATAAATTTTTTGCATTATTATACCAGCTTCACATATTCTAATCGATTCTTTTTTAAAGAGATATTGTTGCCTTTTAATTACAACTCTTCCTTTCAGGAGAGAAAATCTTCTTCAACAATTATAATCATCAACCGAACGGGGAAAGTTAGAATCGTCCCTCGGAGGCACCAATCTCGGAGTAATTCTTTCGGTCTTCTTAGGGCAGATTATTGGAAGCTTGTATCGGACAAAGTTTGCTGACTGCTAAACCGGGGCAAACATGGCTATAGAGGCGACCGCAACAGCAAACAAGTTGCCGATCTACAGCAATTTCAGGCTCCTCAGACATACATTGTTTCCTGATGAGCTTCAGTAATGACGCGACGCCTCACGTGGGTGAGCTTCTGACTAAATCATTACGAGATGGTCAATTCTCATCACGCGTCCAATAAGCTCTCTCTGGGATGAGCCGCTCTCTGGAATAATTTATTAGGAATGAATCAATTTGGGATGACTCTCGGCCGATGCTCCGTGCTGGATCAGCCGCTTCTGGGCTGTTTGATGAACATTGAAGGTCAGCGCTGGCATTTTCTGCCAACGCTGCTGAGCGTCAAAATGATATGAGTACAGGTTATCAAACGTTGTATTTAAATAATGCTTCGTGCATGTTCAACAGCTGCTATTGTGTGTAGGGAGCAAATGGTATTGAGGTGAGTGAATAGAAAAGCGTACGTGAAAATACTTCTTGAAAATCATACGCCATTATATCTATACATATTTTGAACATGTAAGTATTGATTAAAGCAGAACTTATTAGATTAAACTGGGGAAATCTGAACACACACACATGAAATATTCTTCTTTTTATTACCTTCTGTAAGCATCATTACCGTCTCGCTCTCCAGTTCGCTGTGCCTATGCCACCATTTGATGGAATGTAAATTCTCAACTTTTCTAAGGGCAAAAGCCCTTGAAAAATGACAAGTAGTCGTGGGCTCGGCTTTGTCTGGTGCTCTCTCGCTTTCTCTACGAGAGATCTTGAGTCAACAGCGGCTGGTCTTATAGCTCAGGAGAGATTTTTTTTGCAACGACTTAAGCTTTCTTTAGAGAACAAGACGAAGTTTTATCCAGGCATTGGAGCACGAGAAAAAATCATGAAACTATCATACAATGCTTAGAACTCAAAGTCAACCTTTTTAGTCCGTCTGTTGTACTCGTAAGTGGGCTATTGGAACAAAGGAAATAATTCAAAATTCTCCTTTAGGAAGAGCCACTGTAAAACGCAAGCTCGTTTTTGGTGATTCTTGTGATAGCGAGAAACAAACCAGATATGGTTTTTGATCGGCCAGAGACAAGCGACATAAGCATGCCAGGCACAAATTTTGCGTGAAAATATTTTCTTGGCCAATCATATAAAAACATATATAAACTTGGCCTCTCGAAAACCCTGCTGTTCATTCAGCTTGTACACACTCTACAAATGTAAGGTCTGTGTTGTAAACCAGCTTCATTGAAACTTGCTCGTGTCTACCTGTTTCAGGGAACTACATTTTGAAGTCCTTGGAAGGGGTAAGAATATCATGAGATTTTAGAGGTCTCTTTTCTCCCCGTTATTTGTTTGAAGCACAATTAATTGCTATTTTATATGTAATAATATGTATATGAGTAATATTAATATTAACGTTGAGGAAAATTCACTTATGAGGCTGCAAAGAAGTGACTAAAAAATCAACTTTAACACCAGGAACAAAGCAAAGAAATATTATGCATAGTGAAATTTTTCATCATCAGTCTTTTAGTTTGAATATGATTAATTTAATATTTCGGAGCAGCTAGGCCTATAAAGCAGACACCGGGAAGGTGAAACCAGAAATTATTCACAAATCAACGCTTGGATCAGTTTCAACAAGATGCTTTAAATTTTAACACTTTTCCAATTGAAATATTTGCTTGCGTATAACCTTAGAGCGATGTTGTGGTTTGGTGTTAATGGAGAAGCAGTCTACTGCCATCCAGGGCTGGTAGATGAATATTTTTTCTGAATGACGAAACTTTGATTGAATTTGACACAAAATCCCTTCTCCCCGACTCAGAATCACTTGAAATTACATTTTTTCTGCAGTTATGCGTGTTTTAAACTTGACCTTCCGCAACACTGCATGGTTACCAGAGGCTGAGGAACTTTTTGTTGAAACTAGCTTCATTTGAGAAATAACCAATTATGATAAGTTTTACTTGAATAAAATCAGCATAGCAGCTCGGGAACTAGCCGACATGTGTTCTGACAAGGGAAGTTGAGGAGTAGTTGAAGCAGGGAAGCTAGAGTTAAAGTGCAGGATTGAAATTATTTGATTCTTTGTAGATTTCGGTTCAAGATGCGTGTTTATCAAACTGAATCAGGTTCATCGTGTACCGTAGAATGGAACCCAATTATATCATAATATGTACAAAGTAACACAACAAGAGGTAGTGCACTTCGTTATTATCAATATTTTTATCGTTAATATGTTCGAGATTTTGCCGTTAAATGGCGTTTCACCAGAGTATCGAAGAGAGAGTAAGCGTAATCTAAGAACAAAAATTCTCAACTATAAGCACAAAAATAATTGATTTTCTAACTTCTCAGCCTTATGGAGTTTTTCCTATTTATCACGTGGTAACAGACGAAAAGAATTGCTCATCATATTTATCAAAACCCTCAATCTACAAAATTCTATTTCACTGTTTACTTATAAGAAGCAGCCTTTTGATGTACAATCAACTTCATCTAAAATTTACTCCGTATATTTTTAGCCAGACGATGATGTTCGTACATCAAAACTTTGCATTTTATAAACAGACAATGTCATAGAATTTCATAGAGAGTTCAAAGTCAAGTCACCCCCAGAAACAGATAATGAATCTGTTACGGGAAGCTACTGCTTCCACAAGGTTTTTCAAATAAATAAATGTACGAGGAGTTCGGAGACTCGAACTCAGGACTTCAAATCACCGCGCTAGCACGCTGAATTGCATAGATTGAAGGCTATAGTAACATGATAAGCAAATTTCTATATCTTTTAACGCGTGATGAACCACATAAATGCTTGTTTAAAAATCTTTGATATTCGTATTATGTTAACACCTACCGACAACTGCGTGCTGTTTTGAATTAGAAAATACTGATTTTTCGCTGTTTGGGTCCGAGAGTGGGATGAACGCGCAGCTTTGTGAAGGTTGACAAGCGTGTAAATCGTTCATACCTCACTGTAGCAATCTGGTTGTTCATGACTCGTTCCAGAGCTAAAATTATTTATGTCTTGATATGGTTAGGTGAATTATTTGATGACCGGTAGGTTGCATGCGTGCATTTCAGTAACTGCTTACAATTTACTGAAATTCGTATTCAAAAAAGAAAATTAAATGTTCCCTGCGTATTGGTCCACGTGTGTACCAACACGTAAATGGCTCATTCACGTATCGGTGTAAATGAATGACATTTCATCTGTTTCGCGATTTTTTTAATAGAATAAATGTCATCATACGAGGTGTTACGTTTCCGTGCATTTTTATTTTGCTTATTTCTTGGAAAAATAAAATGTTTACGAGCAGTAAAGTCGATTTCCCAATTTTGCTACATACAACCTAACCAAACAATCGTTAACAACCGATGAAACGCAGTGAACGTGTTAATTTTAGATTAATTCAACATGGCTCCCAATTTTTAGCAAATGAAAATCTACGGTAAAATTACTCAATGTTTCATTTCCTCATTATTTTTTGCCCGAAAAGAAATGAGTGAAAGTCTACGGTAAACGCACTCAATATTTTACTTACTCCATTTCATTTTCACTATCTGAGAGGTGTAAAAGAGTACAGTAAGCGCACTCAATATTTCCTGTTTATATATTGAGAATGTTGAAATATTCAACTCAATGGAACAAAATGGGGGAGCATGAATGGATGTGTAATGACCATAAATGTTTATGGATTCAATGACTACATGCAACTTTGTCGTCAATGAAGGCATTTATTGAGTACGAAATGCTGGCGCAGTATTTGAACTCCAGATTTGTGGTAAATGGAAGATTGGGGTGTATATGCACAAAATTCAAGGTAGGAAATTCAATTTAGCAAGTTACATATCTTTTTGAAAACTTCATTGCTTACAAATGACTCATATTGTGATAATAAACTCGTAAAAAATCAATTATAGCTTTAGGCATTTTAAATGAAAGAAAACTACAGTTGAAAGGTCAAAAAGAAAAAGAATAAAATGAACATGATGTTTTGGATTAATGATCTTATTTACGCATAATTCGATTAGATTGAGTGGAATCATAGAGTAGGAAATTTTAGTAATAGTAAAATGTTTATAGTGAGTAAGCAGTAAATGTATTGAACCAAATGTACAAGCGTGCCAAGTTGGTAACTACGTATCAAAATAACACCTCGGAGGTAAAAAATAGAATATAAATACCCAAACCAAAAAAGTTCAAAAAAATAAAAATTTACTACTTATCTGTCAGCTAATCTAAAAAAGTTTAAGCTTATCAAACTTAAACAGAAGTAACGAAAAATTTTAATTGTCTAATTATCTACAAATATTTTTTTTACAGGAGGCAAATAAAGACTTGGGTGCTAACGCAATTAAAAACGTGAATGTTTTAAAGCTTATGGTCACTATCTTTTGCGCTTGTACAAATTAGAAAAATTATGATGAAGCTTTTAATGCTTAATTTACGAGTAAATTTAACTTATAAAAACTAGAAAGAAGGCGTAAGCATTTGGTTTTGTGCTGTCAATTTTCAAGGGGAAGTAATTTGCATGTTTGTTCAAGCTCAGGATGTATAATGAATTGATCGGCAAGAATATTTGTAAGAATTGAAGTTCACAAACAGTGAAAAATAAAAATATCGGAGAATTTGAATAGCTTGAAGGTAAAACAGCACCTGGGCTTTTTACTTAGAAAAAAGAGATGCTTCATTTATTCCTCACGAGACATTTTTGCCTTAATTCTCATTAATTCAACTGGTTATTTAAACCAAAGTCAGAAGCGCGCAGAACTTTATTGGTGCTTAAGAGAGTTATTTTATTCGAGCCCTTTTACATTGTCAGTCGTGCATATTTCGTATTTCTTTATTAAAATCTCACTTTAATACCTTCAAATTTCCAAAAAATGAGTCGATCTAATCTCCCTAAATGAAAATAAGTCGACTTGATGTATATAAATAAAAATAAGTCACTAGCCATTAAATCTATATTAATAGGAAGAACTCAACCAAATCAATGTGATCAAAAATAATGCGAAGCCTCTTCTGAATGAGACAACAACACCATCTACGAGCCTCATTTTGCACGGATAAAAAATACAAGCCCTAATTATTCCAAGTTATGAAAAACTCGAATTGAGTTAGCTGAATAAATTGAGTTCATAAATTAGCTGAATTCATCTAAAAAATAAGTTAATGGAATCCATGTGATTATTTTAGCGAATGCACTGAAGTTTGGACCACCTGTGACAACAGACACCATCGGAGGGGCCGCTCTGTGATCGCTCGGACACCAGGGCCGTGTTGGTATTGTTCATAGGCACGAGGAACTCAATAAAAACTGTAAATGTGACTGTGACTCTGACTGTAGCTGTGACTGGCTGTGGCTGTAACTGTGACTGTAACTGTGACTGAAACTGTAATTGTAACAGTGGCTGTAACTGTGACTGTAACTGTAATTGTACGGTTCATAGTGTTTATTGAAGCACAAGTAAAGCTGCACTCCAATAAAACGCTAACATAATTTTATGGTAATAGCTGAAGAAACAGTACAAATTAATTCTTTGGAAATATACACGCTCTGAAGAAACTTTTTTTTAACAGTTGCATTAACATTGATGGGATATTTATAAATTTACATGTGCTTTAAGATACAACACTATTTGTATATATATGTACATATATATATAGCCTATTTATATATTTATATATATAGGCTATAAACAGTTATATGAAACATGTCATAAATTGATAAAAAGCACCTAAGAAATAAATAATATAACTTCATTTAATATGAATCGATTTAATATTTATAAAACATGAATTATGATGGAGTGCAATACATGCTATGAACTGCGGCGAAATGTATGAGACATGCGTTAAATTATAAAGCATGCTTGGGATTACAACAGAAAGTAGCAATATACCCATAAGATTGCTAGGCAATGTAGCTAGATGATGATGCCATAAAGATTGGCATTTAGAAAATAGAAAGTTCAGGATAACATGCAAGTGCGAGAAGATGAATGAAGCATAGAAATATCCCATAGAAACGAAAGCGTTGTCGTTCTAGTACACTGAATGAAAAAAGGAGGAATGCCATGAAGGTTATCGTTCTAGTACACTGAATGAAACAAGGAGGAATGCCCTGAAGGTTATCGTTCTAGTACACTGAATGAAACAAAGAGGAATGCCATGAAGGTTATCGTTCTAGTACACTGAATGAAACAAAGAGGAATGCCATGAAGGTTATCGTTCTAGTACACTGAATGAAAAAAGGAGGAATGCCATGAAGGTTATCGTTCTAGTACACTGAATGAAACAAGGAGGAATGCCCTGAAGGTTATCGTTCTAGTACACTGAATGAAACAAAGAGGAATGCCATGAAGGTTATCGTTCTAGTACACTGAATGAAAAAAGGAGGAATGCCATGAAGGTTATCGTTCTAGTACACTGAATGAAACAAGGAGGAATGCCCTGAAGGTTATCGTTCTAGTACACTGAATGAAACAAAGAGGAATGCCATGAAGGTTATCGTTCTAGTACACTGAATGAAAAAAGGAGGAATGCTATGAAGGTTATCGTTCTAGTACACTGAATGAAACAAGGAGGAATGCCCTGAAGGTTATCGTTCTAGTACACTGAATGAAACAAAGAGGAATGCCATGAAGGTTATCGTTCTAGTACACTGAATGAAAAAAGGAGGAATGCCATGAAGGTTATCGTTCTAGTACACTGAATGAAACAAGGAGGAATGCCCTGAAGGTTATCGTTCCAGTACACTGAATGAAACAAAGAGGAATGCCATGAAGGTTATCGTTCTAGTACACTGAATGAAAAAAGGAGGAATGCCATGAAGGTTATCGTTCTAGTACACTGAATGAAACAAGGAGGAATGCCATGAAGGTTATCGTTCTAGTACACTGAATGAAAAAAGGAGGAATGCCATGAAGGTTATCGTTCTAGTACACTGAATGAAAAAAGGAGGAATGCCATGAAGGTTATCGTTCTAGTACACTGAATGAAACAAAGAGGAATGCCATGAAGGTTATCGTTCCAGTACACTGAATGAAACAAAGAGGAATGCCATGAAGGTTATCGTTCTAGTACACTGAATGAAAAAAGGAGGAATGCCATGAAGGTTATCGTTCTAGTACACTGAATGAAACAAGGAGGAATGCCATGAAGGTTATCGTTCTAGTACACTGAATGAAAAAAGGAGGAATGCCATGAAGGTTATCGTTCTAGTACACTGAATGAAACAAAGAGGAATGCCATGAAGGTTATCGTTTTAGTACACTGAATGAAACAAAGAGAAATGCCATGAAGGTAATCGTTCCAGTACACTGAATGACACAAAGAGGAATGCCATGAAGGTTATCGTTCTAGTACACTGAATGAAAAAAGGAGGAATGCCATGAAGGTTATCGTTCTAGTACACTGAATGAAACAAGGAGGAATGCCATGAAGGTTATCGTTCTAGTACACTGAATGAAAAAAGGAGGAATGCCATGAAGGTTATCGTTCTAGTACACTGAATGAAACAAGGAGGAATGCCATGAAGGTTATCGTTCTAGTACACTGAATGAAAAAAGGAGGAATGCCATGAAGGTTATCGTTCTAGTACACTGAATGAAACAAAGAGGAATGCCATGAAGGTTATCGTTCCAGTACACTGAATGAAACAAAGAGGAATGCCATGAAGGTTATCGTTCTAGTACACTGAATGAAAAAAGGAGGAATGCCATGAAGGTTATCGTTCTAGTACACTGAATGAAACAAGGAGGAATGCCATGAAGGTTATCGTTCTAGTACACTGAATGAAAAAAGGAGGAATGCCATGAAGGTTATCGTTCTAGTACACTGAATGAAAAAAGGAGGAATGCCATGAAGGTTATCGTTCTAGTACACTGAATGAAAAAAGGAGGAATGCTATGAAGGTTATCGTTCTAGTACACTGAATGAAAAAAGGAGGAATGCCATGAAGGTTATCGTTCTAGTACACTGAATAAAACAAGGAGGAATGCCATGAAGGTTATCGTTCTAGTACACTGAATGAAACAAAGAGGAATGCCATGAAGGTTATCGTTCCAGTACACTGAATGAAACAAAGAGGAATGCCATGAAGGTTATCGTTCTAGTACACTGAATGAAAAAAGGAGGAATGCCATGAAGGTTATCGTTCTAGTACACTGAATGAAACAAGGAGGAATGCCATGAAGGTTATCGTTCTAGTACACTGAATGAAAAAAGGAGGAATGCCATGAAGGTTATCGTTCTAGTACACTGAATGAAACAAGGAGGAATGCCATGAAGGTTATCGTTCTAGTACACTGAATGAAAAAAGGAGGAATGCCATGAAGGTTATCGTTCTAGTACACTGAATGAAACAAAGAGGAATGCCATGAAGGTCATCGTTCCAGTACACTGAATGAGACAAAGAGGAATGCCATGAAGGTTATCGTTCTAGTACACTGAATGAAAAAAGGAGGAATGCCATGAAGGTTATCGTTCTAGTACACTGAATGAAACAAGGAGGAATGCCATGAAGGTTATCGTTCTAGTACACTGAATGAAAAAGGAGGAATGCCATGAAGGTTATCGTTCTAGTACACTGAATGAAAAAAGGAGGAATGCCATGAAGGTTATCGTTCTAGTACACTGAATGAAAAAAGGAGGAATGCCATGAAGGTTATCGTTCTAGTACACAGAATGAAACAAGGAGGAATGCCATGAAGGTTATCGTTCTAGTACACTGAATGAAAAAAGGAGGAATGCCATGAAGGTTATCGTTCTAGTACACTGAATGAAACAAGGAGGAATGCCATTAAGGTTATCGTTCTAGTACACTGAATGAAAAAAGGAGGAATGCCATGAAGTTTATCGTTCTAGTACACTGAATGAAACAAAGAGGAATGCCATGAAGGTTATCGTTCCAGTACACTGAATGAAACAAAGAGGAATGCCATGAAGGTTATCGTTCTCGTACACTGAATGAAAAAAGGAGGAATGCCATGAAGGTTATCGTTCTAGTACACTGAATGAAACAAGGAGGAATGCCATGAAGGTTATCGTTCTAGTACACTGAATGAAAAAAGGAGGAATGCCATGAAGGTTATCGTTCTAGTACACTGAATGAAAAAAGGAGGAATGCCATGAAGGTTATCGTTCTAGTACACTGAATGAAAAAAGGAGGAATGCCATGAAGGTTATCGTGCTAGTACACTGAATGAAACAAGGAGGAATGCCATGAAGGTTATCGTTCTAGTACACTGAATGAAACAAAGAGGAATGCCATGAAGGTTATCGTTCCAGTACACTGAATGAAACAAAGAGGAATGCCATGAAGGTTATCGTTCTAGTACACTGAATGAAAAAAGGAGGAATGCCATGAAGGTTATCGTTCTAGTACACTGAATGAAACAAGGAGGAATGCCATGAAGGTTATCGTTCTAGTACACTGAATGAAAAAAGGAGGAATGCCATGAAGGTTATCGTTCTAGTACACTGAATGAAACAAGGAGGAATGCCATGAAGGTTATCGTTCTAGTACACTGAATGAAGAAAGGAGGAATGCCATGAAGGTTATCGTTCTAGTACACTGAATGAAACAAAGAGGAATGCCATGAAGGTTATCGTTCCAGTACACTGAATGAAACAAAGAGGAATGCCATGAAGGTTATCGTTCTAGTACACTGAATGAAAAAAGGAGGAATGCCATGAAGGTTATCGTTCTAGTACACTGAATGAAACAAGGAGGAATGCCATGAAGGTTATCGTTCTAGTACACTGAATGAAAAAGGAGGAATGCCATGAAGGTTATCGTTCTAGTACACTGAATGAAAAAAGGAGGAATGCCATGAAGGTTATCGTTCTAGTACACTGAATGAAACAAGGAGGAATGCCATGAAGGTTATCGTTCTAGTACACTGAATGAAAAATGGAGGAATGCCATGAAGGTTATCGTTCTAGTACACTGAATGAAACAAGGAGGAATGCCATGAAGGTTATCGTTCTAGTACACTGAATGAAAAAAGGAGGATTGCCATGAAGGTTATCGTTCTAGTACACTGAATGAAACAAGGAGGAATGCCATGAAGGTTATCGTTCTAGTACACTGAATGAAAAAAGGAGGAATGCCATGAAGGTTATCGTTCTAGTACACTGAATGAAACAAGGAGGAATGCCATGAAGGTTATCGTTCTAGTACACTGAATGAAACAAAGAGGAATGCCATGAAGGTTATCGTTCCAGTACACTGAATGAAACAAAGAGGAATGCCATGAACGTTATCGTTCTAGTACACTGAATGAAAAAAGAAGGAATGCCATGAAGGTTATCGTTCTAGTACACTGAATGAAACAAGGAGGAATGCCATGAAGGTTATCGTTCTAGTACACTGAATGAAAAAAGGAGGAATGCCATGAAGGTTATCGTTCTAGTACACTGAATGAAACAAGGAGGAATGCCATGAAGGTTATCGTTCTAGTACACTGAATGAAAAAAGGAGGAATGCCATGAAGGTTATCGTTCTAGTACACTGAATGAAACAAAATGGAATGCCATGAAGCTTATCGTTCCAGTACACTGAATGAAACAAAGAGGAATGCCATGAAGGTTATCGTTCTAGTTCACTGAATGAAACAAGGAGGAATGCCATGAAGGTTATCGTTCTAGTACACTGAATGAAAAAAGGAGGAATGCCATGAAGGTTATCGTTCTAGTACACTGAATGAAACAAGGAGGAATGCCATGAAGGTTATCGTTCTAGTACACTGAATGAAAAAAGGAGGAATGCCATGAAGGTTATCGTTCTAGTACACTGAATGAAACAAGGAGGAATGCCATGAAGGTTATCGTTCTAGTACACTGAATGAAAAAAGGAGGAATGCCATGAAGCTTATCGTTCTAGTACACTGAATGAAACAAGGAGGAATGCCATGAAGGTTATCGTTCTAGTACACTGAATGAAACAAAGAGGAATGCCATGAAGGTTATCGTTCCAGTACACTGAATGAAACAAAGAGGAATGCCATGAAGGTTATCGTTCTAGTACACTGAATGAAAAAAGGAGGAATGCCATGAAGGTTATCGTTCTAGTACACTGAATGAAACAAGGAGGAATGCCATGAAGGTTATCGTTCTAGTACACTGAATGAAATGAAAAAAGGAGGAATGCCATGAAGGTTATCGTTCTAGTACACTGAATGAAACAAGGCGGAATGCCATGAAGGTTATCGTTCTAGTACACTGAATGAAAAAAGGAGGAATGCCATGAAGGTTATCGTTCTAGTACACTGAATGAAACAAAGAGGAATGCCATGAAGGTTATCGTTCCAGTACACTGAATGAAACAAAGAGGAATGCCATGAAGGTTATCGTTCTAGTACACTGAATGAAAAAAGGAGGAATGCCATGAAAGTTATCGTTCTAGTACACTGAATGAAACAAGGAGGAATGCCATGAAGGTTATCGTTCTAGTACACTGAATGAAAAAGGAGGAATGCCATGAAGGTTATCGTTCTAGTACACTGAATGAAAAAAGGAGGAATGCCATGAAGGTTATCGTTCTAGTACACTGAATGAAAAAAGGAGGAATGCCATGAAGGTTATCGCTCTAGTACACTGAATGAAACAAGGAGGAATGCCATGAAGGTTATCGTTCTAGTACACTGAATGAAAAAAGGAGGAATGCCATGAAGGTTATCGTTCTAGTACACTGAATGAAACAAGGAGGAATGCCATGAAGGTTATCGTTCTAGTACACTGAATGAAAAAAAGGGGAATGCCATGAAGGTTATCGTTCTAGTACACTGAATGAAACAAAGAGGAATGCCATGAAGGTTATCGTTCCAGTACACTGAATGAAACAAAGAGGAATGCCATGAAGGTTATCGTTCTCGTACACTGAATGAAAAAAGGAGGAATGCCATGAAGGTTATCGTTCTAGTACACTGAATGAAACAAGGAGGAATGCCATGAAGGTTATCGTTCTAGTACACTGAATGAAAAAAGGAGGAATGCCATGAAGGTTATCGTTCTAGTACACTGAATGAAAAAAGGAGGAATGCCATGAAGGTTATCGTTCTAGTACACTGAATGAAAAAAGGAGGAATGCCATGAAGGTTATCGTGCTAGTACACTGAATGAAAAAAGGAGGAATGTCATGAAGGTTATCGTTCTAGTACAATGAATGAAACAAGGAGGAATGCCATGAAGGTTATCGTTCTAGTACACTGAATGAAAAAAGGAGGAATGCCATGAAGGTTATCGTTCTAGTACACTGAATGAAACAAAGAGGAATGCCATGAAGGTTATCGTTCCAGTACACTGAATGAAACAAAGAGGAATGCCATGAAGGTTATCGTTCTAGTACACTGAATGAAAAAAGGAGGAATGCCATGAAAGTTATCGTTCTAGTACACTGAATGAAACAAGGAGGAATGCCATGAAGGTTATCGTTCTAGTACACTGAATGAAAAAGGAGGAATGCCATGAAGGTTATCGTTCTAGTACACTGAATGAAAAAAGGAGGAATGCCATGAAGGTTATCGTTCTAGTACACTGAATGAAAAAAGGAGGAATGCCATGAAGGTTATCGCTCTAGTACACTGAATGAAACAAGGAGGAATGCCATGAAGGTTATCGTTCTAGTACACTGAATGAAAAAAGGAGGAATGCCATGAAGGTTATCGTTCTAGTACACTGAATGAAACAAGGAGGAATGCCATGAAGGTTATCGTTCTAGTACACTGAATGAAAAAAGGAGGAATGCCATGAAGGTTATCGTTCTAGTACACTGAATGAAACAAAGAGGAATGCCATGAAGGTTATCGTTCCAGTACACTGAATGAAACAAAGAGGAATTCCATGAAGGTTATCGTTCTCGTACACTGAATGCAAAAAGGAGGAATGCCATGAAGGTTATCGTTCTAGTACACTGAATGAAACAAGGAGGAATGCCATGAAGGTTATCGTTCTAGTACACTGAATGAAAAAAGGAGGAATGCCATGAAGGTTATCGTTCTAGTACACTGAATGAAAAAAGGAGGAATGCCATGAAGGTTATCGTTCTAGTACACTGAATGAAAAAAGGAGGAATGCCATGAAGGTTATCGTGCTAGTACACTGAATGAAACAAGGAGGAATGCCATGAAGGTTATCGTTCTAGTACACTGAATGAAACAAAAAGGAATGCCATGAAGGTTATCGTTCCAGTACACTGAATGAAACAAAGAGGAATGCCATGAAGGTTATCGTTCTAGTACACTGAATGAAAAAAGGAGGAATGCCATGAAGGTTATCGTTCTAGTACACTGAATGAAACAAGGAGGAATGCCATGAAGGTGATCGTTCTAGTACACTGAATGAAAAAAGGAGGAATGCCATGAAGGTTATCGTTCTAGTACACTGAATGAAACAAGGAGGAATGCCATGAAGGTTATCGTTCTAGTACACTGAATGAAGAAAGGAGGAATGCCATGAAGGTTATCGTTCTAGTACACTGAATGAAACAAAGAGGAATGCCATGAAGGTTATCGTTCCAGTACACTGAATGAAACAAAGAGGAATGCCATGAAGGTTATCGTTCTAGTACACTGAATGAAAAAAGGAGGAATGCCATGAAGGTTATCGTTCTAGTACACTAAATGAAGAAAGGAGGAATGCCATGAAGGTTATCGTTCTAGTACACTGAATGAAACAAAGAGGAATGCCATGAAGGTTATCGTTCTAGTTCACTGAATGAAACAAGGAGGAATGCCATGAAGGTTATCGTTCTAGTACACTGAATGAAAAAAGGAGGAATGCCATGAAGGTTATCGTTCTAGTACACTGAATGAAACAAGGAGGAATGCCATGAAGGTTATCATTTTAGTACACTGAATGAAAAAAGGAGGAATGCCATGAAGGTTATCGTTCTAGTACACTGAATGAAAAAAGGAGGAATGCCATGAAGGTTATCGTTCTAGTACACTGAATGAAAAAAGGAGGAATGCCATGAAGGTTATCGTTCTAGTACACTGAATGAAAAAAGGAGGAATGCCATGAAGGTTATCGTGCTAGTACACTGAATGAAACAAGGAGGAATGCCATGAAGGTTATCGTTCTAGTACACTGAATGAAACAAAGAGGAATGCCATGAAGGTTATCGTTCCAGTACACTGAATGATACAAAGAGGAATGCCATGAAGGTTATCGTTCTAGTACACTGAATGAAAAAAGGAGGAATGCCATGAAGGTTATCGTTCTAGTACCCTGAATGAAAAAGGAGGAATGCCATGAAGGTTATCGTTCTAGTACACTGAATGAAAAAAGGAGGAATGCCATGAAGGTTATCGTTCTAGTACACTGAATGAAACAAGGAGGAATGCCATGAAGGTTATCGTTCTAGTACACTGAATGAAAAAAGGAGGAATGCCATGAAGGTTATCGTTCTAGTACACTGAATGAAAAAAGGAGGAATGCCATGAAGGTTATCGTTCTAGTACACTGAATGAAAAAAGGAGGAATGCCATGAAGGTTATCGTTCTAGTACACTGAATGAAACAAGGAGGAATGCCATGAAGGTTATCGTTCTAGTACACTGAATGAAAAATGGAGGAATGCCATGAAGGTTATCGTTCTAGTACACTGAATGAAACAAGGAGGAATGCCATGAAGGTTATCGTTCTAGTACACTGAATGAAACAAAGAGGAATGCCATGAAGGTTATCGTTCCAGTACACTGAATGAAACAAAGAGGAATGCCATGAAGGTTATCGTTCTAGTACACTGAATGAAAAAAGGAGGAATGCCATGAAGGTTATCGTTCTAGTACACTGAATGAAAAAAGGAGGAATGCCATGAAGGTTATCGTTCTAGTACACTGAATGAAACAAAGAGGAATGCCATGAAGGTTATCGTTCCAGTACACTGAATGAAACAAAGAGGAATGCCATGAAGGTTATCGTTCTAGTACACTGAATGAAAAAAGGAGGAATGCCATGAAAGTTATCGTTCTAGTACACTGAATGAAACAAGGAGGAATGCCATGAAGGTAATCGTTCTAGTACACTGAATGAAAAAGGAGGAATGCCATGAAGGTTATCGTTCTAGTACACTGAATGAAAAAAGGAGGAATGCCATGAAGGTTATCGTTCTAGTACACTGAATGAAAAAAGGAGGAATGCCATGAAGGTTATCGCTCTAGTACACTGAATGAAACAAGGAGGAATGCCATGAAGGTTATCGTTCTAGTACACTGAATGAAAAAAGGAGGAATGCCATGAAGGTTATCGTTCTAGTACACTGAATGAAACAAGGAGGAATGCCATGAAGGTTATCGTTCTAGTACACTGAATGAAAAAAGTAGGAATGCCATGAAGGTTATCGTTCTAGTACACTGAATGAAACAAAGAGGAATGCCATGAAGGTTATCGTTCCAGTACACTGAATGAAACAAAGAGGAATGCCATGAAGGTTATCGTTCTCGTACACTGAATGAAAAAAGGAGGAATGCCATGAAGGTTATCGTTCTAGTACACTGAATGAAACAAGGAGGAATGCCATGAAGGTTATCGTTCTAGTACACTGAATGAAAATAGGAGGAATGCCATGAAGGTTATCGTTCTAGTACACTGAATGAAAAAAGGAGGAATGCCATGAAGGTTATCGTTCTAGTACACTGAATGAAAAAAGGAGGAATGCCATGAAGGTTATCGTGCTAGTACACTGAATGAAACAAGGAGGAATGCCATGAAGGTTATCGTTCTAGTACACTGAATGAAACAAAGAGGAATGCCATGAAGGTTATCGTTCCAGTACACTGAATGAAACAAAGAGGAATGCCATGAAGGTTATCGTTCTAGTACACTGAATGAAAAAAGGAGGAATGCCATGAAGGTTATCGTTCTAGTACACTGAATGAAACAAGGAGGAATGCCATGAAGGTTATCGTTCTAGTACACTGAATGAAAAAAGGAGGAATGCCATGAAGGTTATCGTTCTAGTACACTGAATGAAACAAGGAGGAATGCCATGAAGGTTATCGTTCTAGTACACTGAATGAAGAAAGGAGGAATGCCATGAAGGTTATCGTTCTAGTACACTGAATGAAACAAAGAGGAATGCCATGAAGGTTATCGTTCAAGTACACTGAATGAAACAAAGAGGAATGCCATGAAGGTTATCGTTCTAGTACACTGAATGAAAAAAGGAGGAATGCCATGAAGGTTATCGTTCTAGTACACTGAATGAAACAAGGAGGAATGCCATGAAGGTTTTCGTTCTAGTACACTGAATGAAAAAGGAGGAATGCCATGAAGGTTATCGTTCTAGTACACTGAATGAAAAAAGGAGGAATGCCATGAAGGTTATCGTTCTAGTACACTGAATGAAAAAAGGAGGAATGCCATGAAGGTTATCGTTCTTGTACACTGAATGAAACAAGGAGGAATGCCATGAAGGTTATCGTTCTAGTACACTGAATGAAAAAAGGAGGAATGCCATGAAGGTTATCGTTCTAGTACACTGAATGAAACAAAGAGGAATGCCATGAAGGTTATCGTTCCAGTACACTGAATGAAACAAAGAGGAATGCCATGAAGGTTATCGTTCTAGTTCACTGAATGAAACAAGGAGGAATGCCATGAAGGTTATCGTTCTAGTACACTGAATGAAAAAAGGAGGAATGCCATGAAGGTTATCGTTCTAGTACACTGAATGAAACAAGGAGGAATGCCATGAAGGTTATCATTTTAGTACACTGAATGAAAAAAGGAGGAATGCCATGAAGGTTATCGTTCTAGTACACTGAATGAAAAAAGGAGGAATGCCATGAAGGTTATCGTTCTAGTACACTGAATGAAAAAAGGAGGAATGCCATGAAGGTTATCGTTCTAGTACACTGAATGAAAAAAGGAGGAATGCCATGAAGGTTATCGTGCTAGTACACTGAATGAAACAAGGAGGAATGCCATGAAGGTTATCGTTCTAGTACACTGAATGAAACAAAGAGGAATGCCATGAAGGTTATCGTTCCAGTACACTGAATGAAACAAAGAGGAATGCCATGAAGGTTATCGTTCTAGTACACTGAATGAAAAAAGTAGGAATGCCATGAAGGTTATCGTTCTAGTACACTGAATGAAACAAGGAGGAATGCCATGAAGGTTATCGTTCTAGTACACTGAATGAAAAAAGGAGGAATGCCATGAAGGTTATCGTTCTAGTACACTGAATGAAACAAGGAGGAATGCCATGAAGGTTATCGTTCTAGTACACTGAATGAAGAAAGGAGGAATGCCATGAAGGTTATCGTTCTAGTACACTGAATGAAACAAAGAGGAATGCCATGAAAGTTATCGTTCCAGTACACTGAATGAAACAAAGAGGAATGCCATGAAGGTTATCGTTCTAGTACACTGAATGAAAAAAGGAGGAATGCCATGAAGGTTATCGTTCTAGTACACTGAATGAAACAAGGAGGAATGCCATGAAGGTTATCGTTCTAGTACACTGAATGAAAAAGGAGGAATGCCATGAAGGTTATCGTTCTAGTACACTGAATGAAAAAAGGAGGAATGCCATGAAGGTTATCGTTCTAGTAAACTGAATGAAACAAGGAGGAATGCCATGAAGGTTATCGTTCTAGTACACTGAATGAAAAAAAGAGGAATGCCATGAAGGTTATCGTTCTAGTACACTGAATGAAAAAAGGAGGAATGCCATGAAGGTTATCGTTCTAGTACACTGAATGAAAAAAGGAGGAATGCCATGAAGGTTATCGTTCTAGTACACTGAATGAAACAAGGAGGAATGCCATGAAGGTTATCGTTCTAGTACACTGAATGAAAAAAGGAGGAATGCCATGAAGGTTATCGTTCTAGTACACTGAATGAAACAAGGAGGAATGCCATGAAGGTTATCGTTCTAGTACACTGAATGAAACAAAGAGGAATGCCATGAAGGTTATCGTTCCAGTACACTGAATGAAACAAAGAGGAATGCCATGAATGTTATCGTTCTAGTACACTGAATGAAAAAAGGAGGAATGCCATGAAGGTTATCGTTCTAGTACACTGAATGAAACAAGGAGGAATGCCATGAAGGTTATCGTTCTAGTACACTGAATGAAAAAAGGAGGAATGCCATGAAGGTTATCGTTCTAGTACACTGAATGAAACAAGGAGGAATGCCATGAAGGTTTTCGTTCTAGTGCACTGAATGAAAAAAGGAGGAATGCCATGAAGGTTATCGTTCTAGTACACTGAATGAAACAAAGAGGAATGCCATGAAGGTTATCGTTCCAGTACACTGAATGAAACAAAGAGGAATGCCATGAAGGTTATCGTTCTAGTTCACTGAATGAAACAAGGAGGAATGCCATGAAGGTTATCGTTCTAGTACACTGAATGAAAAAAGGAGGAATGCCATGAAGGTTATCGTTCTAGTACAATGAATGAAACAAGGAGGAATGCCATGAAGGTTATCGTTCTAGTACACTGAATGAAAAAAGGAGGAATGCCATGAAGGTTATCGTTCTAGTACACTGAATGAAACAAGGAGGAATGCCATGAAGGTTATCGTTCTAGTACACTGAATGAAAAAAAGAGGAATGCCATGAAGGTTATCGTTCTAGTACACTGAATGAAACAAGGAGGAATGCCATGAAGGTTATCGTTCTAGTACACTGAATGAAACAAAGAGGAATGCCATGAAGGTTATCGTTCCAGTACACTGAATGAAACAAAGAGGAATGCCATGAAGGTTATCGTTCTAGTACACTGAATGAAAAAAGGAGGAATGCCATGAAGGTTATCGTTCTAGTACACTGAATGAAACAAGGAGGAATGCCATGAAGGTTATCGTTCTAGTACACTGAATGAAAAAAGGAGGAATGCCATGAAGGTTATCGTTCTAGTACACTGAATGAAAAAAGGAGGAATGCCATGAAGGTTATCGTTCTAGTACACTGAATGAAACAAGGAGGAATGCCATGAAGGTTATCGTTCTAGTACACTGAATGAAAAAAGGAGGAATGCCATGAAGGTTATCGTTCTAGTACACTGAATGAAAAAAGGAGGAATGCCATGAAGGTTATCGTTCTAGTACACTGAATGAAAAAAGGAGGAATGCCATGAAGGTTATCGTTCTAGTACACTGAATGAAACAAGGAGGAATGCCATGAAGGGGATCGTTCTAGTACACTGAATGAAAAAAGGAGGAATGCCATGGTTATCGTTCTAGTACACTGAATGAAACAAAGAGGAATGCCATGAAGGTTATCGTTCCAGTACACTGAATGAAACAAAGAGGAATGCCATGAAGGTTATCGTTCTAGTTCACTGAATGAAACAAGGAGGAATGCCATGAAGGTTATCGTTCTAGTACACTGAATGAAAAAAGGAGGAATGCCATGAAGGTTATCGTTCTAGTACACTGAATGAAAAAAGGAGGAATGCCATGAAGGTTATCGTTCTAGTACACTGAATGAAACAAGGAGGAATGCCATGAAGGTTATCGTTCTAGTACACTGAATGAAAAAAGGAGGAATGCCATGAAGGTTATCGTTCTAGTACACTGAATGAAACAAGGAGGAATGCCCTGAAGGTTATCGTTCTAGTACACTGAATGAAACAAAGAGGAATGCCATGAAGGTTATCGTTCCAGTACACTGAATGAAACAAAGAGGAATCTCCTGAAGGAAATAAAGCACCTTAGTACGAACGCACAAGGCACGGCGCGCGCAGGGAGCGGTTGCGTGCGTAAAGGGGCAGGACTGAGCGCGGCTCACGAGAAAAGAGCATCTGCCCGAAATTTGAGGTCGGGCGACTGGCTGGTCCAGGTGCTTCCACGCTCCTCAGGTGGCATTTAAAGAACTGCGGGCAGCAGGTGCGATCAGTCACCCGAGAGCTCTGATCGTGAAGCTGTAGGTCGCTCCGCTCTGGCCCCGTCCGGTCGCTTCACTTGTTGACTGTAAATATGCAGAGTGACTTGCCCTGGCTTCCAGGCGCTGGTGTGGATTAATATTAATGAAACTTGTGATAGGCAATTAAGAAATAATTAGCCTATGCATCGTGACGTCGGTGATCTTGGAAAAAATGATGATTACGATGGTGCAAAAGACGTCTTAGAGCGTGAATTTACCAAACCTGAGATTGCTTGTTTGCATGAACATTCTCGGATGTTGAATTATGGAATTTCGTAACGCCTTCAAGTCAATAAAAAATTAAGAACGCAAGATACAGCGTTGTTATGTTCTAATATCTAAATCAACTCCCGACAACTTCCGGAATTGTGTGCATGGTTCACACATATGAAAAAAATTTGAAAGCAAGAAATAATCATTACTTCCGGGTCTCTGTTTCAAATTTCTGAAAATTCTCAAGTTTATGATATTTATGTGGAAGAAAATGAAATAAAAAATATAATAATGCAAACCAACTTTGTTTTCAATTGATTAGAACGCTAACCGAAACAGATATAATTTTAAATCAGGTATGACCCAACCAGTAACAAAATTCGTTAGTTTGATATGTTACCATGGTTGTGTTGTCGAATGTTGCGCGTAAATGATATGTGGTCAAAAAAGTTTATTTTAAGATCTCAACATAAATTCAAGAATTCAAATTGTGTCAGTGCTTCTCTGGAGATTTTTTTTATTCCCTTATTGATCATTTGATTTATGAGATTAGGATTATTCAAATTTAAGTCAGTGCAGACCGACATGCATGTCAAGGTCAGGCATGTCGCCAGCTTAAGAGAAGTGTGATGACAAGCAAGCTTTGATCGCGTTGAAGCGGGATAGTTCTACGATTTGCGAAGATTATTCTTTCACATACATATTTCATAAGAGAAAGTGTAAAATACTAAATACATTGACATTCGCACTATTTTGCTATTCTTTCCCACACATATTTCCTCGAAGAAAGTGTAAAATACTAAACATATTTACATTTGAACTATTCTGCGTATAAAAAAAAATTTTACTTTGTCCCATAACTTGCTGAGAATTTCAAATTTAAATATCTGGTAAAGCAATTAAATTTACTCAACGGAAGCATTTCCTTGATTCTTTGATTGTTCATTCGATTGATTCCCTGATTGAGTGTTTGATCGGCAGTCAAAATGATGATTGTTCAATTGATTGGGATCAATGGCGCTCAGTAGCTAAATAAAAAACATGTGAACTCGCATTGAAATGAATATAACTTTTATTCAATGACAAATGCAAACATCAGCGTTCTTGTAGCTAGTCAAGGGAAAGTATGCTCCAAAATAACATTTATAAGTTATGGGTTGACGCGGCATGTTACACTGAAGTTCAATATTGAACTTAAATTAGAATTGATTTTGGAGATGAATTTTGACAAATCGAACATGAGATAGATCGTGCCTTCATAAGTTTTCATCGGGTATTTATGAAAATTGAGTTTGAATACTAGTCGTTTATCAACATTATGAAAATCTCGTCAGTGACCACCGGGGGTTCACATCGTTATCAAAGTGAAAGCATAAACCAACAACATTCATGGGAAGCCTTATGAGCCGGGAGTCAATAGCATTTTCTAGGCAATATTATAAAACAGTTTCTGGTACTCGAAAACTTATGTTCCCAGAAATTGAAAATTATTATAGACATAGAGTTGGACCCCACTCTATTTACGAAACAGATAAGTGTTACTAATGAAGAAAATAAACGGAGATTAGGAGAATTGCTCCATGCGATTACTTCTTTTTAAAATTTTCTTGAGGGTTTGGTCAGACCGAAAGTTTGGGCAAGAAATAAAAATTGTTGTCTTCGTTCAGCGAAGGAAAAAAACAAATATAGGGTGACAAATATTCCTTATAGGATACTTGCATAGTCACAGCATTCTCCAATGAGTAGCGATATGCTTCCGTACGTGAACTGCGTTATTAAAACAGTATAATTTACAATAAAGATACGTGCTTGCACTTAACTTAGCGAGGATTTTTTATTTAGAAGGGCCTTCTCATAAGTCAGTCGTGACAGTTAAAGTCTAAAACTTATTTTAACTAAAAATAACAGTATAGTTTATCCTGGTATTGTTAGTCTTTATACGGTTATACGGTACTCTTACTTCGAATGGCCTTTTCATAACGCATTCATGACTGTTCGGGTATAAGAATTAGTTCAATCAAAATAACCGCAGATTTTAAATTGATATCTAAACTTTCAACGATTGTATGGTACTCTAACTTAAAATGCCCTTCTCATAACGTATTCATAACCGTTAGAGCATAAGACTCATTTTAAATAAAAAAGCCAATTTTATCACTACATAGTTAGTCTTTTTACGACACCCCAGAATGAAAATGCCTCCGTGCAGCTAACTGGAGGTGGCGGCTGCTCCAGGACTAATGATCTCGTCATTACGAACTTAATAAGATTCTTCGAAACGAGCTTCAAGATGCACTGAAGTAGCTAAAATTTATTCTTGGACGTAAAACCTTGATAACGGATGGTCTCGCTTTGTTCACTCTTTAAAGCTTAAATAATTGAAAGTTAAAGCAAGGATAATACAGCAGGAGGCATTTCGTTGAGAAATAATTCATTGGATGTAAGAGTGATGTCTTGCATTCTATTATTGCTTTATATTTAGCTAATATTTATTATAATTATAAGTCGTATCAGCTTCATATCGAAAATATTTCAATAAGCATTTGTACATATGGGCCAAAGCAATGACAAATGAATATCAAATAATCTATTTAGGAATGATCACAGCCGTCAATCGTACACATTCTGAGTAAAAAGCATCAATATATGCGACTTAACAGGAAAATACTTTATCTGCTATATGAGATTTTCATGCGATTTCCTGTCTTTGTCCTGTAACATTAAGTGTCATGCAGTAGATGTAACGGTATTTACTTATTTAGGCGTGTTTCTGATGTCTACAAACCTAAATTCTTGCACGGTTGCGTCAGAATCAGAAACTGATTCGACAATGCCACGTGTATGCCGTTTCTAATGCAGAGTACAATTGTTCCATAAAGAGTTTGAGTACTTTAATATCCCCGACGCACGAATTTGTCAGAGCAACCGAAACATTAACTTTATTTACGCGTTATAATGCGCATTAATTAACACAGTAAGCCCCTACACATGGTGAACTGGCAAATGTGCTCAAGCATGGCTTGCGTCCCATTTTGTGGGCTTTGGGTGAAGACCTTTCTGCTACAATTAGAGGGCCGCCATAGAGGCTAATGTTAACTGAACTATAAATAAACAAGTTAATAAAAATCTTCCATTCGAAAAGAGTTAAGCCTAGTTTTCTCAACACCATTTTACTACACACACCTTCATTAGTATTACAAAAAAATGCTTAAAAGCGTTGCACAAAGCTGAAGTCAAGAGCTTCAAGACATAAATTTCGCTAACGAGTTCGGAGTTAGCGTACCAGCAATGATGAAGACGAATGTATACATACGAAAACTTCCCCAGAAATCATCTTTCTTATTCAGTGGCTGAATAAACTTTCAGATGCTTCTCGGTGCAAGCGCTTTGGCTTATTCTAGGCGCGAACTCTTTGGCGACAGTTGTTAGACAGGAAAGAAAGAAGCTTCATCTTGAAATATTGTTCTCAGTGCACCACTCGCACATTGCCTGGGAAAATTATTTATCGATACCATTTCCAATGATGTGATTTGACGGAAGAGCCAAACCTATTTTTCGTTACTTGCAGACGTCAAGTTGATAATGAGCCTTGGCTAAAAACGCACTTACCAAAAATGTTCAAGCGATATTTTTTATCGTCATCTGTAATTCACCTCCGCTATCGCCTTGATTTACTACGTTACAAATATCTCCTCATCGTTATGAAAACATTAACTACATCAAACCAGTTAGCCTGTTAACGCAAGAAAATTTTCAGCGACAGTGGCGTGTTTAGTGTAAGCGAGACTACAGATTCGTAATTTTGGCCGCCCTCGCATAAGGTAATTTGCTGTCGCAGCCGGCGATGCATCTGTGAAAATATAACTCTAATGAACTGCTCGTGTTTGTGTAATAAATACGGTTGTGAAGGAAGCCTTCAAAATTTTATGGAGGAGGTGTTCAATGGAGACGGGAGAAGCGTTCAATAGTGGAGAGGACAACGTTCAATTGTAACAACGGGAGCGTTCAATTGTAACAACGGGAGCGTTCAATTGTTACACGGTATCGGTTCAATGGCTACGAAGGGAGCGTTTATTGGTAAAGATGGATGCGCTTAATTGTAACGAGGTTAAGCGCTTTACGATGACGTAGCGAGTTCTCAATTGTCAGAAGGTAAGCGTTTAATGGTTACAAGGGAAACGTTTAATGGTAAAGCAGGAAACGTTTAATGGTTAGAAAGGAAACGTTTAATGGTTAGGAGGGAAAAAATCAATGACTAGGATGAAGGTGAGCATTAAAAAGAAATAAACTTTCACCTACGCTACCAGCAAATGCGTCTTTCAACTTAATTTTAAAAACAAGGAGCTGCGTACGTTGAAAAATTAAAAAAATTGTTCTTCTCTCATTCACTGTATAAAATCATTGAAATTTGTATGGCTCCAATATAGTGCTTTTCGTTTTTTTCTATTTAACACGTAATGATAAACAATAAATAATTAAAATTTGCATGAAAAATGTTCTTGGCCAAAACCTACCGCCCACGGAGACCTCTAAGTCTCAGATGTCTGCCGACAAGGTCAGACGCAGTGAATACGAAATACAAAGCCGCAGCTGCAGCGAAAGATGGTGGTTAAAAGATGCAGTGTTTAAACCCTAGTTGAAAGGTCAGAGAACCACAACACACTGAATGAAATTCCGACTAATGCAGTGAAAGTGAAGCATCATGAAAGTGTTGAGCAGAAGAGAACCCGCTATTTCTGCGGTGGACACCCTTAGTGAGACGACTGCCACGACGGGCTTCCGTCCATGTTGATAATCGCTGAAGATAAGAGCTCATTGTGCGGTTTTCTCCTCAAGACTGCACTCGCACGGTGCACAAGGATATTATTCAATTTCCTTCTCGTAAAGACCGTCATTGACTCACGAGGCTTGTTGCCTGGCGGCAGGTCCACTAGGATAATGAAGAGAGCATTGATCCTCGTACCGGCCGGGTGCAGTGGAACCCAACTGTGCAGCGAAGGCGAAAATTGGACACAGTGCTTCCTTGAGCAGTCTTTTCACAAGGTGGATAACGGCGAGAGAAAGCAGGAAGCATAGAGGATTTCCATGAAGTACGTGTTTTCTTTTGTCTGAAGAACTTGTAACTGAGGGTGTCCGTATCTGTAAATGTGAGCGTATCTGCAAGTCTTCCGTAAGTACGCTGATTAATTCTGCTTAAGTCTAAAAACGCCCAAGTGATACTTGTGATAACTGAGCAACATTTTAAATTTTGTTTTCTTCTGCATCTTGAAGTTGTTGCTGCGGTTCTAGTGCTTCTCTTTACAACTATACCTAATTTGAATAAGAAAAACTAAACTTTTGATTCTATGCTTAATAGGAAGAAAAAAAGATAGTTCATTTACAATGATGTATTCAAGAAAAATTTATCGTAGATTATAATTTCAAAACGTCTTGAGACTTCACATTTCTTTAGCTGGTAAACATGCTTACCATAACCAGTATCATTTCTTTAGCTGGTAAACATGCTTACCATAACCAGTATCATTTCTTTAGCTGGTAAACATGCTTACCATAACCAGTATCATTTCTTTAGCTGGAAAACATGCTTACCATAACCAGTATCATTTCTTTAGCTGGTAAACATGCTTACCATAACCAGTATCATTTCTTTAGCTGGAAAACATGCTTACCATAACCAGTATCATTTCTTTAGCTGGAAAACATGCTTACCATAACCAGTATAATTTCTTTAGCTGGAAAACATGCTTACCATAACCAGTATCATTTCTTTAGCTGGAAAACATGCTTACCATAACCAGTATCATTTCTTTAGCTGGAAAACATGCTTACCATAACCAGTATCATTTCTTTAGCTGGTAAACATGCTTACCATAACCAGTATCATTGCATCCTTGTCTACTGTTATCTAAAAAATTGAGAGAAGAACAAAATTTATTTCTTGGCTAATTGGCTCTCAGTTTGTAAAGGATTTTAGATGCTGTCGTGAGACGGTGAAGGCGACAGAGACGGTGAGACGTTGATTCAGCACTTTGAGCGGTGCAGTTTACATTTGCATTGACACATGAGCATCAGGTTTCTGGAAAAGTACCCTAAGGCGTTAAAGCAATAAAAGGTTGGATTAACTGATTTTGCCCGCAAAACAAGAAGATCAACGGCTCGGAAATTTGAAATTAACTTTTCGTGACTACATATCATCAAGTATTTATAGTAGTAAGCGTGTACCATTCAAAGTAAACATGCTCTACTACGATACAACGCAGTTTAATGAAATTTACAACCTGTACAACGTCGGCAAACGATATTTTCGAAAATGAGGAACGAGAAAGAATAGCCACGCAGGTCTAAACAGGAAAAATTTTGCAACTCGAATATAAAAATGAAATGATCATTTTCACTGTTGAGCCATTAGCGAACAGAAGTTTTCGAGAAGTTTTTTAAAATTCAAATAACTTATCAATTTATAAATTTCCAAAGTTCCCAATCAATAAAAAGTCAGCACAGGGAGCCTTTTCGTTACGTCTACTCGCTAGAACGTCCTCTAAAACCTAATTTTATACTCAATATGACGTTGGTGACTGAGGTCTTCCCACCAAATGTCAGCGGATCGCACATTAACCTTCAAGACACACCTGCACAATCGCGACTTTGAGAGGAACTCTGGACTGCAACCGCAGCCAGATCGTTTTTTTGGTCCAAGCATCTCAAAGTTTTTTTTTTGAAGATGAAATTAAAAAAAATCAGTATCTAGTAACTCTGCTTGATCGCCTGATGCTAATTTTTATATCAATTTTATTTTGATTTCATTGATTTTACTTGCACTGGACCTATGCTGAATTAAAATTTTGTTCATTTTATTTAAAGAAAGAAGACCAATCTGATTGCAGGGCTTGTGGACTGTTCTGGCATTATTGGGTATGATTCATTGTTGGGTCGATTTCATCAAGACAAAAACGGAAAATACTTTGATTATCATCAGACTCAGAACATGCACTACAAAGATGAACCCACCTTTCGCAGACTTCAAGAAACTCACACAAATGATATTGTCCATCCTCTGTCATCAATCATTTCTAAAACAGATAATTTATTTTTCTTAATATATATGAAGGAAAAAGACTTTCACAAAATGTGTTACAACATTGTCTTTGATTAGGCATTTTTTACAAATGATTATAACAAATTACAAGAACTACAATTTAAAACAAAGAAAGATCGTCCACAAGTAATTTCTTTTTGGCATATATTTATCTCTGCCTTCTTATCGGATGCAATCAGATGCCAGTCGGTGATGATGTGAAGAATTACTAATTCGTGTCTTATTAGAAAGAAAGTCGGAAGCTCGCTATTTTTGCAAGCATTTAGAATCACTGGAATAAGAATGTTTCTCATTTAAATTGTATGTATTATGCTCGTAAGGTAAAGATGTTTTCTGAATTTACATCGGACTTCCATAGCACAATTTTGCTCAAAATATAATAGAACTCAAACAAACTTTTTAGATTTTTAATTACGGAGATTAGTACTTTGCAATTTAAATGTTTAATAAAAATCCTAAAGTTAAAGAATATCAAAGAAGACAATTTTTATTTTGAGATTTAATGTGAAATGAGAGTAAATTTTTATAAACAGCTGTCGGGGGATTCACAATTAATAGCTCAGAAAATAAAGCTAGCTTATGAATCTTCCCATAAAGGTCCTCGACGTACGAATCCTCCACGACTGGTCACTGTCACGAGCTAATTTTGTCGGCCTTAGAAGAGCAATTAAGCTCATAATTGGCGCGAGAGCCTCCAAATTCGCACTGAGGGGCCTCAGATAAATTTACAATACAATGTACAATCAACGATTCCCTGATAACAAATTTCGGAGCGGAAATTCATTATGGGCTTTGACAAGACAAGTATGGGCCGCTCTGATGAGAAGTCCGTCCGATTGTGTGGCGGGCGCTACGTGCCTTGTAGCAGGTGTGCTCTCACCGTTGTCTCCGGACCATTTGGTGTGTTAATTGACAATTTCAAGGTGTAGATCAAAGCGAGGAACCCACCTGTGAGGTGAGGAGGCATTGGGGTATGAGTAGCATCTTGAAGAGCAGCTGGACCGACACAGGGAGAGGAATAAATGGAGAAAGGGACTGTGCGCGAGGACTGTAACGTATGAAGTGCTATCGTGTTTTGTTCTGGGACAGAATAAGTTAATATGAGGTCGTACGAAGAAGTGAGTTTCTTTTTCAGGGTATACATGTAGGCAGAAGCTACACGGAGGTTACAAGCAAAGGGCTTGAAGGATATTGAGACATCAATGGGCATACGAGGTCTGATAATATTTCCTGGAGTTACTCACTGAAAAATGATCACCTGTTTGGTGTAAAAAATCATTAAAATGATGAGATGAGATGGTCATTCGAAGCCCTTCCTATAAAAAGAAAAAAGAAAAATGTACTAATGTTTTTCAATAACTTATGACTAATATAAAGGTACGAGAGAAGTTGTTTGAATGCCATGGCATGTATTTAAGAGAACAAATGCAGAAGTAAAGACCGCAAGCCACACCTGGTAAGAAAATAATACATGGAAAAGTATACGAGCAATAAAGTAGAGGAAAAATAGGAAAAAATACACAGAGATAAGGTCCAAGCATAGAACGGAAAACATTATAAGAGATAAGCATACAATAGAAGAGAGAGAGAAATGAAGTGTGCCGTAATGAAGCAGAGCGCACGAGTGACAGCAATATTCCCAGTATGTTGAGAAGTTGGCACTAGTTTCCGATGAGTTGGACATCAGTTGTCTCTGGTAGTAATATTTGGATAATAAGTAACTTCTTGCAGGCTGCTAAGTTGAAGATGGCGCAAGATCAGATTGAGTCTTGGGCGTCCCAAGCTTCGCTGGTGTTCAGTGAAGGGGCGAAGTTCAGATGATGTCACAGGTTCATGAATTGAAAATGGGTGTGACATTAACTTTGGATGGGCCCTTACATTTGAAATATTTTTGACGCCGAAAATTTATGAAGGAACAATGAGAATGGATTATTTGTAATCCATATAGTTTTTTTTATGACGAAATTTTTAAAGGTGTTTGTTCTCATTTCCCCTTAACATTGATGAGATGTAAAGTTTAATACATTGATACAGTTGTCTTATCAGGCCATTTGGTGCCATGAGATTTTCAGATGATGGAAATTTCAAAATTTTACCTCAAGAAAGGATTGAATTAAAATCATTTTACGTACAAGCGCGTAACAAAAGGGTTAAAATATAGGTACACAGTTTGAATCCTCATAGAAAATTTTTTTTTCAGCCGAGAAGAAATCATTTTTGGGCAAAAGAAAAAATCAGGGTCTCATTGGACGAATAAATATATTTTCCGGTCATAGTCAAACCAGAGTGTTCCAAAGGTTAGATTAAATATTAAACTTCAGCATCGGAACATATCTGAGTACGGTTCACAAGTGATTTCGTGCTTCTAAACAAGATGGATTTCTGTGCACAGCTTTCGAAGCGCATCCTAAAGTGTGTCCGGGTCATGTGGCCTACTATTATATACTCATTTTGTTCTGTGTCCAGCAACGTGTGTCTAAATCATAACAAGTCTAGCGGCCTAAAGTCTGGAGAGCAAGCAGGAAACCCGTACTCAGGTATGTATCTAAGCTGAAGGACACCAGTTTGAACACTTAATCTAACGTTGGAAACATTTAGTTTGACTAAAATTGATACCTATTTGTGAAATGGGACTTTTATTTAAATTTCACCCAAAATCGAACCTTGGAGGCCGAAAAATGAATTTTCTACTACAGCTCAAAAAGTGTATACATATTTTGAAGCCCGCTGTTGGGTGTATGAATATCAAAGCAGCTGATGGGAAATAAACCGAGGGCGCAACTCGAGCACGAATTTCCAATTCCAATGCAACTGGAGAGGAAAAGGGCACTGGTGTGAAAATACACCATAGAGATTATACGAAAAGAAAGAATAAGTCATGTTGGAAGGATTTGAATACTCTTCATACCTCAACCACGCCACTCAAGCAGCAAATTCAGAGACGCAAATGTATGCATGATATCATCAGCCCATGAGAGAGTTGTCGCATGAGACTGAAAAGACGATCTGTTTCGGAGGAAATTAGATTGCCGCTCTGTTTCCGGGCTCTATTGCATTAAATTGAACGTGATTTGCTGGGAGAAGAGCCAATCCTGGCCGTGGAATTGGTCGTCTATAAATGAATAAATTGCCTCTGAATTGCTCTATGCATGCATTAGTCTGCGGCTATTTTGCACGCTTCGTTGAGAGCAGCAGTGCTGTCGGAGGTCACAGCAGCAGTCGGACGGCGGCTAATGATTGCCTAACAAATGAAATCTGCGTGTATTCATTGGGATTTTCCCTCTCAATAACAGAGGTGCCCTTCAGATATGTGGTGCGCAAGTGCTTGAAAACAATTTTAGGGAGGTGAGTGCGAGGACTGAAAATGTTGGAAAACAATGATTAAAGGATGAGGGGGAGAAAAAAGTTCCAAAAGTGTCATGTGCAAATGAGGGTGAAAATGAAAGTGTTGGAAAACAGTTATATGAATCTGAGAGAAGGAATGCAGATGCAAATGAGTTTAGAATAAAATTTTTCGATAACAATATTAGTTAATTAAATAAACGTTGCTTTTAGAATCATAAGAGTTTGAGTAAACGTATTTGAAATGAAATTACGGCTATAATTTAGTTACACTAAAAAGTTGAACAGAATCAAACATCTGACGAATCATCACAAGGCACTGTGAGGCAAACCAATCCCATACCATTATTTCTAAACATTGTTTTAAATTTTAAATTAAAAATAGATTTTCGTACAACTACTTACATTTCAAAACGCTGTGCACTTTTAGAAATCTTTGGTCAACATGTGTTTTGTTGTATCACTATTGAACAACGTCATGAACAGCTTCTTACGGTGTTATTTGTGTAGCGTATAAACACAGCGGTATAATGTGATCACTCGGATACATTGGTATGAACACTCGTTGCCTGAACATCAGAGTAGAAGAGTACGCGACAGTCAGTCGCAGACCGAAGGTACCTACCTGACTGCATCACTCCGTTCGCAAGATTTTGTTGAGCATTTCGTTATCTGCTTAATTTTGGTCAGTGGTCGTGTTACAAAACTTTGAGCGATACGGTCATTTTTTATATTGAAGCAAAAAACAAGTTTCAAAACCTAGAATTTTTTGTAGATTTGGTGTTCACTAGTTTCTTTTGCCTCAAGTCGCTAGCTTTCGAATAGATTTTCATTTTTTTTTGTACTGGAACGACTATATTAATTTGTAATATTCCCTAAGACCAAAGAATTTTCATGTTTTTTTGCCGATTCTCTGAAATTGCCTGCCACAGCAGTCGCAAGTATACCGAGGAAAACAAGTAATTATCATTTATTATTTTTTCTGCGATTACTTTTTCAAGTATCATCTACGTTCACTCTTTAAAAAAATTCAACTTGATTGTATTTTCCGACGTTATGTATGTTTTTAACATAGAACTGCTGCCACTTCAAGCAGGAGAAAGAGACAAAAAACATAACTTCAAGAACCCAAGCCCAGAGGTCTGTGACACAAGATGCTGGATGGCCATGGGCCTGCGGTGGGTAGAGGTAACAGGCTGCACCCATGCTTTGAAATGAGGGTCATTCACTTATTGTAACGTCAGTCATAAGTAAACGTAAACTATTGAAGTAAACTATTTTTATGTATATGTTGTAGTATTCTTTTGCATAATGTAGTTTCAATTTACTCATTTTCGTTTTGTTTTGTCGCAGAATTCTTTTCTTTGCTGAAGATGAACTGTTTAGTTCGAAACGTTCAATTTTATTCATTTAGACATTACTATTTGTAATAATAAAATGGCAATTCGTACAGCGATTTTCGCCTTGCTTTTCATTTTAAGAATGAGACGCGTCAATGCGGATTCAGTTTTAGATAAGTAAACGTGTAGCAATTGGGTTGTACTCAACGTCTGACTCACAATGCTTAAAGTAATTTATGATGTCAGAAATAACGTAGCCGAAACCTCTTACTTTTTCAATCAAATCTCAAACGAGATAAGTTCTTATCTATAATATATATAATTTCTATTAGGAAGTGAAAATATTTTTCAGCGAAACAGCTATTTTTTTTATCGTAATTATCATATCTTGATAGACATTTCTGTCACTGAGTCTCCTCCTGTTCCACAATAACAGCTGCAACAAATAACACACGGACTTACCATCTTGATTTATTTTAGCAGTACAGCTGTTAAGGTCCTCACTGTTTCAACAGTAATTTCTTGAGGACCCCATTCAGCCACAGCACTCCATTTCCAATATTGGAAAACTCTCCGACACGTGCGTTCCTTTTTGGAAACTTCCCTCGCACTTATTTCACTCAGAGACCTCTGCCGAGACGATAATATTTTACGTCGCTTCTTTTCCCGTTCCTTCACTCGTACAACTCCCAAAAGCGCAGAGCTGCCCCAACTGCCACCAAGTGGCTTCTGTCTGTCGAAGACCTCCCTCTCAATGGCCCTGAAATCCATACGACCAATCTCTTGATTACCTTCTTCGAACTGCGTCGCGATGGCGGAACGGTAGAGGCGTGGGTAAAAACAAATATTTGCGACTGCTCGGTCTGATAAAATATTCAGGTACTGAAAGAGATTGCGTAAAGCTTATTGGAAGGTCTTAGGAATTACGGGAAAGTCTACGAGGGCAATGTGGTGTTCTTCTGATAGATCTTGCACGCGAGCCTTCAGTCGGAAAATGGAGGTCTTCCACTGCATGAGTAGTAAGAAAATACATGCATGGCTTGTTGGTTTGTGAACTGAGATTTTGTGGTTGCTTCCATCCAAAGAGGATTTAATTGAGAGTTTTTGCAACCATTGACTGAGGAACTGCACACGAGATGTGACCATTCGCTTAATTTCCACAAATTCAAGGAATAACAGGAACATCTGAAGTATAATTCACAGCGAGTGTGTAAAAAACCTTAATCGACAAATACACAGAAGAGTTCACCAAGAATGACTGAACCCTGATGAAGCGCTAGGTGTGAATCTTTTATAAACTCTTCAATAATATAATATATATCAAATGTAAAAATTCAACATTTCAGCTTCGCAGAAATATTTGAGACAGTAAAGTTTGGTTCCTCGCTACACGATTCTTCATTTTAGAATAGCTAGCAGTGAATATAAAATTCATTTAGGTAATAAATCTGAGCAAAGAGTTCCCCAAGAATTGTAGAGCGTTGAGGTATTGCTTTCTTTTATGCAATCCAAAAGAATAATAAAACAACAGGCATGTTTGCATCGCTGCAAGGTTACGGAAAATTCAATTTAGGATATACAACATCCAAAGAATTTTGAAGAGTCGGACTCAGAACTTCTATCGTTTCGGAGACGCTTTGGTTTGACGTGTACAAACTCCAGCTCGTCTTGAGGGAACACTGACGTTCCTGTAATATTACGCGAGTTGTCTGTTCAAAGCAAAGCGGGCCTTCATGTGCTCGAAATTTCTATGCAGCCAATTACGACTCACTCTCCGTGATGGGCAGCTGGGAGTTTCTGAGCTTTAGTAGAATTACGTAGACGCACTACACTGTAATGTTCTGTCACTGCAACGGCTTCATCGTTTCAGAAGAGCGCGATGCTCAAAATTGCAATTGGTATCCTGCATACGCTCATTGATGCAGACATTCATTCATAGTTTGCGCCTGCGTGAGGCTCAAAATTGCAATTGGTATCCTGCATACGCTCATTGATGCAGACATTCATTCATAGTTTGCGCCTGCGTGAGGCTCAAAATTGCAATTGGTATCCTGCATACGCTCATTGATGCAGACATTCATTCATAGTTTGCGCCTGCGTGAGGCTCAAAATTGCAATTGGTATCCTGCATACGCTCATTGATGCAGACATTCATTCATAGTTTGCGATTGCATGAGGCTCAAAACTGCAGTTGGGATCATGCATAATGCTGGTAGGGAGTCAGTGTTTGGATTTCAGTGCAGGTTTTTCAATAAAAATTTATTATTTTGAAGTAATAGTTTCGTAAATAGCTCGGCAACAGCGGTCAAGCGACATCGATTGGTGGTAAAATAGTGCAGCCATTTTGTTAGCGGAAGACCACGCATGCAGAGTAGGTTTAGATTTATTCAATGCATGCAATGATCCTTTTCTTAAGTTTCGCATCTGTTGCCTCAATTTGTACCGTTGCCTCAGAAAACAGAGGAGAAAATTCCTGTCCAACTGGAAATTAATGAGTGAATTACAGAGAATGAAATAGAACATACGAAGTCGCAGTTCAAGGCTTCGGATTCTTTTTATTAAGTCAGTTGCCAAAAATTACTCGCAGCCGATACAAGATGCAATTGATAATACAGGTAGATACTTCCTCCCGAAGAAATACCGAATGGATTTTTCCTAACAGGATAAATTACAAAAATAATCTTTCCCCGTGAGGCACTTGAACAAACTATAGGCTCTTGTGTAATTGCTTATGCTATGCGCAACGACACACGCGTATGTTTAATTGTTAGCAGAGAAATTGCGTGTCAGAGAAGCATACAGGTTGTCATAAAATTGCTTCATCTGCTTTGGGAGTATTATTTTTCATTCATGTCATTTGAAGCTCATGTTATCATTATTTTCTACTGGTAATATTTCGAAGAAGGTAGGAGTTTTTTTCCGCTATCTTTAGTTCTCGGAGAAGGGGAGAGGATCTCAGGTTGAGCGTAATCTTTTGCTGCTCCTTGGTTAGACGTTCAAAGGAAATATTGAACATTCAAAGAATGACATAAAATCCAATAACTTATGAATGTTGTTCAAGTTTTTGAAACAATCAAATATAATAAAAAACTATAAACAAATCAGTTATGTAATAGTTTCATATTCTATTCCTACATATATTATTTGTTTTATACTCTACGCTTTTTGGATAAAGTCCTTAAACTAATAAAGAGAATGTTCAACAAATTAATAATCAAATCTTATTTCAATATTCGCTTCATGCAGTTGTACCTGCATGTGCATCAAAGAAGGAAAAAAAGTTGCAGTAAAATCCGCCATGCACTAATGATCAGACATGAAGACCAGCAAAAATTTTTTAGATATAAAAATTTTGCAAAAAGTTAGTAAAAAGGGGGGAAAGTATCGTACTTGAAAAGAAATATCCATCAGGACTATCTGGATATTCAATATCTCATAAACTACGCAAATATCCATTCAGATTATTTTAATATTCAGCATTTCACAAAATAAATATCGACGAATAAGAAATTGAATGCCCACGTTCTGTCGTTGCCATCTAAAGTTCAAATCTTAATATTAAAATTTTTCAGCATTTTTTTTATCAAAGAAGCATTTATTTTTAACCAAAATAATATAGTGTTTTGTACAAGCTCATAGCCGTAATCACGCCGTAACGGTTGTATACGTTCATTCAATCACGCCGTAACGGTTGTATACATTCATTCAATCACGCCGTAACGGTTGTATACGTTCATTCAATCACGCCGTAACGGTTGTATACATTCATTCAATCACGCCGTAACGGTTGTATACGTTCATCCAATCACGCCGTAACGGTTGTATACGTTCAATCAATCACGCCGTAACGGTTGTATACGTTCATTCAATCACGCCGTAACGGTTGTATACATTCATTCAATCACGCCGTAACGGTTGTATACGTTCATTCAATCACGCCGTAACGGTTGTATACGTTCAATCAATCACGCCGTAACGGTTGTATACGTTCATTCAATCACGCCGTAACGGTTGTATACGTTCATTCAATCACGCCGTAACGGTTGTATACGTTCATTCAATCACGCCGTAACGGTTGTATACGTTCATTCAATCACGCCGTAACGGTTGTATACGTTCATTCAATCACGCCGTAACGGTTGTATACGTTCATTCAATCATGCCGTAACAGTTGTATACGTTCATTCAATCACGCCGTAACGGTTGTATACGTTCATTCAATCACGCCGTAACGGTTGTATACGTTCATTCAATCACGCCGTAACGGTTGTATACGTTCATTCAATCACGCCGTAACGGTTGTATACGTTCATTCAATCACGCCGTAACGGTTGTATACGTTCATTCAATCACGCCGTAACGGTTGTATACGTTCATTCAATCACGCCGTAACGGTTGTATACGTTCATTCAATCACGCCGTAACGGTTGTATACCTTCATTCAATCACGCCGTAACGGTTGTATACGTTCATTCAATCACGCCGTAACGGTTGTATACGTTCAATCAATCACGCCGTAACGGTTGTATACGTTCAATCAATCACGCCGTAACGGTTGTATACCTTCATTCAATCACGCCGTAACGGTTGTATACTTTCATTCAATCACGCTGTAACGGTTGTATACGTTCATTCAATCTCGCCGTAACGGTTGTATACGTTCATTCAATCACGCCGTAACGGTTGTATACGTTTATTCAGTTACGCCGTAACAGTTGTATAACGTTTATTCAGTCACGCCGTAACGGTTGTATACGTTCATTCAATCACGCCGTAACGGTTGTATACGTTTATTCAGTCACGCCGTAACAGTTGTATAACGTTTATTCAGTCACGCCGTAACGGTTGTATACGTTCATTCAATCACGCCGTAACGGTTGTATACGTTTATTCAGTCACGCCGTAACAGTTGTATAACGTTTATTCAGTCACGCCGTAACGGTTGTATACGTTCATTCAATCACGCCGTAACGGTTGTATACGTTCATTCAATCACGCCGTAACGGTTGTATACGTTTATGCCATCAAATTCTACCCCCTATGGAAAGATTGCCAACTGTGAAGTATTTTCCCAATAGCACTGAAAATTTTTAATATATATCGTGTTTCGATTGACTTATGCAGCCGTTGAGCTCTGTAGCTTAAGAATGAAACGGATCAGAAGTCTGCAAAACGTATCTTCATATTCACATTGTGTATCTTCTTATTCACATTGACAATTTACCATCGATCAACTTGGCATCGTTAGACTGGCAGTCAAACGCTGAAAATTTGCTCAGTTCCTCGTACTTTAGACCACCTGTGTCTAAAGGGGCCCATACACGTTCAAAAAAAGCGTCAAAATTTTGCATCAAAATATTGATATCAAAATTTTGATGCAAAATTTGACTGTGTGTGGGACGTTTTGATGTCAAAAAAAGATTTTAATCAAACTTTTGATGGATCAAATCCGTTTGATATTTTTTGATGAGTCGTCAAATTTTTGATGCGTGTGTGGGCGTTTGTCAAAATTTAGATCAAAATTGTTAGTCCGCAGGTGACTGCCGAGGAGACAGAGTCGCCATGTCTGGGAAGAAGGAGACCGAAAAGAAATTTTTGATTGAAGTTTTAGGCGTGTATCAAACCTTGCCAGCCTTGTGGAGAATTATGTCGGAGGATTATAGCAATCGGGCCAAGAAAGCCGGGGCCTGTGAAATTTTACTGCGGAAATATCGTGAGCATTTTACTTCCGCCACATTAGAAAATCTGGAGAAAAAATAAATAATCTACGAACAAATTTTTGCCATGAACTTCGAAAAATGGACAGAAGTGCAAAATCAGGTGCCGGCACTGAAGACTTGTACGAGTCCCAGGCGTGGTTCATGGAGGCTATGATGTTTTTAGGAGACCAGGAGACTCCTGCCCAGTCAAGAAGCACCTTGTCCAATAGCGATGATGACCCAAGCGATAAACAAGGAACAATTCAGGTTAGTTCATGATAGGTAATTTTTATTGTTATTTTTTCAATTTGTTACGGTTATACATATCGCCATTTATTATCCGTACCTTCTGTACAAACAGGTTCTATGACAGTTGGGACTTATTCTAGTAATTTGGCAAAAATTTACCAACACAAACATATTTCCGTTTCATGAAATGTTATTTTTTCGCTTCATTTATTAATAATGTTAAAGTTCATACCTTCCAGTGCAACTGATATTATCATGAAAGATATTTGAATATATGGAAAATTTTACACACTCACGTTAAGTGGCATGGATTTTATGAAGCGTTCGACAGAACTTTGACAAGCCTATCGAATTTATTTATTTTTGGGATGATCATTATTTTTAATAAGGTAAATTCCCATTTCATTCCCAATAAACAACTTTCCAATCGCTTGCGGAGATCTTGCTGTCAGAAATTTCAAGTCTTCGTAAGAATTTCCAGACGCCAGGTACCTGAGTGTGATGGACAAGCGTTCACTTGGTGGTATGGATGGACGCATGGCAGTGTCTTCTTTCCTTATCAATGGCTCGACAAGGCCGAGTAACTCATCGAACGATGGCGCATCCATTCGAAGGAAGTTACGGAAGTCCTCTGGTTCGTTAAAACGTAATTCTTGGATGAGGTTGACGTGTCCGTAGGTTTCGCGTTTTGAATACCAGTCTTTTGACCATTTCCGACATTTAGCAGGAGGTTTATCAGAATCCAATGCGAACACTAGTGCTATGGCCACTGATCCATCCAAGTCGAAGATTTTGACGATACTGAATTTTGATGGAAGAAACGCCTAAACGTGTGTGGGAAATTAAGCATCAAAATTTTGTATCAAAATTACGCGTCAAAATTTTGATGCAAAATTTTGACGCTTTTTTTGAACGTGTATGGGCCCCTTAAGTTTAGCGTAGGCTTGATATTTGGAGCCAATTGGAGTTGAATATTGGGATTGTTGACAACCTCATTCTTGCGATCAATGGGAGATGGAGGCTGTTGGTCCAGCCTGAAATGGGTCAGGGAGATAGCGCCGACACAGAACCGATTGCCGCTGTATCACTATTGATCAACGTGATAAGCGATCAACGTATCACTATTGATCAACGTTGTATTTTTGTGGTGCTGGAGGTAGAATATCTTAACCATAACAAAGCATGCAAGAGTACAACACCGAGTTTTTGTCTGTTTCGGCAATCCAAGCATTACAGAAAAAAACTACGGGGTTTTGGGCTAAACTAACTCGGAGAAAAGTAATATTCAGTAATCGTAGTTGAGGATATCTTTTTGAATTCGATCTTTGAATGTTGTTGAGAATATTTTAATTTCGAACTTTCTTGCGTCACTAAAATACAGGATTCATGAAGCGTCTGCAATCGTCGTAAAGAGTTGATGTTTTCAATTCTGCCCTCATCTACGATTCCGTAACATTAATTTTTTTTTGCCAAGCTTGGAAATAAATTCTTGATCATTGAGCATCAGTAAAAAATAGCGCGCAAAATGTAAGAGAGCAAGTTTATAACAATTAGGAATTAGTTCAATTCATACCCTATTACCATCAGATTTGATACAACTAGTATTAAATTGTGTAAATTTTCACGGTATTGGCAGTAACAACGATCAGTTTTGTAGCTTAGCTGCTAACTTTAGCACATGGTGCCCAGATAGAGAAGCGTTGTGATTGTCAGGGATTCATGTGAAATATTTAAGGCATAAACGAGATACACGATGAAATAATAGGATATTCGTTGCTTCAAATGTAGGTTAGCTCATCGTCGCATTAGATATAAAATTCGAACCGATCAAGTAGCCAACAATTTATCGCTCCAAAAGATAGCTCTTAATTTGATGGTACTCTGTAACTTCAGAAAAAATCGCCAAAGTCAAACGGAAACAATTAGTGGGTTAACATTTATATATTCTAACTAGGAAATAAAATATATGAAAACCTAGAAGCATCAATTTCGGAATCTTCCGAAAGTATCAAAATTATTTTTTCAAAATGACCACCACGCAGCTTAACAAACGAAACTAAAAACTGCGTTCACCAAAAGAAATGTTCTAAAAACAGTTAATTGAACGAAAAAAAATTGCTTTCACAAACAGAAATGTTTTAAAAATAGCTAATGAACGAAACGAAAAACTACTTTCACCAACAGAAATGTTCAAAAACATGCTCCAAGGCAGGCGTGCAGACGCAACCCACAGCTAACAGGAACAGAGCCAGGGGCTGTCGCCAGCGTCCCCAGATGCCGACGCCCAGCGGGGGAAAAAAGCCCTAAAATGTGCGGGAGCGCCGATGATGGATGGCGATTGGAGGCTACCGCGACTCCGGCCTTTAATTGAGAGTGAAATGGAGGCTTGGGGAAACTGGGATGATGGAGCGATGAACCTCAGCGCAGGGATGAAGTCAAGGGGCTTGGTTTTGAAACAACATACGTCGTCGGGCTTGGTTTTTAAACAGAATACGTCGTCGGGCTTGGTTTAAGAAAAAACATACGTCGTCGGGCTTGGTTTTCAAACAGAATACGTCGTCGGGCTTGGTTTTCAAACGGCATGCGGCGTCGGGCTTGGTTTTTAAACAAGATACGTTGTCGGGCTTAATTTTGAAGCAACATACGTCATCGGGCTTGGTTTTCAAATAGCATGCGGCGTCGGGCTTGGTTTTTAAACAAGATACGTTGTCGGGCTTAATTTTGAAGCAACATACGTCGTCGGGCTTGATTTTGAATCAGCATACGTCGTCGGGCTTGGTTTTGAAGCAGCATGCGTCGTCGGGCTTGATTTTGAATCAGCATACGTCGTCAGGCTTGATTTTGAATCAGCATACGTCGTCGGGCTTGGTTTTGAATCAGCATACGTCGTCGGGCTTGATTTTGAATCAGCATGCGTCGTCAGGCTTGATTTTGAATCAGCATACGTCGTCGGGCTTGATTTTGAATCAGCATGCGTCGTCGGGCTTGATTTTGAATCAGCATACGTCGTCGGGCTTGATTTTGAATCAGCATGCGTCGTCGGGCTTGATTTTGAATCAGCATACGTCGTCGGGCTTGATTTTGAATCAGCATACGTCGTCGGGCTTGATTTTGAATCAGCATGCGTCGTCGGGCTTGATTTTGAATCAGCATGCGTCGTCGGGCTTGATTTTGAGTCAGCATACGTCGTCGGGCTTGATTTTGAATCAGCATACGTCGTCGGGCTTGATTTTGAATCAGCATACGTCGTCGGGCTTGGTTTTGAATCAGCATACGTCGTCGGGCTTGATTTTGAATCAGCATGAGTCGTCGGGCTTGATTTTGAATCAGCATACGTCGTCGGGCTTGGTTTTGAATCAGCATACGTCGTCGGGCTTGATTTTGAATCAGCATGCGTCGTCGGGCTTGATTTTGAACCAGCACACGTCGTCGGGCTTGATTTTGAATCAGCATACGTCGTCGGGCTTGATTTTAAATCAGCATACGTCGTCGGGCTTGATTTTGAATCAGCATGCGTCGTCGGGCTTGATTTTGAATCAGCATACGTCGTCGGGCTTGATTTTGAATCAGCATGCGTCGTCGGGCTTGATTTTGAATCAGCATACGTCGTCGGGCTTGGTTTTGAATCAGCATACGTCATCGGGCTTGATTTTGAATCAGCATGCGTCGTCGGGCTTGATTTTGAATCAGCATGCGTCGTCGGGCTTGATTTTGAATCAGCATACGTCGTCGGGCTTGATTTTGAATCAGCATACGTCGTCGGGCTTGATTTTGAATCAGCATGCGTCGTCGGGCTTGATTTTGAATCAGCATACGTCGTCGGGCTTGATTTTGAATCAGCATACGTCGTCTGGCTTGATTTTGAATCAGTATACGTCGTCGCGCTTGATTTTGAATCAGCATACGTCGTCGGGCTTGATTTTGAATCAGCATACGTCGTCGGGCTTGATTTTGAATCAGCATACGTCGTCGGGCTTGATTTTGAATCAGCATGCGTTGTCGGGCTTGATTTTGAATCAGCATACGTCGTCGGGCTTGATTTTGAATCAGCATGCGTCGTCGGGCTTGATTTTGAATAAGCATACGTCGTCGGGCTTGATTTTGAATCAGCATACGTCGTCGGGCTTGATTTTAAACCAGCATGCGTCGTCGGGCTTGATTTTGAATCAGCATGCGTTGTCGGGCTTGATTTTCAAACAGCATGCGGCGTCGAAATGAAGGTTCTTTTGTTCTCTTGGCTATGCCATGCTCATTTTTTTCTGGCCAATTTTTTTCGATTTTTCAAATATATAAAAAAATTTAACAAAAAACAGGATGTATCATAGCTAAGTCGGCTAAAGAACTTTCGGTTCCGGCTGTACCGTAGCGTCGACGTAAATTGTTTTAAAGTTGGAACTGTGGAGTTGAGACTGAGACCATGCACTGAGGAAGGAAAAATAGTGGCAGAGACTTCATTAAATTTATGAATTGCAGATAAATCAATGGATGGAGATGTTAACGAAATGATAAAACATCATGCGTATTTTTACGCCGGAAACTTATTTAAATTTTATATCCATATACAGCTATCTTTGAGTGATGTGTATTTAAATTCCCTATAGAGAGGCGCGAATGAATACAAAAATGTTAACCGTTCAGCTAAAAAAATTCACTGACAGCCTAAAATGATTCTAATGAAACTCATATCCACATTTTTGAAACCAAACAACAACGAGTAATCAATATGCAAAAAAGGTACAATTTGCAAAGGGCAGAAAACAACTAACCAAGCGAGACCTGTTGTAGTTTTGTTGCTAATTTAGCGATGGACTAATGCAGCACGATGACGGATCCAGCAAGTATTGATTTAACATAAAGTCGACGTTGATGAAGTTATGAGGCTTAGTGGAGAGAGACGGGTGTCGCTAGCAATACTTGCGAGACAAAGGGTCATAGATGATTGATGAACTCGGGCGGCCCTTTGAGAAAAAGAAACATTCAGACAACTTGTGTCTTTAGCAGTACTTATAGGGCGGTTCTTAGGAAATCTTAATATTTCATGGGATATTTCATGTGTCTTTAATGAGGGAACTGGAGGAGGGAGAAAAACAAAAGTACATCTCAGTGTACTCAGCAACCTCTGTAGTTATTAAGGAGATAGAGGAAAAGACAGTAAAGCAGAAAGGACGACTATAAAACAGAAATAACTATAAAAAGACAGAAGACGGGACAAAAATGCTGCGCTACTGTCAGACAAAGAGAGGTGCCCAAGTAAAAATTAGTGCAGCATTACTGTAGTACAGTATATGTAGTTTGACTAGGCAGTGGCTCTGCAGCAGTACACACGCCATGGCCTCTTGTATAGAGCAGTTTTCTTAAGCAGCAGCCGCGCGCCAATGCAGTAATTCCGTCAATGATCTCCACTCAGTGGCACCAAACTGCAGTTTTCGGCATGGTGATTCTAACTGTATTACAATAAATTATTTTACAAATTAGCTCGCGTATTTTGTTTACTGCATTGAATCAGCGATCGATTTACTGCACCAAGACCTGAGGGTGCATTGCATTTCTGCAAATCGTTTCTGAGCTACAAAAACTATACTTCTGAGTTACAAAAGAGCTCGGAGACACTGCAATGATTTTTTTCTACTTGGTAAGACAAGGGCTGCATTAGAACAAGATGCGAATAACATTTTAAGCTTTCTAGAAGAGAAACTTAGTGCATAGAGCTATTTAGAAATTTGATATGGGTCAAATGTTGATGTTTCGAAACGGACACAAAGATTGACCAAATAATGAAGAAAGACAGAATGAAGTTGTTGCAGCACTTCGACACATTCGGCAGGCTTGATGAAACGAATATCAAAGTTCACAGAAGCTTTGTGGAAGGTTCAGACGGTGACTGTTGATCAATTTAAATGAGTACAATCACGGAAGAACTTCATGGGAAATGCTTATTCATGACTGAAATATCGATCAACAAAGCTCAGGCCAATAATTTACCCTTTTTGCCTGTGGATATATAACTATTGACAAAGAATCAGTTAGAGTATTGAATTCCACAAAATATCAACCCTGAAAAAACTAACTGCGACACTAAAGACATTGATAAACTTACCGTGTGA
The DNA here is from genome assembly GCA_030386875.1 of Morinoia aosen. NCBI lineage: Eukaryota > Metazoa > Arthropoda > Malacostraca > Amphipoda > Talitridae > Morinoia > Morinoia aosen. The sequence continues at coordinate 44,406,625 of CM059572.1, read as the reverse complement.
CTCTAACTACAAACTGCTGGGCTAATGTTTTAGGTTGTGAAAATCCTCATTAACCCTTTAACGATCACTTTTTGTACTCATAACCCCGTTATCACAACCACCATCATTAACCCTTTAACGTTCACATTTTGTACTCATATTCACGTTATCACAACCACCATCATTAACCCTTTAACGATCACTTTTTGTACTCATAACCCCGTTATCACAACCACCATCATTAACCCTTTAACGTTCACTTTTTGTACTCATAACCCCGTTATCACAACCACCATCATTAACCCTTTAACGTTCACATTTTGTACTCATAACCCCGTTATCACAACCACCATCATTAACCCTTTAACGATCACTTTTTGTACTCATAACCCCGTTATCACAACCACCATCATTAACCCTTTAACGTTCACATTTTGTACTCATAACCCCGTTATCACAACCACCATCATTAACCCTTTAACGTTCACATTTTGTACTCATATTCACGTTATCACAACCACCATCATTAACCCTTTAACGATCACTTTTTGTACTCATAACCCCGTTATCACAACCACCATCATTAACCCTTTAACGTTCACATTTTGTACTCATATTCACGTTATCACAACCACCATCATTAACCCTTTAACGATCACTTTTTGTACTCATAACCCCGTTATCACAACCACCATCATTAACCCTTTAACGATCACATTTTGTACTCATATTCACGTTATCACAACCACCATCATTAACCCTTAAACGTTCACATTTTGTACTCATATTCACGTTATCACAACCACCATCATTAACCCTTTAACGATCACTTTTTGTACTCATAACCCCGTTATCACAACCACCATCATTAACCCTTTAACGTTCACATTTTGTACTCATATTCACGTTATCACAACCACCATCATTAACCCTTTAACGATCACTTTTTGTACTCATAGCCCCGTTGTCACAACCACCATCATTAACCCTTTAACGTTCACATTTTGTACTCATAACCCCGTTATCACAACCACCATCATTAACCCTTTAACGTTCACATTTTGTACTCATAACCCCGTCGTCACAACCACCATCATTAACCCTTTAACGTTCACATTTTGTACTCATAACCCCGTTATCACAACCTCCATCATTAACCCTTTAACGATCACTTTTTGTACTCATAACCCCGTTATCACAACCACCATCATCAACCCTTTAACGTTCACATTTTGTACTCATAACCCCGTTATCACAACCACCATCATTAACTCTTTAAAGATCACTTTTTTGTACTCATAACCCCGTTATCACAACCACCATCATTAACCCTTTAACGTTCACATTTTGTACTCATAACCCCGTTATCACAACCACCATCATTAACTCTTTAAAGATCACTTTTTTGTACTCATAACCCCGTTATCACAACCACCATCATTAACCCTTTAACGTTCACATTTTGTACTCATAACCCCGTTATCACAACCACCATCATTAACTCTTTAAAGATCACTTTTTTGTACTCATAACCCCGATATCACAACCACCATCATTAACCCTTTAACGTTCACATTTTGTACTCATAACCCCGTTATCACAACCACCATCATTAACTCTTTAAAGATCACTTTTTTGTACTCATAACCCCGTTATCACAACCACCATCATTAACCCTTTAACGTTCACATTTTGTACTCATATTCCCGTTATCATAAACACCATCATTAACACTTTAACGTTCACATTTTGTACTCATAACCCCGATATCACAACCACCATCACTAAACTGGTACGGGCATCATGTAGTCACAGACATCACAAGGAGGGAGTGACTGCCACTCGACAATGAACTCCGAAGAACACATTAGGGCACAAATTTCACAAAGAATAAAATATATTAGAGCTGTTAAGGGAAGTGGATTTTGAAATCTATTTTGACGGTAAAGGGTTATGCACTCAAGGCATGATATATTCCACCGCACACTTCTCGCAGATGATCCACTGTAATATCACTGAGCTCAGCCGAGACAAATTTCTAAAGCTACTTCCAAGCCATAATGTCTTCCGGATGCATTTCTTCAAGAAAGTCTCAATTTGCCGGAACTCCGGGATGAAAGGATCTCTTTGAAAGATTTATTGGCAGAGCTCTGTCTGAAAAAAACTGCGATGACACACCGAGTCTTACAGCTTAATCTTCTTAGGTGCGTAGATATGGTTTGTGGGATATGGGCAGAAAAATGAAAATAAAATATGGATAGAATGCATGATGGGGGCAGAAAAAAAAAATGGAAAATAGGTAGAAAATTAAGGACCCACGACATGAGGTTACATGAGCTTGGTGTCATACGTCAAGAAGTGATATTGATGTTGTGTATGAAATAATATCAATACTCATCCAAGGTTGAAGACTTAATTATTGAAGTTTAATTAGTGCTGAATTACTTAATGATAACATAGAATAATTATAGAGTCTGGCAGGATTGCTCACTTGTGGAAAGTGTATTTACGAGAAAAAGTCTAAAAATGTAAGCAGCCTTCACGAAGTAGGAGTAAGTCTCAAGACGAAGGCGTTCTTCTGAGAAAACCACAAAATGAAAGCCTTTTAAGCTGTGAAACAATCGTATTCTGCAAAGCTTTCGTAAAAGGCTTATTTCAGCAGTCGGACCATGCGTAGATATTAACAGCATATTATTCTAGACGTTCAAAAAAGATTTGTACGAGACATTTTAGAAGCTGTGACCAGTTGCTGTGATATCAAGCGAAAGAAGAAAGGCTAGCAAAGATCTGAGTTAGCACTTATTTCATTTTAATAATTCCGTACAACGCAGCCCAAAGTCGGTGCGGTGTGGACAGATTGTGTGGTGGAGAGGTTGTGGTAGGTCTCTCTTCAACCTTATCTGCTTCGTTTTGCTCGATATACAGCGCTAGGTGTGGAGTGCAGTTCAAACAATAAGAGGCTGGTCACAATCATTTGTACTCCGGTAAAGTTTCAGTTCTTTTACTCTCCTCACGTTACTGCGTATTTCAACTAATTTGTATTGCAACTGTTGTTGTACCAACATTCATATTTATTTATTATATTAAATGAGTACGATTAGGACACGATTAATAAATCTGGGATCAAAGAGTCATGTACGCTGTGAAGTATAGGATATCGCGCGTAAATAGCCAAAAAAATAGGCTGATCCAACATCAGCATTAAAATACAGTCTAAATAGATACTTCATCACTAAATTAACTAGAGAGCCGTACTATGAGGATATTTTATTTATGTGCCTAGTCAAGACTTTCGTGAATTTCGGTTGAGAGCAGCAGTTTTTAACATGAGGGTAAAAAGGATTCAGTATGCAGGATACCTCCTCATGCGCGAGTGTCCGCCTCTTATCACACGAGAGGGGCTTTGTCATGTTGTAAGTCACGAGAGTTGTTACTTTCCAGTCGCGCATCTTAATGTAAAACTGCTCAAATTTTCACAAAACGAGCTCTTTCACTTGATAATTATCGCTGTCATTTTGCAACCTTCAGGGCTTACACGCAACATTCAAATCAGGGTTATTACTGCGACTGATATATTTATTTGGTGTGGATGCTTGTGTGATTAATCTAAGGAAAATTCAGGAGGCAGAAAAACTTGTATCACGAATACGCTTAACACACACTGCCAGTCTGAACAATTAGAGAGTAATGCTATTTTTACGTAATTACTAATTAAAGGCAATGATTCACATGCTTTATAAAACTTTTCTGCTGTTTTTGACAGACCTGTACGGAAGTATTTTAGGAACACAAGAAAATTGGGAATTTCATCAAAAAATCAACCGTTTTTTCGACCATGATGACTATGTTGAGTGAGATCAAAACCGGAACAGAATTAAGTGCCCATCCTGCGCACCTCTGCCCAACTCTCCTTGTGATGGACGGGTAGGTCAATATTCTCATGAAGAGTCCCTGTACATCGGAGGTAACGCAGTATGATGAACGTGTCATCTTTTAGTTTAACAAAAATCTAATTTTACGTTTCATCGTATGGTTCGACATCTAAAATCGAGTGTCGTTATGTTAGCAAAAATTTCCCATGTATGAGTGTGAACGCAACCTACGACGACGTGAAAATGAAGCTGAAATTTTGAACGGAACTAAATGTAAGTAAATCAGAGCTTATTGGAACAAATTTAAATTTAATAGTTTTATGATTACGTTTGCGGAGACTTGCTAGTTTCACCCAGATACAAAAATTTTGCGGACGTAAATTTGCTCATTATGTGCAGTTGAAACCGCTGATAAAACACCCCACTCTCCCAAAAGTTAGACAAATGCGGGGGAATTACTTCTGAAGTACGAGGTGAGTCACAAAAGCCCAAGCCTGTTAATAAAAATAGCGATGACTCAATAACTAATCGAACTATTTTCACGTGGTTCCCATTATTGGAAGGAGGAGCGTATCAGTGATACTGCACAAAAATGACAATAATATGAGACTTGATGATTTTTCCACTCCACGCTCCACTCGAGAGTACCGACCACGCAGCTGACGGATGAACGTCCGACGTAAAAGAAAGGATACTTTAGCCTCACGAAGGATCTCAACAAAGCTCTGCGTCGCGTGGTCGAGCGCCGTTTCCGCAGAAAAACTGTTCCAGCGACCTTTCTCGAAAAGCTAAATGTCTTCTTAGAGGCCTGAAGATTTTCGAAAGGTTTACATTTTAGGTTTTCCTCCTCTCCTAAAAACGTTTCAATGGTCGGCTGAAGATTTACTGCTAAATGAATATAGGGAGTAAACAGGGTAGAACTGCGCTTGAATCCCAGCTTCAATTTTGAATATTTTTGATTTTACTAAACTCTTACTTGTACTCCGACGTGAGGATAAGCTGTACGCACGTAGCAAATAGATTGCTTACCAGCAACTCTCTTACATTTTAATTCAAACTTTACACACGTATTTGATGAGGTTTTAAAAGCGTATGGCATTATTTACCTGAATTTTATGGGCAAAAACTTTGTTTCCAAATAAGACCGTTCAGCATCTGGTAATCTGTAAGGTAACTGGGTGCTAAATCTTTATGGGTAAAATAGATAAAAAAAGGGCCAAATTATGGAATTTAAAAAAAAATATGGGAGTCTGACTATCCTAAGCCACTGAACAGAGAGTATGCAGACCTGTAGCACGGTAGAAGAAGCAAGGTAGGGTCAAACCGGTCTCTTTTTCGTCGACCGTGTAGCAATGCTGACATCATAGCAACGAACCAATAGCAGCGTTCATATTGCAACAGACAACACTGCTAGCCCCAAATCCGGTGCCACTATTGGCCTAACGACATGCCGCAATGGTGACGTCTTGAAGGTGAAAAAAAAAGCCGTTCTCTTGGCTAGCCGAGCAAGAGGAGGTGTATTTTCCCCCCTAGGAATAACTCTACCTTCTTTCCTCTACCGCGTGGTATAGTTAGTGGCACACTTCCGTCGCTGCTCCGTCGTACATTTCTCAACGTGGTCACGTCAACCCTTTCACAAATGTACTCACCTCGTATGCCATTTTAGCACATCACTCTCGCGCGATGCACTCCGGCGTATCTCCATCGCGAGCGTCCTCGCGCACCACCTTTGTGCCCTAATGTATCACGTTTGGGTACTACCTTAGCGCACCACGTAGGCCAAGCTACCCTCGCGCACCACCTATGCAAGCTACCCTCGCGCACCATACTTGCACGATGCCCTCAAATGAGCTTCCTTCTCAAATTCGTTTCACTATTACAATCGAGCATCTCCCTCAGGAAATTCCACATGCATTTTTAACACTTAACACGCCCTTCACTGACTTCCAACAGGCACTTTCCTTCTGCTCTTCCTAATTCATGCTCCAAAAATTAGTGACAGTTTCGTGAATTTCTAAAGAACGATCTCCAATGAAGACAAGAGCCTGCAGAGTCTAAATGCTCCTCTCGAAATTCGCTTTGTTAAAGATAGCTCAGAATCTGAATGGCCTTTGAGAGCGAGACGCATCAAGGACGTGAGACGGTTGTGAGCTTGAGGGCTATTTGAAAGGATCCGTCTCGTGACTGTGCTTGAAATTTAGCTCGGGTGCTGTTTTGTTCAAACAGAAATTCCTTCTCGGAGATGTCTTCGTAAGCACAGCGTGAGTGAATGCGGAATGAAACGTGTAATCGCCAGCAGATGTGTTCGTACTTGGAACACAGTACCCTGCGACTCAGGGGATGTTCTCTCGAGTGTTTTCAGGCGCCGTCATCTTGGTGATATAACGCTCGAAATTTCAGAAATGAATATTGATTCTCAGGTTTGCGAGAAACGTGCCACCGGCAGCTCGTCAAATAAATTAATTATTTTGTTGGGAGGGTCAACAATGCGAGTCAATCAATGCGTCTGTTGACTAGAAGTCCAGCGGAATCATGTCGTACCAAACGCGACTTAGGCAATTGAATATGAGTGTAAGACCTAAAATTATACAACCCCAGGTTCAGGTAACAGAGATACCATCTGGGGCTTAAAATGCAGAGTGGCCACATAAAACTATTTGTTATGTTTCGACTTATTCACTATAGAGTTGTTACTTTTATATAAGCCTTGGTTGAGGAAAGCGTAAAGCGACAAGTTCATCAATGAAATTGTAATTCGTAGTGCTAGAAAATAACTTGTCAAAGCCCCTACCAGCTATCAGAAAAATGATCTCAATTGTTCACTTACGCTATTTATCGCTTCCGACAATATCCTTTCACTGCATGTACAGTTCATTACGCTGTACTCTAGCGCAGTACTTCAACCTCCAAGGGTAACTACGTGGTTCAATAGCCCTGCTTGTCAGTGGCGAACGGGTGACCCGGTTCAGGTGAACGTGGGTCCTTTATTCTTGCCGTGGCATTTTGCGATCGCCCTCATCCTGAATAAAATAGGATGACAAGAAAGAGAACCTCAGTAATATTGATTCTCGTTCGAAAGCCTTTTTGGAATCTGGTTGATTGCGTGCCCGCTGCAAGAGATCCGATTTGAGCTTAAGCTCTTTTGAAGCACGACCAGTTTGTACCTCTCCAAAGCGCTCTGTAAACGATAAGACCATGTGAATGTGATTAGTTCTGACGACTGATTGGCTGTGGACATATCTGTTATTTTGGACTTATTATTATTGTCATTACTACTATCATTGTGAACTAGCGCTTTTTTAGTTAAAGTACGCATTCAGCACACGCAATTTAGCACTCATCAAGGCAACTCACAACGCTGTTATGCAGTTGGACCTCTCCTCGCTGCTATGGGACACGATGCAGTCTCAGTTCTTCAGAGCAGGCAAATGTAAACTTTGAATGTGTAAATTAACCTGCAGCGGTGCCGAGATCCGCTACCTAATCATAACTTCTCGTTGGAAGAACTGGAGATGCGCCTGATTTGGAGCTCTCACCAGCTTAATTGCAGTTCACTCAAAAGATGCAAGAGTATCGTCTTCTCATGTCGCTCCTGCGCTCCAACTTCCATAATGAGATTGTTTTTTGTCGTATTCGTGTTGCGAGCTTTTTTCCATTCAACGGCGAGCATGATGAGGAGTTTATTATTCGACGCAAAATAAAAATTATATCTTGGGAATTTAGTTTAGTTTCGTTTAGTCTTAGCTTCGTGACTAATTAAAATTTGATACTAAAAGCAAAACCACGGCGTACTTCTTCAAATTTGAAGGCTTATGAAAATTTGCAGTTTTTTGGCTTGAATGCCTCATTATGTATTGCACTGTGCTTCAATCATCACTAGAATCAGAATTTAAATCTACATATGAAATATAACCAGACGATATTTAAAAATTCAAGAATCTGTTCCGCCATGTATTGCTACGGTGCTGTGTCAACCATCACTAGAATCAGTACTCAAGATATGACCGAACGAAAATTTAAGAACTTTACGTAAAATTAACGCGCGATTTATTAAGCAAATATGTTTTCTCTAGGGCATATTCGATTCGAAATTACTTCACTTCTACGAGTTAAGAAGTCTTCAGCTTCAAATACATCAAAATTTGGATTTATCCCTACCAAGTTTTTGTTTCAAACATTGTGGTAGGTTAATTCATGGCAGCAAGCCCATGAATATAACGCTTTGAGGATTATATTTCATTTGCCTGGACAAACATGACTCAAAGTTGAGACAATCTCGTATGCAGATTGCGAGAGCAGATTTGTGTCTAATGAAGGAATTAATGCAATTAAACGTCAACGGATTATCGCAATTAGCTTACGATGGATGATGAAACAAAGCTTGAAATCAAATACGCGAGGCTGCTTAGAAATCAATGCAACAAAGTCAAGCAATGTGCAGGGAGCTAATTTCGCTATTTATAACAATAAAAAGATTCTCAAACATCAGGTTATAAGAGGATAGTTACTATTACCAGAAGAGAAGAAAATTCATTACAGAGGACATAAAAGACTGAAATTCCGATATTTTAGCCAATTTACGTCTTCGTTGCGGAACAGCTAGTAGCGTAAGTTCTAGTAGATACGTGATCCAGAGCGTAGCGGAGCCAAGTCGACTTCAAAGACCCTACGTCGCTTGCTGTACCGCTAATGAGACGTTAATTATTTGGACGTCCTTTCAGTGTCCGACAGATTAGATTGGATTATAAGTAAGTTTATGTCTCATAAGTTTAAAAGTGTTCAAAGAGAGGAAGGATAATGGCACCATTTACTATGCACCGTTTGCTGCGGTCGATTTGGTTAGGTTGGAAGTAGCACAATTAAAAAGTCTTAACTGATTGATTATATTTTTATCCTTTCCAAGAAGAGAGCAAAATATTTTTGCTGTAACATTTTAACTTATACGCCACCGTCCGTCTACTAAAAATAAGGGTTGTGAAAAAATAAATATTGTGAATTAATTGAAATACTATTAATTAATTAATACTGGTACGTAAATGAGCAATTTTCCTAATGGTACACAAATGTACCAATGCGCAGTCAACGTGTTAAGGGAACAGGGAATCTGCGCCCTCTTGAACAAGCCCCTCTAAGGAAACAAGCGCCCTCTTGAAAATGCGTGACGAAAATCGTGTTGCTCCCTCCCCCATCTTGTGACTAAATAACAGTGATCAAATTGAATTTGAAGCTGAAATCACAAACAATGAACGCGGCAATAAAGACCTAGAGACGAATACCAAATGCCCTGCTAGACCTAAAAAATGCAATAACTCCACTAAAGATCTGCCTATTGAGATAAATAACATCAAAATATTACACATAAATGCTCGCAGTCTCAATGGTAAAATGGATGACGTCCGAGTAATGTTGATCACTAACGATATCGATATTTTATGCGTATCTGAAACATGGTTCGATTCACGAGTCGAAAGCTCATATCTCAGCATTGCCGGGTACACATTGTACCGTTATGACGGAGTCAAGAGTAATAGAGGCAGCGGTTCATGCATTTTCATCAAAGATGTCTACTCTACATCCTTATTTCCGATAAAAGAAAAATGCGAAGACATAGAAATGGTTTGGCTCAATGTTCAGGTAAACAAACACAAGTCTTTCATTATCGGCAGTCTTTACAGACATCCGTAAGCATCTCTACGTCCAACATTAGATTTCATTGAAAATACGTTTAAATTAATCTCTGCAGCCAAAAAATCTTTCTATGTTTTCGGAGATTTTAACGTAGATCTGACAAATAAAAACAATAAGCTAAGCAAGATGCTGCACAGACTTAATCTTTCTCAAATGGTCCAAGAATCAACGCGAATTACCAACGTTTCCAAAACTCTTCTTGACCTAGCAATTACAAACAATCCCCAAGCAGTACTCAGCACAGAAATCTTACCGTCCTTTTCTGATCACCATTCGGTAGAATGCCAAATAAATATTGCAAAAGAGAAACAGAAATCTAGTTACATTTCATATCGCATGAAAAACCACTACTCCCCTGAAATATTTCAAGAAAAGCTATTAGACAGATGGAGTGAATTTCAAGGCATGGAAAACACCGATGATGTCAATTTACAAGTTTCGCTTTTCAACGAAAATTTCGTATCGGCTCTTAACGAATGCGCACCTTTCACTACGAAGAAAGTTAAGCCAAGAATTGCTAAATGGATAACAGATGAGATAAAACAGTTGAGCAGAGCTAAAAGAAATTTGCAGCGTGAGTACAAACTGAATAAATCAGACAGTACGCGTCGAAAATTATATAAAGATCATGAGAAGATCCTACGAAGAAAAGTTAAGGAAGCAAAACGGGACTACTTCCACAAAGAACTCTTGGCGGCAAAACAAAACCCAAAAAGAACTTGGGAAATCATTAGAGAAGTTGCTCAGTATAAAAACTCGGAGTGCAAAAGCACTTTCGACAACCCCTCAAAAATGGCTAATGACTTTAATACTTTCTTCTCAAAAGTTGGCGAAGATGTTTTCAATGAAGTATCCAGGACAGTTTCAGACACATCTACAGGAGCAAATCCGAGCGATGTATCATCCCCAAATAGTAGAAACAAATGGAGACCAAAGCCGGTTAGCGTCATAGAGTTACGAAAAATCTTATACTCACTAAAGAATACCAAAGCGACTGGACATGATGGCATAAGCCTCCAACATATAAAAGACAGCTTCCCTGTCACAGCACCCCTCATTCGTTTGATAATAAATACATCTATAGCCACAAACAAGTTTCCCGACCAATGGAAATTATCCATTATTAAGCCATTACATAAATCTGGTGATATCGACATAGCGTCAAACTACAGACCAATCAGTCTCCTGCCTGTTATGTCCAAAATATTAGAAAAAGTAATAACAAACCAGCTCTCGTCTTACATAGACGAGTCACATCTACTGCATCGCAATCAATATGCTTACAGAAGGAATACCAGTACTCAGGACGCCCTGTTAAACATAACAGAAAAAACTTACAATGATATTGACCAAAAAAAATTAACTCTCTTACTATTGCTTGATCTCTCCAAAGCTTTCGAGAGTGTTGAGCATAAGAAACTTCTAAAAAAAATTTCAAACCTCAGAATTGACACTCAATGGTTTGAAAGCTACCTACTAAACCGCTCTCATGCAGTGTGCTTGAATAACAAAATGTCATCATTCATACCAAACAATTTTGGCGTTCCTCAAGGTTCAATCATCGGCCCGCTCTTATTTTCAATCTTCATCAATGATTTCCCCACCATGCCGGCAAACACAAAAATCTCAATGTATGCTGACGACGTACAAATTGCCATGACAAGCTCAACAGCAGATTTAAAAGAAACACAAGCCAACGCTGAAAACCTTCTGAGAAACCTTAAATTGTGGTATGACCATAATGGCCTCAAACTTAACGCAAGTAAAACGCAATGCATTATTTTTGGATCACAGAATGCGACTAAAAATTTACCACCATTCAAGCTAACATTTGGAGACGATACAATTGAACCAGTAGAGACGGTAAAAAATCTGGGTGTTTGGTTTGACAAAAATATGACTTTCAATTCACACGTCGAAACAATGTGCAACAAAATAAACGGAACCTTAATGTTCTTTCATCGCATTAAGAACACACTTGACGAAAAATCTAGATTGTTAGTGATTCAGTCTTTAGTTTTATCGCGCCTGGACTACTGCAGTCTTGTATGGGGAAATTTACCTCAATATCGTCAGGAAGAGTTGCAAAAATGTCTAAACTTCGCCGCCAAAGTGGTGTGCAAAGGAAATTTCAATAAATACGATCATGTCACCCCTCTTTTAAGAAAACTCGACTGGATCCCAATACCGAACAGATTCATGATCCAAAAAGCTCGACGAGTGTTCTCCTCTCTGTACCTCCCCCAAAGTAATGCAGAGGTGGTAAAAGTTTTTCCATCTAATATCCCAAACAAAAAACCAAATCGGAGGAATGATGTTTCAGTCAGTTACCGTTCATCTAACGTGGGACAAAAAGCTCTCTCAGTTTCTGGAGCTTTTTTGTGGAACAAGCTTCCCCAGCATATCAAAAACTCTAAAACTGTAAAAGAATTTAGAGTAAATGTGTCACGTCATTTTGCATCTCTATAGACCTGCAGCATTTCGGTGTGAATTTCCCATTTACCAGAAATTTTAATTTTCCTGAAATTTCTGTTAGAAAATTAGAAACTATTTCATTTTACGTTTGCTAAGCCATTCGTGCATTCATCTTAACTATTTCTGTCGACAATAATGAGCACCCCAGCCGTGAGTTCAATACAGCAGAATGAACGTTTTTTCCATAATTAGGAGTATTTCCTCATCTTTATTTTGTTATTTTTTTTTTCTTCTCTGTGTTAATATTTAACATCCGTATGGAAAACATACTCTGAAATACATTTTGTGTGTACACCAATATACAGGTTTATAAATGTGAGGATTGTGCAAAGTTTATAATGAATTAAATTTTGGCTAACGTTGTCTCGTTATTTCAAAATCATTCTCGAAGATGTTTTCAATCGATTTCGGCTGAGCTGGGGGGAGGGGTTAATTTAAGCATTTTCATTTAGTCTTTTAATATTTTTCCGTGCGTTCAGTGCACACCAGCACTAAACTTTAAAATCGAAAAAAACTGTTAATTTCTGTTATCAAAATTATCACTTTGGACCATTGCTTAATCTACCTATATGTGCCAAATTTTGTAAATATTCTCCACTCAAATGTGATATCCGGCCACAATGTTACTCCATTTTATCCAATGTACACATGTCTGTATAATGCTGAAGAGTTGTGTTGTTTCTTGACTGTAACCTGAGTTTTCTTAAAAATTTCTATGAAGTAACTAAAAACCAGTTCATTTTACGTTTTCCGAAGTCTTCTTTTCCTTTTAGTTATTTTTTTTTCGAATAATTTCTTAGGATTACAATGAGCTCAACTGTCATTATCGGTGTAATAGATGGTAGGTTGTTTCTATCCTCTTATTTTAGATTTGTATTTTTTTCTTATATTTCATTCTCAATAAGTACATATATTAATATGTGTGTGTACGTATATAGGTATATATAGATCTACATAAATGGATATACATGTTTCTAATTCATTTCTTTACACAAAAACCATCCGGTTAATAAATCTTATTGCACTAGCGAAATGATTCAAAAATAGATCTCCCACTTACACCAGGGGACGTCTCTGTGAATCGGATTAATGACAAATACAATTAATGAAATTAATCGTAATTTGAGCGTATGAATCGTGGTAAAATTATCTTTCTGTCCGTATGTTGTACAAGCAAATTTTGATGTTGAGTATATGTTTGTTTGCGCATTTCTGCCAAAATTTTGTAGATATTTGTAACTGGCCTACACTGTATCTCCATTTTATCCCATGTACCCATGTCCGCATGATGTTGCAGAGAATATCGAGAAGATATGATATATGATATGATATATTGAAGATATATGTTTTTTTTTGTTGTTGTTCCTCAGCGGTAACTTGAGTTTTCTTAAAATTTCCTTTAGGAAATTAAAAAACCATTCCATTTATACGTTTTTCGAAGTCCTTTTCTATTCCTTATCTTTCCTCAGGTTATTTCTTACGATTCATCAGAGCTTGGGCTGTCATTTTAAATATTGAAAGAGTAAGATTATTTTTCATGTCTATTAGCATTTTTCTTATATTCGTTTTCAATACGTATATATGTAAATATGTGTGTTGGTGTGTGCGTAAGTATGTACGTGTGCGCATGCAAACATAAATGTTTATGTATCAGTGTAAACATGCACACGTTTCGCACACATATATGCGCACATGTACATATATCGGTTTCTATTTCTACTTTTTGCATAAAAAGCAAAACCTCAAGACACATTACATTTTACCTAAAGCTCTGCGATCAGTTAACACTGCACCAAATTTCAGAAATAAACAAATTGATTGCGCTTGCTTTATGATTTATAAATCGATCTATCACGACCCCGAAGGGCATTTCTGTGAACAGAAGAAATTAAAAAGTATAAAAAGACAAAGGAAATAAAGCACTCGTGCAAAAATTATCTCTATATTTGTATGCCGAACAAGCCATGCATTTCAATTTTGAGTGTAAGTTTGTTTACGCATTCCTAGATGTGCGTGCTGTGTTGCGCGATGTTCTTTACAAATTATTTCGAGACTATCTTTTTCTCAATACTTGATTGTCATTTACGGTGTTGTTTCAATCTAGTACGGTGTTGCGTTTTTTTTGTATTTTTCCTACTTCGATGATCTTATAAATAATTCGAAAAATACTAAAGAATTCTTCGAAACTGCCAAGTTCTTAGTTGAAATTATCGAAGTAGGAAAAAGGCAAGAAGCGCTGTACCGGAATCTCTTGGAATATAAAATATCCAAGAGATAATATTTCTCATTTCTCATTCAACTACCCTTGACAGAGTTAAACTATTAGCACGACCCGTATGGTTTGTCTATTAGTACGCCTCGTATATTTTTTCTATTAATATGCCTCGTATGGTCTATCTATCTGTACACCTATGATAGTATTGTCTAATATTACATCTCGTATAGTTTGTCTATTATTATGCCTCGTACGGCTTATCTATTTGTACACCTCGTATGGTTTGTCAATTAGTATTCCTCGTATGGAACTTTGTTAGACTATTAGCACACCACGTGTGGTTTGTGTATTATAGTACGCGTCGTATATTATGTCTATTAATATGCCTCGTATGGTCTATCTATTTGTACACCTCTGATAGTTTATCTATTAGCACACCTCATATAGTTCGTCGATTATTATGCCTCGTATGGCTTATCTATTTTTACACCTCGGATGGTTTGTCAATTAATACTCCTCGTATGGATCTTTTGTTTTAGGACGTCTTATATTAAGGAACTTTTAAAAGCCAATATGTTGGCATATGTATCTCATGTGACAACTTGGAAATAAACGATTTTGTTTTTGTCTATGCAAGAGTTTTGTTCCCTTGGAAGATCCACTGCACACAGGTAAGTTAAAATGGAACACTGCAAAGCCAGATTAAAATTTCAGCAGAAAGTAATGGGTGCTGAAAAAGAGGACAGCAGTGAATCAAAAAATACGGTCTATAACAAAACAAAAAACTTATCTTAATTAAACAAAAGAAAAAGCTTACCCAACCCCTAGCTCGGGATCTCGCATTTCCCCCTGGGAGCGCTAAATCCCTTACATACAATAGTTTCATTCCCCTGAGGGGATAGTGTTTGAGAATCAAATACTATCCCTTCAATTTAATTATCAAACTATTCCTCAACCATCCCCTGAACTACTCGTGCTCACAGCCTCGCTCTCTTGAATTCATTGAGTAACCGATGTGAAAAATTCAACTTTGGCTCTACCCGCTCAAGTTCCAAGGATTACAAAGCAGAGTATGTAACTTGGACAGTGTTGCGGTGGACAGAGTAAAGCTGGAATAGCTTAAATTCAGAGGCTACTTTTGTTTGGTTTTGTTACCGTCGATGTCAATTTTGTTGCGTTGCCGTTGATGTCAATTTTGTTGCGTTGCCGTCGATTTCAATTTTGTTGCGTTGCCGTCGATGTCAATTTTGTTGCGTTGCCGTCGATGTCAATTTTGTTGCGTTGCCGTCGATGCCAATTTTGTTGCGTTGCCGTCGATACCAATTTTGTTGCGTTGCCGTCGATGTCAATTTTGTTTCGTTGCTGTCGATTTCAATTTTGTTGCGTTACCGTCGATGTCAATTTTGTTGCGTTACCGTCGATGTCAATTTTGTATAGTTGCTGTCTCTTAGTTTTGTAGACCGTATATTTTTTCTCGATTTCAGAGATGCACACACATTTCTATTAGGAGCGTCTATAGTTCAAGAGTTAAATGCTTTGTTATAGTGGAATAGAAGTCAGTTGTAAAGCTGTCAGTTCCAGAATCCTAATGTTAATTCTCTTGATTTTTTAAAATGTTAAACACAAACTGCTTCATTTTCATTTAGGTTCCGGGTCACATGAGGCTACGCACCAAAACTAACTAGTATATAGATTGATAAATAACGCTGTTTAGAGCTTTACAAGCGGTAGTTATTCGCTGTCGCAGCAGTTATGAATCAATCAGCAAAAGACTCCAAGCTACAAAGCTGCATGAAAACGTTAACTAACGCGGGTTAAACTGAAGTCATATTCAACTCGAATTGAAGCAAACTCTATCATTCAATATTGTAAATAACCCATAAATCTTGAATTCACTTAGTTTTGAGTATTCATGAAAATGAGTGTGTGACCACAAGTTGGTTATAAGTGCTTTATAAAAACCCTTCGGTAACCAAAAGTGCGTCACGCGGCGGTTAACGAGTTAATTGGCTCACGAGACTTAAAGTACGCTCAAGGCCCGTCTACACTACCCAATTTTTCGTCAATCACAAACAAACCAAAATGCTAAATCGTGTCCAGACCACGTTTTCGGCGGCGTGAAGCCGAAGTATACAGGTAGTTAGTTTTTATTTTAATTAAATTTACATCAATTAAACCTAAACGTATTGAAATATGTTACTACTGAATAAATTTTGTACATGTTATGTAGTTAATTTCGATAAATACAGTATCCATGTACTCCAACAATTTACTGTATTCGAGAGAAAACCACGATTAAATCGACATAATAGGAAAAAATACGTAGAAACCAAGCAATTCACGAGCAAAAATACCATCCACAATACATAAACAAGCGAGTGTTCGCTATTTCTACGAAAATTTGTGTTCGAAGTTTTCCGACAGTTTCGAAAACATGAACACACCGAAGTCTGGCAGTTTTTCATCAGCGCTCGTGTTCGCGGACTGCCGAAAAACACATGATTCGGGGGAAAGATTGATAGTGTAGCCGGGCCTTTAGTCACAGAAATGTCATCATTACTTAGCGCAGAACGCGCTGGCACGGCATGGGACGGTGAAATCCAGTGAATTGTGCTCCAATAACACGCAAAAGCAGTCACCATGTGCGGACACCAAAGTTCATGCCTCGGGAATAAACTAAATACGAATTAGCATAAGCCTTAATACTTGGTGAATGGTGGAAGTGGGGAGTGTTTGCGAGAGCGATCGAGGGACACTTGGGCAAATGAAGCACCGCTTCAGCTGGATTACAGGGGATTAGATACCATCAACAAACGAGCGCTCTGATAACGGCAGCTATTCACGTTATCTCTTCGTCCATCAACTCGGCAAAGTCGGGCGTAAGTGACATGGAACCGAGATGAGAATTCATTTCGCTGCGCGTGAGAGGGGAAGTACAAATATTGACTGTTCTCCAATCTCCGACCGAAGCGTGAACTCGAACTGCGATTGTTGTCGCACGTGCAAATCTTTTACAGATTTTGGTAGCCAGTGTTGCTGAATGTGGCACGCCGCGAATCCAAACCATCGCCAAACGCTCAAGAAAGTTAATGGCAGTACCTTTTCATGCTCATTATATACAACAACGGTAATTTATTCAAAATTTTAAAATAGAATTTAAGGAATTTTTGGGGTTTCGTTTCATTTATTTCGGCATACCTTTGGACAAATCGGGCATCTCCATGAGATGCGTCGAAGACAGCGGTAACAGCTACCATCGCTGCATAAATTTTAGAGTCGCAAACCTCGAAGAAAATATCAAACTGTGAACTCTGACATTTTTGGTGCACATCAGGCAGAGTGCAGTTAAATGAAAAGCGCGGTGACTCATAAAAGAGGCTTCATTGTACTTTTGAGTTCGAGAAGTAGCTGTTATTACGAAAGAAGCGTGCCAGCCGTTTGCTTAACGAGGTAGTACTGTAGAGAAATTTTTGAGTAGCTGAGATGCCGCGTCATTTTGTGCACTCCTTACATTAGCCGCCATTGCTCTCATTCAGGCTTATATGGCGTTGTGACGAAAAGGGAAAAACGTAGAAAAAAGAGGGGGAGAAATGAAAGTTGGTGGGTGAAACGAGAAAGGAGTAAACAACGATACTCGAGCATTATAATAATCTTTATTTTTTATTATCACTTTATAGTATGGAAACATTTACCGTTTTTGGAAACATTTATGGAAACATTTTTTTCCATTTGGAAACATTTTTTATGGAATAGAAGTGTGGAAACATTTACCCATTCGACTGCATAAAATAATTTGTGTTAACAATTTTTAATCCGTCAAACTTGTGTAAATCAGGAAACAGCATCATAAATTACCCCACAAAATTTATTTTAAAGCACTGTCGATAATAAACAATGTTAAACAAATTGTTTAAATCGTTTAACATTTGCACTGTAAGAACTCTTTCAGACCCTTTATTGTGCCATAAGTAGCAACTCGTTAGCCATGATACCCGTTTGAGAAAATATCGAAGAATTAGAACAAAAATTTCGAGAGATGTATCGCCTGAGGGGATCATGAAGGCAGTCAGGCAACATTCCTTGTTGATGAGGGCAAAGCGTATCAAAAATATGGAGACCGACTCTGCTATCCATTAGTACTGAGCTCGTCAACAGAGAAGTTGGGCCAAGGTCAGGTTCCGTCAAAGTTTATTTAGGTTGTCAGATATAAACCGAGAAGTTAAATCAAACAAGAACTTATCTTTGTGTACATGGAGGCAGCAAAACGGTCGCGGTAATTATTTGGTGCGGATGGTTTCTATGGCACTCATGAATTCGTATTTTGAATAAACTTTCATCCCTTGCGATGTGTGATGACACTATTGCATGTTTTTGCTGTCAGTCAACGGTTGGTCAATTTTTCATACGTCTTCTGGGACTATTTTCATGCACTCAAAAGGTTTGTTAAGGCTGCGGCAGCTCTTAGTTTAATCGCAAGCATTTCTGTGCATTCTCTCCCGAGAAGAGGGCTTTAAATATTTAAAAACATTCAGTTTCGAGTACGAAAGAAGCGAGAGCGCCCAGTATACACCCGACTTCGTTTATTCAAAAGGTACACAGGAGCAGCTTTGAACAACACGCAACTTTGTTTAACTTGCAAAGAAGCGTCAGAACTGAGAAGCAGAACCCTTACTGTTAGAGTGTAGGAACTTAAACACATGAAAAACGAAGGAGTTCAATTATCGGGATATTTTGTGAATTCTGAACTCAGATACACGTTTTTTTAAAGCTTGTGGGCAAAATATTAGGAAGTTAAAAATTAAGTATTTAGCGTTGTATTTTTAAATTCAAATGTGTGCCCAGTCAGACACGTCAGAGAAACATATTCAAATTTGAGTAAAGCTGGGAGAAATGTGCTTCCGCATACATTACAAGAAAACACATTTAGGTATTGGGGATCATCTGTCGCATGCTCGGTGCACAGGAAACTTTTCATTGAAAGGCAAGAGAGAAGCTCTACCGTCTATCAGAGTCGTAACATTTTGTAGCGCTTGAGACTTGGCATTTCGTAATTTTCGGTCGGAGAGTGGAAACACATTTTATTTCGTTCATTTTTCCTTTATTTTGCTCTTTTGTTTGTATTGACCAAGAGTGATTTAAATATGAATTATTTTCTATTAACACGTAAATCGCAGGTCACCTCAGCCAATAACTTGCGAACTGTTCCAGTGTTTCTATTTTAGTCCCCAGGTGTAAGTAACGTCGACTGGCAGCTTGAAAGATTCCATTGCTGGCGTAGAGTGGGTAACGTAAAAACTCCCTGACATGTCTACAGTTAGCAGCGTGATTATTCAGCAACGACTCTACCAAGTCTAACATTTCCGCTTTATCATTTATAATTTTCGCCGTTCTGTGACGAACTACACTTGGGCGGCTGCAATCATTAATGCCTCGATAAAAAGTTAGAGACTTGGTCTTGATCGATTGTGCTGAGCCTAAGAATGTCAACATTTTTAGTGGAGAATTCCAGCATTCTGGCACATCACTTATGAGAGATTTTAAATTAGTAAAGTATTTAAAACGCTTGTTTAGTCAAGCTGTGAGTTTTATGACTCGGATTCCGTACAAAAGTTGGGATATGCAATCGTGAGAGTGAGAATTTCAGCCAGTAATTCTTATAACATCGTAAAAGAATAGATGTTGATATGACGATATAATTATGAATCTGGTCAATATTACGATTTTAACTATCTAAAAATAAATCTTACGACGATTATTTTTTTATGTTTATGCATCTAATTTGTTCTGAATGAAAATAAGATTTGATATGTATTCGAGGACCCTTTATTTAAACATAAAATTAATAATGCACTATGTTTAAATTTCATGCAGCTTCTAGGTATGCACATCCAGCATGCATGAGAAAAGAAATGATAAAGGGTTTTTCTTGTAGTAATTTCTGACGAATGGAACAGCTCAAAAGTTACTCAGATGCGCTCGAAATACGTGAGCATAATACAGCACTGCATCATTTCTGCGTTAGTTTGAACTGTCATTTCTTGATAACCTTCACTACAGACTCTGAATCATGAGTATTTGCAGCGCGAGTTGGAATGAATAACAAAGAAATGTCTTTGAAGAAAATTGTTAAAACATCTACGAAGAAATTTTCTACAATATCTACGAAGAAAATTAGTGAAATATCTATGAGGAAAATTGTCAAAATATCTACGAGGAAAAATACTGAATTACCCACATGGAAAATTAATGAAATGTGTGCGAGGAAAATCGCAGCCATATCTACGAGGAAAATTGCTAAAAGAATGTCAGTAAAGAAAGTCTACTGCTTTATCTTATCAACTTATCATTAACGACGTTCTTCTTTTAATTGTGGGACTAAATCAAAGTGACACGTCGAGGTACAGCCCCATAGCTGTGCCTAGAGCGCTCCTTGTTAGATCTGCCATTCTCAACCTTTCCTCCATCAATGTCCCCCTCGGCTTTATGTACTAAGTATATAAAGCCGAAATTTACCTCAACCAAGCGTAAATGTTAGATGGATGGAGTAGGTGGAGTACGCAACCAAGGGTAAATGTTAGATGGATGGAGTAGGTGGAGTACGCAACCAAGGGTAAATGTTAGATGGATGGAGTAGATGGAGTACGCAACCAAGGGTAAATGTTAGATGGATGGAGTAGGTGGAGTACGCAACCAAGCGTAAATGTTAGATGGATGGAGTAGGTGGAGTACGCAACCAAGGGTAAATGTTAGATGGATGGAGTAGATGGAGTACGTTACCAAGGGCAAATGTTAGATCGATGGAGTAGGTGGAGTACGCAACCAAAGGTAAATGTTAGATGGATGGAGTAGATGGTGGACGCAACCAAGGGTAAATGTTAGATGTATGGAGTAGATGGAGTACGCAACCAAGGGTAAATGCTAGATGGAGTACGCAGGTTTGGAAGAAAAGTGTGGGGAGCATAATGCAGACGCTCCGTGCGACAGAAATCGCCGTCTGAATAAAAAGGTAGGATTAGCCTTTAAAGAGGACATGTGCTTCGTCCCGTCCAGCTGCTTTGCCTGCACTCCTGACTCCTGAGGCAGGCGGAATGTGCGCGCCGTGCGCTGACTTGCTCGGGAAATAATTATGTTTTGTGAGAAATATGTAGAACTAAGCCGATGTCAAACGTGGTTTCCGGGACAAGAATCTTGTGAAAACTCCCTAACTAATGAAAGTTTCGTGTAAAAAAAATGGATTACCAGTGAATTATGATACTTCAATTTAAAAACATGCATGCATGGGAACATGAATTTTGCGATAAAGCTTGAGCTAACGAAAGTTTCGTGTAAAATAACAGTTCACCAGTGAACCGTGATGCGTCAATTTAAGAAAATTCATGCATGGGAATGATGACTTTCACTGACGCAATGTTAAACCTTTTCGGCCGTCGATATAATCCAAAACGTCCTGTATTTTCCTTTCTATTTATAAACCTTCGACTAGAATCAGAGCGAAAAAATTTAGCTAGCGTTTTGTTTAGCATCTCAAAAAAACTTACAAGCAAAAATATTTACAGTAAGTGATGAAGTACACTACACAACTTTTTTGTCACCTTTAGCGACAATATTAACTCCATTCCACTCAATCTATTCTGGAGTCTGCGCTCGTACTTTCTCCCTCACAGGGACTGGGATTCTGAAGCGGCCTCTCTCTCTCTCTCTCTCTCTCCCTCCCTCTCTCACTCTCTCCCTCTCTCTCGAAATGAAGAAGAGAAAAATGCTCGAGACCTGCGGCGTAATGCGACCCCGAATTTTAGAGGCCGGCTAGAGCTTGTGGCTCAGGCTGTAAAGAGCAAGATCTTGCGAAATAATTTTTTATACCGTATGGTAGATAAAGGTCGTAATCGGGTATTGTAGAGGTCATTTTGCTTTTCAGTAGAAAACAAAATATATTCTCTATTTTGACAATCCGAGAACTTTGGTAACGCGCTGTGAAAGTTTTTTTTCCATAGGTATGAACCTATTCTAAAGATTGCTGAGACTTAATTTCAATTTTGAGTACGAAAATAAACAAACAAGAAGCAATAACCATCCGTTTTTACTCAGCTTCCTCATGGTATTGTTGTCCAGGGCAGAATCCCAAAGTTAGCAAATTTTAAAAACCACTCTGAGTATGCGGGGATTACTTTGAAGTGTTAGGTAACATGAGTACACATAGTGTTCCTAGAAAGCTTAACGTACTGGTAATAAAAGAAATAACAAACTACAATAAATCCATTTGTAAGTAGCAGTGTTCAATGCACATAAAATTTAGCTTTCTTCATGACTCATAAACTTCAAAAATCTTATGTTTTTATTAATTACTTGTTAGAATCTCGCTTAAACGCGCCATTCTTATGATGTTTTCTTGTGCTTTTGTTTTTCTCACCGCTAAGTGAGTTTGCATATTTTTCTTCTGCTTCAAACTTCGCTGCTACCTTGCCGTCGAGTCGGTAACTGGACCCCTCCTCCTCCTTCATTGGATTAAGATTTCCACAAACTTTTCTTTACAACTTTGTCCTGCAGATGAAGTTAACGTTTGCTCTGACATGCTCCTGTCTATCTGCGGACGTCCTCTCCCCTCTGCTTCGCTTGTCTTAATTACGACGTTCAATCGATGTCTAGCATGTCTTTGTCATAGAAACAAAGGGTGGAGGTCCCTCACGGCTCCTCGATCATACGTACACGGACAGACTGGTGAGAAGCAGCAGGCATTGTGGGGCAGTCCACTGGCCACCCCACAACGCCGAGCGACTTCCAAAGCGCGATGACTTCAGACAAATTTTCGGATGAGCGCAGCTATTGGAATCTGGATCGCTTAGATGTGAGTCGCGCTGGTTCGATACGTTTGGGAAACTGTATATGTGACACGAGAGTTTAAGAGACTGAAAGGCAGTCGTCCTTTTTGATGTTAGTGTTTAATTTCACTAACAGGTTGACTCTTAAGCAAGTTTTAAATCTATGACAGATTGAGTGTAAGAGTTAACATCATTTTTTTCGTTAGTGTCAACACGTCGATTCTGAAGAAGTTTTCGACTGAATAACCTATGACAGATTGAGAGAAGAGTTAATGCCTTTTTTTTACCAAGTATGGTGGAGTAACAACCAAAAAATGCATCTTTTGAGGAATCAAGCTTTGAAATTTCTCAGTCCTAACTGCGAACCTTATAGCAGCGCCATCTAGGCCTTTTCTTAGGTTGTTCGTCGCTCTTTAACTTTCACTCTTGATGCAATCTTACCTAATAATACCCTGTGTGTGTTTATTTATTTGTTTGGTGTCTGCTTTTTCCGTCTCTTTGTGACGCTCATAAGGTTACTTAATGACCGTATCTGTGATCCGAGTTCCTCCAGTGCGCAAGTATAAGAATATTTTAATCGCGGGCACTATTAGGATGGAAATATTTGTTTGTCATCCATATCAGGAAAATATATTTAAGGAAAATGTTGAATCTCGACATTTTTGACCGGCAGTGTGCACCAGTTACTAATATTTATCTTGGTTGCTTCCACAAGCTCAGTTTCATAATCGAAATAGGATGATGAGCACATGCTTAACCACGTGATTTATCATTCGACGCGTTTACTTTCGCGCTACGTTGTCTCTTCCTGAAAGAACTGAAGTTGTTACAAAGATAGGAGTCTGGTCGGCAGAAATCTTTGAATGTAACACATAAGTGCCACCTGATTCGCTACATCATTGCAGGACTGTCATAACTCAAATTTCGTGATTTTTCACGAGAAGCATTTTAAAGTACCTAAGTCATATAACTTTAATAATTTTACGCAAATCAACCAACGCCATCTCTCGGCCAAAAATGCACTTAGACTTACGACTTTACTGCCAATTGACACCGAATTAATTCAGCATTCTTATAAACATTTTAACTCTATACTTGAAATTTTTTAATTATAACGGTCTTGCTATTATACAGCGATATGCGTAATTTTCCCCACTCAGTGTAGGCAAGGTAGAGCGACGAGGTGTCGTGTTACAGGACACTAAACCTGGATTGTGTTCGTTGTTGCCGAAAACTTTCACAATTTTGATCCAATTATATTTGATCAAAAGGTCCAATCAGCATCTGGTGACCATGCAAGGTTTCCAGGTAACTATTTTTTGCTACCAGTCAACCATTTTTCGTTATTGGAAAATACTGGAAATGTTAATTCATGAAAATAAAAGAAGTCCTCATTAAAAGAGCTTAAAAGAAAAGAAAAGCCATTTTGGGGAGAAATTACACTTCAAACTTTCTTTGGTTAATTTAGTTAGATAGTATCCAGATTAATTTACTTCTATACCTGTGATAAAACTGCTACAAATGTCTTATTGAAATCTTTTGTACAGCGTGTTTTAATTATGAAGCTCTAAGTTTTTTAGAGAGTGCAAATGTGTTTGAAGAAATTGGCCATCAGTAAGCCAACTTTGTCCATTACAAAAACAGAAAAAATTTCATTTGTATGGGCAATAATGAAAGCAATTAAGCCCATTAGAATTCCATGTAGCTTTAATGCTTTATGCGGTCTCACAAGACCCACAACAAATGGGCCAAATGAAGTCTATTCCTGCGGTGCCACGTCCCGACGGTGCGCAGGAGAACAAGAATGCTCAGATGGAATGTTCTTCCATTTGCAAGGCAAAAAGTTGGCAGAAATAATTGCGGCTATAAAAATGACACATGGAGCACCGTTGCCTCGCCAAAGGCCAGGCATATTGGACCCGCGACGTGGAGGTGACGTCGATGCGACGTGAATTAGAAGCTCTGTGAGGGATGCACAAGGCACTGCACTCTGCAATTCTCGCGTCTTTATGAATCTCAAAGTAGTTTCGGGGTGACGATCTCAGAAGACGGGTAATAAAGGAGCAGACAGCAGTTAATGCAGCGTTTCATGATTTCGTCATCAAAGAATGGGTAATGTGCCACGTTAATGGTACCTCCGTTCAGTCGTAAGATTGGATGTGGTTCAGTATGCGTAGAGTTGGTTAGAATAGCGAAGGTCAGTTCAAGTGAGCTTAGAGAGCTTGTCAGTGTACTGGACTTCATTCAAAAAAGAATAGCATAACTGTCCAGTAAATGACAGGCTATGGTTATAGAACTTAAGAAACACAAACCAAATAGAACAAAAATCAGGTAAAAATAAAAGAACTCTGTATAATCCACTCGTGAACGGAGAGAATTTAATTCTAATGCAGCTGTGGTGCACCTCACAATAAAGCAAATTTCATGGAGAAGAAATTCAAGCGAGGATATTTTGTTCCTTAGTGATATTCTTCAAAACATCGGACACGCCAGCTGATATGTAAAAGTTCACCGCATGGTCAGTACCATTTTTTCGTGCGACTATTTAATTCTTCATCAGCTTAAAACATCACAACATTTACACTCTTAGAATTGCTTGATGCCAGAGCACAGAAACTTTGACTAAATTTGACTGAGAAATTAGTGATGTTATTAACATGTGGTACCCCCAAGTGTAGAGAGACTCGTTTTCATGTTAAATAATTAGCCCACATCATCTCAAAAGATAGCTTGTATTTAAATTTCACGCTGGGAAACAAGTTTCAAAATGTTCTTAAATCTTCAATTTTTTGCTGAGCTGTCCCAGAATCATCATTGTGGGGCTCTTTGTTGAAAATTCAGTTTAGACGCTCTTTGTCTCTAAGTTATCTTTGACTTTCAGTTTCGTTTGTGTTTTAATTAAAAGGAAAATAAACATTGTGATATATGAGAAGCGGATATTTTATCGAGCAGATGCTGGCGATATGCCACTGTGCGAGGCAGTTTTAGTTTAAATTCCCTTTGTCTCTAACTTATCTCGGACTTTCAGTTCAGTTTGTGTTTCAATTCCTTATTAGCGTCACACGTAACGGTCTGTTATCAGTCTGAGCTCGTAGTCTTGATGGAATTAATGATCTGTGTAGACAAAGGTCCAGGAAGCACACATCTTGAAATATAGACGTATTCATTAACAGCATTGTTAGCCTTATGACAGTTGATTTAACCGACTCTGTTGGACCAGAAGTCGATGCTTGGATGAATTACTACTTGCCGGTCGTAGACCAAAGACAACAATGTAGTTGTGTGATTAATTGTGTGCTGAGGAAATTTGATCACTTCATCCACCGAATATTACATCCCTCGCACAGCAGCACAGAGCCTCCTTATGTTTTACAACGAATATTTTCTAACCTTCATAGAAGGAAATTATTAAAAGAACTTAAAAGTGCGAAGTGATGGGGGCGATAAAATGACTTTTACGCTTGTTCTGTGTAAATTACACGGAACTAACAGAGCTTTTTTTTAACATTCGGAAAACAAAGGGCTTATTTTAGTGCTTAATTGTTTTCACTCAAATCAATTTAAATGCAAAAGTTCAAAGATATAGGCATCAGTTCGGCCTGCAAACAACATACAGTGAAAGCTTTTCTTCCGGGACTTTAGGGCACTCCTAACATGTCTTGCAGTAAATTTACACCTTCACTACGTATTGGTACAAATGTATACTACTTGGTGAATTGCTCGTTTACCAAGATCGACATAGAAGTCGATCACCAGTGTTTGAAACCAGTAACAACAGGTACCAATTCACTGATTTTACTACCTTTATTTAAATTGGATTATGGCGTTTAAGCCAAAATGTTATCGTGCAGTTATATTTTCCCCGCTTGTTAGGAAGGAAATGTAAGAATGTAATCAAGCAGTGAAGATGGCTTCTCAATTTTGCTTCTACCAAATTAAACGTTGTGAACGTGTTAAAACTCAAAACTCGACTCCATGGGAAACCTATACAGCATTTTGCTGAAGAGGTATGAACATAAAAAGGTATATGCATCCTTCTTTATCCGTTTCATGCCAAGATGAAGGTATTAAGGATCCGCAACAGCGGATTCAGGAGCCACGAAGTCGCGGACTGACTTCGAACTTTTTTCACGAGTTATGTTCATCCCTTCTTAGTGATATTTCATGGCAATTTGAAACTATTAGGGAATGACAGCGGCGGATCCAGAAGTCTGGAGTTCGAAATCAAGCTGAAGTTTGCACTTTAGACACAGTGAGCTTGTTATTATGCTGACCATATTTAAACATGTTTAATGTTTGAAATATTAGAGCCTGCTGGACTGTTCTAAGCCACCTGATGGCCATGCCAACAACGTCTGGGAGCAATGGTGGCTACTATTCATTCAGGTTTCTTAAGGTTTCTTGATTATGCTTGCTTCATAATAATAATTGATTAGCAGATTGTAACATCAAACTGTCATCACAATGTTGGCTCTTTTTTACGTATAGGGAATACAATTCTGCGTAAAATTTCCAGTGTTTGTGACATCATTGAGAAAAAGCCAATGTTGGTTCTGTTTCACGTATACAAGGAATCAATTTTATTTAAAATCTTCTCTGTTTGTAAAAACATTGCGCAGAAGATTATTACCCGCGTTCTCCCGGAATTATGTATGCATCACACTGCACCGCGTTCGAAAGACAAGATACGTTGGGTCTACACACACCCCAGATTGAGTCTCAGTACGCATTTCCAGCGCACGAGGATGTTTCCTGCGTTTCTCCTATCTCCAGAGGCTATAGAAAAAGAATCTCACAAATGGCGAGGTATGAATCACATTCGCCCGATAAAGTGCAATTAAATGCGGCATTCTCGGAACACTGAAGCGAGATTTACGACAAGACAAAGCCTTTGCGAAGGCGCTGTTGTGTAGAGGCAACACGAGGTTTGGCTCTCGGTGTTTTGTTTGCCTGCGCGGCACGCGGCCGGCAGCAGGCAATACGGCTAAGAGCTGGTTTCTTTTCAGGCCCGCCATACACAACCAAGAATATGTGCTGAGACTTGCACTGTGCTCAAAAACTTTAGATGGAGCCCGCACGAATGATAATAATGATTCCTGAGAGCTGCTCTCGTAAAGTTTATTGTGGAGCGCACAAGCGGTTAGGTTTTCCGAAGTGAAATGTTACGCACGATGACCGTCTAAATAAGGGCGGAATATGTGAATAACAAATGGTTAAGTTGATTACTGTTTATTGAAAAATACGACATTCTTACAAAAAGTGTCATTTGTGGAGCTGATGAACATCGATTCTCATTCCAAAAATGGATTAATTACTGTTCGTAAGAACTTTCTACCGTTTATTTAAATTTTAGCTTTTACAGCGAGGATTTCACCAAGAAAAAAATTCATGAATGTGTTTGTGACATCCATCAACGCTGATTTTAGGATACAATGATTTGGATGACATGATTTCAAATCTATTTTAATTTCTCAAGGCTGTATATATATTCACTAAGTAGACATGTTTTTGAAAATCTCGGCATAACAAGTACTATGCTTAATGGTCATCATACATCATGTCGGTTTCAGCCGTCGTCAACTTGCCTGGAAACGGAATTCCATAACAATTGCGGTCAGCCCAACAGCTTGCAGCGTACCTGAATTAACGACTTTAAGCGTTTGAATTTCTTTCAATGAATACGCAATCAAAAGTAGTTTCATCTCTCTTTATCGTACAACCAAGAGGTACTGACTATAAAAACTACGGTGATGTGAATATGTTAATTTAATACCCTGACACTGAATCAACACATTGGAGACACAAGAAATTAAAGAACGAATCAGATATAACAATTGACGATGCGCAGAACACATCAAATGCTCAAAAGAACAGGTCTTCTCACGATCAAAATAAACCCAAGTTTTTAGTAATAAAGTTTTTTAACTAACTTTGGTGAAGCAATATTTTTTGGGATGCCAACGAGGACAGACATGATCGGCACTCGCATCGTCACTTCATTGTCCACCACTGAATTTTTATTGAGTCTTCACCGCGTTACGGTCAATCTTTCTTGGGTGACCGAACGAATTGTTTTAAAGCGATAAAAAGTTCCCCTTAGCTCCGATAATGTCGGTGCGCCCTACAACCGACACCTGATGTTCAAGCCGTGGCATTCGGGTAACTTTTAATTATATCATTTGATTCTATTATTTAGGTGCTTTAATTTGGTGTGCAACGGTAACTTTTAATTATACCATTTGATTCTATTATTTAGGTGCTTTAATTTGGTGCGTAACAGTAAGTTTTAATTATAACATTTGAGTTTTGATTTCGGCGGTTTAATTTCAGTGCTTAATGATAACTTCTGACAATATAATTTGATTTCATTATTTAATTTTAGTGCTTAATGATAACATCTAACAATATAATTTGATTTCATTATTTAATTTTAGTGCTTAATGATAACTTCTACCAATATAATTTGATTTCATTATTTAGTTGGTTTAATACCAGCTCTGTACGTTCGATTACTGAAATCAATAGCGCCTCTCAGAGCTCCAGCGCTCTCCCGGGTTCTGCTTCATTATTTTCTCAGGTGGGGAAGATAAATCCGTATACAGGGCGCAACCGATTATTTAGGCTGTAATGTGCGCAGTTTTCGTTAAGGGCGCGCGTCGCTATAGGGGCGCTTACTGCAGGTCCTCGAGGCGCCGATAGCGCATTACGGCGCGCTAAATAAACGCTGCCATCCCCTTAAAATCCCTCCGAAATTTATGGAAGATCTCGCCAGCTCCACGCCCACACGATATTCTATAAATTCTCTCCGCTTGCAAAATAGGATCAGAAACTGGAGCGTGAATATTAAACGCTATCAATATAAACGAAGCATCTCCAAGCTGCGCTCGAAAATACATATTTTATGCTGTACTTTAATGCTAGCTTATGCCTAGTTAAAGATTCAGGTGTTTTTTTTTGGCTGCAAATGAATTTCGGGTTATCACTTCGCATATTAGCTTTAGAGTTACTGTAATTATGAGATAGGAAAAGTCTAAGCATGGGGGCAATTTATGGAGAATTTCCCAAATTATATTCACTGAACATATTCATCTAAATTTAAGAAAATAGAACCCACACCCATCTGTGCTTTATATGGACGAGAAAGAACCTGTTTTCCATCGGATAAATCTATCCCAATTTCTATTTTTTTAATCTATTTTTTACTTAAAATTAAGTTGAAGCGTGAGGTTCAATTTTGTACTCATGACATTAGAAGCGAGAAAAGTTTATCAATATAACTCATTTCGCTGATTCAGCTCCACCAACATCACCCATCAACTACATGTCCGGCTTCTTATTAAAAAGCATCGGAGTCGGGTTATTAAAAACGCGCACACGGTATTGCGCTCCACTTATTTATATCTACCACCTGCATCATATTCATAAATAAAAATGAACAAAAATGGAGATGCTCGAGAAATGACAGCCAAGGGAGGTAAATTTTTACGTTACGGTTTGCAGCTTGATATAACATCCCTCCAGAATGTCTCATTCTGAGTTTCTGACTATTTAATATTCATTTTAAAAATGTTCTGTAAAAGGTTACATTTTGAGAGAGTTTTATGAGATTGCAACCTGGATGTCGCGGCAGATTGCATAGAAGATGCCGGGCCGTTACTGAATAAATGTTTAGTAGCGAAAAGAATTTGATTTTAAAGGCAAAATCATTAACATTTACAAACTCTGAAATGTCGCTGTTCACGAAGCTGAATTTAAAAATTCCAGTTTTAAATTTACAATGAAAACACCGAACTGAACCAAAGAAGGTATTTTGTATAAATTCTCCATGAGTTCACCGTGACCAGATAGGCACGTCTCCCAAGTACTGCTGCAAAATTCAAGATGTTTGCCCGATCTATGAATAAGTCTGCTGACAAGGTAAATTAAAAATAGGTAGTTTTCTGATAGAGCCCGAAAACGCAGGAAACGATCTCACTCCCTAAATTTAGGCACCAGCGACATGCGTCTAAAGTGACTTAAAAATTAGTGTTGTCGCAAACTACAAGCGTCTATGGCTCACTTTGTACGTGAGATCACGTGCGAAGTTAGCCGTCTCACCAGCTGCTGGCGTCCAGATTAAATAAAACAGCATATAAGGCACTTGTAACAGCTGCTAGTGTCTGTGTAAAGCAAAATAACATACAAAGTACCCTTGTTTACCATGTGTTGGCGTTTACATAAAACAAAACCATCCACAAAGTACTCTAGTCACCAGCTGCTGGCGTCCACATTGAGCAAGCACAACAGTTCTGTACTCGCGCCGTGCAAGGATTGTAGGAAACAGCTTTTTTCTCAAAATTAATTGGAACTCCGCGCAGGGTTGCCAAATGTTACGAGCTTCTATCGAATTTCATTTCGAATCCGACTGAAAATTCTCGTTCAATTACGCACAACAAAATCGATCTCACCTTTTTCGCGGCACTGGTAAAAAGTTCTGGGTGTCTTTCGAAGTATAATAAACCCGAGGAAAATGTGATATAGTGTCGCAAAATTCAAAAAACAATGTTCATAAATAAATAGAACTAAGAGTCTTTAGTCTGCGTAGTTTGATTTGTTTCTCCTTAACAACGTTTTGGATAAAAAGTTAGTTGTTGTAACGTTAACTATAACCGATTCCCCATTCGAACAGTCTTGATATAATTCGGTTTTAAACATTGGCTTGCATTTGTTTGCACCTAAAAACTGTGCAAGAAAACTCATGATTCTCCTCGTTGGGGAAACGGAGAACTCAGCCACAATTCCCCACTCTTCCCAGGTGTTGGAAATGGGTACCGGCTTGACCGAGGGTAACTGTCATCGCGTCCTAGAGTTAGTTACAAGGCATTTAGAAAACCAATGTACAAGATAGTATGTATCAGGCTTGATTGGAAGAAAACACCATTTAAATGAACAGAGTACTAAACACTCAGTCGAACTCCTCTGAAAAATCGAGAAAAAAAACGATATTCACTAAAATGGAGGCAATACCTGTGGTAGATAAATATCAATTAAGTCCGGAAGCACGAGACTTGTAATCCTCCTCCTCCTCTCATCGCTCACACCTTGTACGATGCTGCAGGGGATCCACGAGCCGCCAAGGTTCTTTCTCGTGTGATGGGAAAATGGCTCAAACTTCACACAAGTTAGATATAAGGGAACCATATCTCTGACACAAGCAACATCGTCCTCTGGAATGTCTGTAGCCGAGCAAGTCATGCAAGCGAGCTGACGAAAGTAACTTCCGCTGATAATAGGAAAAGTTGTTATGAGGGAAGAAATCATCAAAAGAAATTAGGAACAATAACGATGATCTAAGTTGATGTTCAATTTTGTCAAGAACTTGGGAATATCAGACATATCAAAGGGAGCGTGTTCTATTTTCCAGGTTTACGCGTGTTTACAGTTCAGTGATGCGTGAAATTTGTTTAATTAAGTGAACGACGGAGCCACTTGAATTAAAGGAATAAGCAAGAGTTGCGTGTTTTGGCCTGTAGTGAAATGTTCAGTAAATACCATACAATCGCACGACGCATAAAATACATAGTCCTTACCACCGCTATAGATATACACTGTATACTTTCTACCGCCACTGTATACATTGTTTCGCTCCTACAGCTCTTGTGCATGGTTATGCTACATGATTGTTCTAGTAACGTAGAGCAAAGAATTTTTTAAATTTTTAAATCGGTTTACCCGGGAATTATATCCTCATTAGAATCCCTGTTCAGTGAGATTACTAAGGTAAATTCAAACCCCACGTTGATTTCCCACATAAAAATGAAGATAACTAAGCTGCATTTTTCCAAAGAGTGACAAAAATATTTGAAAGAACTTGCGCATTGTTATTGTTCAGTTGATGGAGCAGAATATGAAGTACTTCGTGTTTTAAAGCATATCAGGGGAAAACAAAATTATTCCCAGATACACAATCCAAGTTTGTTAATTAGAACAAGATAGCAAAGCTATTCTGGGAAGTTATTCTGATGTTCAAGTTTAGGTATTCTCATTTTCAATTTATTATAGAGGGGACAACTTCTATAAGACTTAGATCCAGGTCAAAATGTCTCTGACGACAGCACAGATGACTCGAGAATAAACTCGAAACTTCAAAATTGACGTTAAAATGACTGACAGAGACTCCAATTTGCATTCAAATAACGCGCTACCAGTCGAGCAACACACCGGGAACAGGGCAGCAGATCAATTCTCTCGCCAAGTGGCAGACTCTGATGCAATCACTCGCTGATAACTTTTCATGGCTGCAAAAATTAACCATGCATGAAAAACCAACCAACGGCAATGCCTTCCAATGTCGGCGACAGATCAGGTGCTGTTCCAATGTGATTGTATGTCGTTGGCAAAGAGATCTCCATTATTTCGAGCACAGAGACGGGGCGATTCTCAAGATAGAACGTCGTTGGCTAGATGGCACTGGCTGGTCCACAGAAACACCGTTTGGCAGTTCCATCTGAGTTGATGAAACTCATGGAGTTAGTTATGCAAATCGCGGGGTGGTGAGGCAGGGTGGAGACCTCCTCAGTAGCTGCTACTTCGGTTTATTATCGGAGTGAACCGCGACGACGACTCGCGATTGGGGGATTTATTCCATCGGTGGAAAACTAAAAGTTGAAATTTTGAAATATGGCGAACAGTATGACGAGGGAAAAATAAAACAACAGGTAATATGTGAAAATGAATAAAATAAAATATGTGCTGCACAAAATGTGTGCACTTACAGAAATTGACGGACGAAAAATGAAACTGAAAAGGAAATAATTGAATGCAGTGAACAAACCATCCAACATTGCACATATGATAAAAACGTTCAAATATAAAATATTTTAATGAGCGTGCATCAATTGTAACGACAAAGCATTGTTCATATCAGACGGGAGTTACTGACGGGGGTACGATAGTGTGTTGAATAACAGGTAAAATGTTGCTTTAGAAGAAAGTAACATTCAATTTCAACAAGAAAAATAAACATTCACTTAGCGCAAAACGTTTGGTGATAGACTACGCTCATCGCATTCCATCGTACTCAAAAACCAACTGATAGCTATTGCAGATCAACAGGTTTATACACGGTTGCCCAGAAGTAACTGACCCTTTTAATTTGCCAATAAAAAGAAAACCATGAGAACTAGAAAGTTGAAACTTGTTTTATTTTAAAGAATAACAATTTTATAGTTTATTAACACTGCGTTTTGAATATAATATCCTTTAAATACCACCACGGTTGTTTTGACATACTAGGGCTCTTTTCCTTGTTGCTTCCATAACGCTCCTTAGTGTATCTGGCGAGAGTTGAGCTATTTCAGAAGAAATGTTGCTTTTAAGTTCTTTTAAATTTGTTGGATTTGTTCCATAAACTCATGACTTGAGGTAGTCCCACAAGAAGAGGTCGCATGGGGTCAAATCTGGAGAACGAGGGGGCACTGGATGTTTCCATACTGTGAAATTAAATGATTTGGAAAGCAATCGCTTAACAATGTTAGAGTTTCTCTTGCTGTATGGGCTGGGGCTCCATACATGTATAGGATACCATATAATAAACTATAAAAATGTTATTCTTACAAATAAGACAAGTTTCAACTTTTTAGCATTCATAGTTTTCTTTTTATTAGCAAATTAAAAAGGTCAGTTACTTCTGGGCCACCCTGTATTTTAGCAAATGAAAATTCATTAAATACCAATACATAGAATCCCA
Source organism: Morinoia aosen (assembly GCA_030386875.1). NCBI lineage: Eukaryota > Metazoa > Arthropoda > Malacostraca > Amphipoda > Talitridae > Morinoia > Morinoia aosen. The sequence continues at coordinate 44,371,852 of CM059572.1, read as the reverse complement.
AATAAAAGTAACTACACTCGCAAAAATATAGCAATAAAGAAACTCATGTTCAATATGGCTAAAGCAATAACTGGGTGGAGGTTAAAGTAGGGAGATTTGAAAAGCAGACCTCAATAATGTTAAGCTGATGCAAGTCTTCCACTACCATCGCATTACAGAATGATGCTAATTCCCAAGTGTATCACTCAGTAAGGTTGAGTCTACAAGTTAATTTTACAAGAATTCGGAAGAGTTCGAATCTCTTTTGAGCGCGCTACATTTGACGGAGCAAGTAGCTTCTATCGTAATGCAAAAAACACAGAAAGCGCGTAAGAAAAGGTGAAGGTCAACTTTTCCTCCTCAAGTTCATATTCTCTCCCTTCTTTCTAATTTAAGAGCTGGAAAACCAATGTAATTTCTTGCAAATCCAACTAAATGATGAAGTGATCCTTGAAGTTTGTCTTTCTTTTAAACGGGAATCAATGTTGAACTTGCCATCATATTTGTTGAGCTTTATATGGTCTAATCGTTCATACAGTTGGTTTTTGTTCAGCGTTTTCATTCGGCAGTATCTTGAGACCAGTGGTCGATACCTCGCAATTCTTCACGTAAACTGAACCGCGACTAAAATGCAAATGTTGCATAAGTGAGCATAGTTTTATACATTTCCATCAATATTCACACAATTTGTTACGACTTCAATTCATTAGCTTAAGAGTCTGAGGGAAACTTCCATAAATTCTTTACTGAAACTTCAGGACGCTATCAGAACATTAGCTCCCTAACTCACGTCATCCTCTATCAACAAGCAACTGACTCTGTAATTTTTGCCAGATTCCGACGCCTGGCGATGCTTTGCCATCAGCTCTTCAAACGGACCTTGGCGGAAGCAGTTAATGTTCGTGTATTAGAGTTAATGAGCAAACGCGGGAGTTAATGAGCAAATATAGAAGCCGGACAAATATTGCTGCTCGCTAACACAATTAACGCTCTCTTACGCCACAATAAAACCCACAAACGCGCAGCGTGAGCATCAAATTAATGCTCCAGTCGATGGTAATGGCCTCGTGTTGAATGCAGTCCAGCAGGATGTTGTATTATAATTATGGAGTAGTGGTTTCCAGATTTTTTATTTACCGCCGCTTTCTCAGTAAATTTTTTATCTACCGCCCCCTTGAGATCTTACTGCCCCCTTGTGGTTAACTATATTGAAATTTTATAGTATATTATCAAAAAGATGTATTTTCTATACATACAATTTTTTCCAAGATGGGTTCCCCTTGAGCGTTTCAACACCCCCCATGGGGCGGCAGCGCCCACTTTGAGAATCACTGTATTAGAGTACAGTATGGCTGCAGGGTTCATTTTGAGGCGGCTGGCTACCTGTTTCATTTGAGTAGGGTGATGCAGTAGGTAAAAATCTACTTTAATTTTTTTTATCATTCGTTAAGGTTGAAACATTCACAAACATTTTTTTCGTAACTCTTCACATTGACGTTCTATTGAGGCTGAGTGCCTTATTTTCGCGCATAAACATAACAAACGGCACTTGTTCAATAATGGTTAATATTTGGAAATACACAAGAACATAAACTCTTCTGAAACTCAACATTTGAAATGTTACGACGCGCTACGAAAGCAACAATAGAAAATTAAAATATCTTTGAAGATTTCAATCTTGAACACGTAAATACTTCACAATATTTCCAGTTCAAGCGAGCACTGTTATCGTTGAGATCCCTCGGTTAGCATGAATGTACTGTTGCTTGCAAGTGAAAATAACTAATGGTAAATGTGTTTCGTTGGTGGTGTTTCGTTGGTGCCTGGGCGTGGTTGGGGTCTGACTTGGTGGAACTTGGGGATGACCCAAAAAAAAGCCACTTGGCTCGTTTTGGTTTCCAGTTGCTGTTCCGTTGAGTGTAGCGGCGAAGGTTAAGAAAAGAAAGAAAGAAAGAAAGAAAGAAAGAAAGAAAGAAAGAAAGAAAGAAAGAAAGAAAAACGGTTTACTTAAAATAAAGTTTATACATGAAATGCATAACAGTGGATTTTAAAATATCTTAATATTAAGATACTTCGTTGAAATTTACACATGGGTATCGTGATACCCATGTCAATTGTCGAAAACAAATGATGGAGAGAAAAATGCGAAAAATGCGTTTCCTTTCTTGCGTTAATCTGATTTTGACAATGCAAATAAATAAATGCGAAACTCCATCTCGCTGGCTGGTCACGAGAAGTTCCAGTCCAGGTGCTGATGGAAGGGCAGGAGCAAGACGGGTAGCTGAAATGTAACAATGTTAAATAGTTGGAGAGCCAGTGTAATGGAGCGTGTCGGTGAAACTCATGGAATTACCGGTGTCAACTCTGAGCAGGGAGTAGTTGACCGAGCAATGGAGAATAGAACTTAGACGATGGACTGACTTACGCTGTGTTTAGAATGAGTTTCGATCGAGAGCAATTTAGATGTTCGTCAAAAATTGGCAAATTTTGAGTGTACGGTGATGTGATGATGTGATACATGCGGTATGGTGTTTCTTCAAAGCCAAATGATCATTTTCAGCATCAAATTTGCAAGTCAGTTAACTTAGGTTGACACAAATATAAGCTACACTTGCCAAGCAGCTCTTGTTATATTCGTAATGACTTTTATTGTTCACTTTATTTATATAATCGAGTTGTAAATTTAGCTACATTTCTTCCATATTCATTTTGTCAGCATTTATTCTCTAACTAATCTATTTTTGCGCATTTTCGGTAGTAAACTAAATTATATTTCCTGAATAAACCCTTTAGAAGGTCAAAAAGCATCGAGCGCATCCGTTATGTTGGAAATGTACCCATTTACCATAATTCTACATTATTCGACTTCGTAATTTTTCCCAATTTTGCTAAGTCGAAATACGCACGTGGACGACTTGTTCTGACTGAGAGCCGCATTTTCTTGCGTAAATATAGAGACCCGGCACATGTTTCCTTCATTGCGATTTAAGTGCAAAAACACGGAGCAAATTTCCATCTCCGTGTGATGTGCAGAATGGTCTAAATATCGCGGTGGAAATCTTTACTCTCGGGAATCAAATCTCGGCTGCAGGGAACCAATAAACAAGCGTAACCTAGAACACACATCGCAGTCATGAATTGGCTTCTATATTTAGAATATAAAAATGACAAATGTTATGAGTAATTACTTAAAATTGGTCAAATTACACTGAATGATAAGTCGGTTAATAAAAAGTTTTCATTCGTAAAAAAATATTGCTCACGTAATGAAGGGCTCACATTCGCAGCTTCAAAACTAGACCACATTCACAGCTTTGAAACTCGACAACACTAACAGCTTCAAAACTAGACCACATTCACAGCTTTGAAACTCGACAACACTAACAGCTTCAAAACTAGACCACATTCACAGCTTTGAAACTCGACAACACTAACAGCCTCAAAACTAGACCATATTCACAGCTTTGAAACTCGACAACACTAACAGCTTCAAAACTAGACCACATTCACAGCTTTGAAACTCGACAACACTAACAGCTTCAAAACTAGACCACATTCACAGCTTTGAAACTCGACAACACTAACAGCCTCAAAACTAGACCATATTCACAGTTTTAAAACTCGAAAACACTAACAGCTTCAAAACTAGACCACATTCACAGCTTTGAAACTCGACAACACTAACAGCCTCAAAACTAGACCACATTCAGAGTTTTGAAACTCGACAACACTAACAGCTTCAAAACTAGACCACATTCACAGCTTTGAAACTCGACAACACTAACAGCTTCAAAACTAGACCACATTCACAGCTTTGAAACTCGACAACACTAACAGCTTCAAAACTAGACCACATTCACAGCTTTGAAACTCGACAACACTAACAGCCTCAAAACTAGACCATATTCACAGTTTTGAAACTCGAAAACACTAACAGCTTCAAAACTAGACCACATTCACAGCTTTGAAACTCGACAACACTAACAGCTTCAAAACTCGATTACATTCACAGCTTTGAAACTCGACAACACTAACAGCTTCAAAACTAGACCACATTCACAGCTTTGAAACTCGACAACACTAACAGCCTCAAAACTAGACCATATTCACAGTTTTGAAACTCGAAAACACTAACAGCTTCAAAACTAGACCACATTCACAGCTTTGAAACTCGACAACACTAACAGCCTCAAAACTAGACCACATTCACAGTTTTGAAACTCGACAACACTAACAGCTTCAAAACTAGACCACATTCACAGCTTTGAAACTCGACAACACTAACAGCTTCAAAACTAGACCACATTCACAGCTTTGAAACTCGACAACACTAACAGCTTCAAAACTAGACCACATTCACAGCTTTGAAACTCGACAACACTAACAGCTTCAAAACTAGACCACATTCACAGTTTTGAAACTCGACAACACTAACAGCCTCAAAACTAGACCACATTCACAGTTTTGAAACTCGACAACACTAACAGCTTCAAAACTAGACCACATTCACAGCTTTGAAACTCGACAACACTAACAGCTTCAAAAATAGACCACATTCACAGCTTTGAAACTCGACAACGCTAACAGCTTCAAAACTTGATTACATTCACAGCTTCAAATTTGGACTACATTCACAGCCTCGAAATTAGACTACATTACGGCTGCAAAAATTGGACTACACTCCCAATGAGATAGTAATCCGAAGCTTGGACCTGACTTCCATACAACTGCAGAGCTGTTGCATGTTATAGAGAGTACCCTGAATATTATGGAACCTCTGTTCCCATGCGCCGCACACACCACCCTAATCAGGGCAGCTGCAGAATCACTCTGGCGGCAGCACCGTCGGTTAACTTCATTACGCCGGCAAGCAGCATCAAGACGTGAAGCATTAGCTTCGGGCGCTGCTTGAGAGGAGCAGCGGCGGGAGCAGCAAGTGTAGCTGTAGGAGCAACAGTAGCGGGAGCAATAAGTGTAGCTACGGGAGCAAGCAGCGGGAGCATCAGCCGTAGCTGCGGGAGCAACAACAGCGGGAGCAACAAGTGTAGCTACGGGAGCAAGCTGCGGGAGCAAGCAGCGGGAGCATCAGCCGTAGCTGCGGGAGCAACAGCATCAGCCGCGGGAACAGCGAACAGCAGCAGGGAGCAACAGCAGCAGCCGGAGCAACAACAGCAACAGCAAAATGATGTCTCGGCGGTGGGCGATCTCCGTCCTTTTACGCTCGCCATCATGTAAGTCGAGCCTTTATGGCAGCACGGGTCATGACCCGCGGTAACTACGGCGAGTATGTCATGACTGCAAAGAGTTCGAGCCGTCGTCGTGTGTGGCAAGTGCGGCACCGTCATAACACGCCGCCATGTCGCGTTGCAGCACCGGGCGTGTGCCCAGCAGCACTCAGCTCAAGCGTGTCCTGAGCGTGTCCTGTGCGGGTTTTGCACGTGTTCTCAATGTGTTCTGTCTGCGCTTTGCGTGTGCGTGTTCTTTTTATGTTTTATGGGTGTTTTAAACACGTTTTATGAATGCTTTGGGCGCGGTTTTTTTTTCAGTGCGTGTTCTGAGCGTGTTTTAGGTGTTTGACACATATTTTGTTGTTTTTTGTGCCTGTTCTGTTCGTGGTTTATGCGTTTGCAAGTGTTCTGTGAGTGTTATGTACGTTATTAGTCAGTAAGTGTTCTGTGCGTGATCTGTGTGAGTTATGAACGTGTTCTGTTCTATTTATGCTCGTGTTCAGAGCGAGTTCTGTAATATTTTGGCCCTTGGTCCACAATTATAAGGTGCATCTTCCACGTAAAACGGGGCTTTGCAGCTAACACATGATTGTCCCATACTTTCTTATTGATTTTCACTTTATTTAAAGTTAACGGAATGAGAAACATGTGTACGTTTAAGACTGTACATTTTCATCTGATGAGCACTATATTCGCTTTAAAATTTATATTACGTCAATGGAGTTAATTCAAGGAAAACCAAGAGACACTTCTAACGTAGTGATCTTCTCAGCTTATATTCTGGGTCAGAGTCTTGCGTCTCCGTGTACGATCTTATCTGAACTGATAATTTTGAATTCGTCTAGAAGCCTGCCTTCTTTGAACACCTTTCTACTTGCGCGTAAACTTATATTTCTGCTCATTAACATTCATTACATCGCAAGGATTTAATGCTCTTGCGTTGGCTTCCAAGCAATTTTGTTTACCCATATTTCTGCGGGCCTACATTTATCTCACCTCGTTGACTTTCTATCTTTATGAAATTCATTTTCTGTTCTTTTCAACTTATTTCATTTCATGACGTTAGCTACCATGTTATCTCGTTGAGTACCATGTAATCGTATTGGCTACCTTGTTATTACGTTGGCTACCACGTTCTCGCGTTGTTCATGTAATCTCATTGTCTACCTCGTTATTTCGTTGACTACCATGTAATCTCATTAGGTACCTCGTTATTTCGTTGACTACCATGTAATCTCATTGTCTACCTCGTTATTTCGTTGACTACCATGTAATCTCATTAGCTACCTCGTTATTTCGTTGACTGCCATGTAATCTCATTAGCTACCTCGTTATTTCGTTGACTACCATGTAATCTCATTAGCTACCTCGTTATTTCGTTGACTACCATGTAATCTCATTAGCTACCTCGTTATTTCGTTGACTACCATGTAATCTCATTAGCTACCTCGTTATTTCGTTGACTACCATGTAATCTCGTAAAAGTTATAGAATTGACCTCACTTCTATACACACATACAAACATCTGACAGAAGGTGAACAAACGAAGCTCAGGTTTTTTTAGAAACGATTTCATTTTTAAACCACATTTCGTGGCTTTAACTACATTCAAAAATTTTTCTTATTGTGACTTGCTAAATTATCAGCTTGGACGAACGCACATGCAATTCACGGGCTTAAAATTTAACCTAAAGGTAACCGACTGCAGGTGTTAATTATTTTTTCAGTTCGCGTCGTGGAGTTCACCCGTCATAATTAGTGCTGTACCCGCAGTGGCTGGCGATGCTCATAAGCTCAAGCGATTGATTTTTAAATAATTTACGCCGACGTTGAGGCAGCGAAATTCTTTTCTTAGTTGTCGATTTGGCTTCGCTACAGGTTTTTTATTTGTCTTATACTACAGTGTTCTTGTCTTATATTACAGTGTTCTTGTCTTATATTACAGTGTTCTTGTCTTATTGTTCCGTCCCTTTCCATGTACAGGTCGAAATTAACGCGGATGAGGTTCGGGAGTGACGCAGAGCAGTAACGTGGTTATCCTTTATTGGTACTTCAGAGTTGACACAGGATTCGTAATTGGAAAAGAATCTGTTAGATTGGACGGTAGGGCTAGTACGAAGTGATGTTACTTCTATAACGCATCTGTGATCTGTACAGATGCTTCCTCGGCAGCGACGCTTCCTCTACTGAACAGCGACGCCTCTGTTTTAAATGCTACCTCTACGGCAGGCCTCCGCTAATGAACGGCGATGTCTCTTGCCGATTCTATTTATATACTCGGCGGGCGCACATAATGCTCCCCCCATACTTAAAAATTCTTTATGACACTAAAAATTTTTAAACGTTATTCAATTAACTTTGATTTTCCGTTGACTATCAATTAATCTTACAATCCGTCAAATTAATTCGAACAGATCAGAACGTATGACACAAAATGCTCCGATGTTCACTATTGGATACACCACACAATTTTATTAACTTATCGAAATCAAAAATCAAATCACGTACGTAATAAATCACCTCTATAAGGTACACTTTTTTTTGAACAAACTGGACACATACCGTCAAATCGAGAATAATACATTACATTACTACAATTGGCAAGTTAAACGTCGATTAGCTTTTCCGTACAATTCAAATCGTCCTACGATTCAAATTAACTTATTTCAATACAACTAAGTTAAATATTGAAAGTAAATTAAATAGAATAATCAATAAATGAACTAATTCAATTCAACCAATCTACAAGCGTGCA